>CM020029.1:2650625-3272500 GCA_009769605.1 Bucorvus abyssinicus
AGCAAATGCACACAGTCTCTTTTTCTTACCACACGTGAAAATAAAGAATTTGTACATGGCTTCATTTGTTCCTTGCATCATACCTTGACATCAGAAACTAGTGAAGAGAATTTATCAGTGGTCCTGGATTATGACTTTTAACCTCCCTTGCACTCCATATTACACATGACTTGCAGAAACAGTCTCAAAAGCATATTTACAAATTGCCTAAAGGCCAAACCAAATGCTATATGCATTTTATTTACATTCATGTACATTCTTTCTGTAATGCTTGACAGGACACACCGACATTGCCCTGAAGACAGCTGAACCCAGCTCTCCTCCTCCCTAGCTTCCCCACTGCCCCTCCGGCTGCTCGCGTGCTTCCACACCACCCTGGCATCAGTCTTCCACTGATAAGGTCTAGCTGAACCCACCAGCCATGATTCAGACTATTCTATATCAAAATACCACGTGCTGACATCCAGACTGTAAGCTTTTCCTCTACGGAGACACCGTAAGCAGCTGAAACGCTATACAAATTCTTGAATAAACATATCAACAGCATTAAGCAGCGGCAGAAACAGATACCTGGACTTGGAGATTAAACCGCTATCCAAAGCCTCCGACTCCCCAGGACAGCAGGAATTCCCTGCAGCAAGCAACCAACAGTTTATACTTTTGCCTCTTGATTCTTTATCATGCCGTAATAAAGTGCCTGCTTTTAGACAGGACGTTATGCCATTGTTTAAAATTAAATCCTCCAAAAAGAAAATTACATAAACTCTCCTTGACGATGTTATTCCTTATTTAAAAATCTCTGGCGCAATTCTCCAGAACTGGCAAATCTTGATTCTTCTCAACTCTCAGGCAGGCCAAATGCTGCCACAGCAGCTGGCAGGAGGAGGACTCGAGGACTGGTGTCCAGCACAGACTCTCTGCACCAATTTTCTTCTGGTCGGGACTCTGGCTGCAACCAATCGCTGCTGGCAGAGAAACCTGTTCTCTCCTAAATCTGAACTAGTACCTTGTCCGTCTGAAGATGACACAGAAAGGAATCACCCCACCCAGGTACACGAACACCACCACAGGCAGATGGTTTTTTTGTTGTTACTGCTCAGGTATGAGGGAACTGGCAACTCTTAAAGAAGCTAATGAAAAAGAGAAGGAAGGAAAGAATAAAAGGTTGTTGCCTCACAATCCTTTCACCAGTAACCTTTTTAAAGAGGAATTACAGAAGTCAGGGCACAGCTTTCACCACTACCGACTGCAGAGCCAAGGATTTTAATGTGTTGAATTTTTCTCTTTGCTTATTTAGCGACATGACCAACTTCATCACCGTAGCACTCAACACTCGCCATACGCTTCGCTTCCGTCACCCCTCTATGGCTCGAGGGTGTTGATCTCTCAGTAAACGTGGGCCACAGTCACCATACACACAGATTTCATTACTTAATACCCCCACAGACCCCCTTAGAAGGTGTTAAACGTTGTCACACCGGCACAGCGTGTTCTACAGAGCAACATGAGAACAGCTGAGAAAGTTCAAACTACAACTACTCTTTACATAGCGAAGGAATTTCATTTCCCCACCCAGCACGGACCCTGCTGACGGCCACCCCCTTCACCATCGAGCAATCTTCATCACTGCACTTCCTTGCAGTAATGCTTTCAAACCGAGGTTGCTACTAATTAGCATAACTAATTGTCCAATTCATTCATAAAGTATCGGGATGGTATTTCACCAATCCCCTGACACAGGACTCCTAAAGCAGAACGCAGTTTCTGGGATTCTAATTCTATTCTTGCTAAGGTTAATAGACGGTTTCCTACTGAGTTTAATATAATTCACACTGGATCACTACTGAGTCTATATTTATATAAAATGTCCTACTATTGCCATCTGAGAATGTAAAAATACCCGTCTTGTTTAGTCTTAGATAGAGACCAAAATTCTCTAAAAATTCAACTTAGGATGGAATGATTTTTCAGAGAGCTTCGGTAGATTTTGTGAATTTTGTTTTTCAGGTATTTCTAAGTACCCTGGTACTAAACCATCAAACATTCCTCGATTTTTAGGACTATATATCACCTGCAGTAAGGCCAAACAGACACGTGAAACAGTGTTAAGCTGCTTTAATGACGAATGTACCAAATGTCATTGGGGAAAAAGAAAAGTACCCATCCTCTTAATAACCTAATAAAAATCACTTCTCTGTTGTAAGGTTTCCTGAAGCTTTATGAGTTTGTGAAAAGGCCAGAGAAGAGAAAAACGCCTCAGACAATAGTTAATAATAACACGTCTAAGACCTCACAATATCTTAATGTATTTGCTAATTTGGAAGCTTTATGGTGATCTTGGGCAATTATTGATACATACATCATGCACTGTTCTGGCCACGGCTGTGATCATAAAAATAATTACAATTATCCTTGCTGCAGAATTTGACAGAGCCAGGTTTTCCCTGAAACCACATTCTGAATACCACTGTGTACTGAAATATAAAAATACTGGTAGCTATATAATATTGTAGACAATATACAATATGAATAATATAATAGAATTGTATAAAATTTAAAAAATTTCTCATCAAGAATTCAAGAATCAAATAAAAAGACACAGAAAGCTGGTAAGAGGAAGGAAAACATAATTCTAACCTGATTACTACTAAAAAGCAAAAATCTTTGACTTTTTATTGTTAGAAAAGGGATTTGACAACAGCCAATGACTACAGCACACAGAAATGTCCTAAGGCCAACGATAAAGCCGTTCGTAATCGTGCAGCCTCTGGGTCACCTCAGCACGGTTTCAGCAGAGCAGCCCAGCACTGCAGACCCACCTGTCCTTCCAGCTTCTGACCCAGGCAGTGTCGTGCTGGACAGGCCACAAAAACCATACTCTTGAGCCCGTGATGAAGGGATGTTCAGAGAGCTCATCGAGCTTGGTGGGCTCTGGTTTGTTTCTGACATAGGAGCAAAGCACAAATCCTCCTCCAGGACTGCCTTTCCACCCCTCTGGCAGAAGCGGCTGTGATGCCTTCAGGGCTTTTGCTGGAAAGCTGGTTCCTGCACCCTGACACCAACAACTCCTCTTGCTCCTCCATCCTTTCCTCTCCTCACCACACTTGTACTCTTGGATCTAATCCCCCACACTTATCAAGTACACAAATTGCACTTAATATGGCCCTGAAACTCTTCCTGATCTCCTGCTTAAGCCCCCTCCTAAACATGGCAACACATCTGATCCTGATACCAGCCGAACTCACTCTCTCTTGCTCCTTATCCACCACGTATCATAGAGTCACAGACTGGTTTGGGTTGGAAGGGACCTTCAAGATCATCTAGTTCAACCTCCTGCCATGGGCAGGGACACCTTCCACTAGACCAGGTTGCTCAAAGCCTCATCCAGCTTCACCATGAACTCTTCCAGGGATGGGGCTTCTACCACCTCTCTGGGCAACTGTTCCAGTGCCTCACTACCCTTACGGTGAAGAAATTTTTCCTAATATCTAACCTAAATCTCCCTCTTTCAGTTTTCTGGGAAGCAACTGGACGAGCGGCTGTATTACTGCTGTCACACAGAGATCAAGAGAAGCGGTTTGTGCGTTAGAGCAGCTAAGAAATGCATTTTGTGAACTTCATCTTAGCCAGCTTTTCACATCAGCAAAGCATACAGAGAAGGAGCTGAGAACAAGACTGTTGTCAACAGACAACTTGGTTACACCCAAGTTTCCTTTTTTATTATAAGATTTCATGTTAAATTTTCTCTATCACCACAAAAAAAACCATTCAAGCCAAAGAAACGTCTAATACACAATTCAAAAGACTTAAAATTGAAGGCCTGCAGTCATTAACAAGAAGTTAAACACTTTAATTGCTTTGCAAGTTATCTTAATTTAATAATTAAAACATATAATAGCAGTATAGCCTTACAATTTTGCATGGATCTAAGAACAGTGAATTGCACAGTGTCAACTGGTCTAATTGAATGACTCGACTTTTTCCTTCTTCACAAGCTAAGTGTTCCACTTCCTTCATTCTTCGCATGTTTTCACACTATCTCGATTTAGGCTTAATATAAGAGAAAGTCTCTGACCCCTTAAGTTTTTGTTTCCTGTTCTCTCCTTGCAAACTTCTCTACTTCAAAGTTTTGGGGCTGGTAGGAAGGAGTTAATGGGAGCTTCCAGATGACAGCATTCATTCCCCGAAGAGAGTACGAGACATCCGTTCAAGGAGAAAAACTTTAAATTCCTCCTGAATTACGCTAGATGGAAATTGATGGGACAATCAGATCCCCTGGCAGCTACTCATCTGGCAGATAAAATGATTTCTATTTGAACTGAGCGTTGAGATACTAATGGTAAGCTGCAGCCGAAGGACCAAGAAGCATCTTCGCCTTAATGTAAACTTGCTTTAAATTTGACAGCTCTAAGAGTCCACCTCCCAAAGTTCTGGAAGCAGCGTTTGGTGGCCTTGATCTGACACGTAACAAGCCAGATGTGCCAGGTCCAGCTCCCTGGACTACCTGATCTGCCAACTGCCTGCCCATAGAGCCTTGTGGCGAGCAGGGCGGTGAGACAGCATATGGCAGACGGAACTTAAGGCACCTCTTGGGACCTATAGGCTGCCTCCTTCATCAGGAAACACAACTACGGATGCCTGGACACGTAACATCATGTAGAAACTTCTTCCTCACCTTACCACCCAGGTAAGCTGATGCCTGAGAGAGCCTTCCCAGTATTTTTGAGCTCTAACTACTAAAGACTGATCCAGTGTTATGAAACTATGCCAATGGAGACGTTTTTGGTCACCTTTTTTGAACATGTGAATGCGGAAACATGTCGTAAATACACCTAACAAAAGTCAGGACCTAAAACATCCATGTAGAATTCTGCCCTCACCCTTACTCAGGATTAACAAGACAATTAACAAGTGTGATGCACAGGACCTTCACTGGAGGAACTGAAGACCTACAGTCTCACCTTAGTGTAAGAGGATGTCAACAGAACATCGTCATACATAAAGACACAGAATTAAGCTATGATGTCAAATGGCAATGTGCACTACTGCATTAGAAAATACGCATTTTAGGTACTGCTCAGCTTCAGAGGACAGATGGAAATATGTAAAGTTTGGGCCACAAGAATTATTAATAATTCAGTAATTTCTTAATAATACTATCAAGATAGCCCAAAAACCAGATGAGGAATGCCTTTAATCCTCACTGAACTGATGTGGCTGGTTTAACACCCCAGTCATTAACGATAAGGTTTTAAACTGTTGAAAGAGTTTTCTGCTCTGTGGCATCACCCAAAGTTTCTAGTAGCCTCACGTCCCCCATTTAGCGACGTGGTGTAGTGGTGACCTGGCAGTGCTGGGGGAACAGTTGGACTCGTTGAGCTTAAAGGTCTCTTCCAACTGAAACAATTCTGTGATAATATCTTAAATGGGAAAAATATCAGTATAATCCTCCTGACATTCTGTGCTAGCAGATACTCGAACAGTGTTCAAGTCTTTCCTCGACTCCAGTAGTTACAACCTTTCTGGGGGTAGGCTCTTGAGTAGCTCTAGTAACATGTACCTCATCAAAAGTTTGGATGCTAGAGAAAGTGACTCACACACAAGAGTTTCAGAGGAAATTTAGAAAGCAAGCCTAATGTACTTTCAAAAAGCCAACACAAACTCCATTAAAATTAGCCTCCAACTGGGCTCTTACAATGTGAAATGTCTAATGAAACCACGAGACAGAGTATGAACATTACTAAAAAAAGCTGTAACGCTGTAGAAGTTCATGTAGGTAATAGTCAGCTGTTACTAATGAAATGACTTAATTAGTAATTTTTAAGTAGGGTTCCAAATAGTCACACCAACCGATAGAGTCTTCTGAATTTTATTTTTGAACTGTAAACATGTCCTCTGCTAAACTACCAAAATTAAGAACCTACTCATGCAGCTACAGCCTCATCTTGCATACCAGGGTTTGCTACAAAGCAGTGTAGATTTACTCAAGGTAAGAATTTATCCTACACATACTCACAACTGTAGTAAACAGAAACAGTCAAATCATTTGTCTGTACCTGCCACGGTCAGCTCCGAGCCTGACTAAACCACTCTGGCCAAATGCAGTAGGGTAAAAAATGTTTGTACTCCTCAGGCATCTTCAAGTATTTCAGGCAGCAGAATAAAACGAGCAGTTTAAAATGAGGTTTTTCCTAAACAGACTTTTGGTTTATTCTTCCAAAGGAACCTTAAATACAGAAAACCGAATTCACCTGCACAGAAATATACCGTGCCCCAGCAACCCTCACATTATCATCAAGAACTATTGCTATACCCATAAACCAAAATATTTTATATCAGCATTTCTTCTCATTGATGTAACCAAGTCCCCAGCATAGAAGATGACTTGAGACGGCCACCCACGCAACTAGGTGTGAAGAGTCCTACTGAGCAGTAGATCCAACGCACCTTTGGAGCGAAGATTTTCTCTGCCCAGAATGACCACAGCCCCAGGCAGGACTGCCACACTGTGGAGGTAGTTTTGAGAAGCTGAGGTAAGCTAAAAAAGCTGAAGAGGTAGAATTTTTAATGTTGGTGTTTTTTTTTTTTATTTCCCACTGTTAAAGAGTAGCACTTTTAAAAAACTTAATCCGTGAAGCTTTTTGGAACTATCGCAAGATAATTTAACACGTTTTGCTGCTCTGGAGTTGAGGTCACACATACTGCACCACGCTCTGCATTAATTTTGAACGTCCTTAACATTACGTTTTTGACATTCATGGAATCATCTCAGGTTAAGCCGAACGGCAACACATCGCATCAGGTTGTGTTTCAGCGACTGCGGTGGTGCAGGCCTGGCAAGGAACGCAGCGTTTCAGGTATTTTGTACTATTGCAAAGGCACGGCATGCGCATTTATTACAGTAACTGTTCTAGCCACAGAAACGGGATATTACAGGCACAGCACTTAAGCACAGCTATCAACTCTGAAACTACCGGTTTGATTTTTGCTTTCTTTCCTCTTTTTAGCTGGCACTAGCACAAGGAGTCCTGGCATTACTGTCTTCAGTTTACACCCATTTAAAACCAGTGTGGATTTCCTGCGAGAGTTGATTTAAATCTGCCACGTCCCCTTTAACTGAGCGAGATTCGCAAGAGGGCCATGAAGGTTTTCTTGTACTATTAACTGTTTGATTGCCAGCACCCTAGAGCAAGGTCATTTCCTCTTTCCACTGTGTACTGAAGTGATGTTCTCGTTCTCAAACCACTGAGTGTGACATCCCTTTCAGGAGGCTGGCTGAACAGCCGCCTATCTGTCTCCTGTACTGGAATGTACGCGAGATTTCAGAACCGCCGTCGCGTCCCCAGGCAGGCTCGCCAGCCTGGAAGCTCAGAGCTCTCAGACCACTGCTCAGGGCTGAGTCTTTACAGCCACAAACACCCTGCAGTGAAGCTGACAAGAGCTGCCCAGGGCAGTGGTGGAGTCTCCATCCCTGGAGGTGGTTTCACACCTGTGTTGAGGAACAGGGGTCAGTGGGGACCTGGCAGTGCTGGGGGAACAGTTGGACTCGATGAGCTTAAAGGACTTTTCCAACGGAAATGATTCTGATTTTGGATATGAGAGGGATCAGCTTTTTGTCATGTTAAACCACCCCAGACCTGCTGCACCCAAGATCATCTCTGCAGACACATCCTGACCTTGTGATTGAGCTGTAAACAGGGGATACAAGGACCCTCTCCATTCTCCCAGCCCCAAAGACACCCACCTCTCCCTCGCTGCTCTCCCTGATGACGGACAGCATTGTCCCGCAGCTTCATGCACCTCGGAGCACAGACAGCCAAGGGACAAACTCTTTGCCCATCTGTGCAACCATCGACACTTGATGCTGTTCAGCAGGGACTTCTGTTTCACATGATCAACTTCTACATTATCTGAATTCCTTTTTTCCCTTTTATTAAGTAGTATTTGGACGTAATAAAGTGCCAGGGGTATAACATAACTCTGGGCTTCGTTTTCACTTTTCAGACGGGACAAAAGGAACAGGCATCCCATGTATTTTTGGTATCTTTTGGTTTAAGAGCAAGGCTAAACATATTTGTCCATTTTTTTGTGCAAAAAGGGATACTGCTGTTTGGGTCCACACTAACAGTTCCCGGGACGTTAATTTTATGTCAACAGAAACACATTAAGCCCACCTTTAACTTTAAGCGTCCTTCTGGAAGAATTCTTGGGAGTGATGCAAAATTTGTTTTTTTTCAAACATCTAATGAATATGAGTTTTCCCTCGTGATTTACTGCATTTTATCTCCTCCTGGATACACTGATATATATTGCACAATTGACAGTTTCTGTCAAAAGCCTCGACATAATCCGAGACTTGAAGCATTGAGAACCACTGCCTAAGTCACACAAGTTTCCGTCATAAAAGCACGAGCTGTTGATGTCCTTCTAGACTCACCAGCACACCAGTGAAACGCCCAAGCAGTACTTCACACACAATGGGAACCTCCTCCTGGGGAGTCACAGGGATTATTTCTTTTTTTGGCAGCAATAATGGATGGAAGTAAATTCACAGCCACGCAGGGAAGCTCTCCTCCTGAATCCCAAATCTCTGAAGCCATTTTTGGACTTGCACACATGAACCACCGAAACAACAACAGATGAAGAGACAGTTTGATTCCTGAAAACGACTGGCCTTAATCTTGTACTCCTGTCAAAACACATCCGAAGATAACCGATGTGAAATCTATCGACTGTTAAAAAATTAAAGCCCCCTAATTAAGCGCCGGCCAGCCCTACTGTTCTTTATTACGCAGTTATGAAATGTCACAGGTAAAAAGCACACAGGCTCTAGAGATTACCAACATTTGCATTTGAAACTACACCAAGATCACGTATTCGAGGGTGAAGTGAGTGGAAATTAGATAAACACAAGTTCTTCTCATGTTCAAAGGCAGCCTTGAAGGTGTAGCATTTTTTTAGCTATTTCAGCTTATTGTCTTTAGAAGCACAGATTAGGTTTGGGTTTTTATTGTACTCTTTTGCTTCCAAGTCTTGCAAGTATTAACTCAGTGTTCTCTACTTTGAGCTCTCAGAAATACTTTGGTATTTTGTGTTACTGTCAAGCCTTGAGAGGCAGTGGACAAGGACAAGCTCAGGGTGTGCTGCCTCCATAGGGCGACTGGTCAGGAGGGAGCAAGGCGTGAAGACAGGTAAGTGGAACCCATCTACCTTTCATTAGAGCAAAAGAATCAAGGAACTGAACGATAGAAATGGCTTCAGCATTCAGACAGCATTCCTTACCGTTGTCAATGAATGGTTCTTAGATGGGACAAAATACGAGTTCAAGGACAAATAAGGAAAAAGATTGATAAAGAAATTCCAGCCCAGAGCTCACATTACAAAACAGGCTGCAAAAACACCTAAATGTGTCGAAATACTGGCCCTTCTTCTGAGTTTGAATGAGATGCCTTATCCAGTATAGATCAGTGAAACACACTGCAAACGGACCAGCACTGTGCTCTGCCAACAAACCAAAAGGCTTCTTCAGTTCTTCCATCAACCGCCACGGAGCCAGGACCGAACTCAGCCTTCAGGAACTGCGCATGAACAACCCCTGTATCCTCAAACCCGGCTGCTTTAAAATCACCCTTTAATCATCCCTAAATGACCACATTTAGGTCAGTGCAAAAACGTATAGTTCAGTCCTGGATTCATGTTTTATAAATGTCTATTTCTACCTCAACAATAAATCACTGGTGTGCCAGTCCAGCAGGTATTTTGTACCTTGTGGTTTGGGTTTTGCCCCCATTTTCAGTGAATACATCCCATATTGTCAATGTAACATGAAATTGAATCTCAGCTGAAAGTTACTCCAAGGAACTCAACCCTGCTAGTCCAACACATAAGGAAGAACCTACAGACCCTGCAACCTCTCCTTGCCCTGCTCCCTTCAGCCCACTGACCAGCAAGTTCAGTTCCCAGTGCTAAACTGGTTTTAGCTACTCACATACTTAGTACTGGATTTAGGAACTGATCACGGAGGAGGAAGTCAGACCCTCCTTTTCTTCCAGTCAAAAATGTAATCTCCCTGACCCAAACCCCAGCATCACTTCAGCTTTAGCTGCTCCTCCAGAAGAGCTGCGTAACGGGGAAGGATGGGCTGTGCTGGTCACAGAGCACCAAGAAATTCTGCCTAAGTCAGGACCTGCAGCGTAGGCTCCAAACACACAGCAATGACATTTTCCCTAGGACAGAATTTTGTCTTAACTGTATCTCTGGGGCAGCACTAGCCTTAATAAATGCTTTAGCTTTCAGAAAACCCCCTCTAAGTTCTATTTAACCCCTATCACATCGTTTCTATCAGCAGTTCCGGGGACAGAGCAGTAAGACACGTCGGCAGGGTGGCTGCAGGCTCAGTGTGCTGTCTATCAGTGTGATGCTAGAGAGCTCCAGCAGAATGGTGCTGGGCTTTCTCTAGCACACGGCTCGGCACATCATTTTCACCTCAGTGGCTTTCACAAACTTCTCCCAATCAGCACCACTTTTTCTTTTAGCAAATAGCTCAAGACATGCTAAAGCACGTGTACAGCTCAGAGAGATGAAGGAAGCAGACCCCACTGAAAGGACGACGAGCAGCACCACAACTATGCAAGATTCAACACGTCACTCCTTCCAGATGAAAGGTCGAGCGGTATTAATCTTATAAACAACACAATTCCTTACTATTACAGGGAGTTAAAGATGGAAACACTTCTCTAGGTGCAATGGTGAGCTCGCTATCACTTCCAGGCTTCGAAACAAGGTCAGGTAGCTTTTGACTCGGCGAGGTTTACTCCAGGTCCTGTGAAAAGCGATAGTCTGCATTCTGAGAGAAGCCAGGAAACAGTCACTGGGGTCTCTTCTGGCCTTTGGGGTTTTAAATTCCCTTCCTCTCCCTCAGATGCCTAAAAAAACCCAGGGCCTGTCTTGGGCAGAAAAGGAAAATGAGGAGATACAGAGATGGAAGCCACAGCTAAAGAATCTATGTCCTGTGGAAGGCACCACTGCCATCTTCACTCGAAGATTCACTTTTAACAAGAATTTCTAGTTTGAAAGCGCTTTGTCATCGATCAGCTGCACTTTGCTCTTTTGCAAAAGTACTTAAATATAACTTTGTGCATTAAACACACAAGCAGAGAGTCTGCTTCACTTTGGCATCTTTCACCTGACGCAGCGCGTGGTCGAGACCTCCAGTCCCTGCTGCTTCAGTCTCACCTGGTTCATTTGTGATCATGAACCAGCTTTTACTGTTTCAGACGGAATTTTAGCTTTGCACTCCTGTAGCCCAAATCAAACCTACTCATGAAGAATGTGTAATTTTGTATGTTTAGACAGGACAACTGTGATAATCTGAGGGCATCAAACCTCATTTGGAAACATCTGTGTCAAACCAGCAACTTGTCTTCTCACGTGAAGGAGAGGATTTCAAGCGCCACCGTGTCTTACAGCTGCACGACAGTCTCAGACAGTTGCTAACTTATTTTTCTTCAATTAAACTGGGAATGACAAACTTTGGCAAAATATACCAGTAGATCATCCTAAAGCAGTGACCCATTTTGCTACCAAGAACTTAGAAAGGTCCTATAAAGATATTATGTCCTAGGAGGGCAAAAAGGCTGCCATCTTCCACGCTCTTTTGTGCCACTATAATGACATGTCAAAATCCTGCTCACATTGTGAACACAAGGCTGCTCTTTTATTTTCATTTTAAGAAAATGGAGTCATAAAAATAGGTGCTGAGGATGGTGCTTCCATCATCTGAACAAGTGGAGAAAAAAGGAATTTTTTGTCATTTGAAATACAAACTGATTTTTAGAGATTATGAATAGGGTCAAATTTCAGCTCATCACAAAACCCAATTTAAAAAAACCATGAAAATCCATCATTTTTAGTGATGTAACTACTTCTCCATAATAATTTCCACTGACTGCGGAAAGCAAACAGACAAACACGAGTGTGAATTCGGAAACACCACCAATTATTTATACCATCTGCTGACACTCGTCTCAATCTCTGACAACACTGTAAACCGACTGGTTTTTACAGGACTTCAGGAATGCGGATAAGGTATCAGGGTATCCACAGTCTTATTATCACTCATGAAATACTGGTGATGCGACACTTTTAAAGCAGTATCATCTAAATCAGTGATTTGTTAACCTGCTACACTGGAGGATGGATGTTTTGCAGTTTCATAGTATAAATGAATTTCCAATGTGTTTAAAAATTCCCCTTTGCAGGAACAACGGGGTTTTTTTGTAGCATCACCAGTTCCAAGTAATTGTTTTCCAACAATCACAACCAATTTGATCAAGGCATGTCCATAAATTGCTGTTGCTAACAGGTAAAGATGTTTACTAAGATCTTTTCACTTCCAATGGCATTATAATGGTTAGAATGATAGTTGAGTAAAATGATCAGCTGATCAACCTTCTGTACAGACATAATAATATACCAGTATCATCAAAGTTAATGCTGAATTCATCACGTTTTTATCTACTCTTCTGCAAGTCAACGGAAATCCTGTCATGCAACTTTACTCAGATAGTTTTCTTACTATCTCCAGCGGTGAAATCTCATCCTACACACAAGGTACTTGAGAATCTTATCAAGATTGATTGAATATGAATATTTGGGGCTTGTAAATCCATGGAGAGGCCAAAAGTTGGCATGGAGCTAACGGCCAAGTGCTCCCTTCTACTCTAAAAAATCCAGACCTTTAGTCTGTGTTGTTCTTAACTAATTATGGAAATGTTGCATGAGAACACACAGTGTCTCGATCCTCTCTGGAAGACATCTCGCTCTTTCACGTCTAAAAGCCAAGGACTTCAACGCCACTATCTACCTGCTGAATTTCCTTTCAGACTATATAATACTATTTCCTTGGAGAGGAGTTTGTGTGGGGAAAAACAACCAAGCATGTGTCATGGGTATCTATTTAAGTTTATACCACGAGAATACAATACAAACTGAAAGCTGCTACATGAGAACCTCATTAAACCCAGTCAGTATGTTCCAGTCAGAATACCTACATGTCACACTGTTCCAGGCTGCCTTTATGCCTACTGTCAACTGCTCATTTGCCTATGGAACCTACCCTGTGAAAATGCCATTTGCTGTCACTCAAAAAATGTGCTGGAGATAAAAAGAAAAATTAAAGGAAAAAAAAAGATATATACTTGAACCAATGTTCAACAATGAAATTTCCGTTTATGTCTCGAGTACAAAAACAATAGCACTTTGTTTTCCAACATCTAAACAACAGGCATCTCAAAGACAGTACATTACTTCGGAAAATTCATGCTGGGATCTCTAGTCCGGTTTCAGCCTAGTTCTAGTTCCTGTATTAAGGACTCAACAGACGGATGGAGCTGATCAGGAACAATGAGATATTTTAACTTTCCATGATAGCTTCCAATGGAACGTTTAGTTCACCTGTCCTGTTCCTAAGCTCATATATTTTTACCCCCACTCTCAGAGTGGGACCTCTACACTTTTACACACTGCAGAAAAAAAGCAAAAGAAATCTAATGACTCCTTTGAAGTGATGTAATCTTAGTTTGGGAGACTAAGTTAAAGCTAACTGGCAATTACTGAACTACCTTGGTGAAAATCCTACCTCTCATTAATACTTTTCAGCAATGTTTTCAGTGACAGCTCTGGAGTGTGACCCCAGGTTTTCAGAGGAAGAGAGACTTTGTGTGAGCTTGAATTTAAAAGCATCACTAGTTTTAATTTAAAAGCGTTTCACTGAACTGGGATCCTTCTAGAAGAGACAAAGATGGTTGATATTTACTGAGCTGGATCAGCAGAAACTACCCGGGGTAGGATTTCCCTTCAGCAGAGATGGGCTGAGAGAGGTTGGTTAAGAATCTGGAAAATGGCGATGCCTTGTTTAAAGGTAAACCAGCAAAAGCAACAACTAGTTTAACTTCAAAGCTCGTCTTTCTCACTGAAGGAAAGCAGTTGTGGCTACGCTTAGACTAGACAAATCGCAGCTCCTGGTGGTACAAGGCCAGATCAGATGTGGATAAATGCAAGAGGTCCAAGCTGAACGTGCCAACTTCAAACCTGGGCTGTATACGAAGCTGTGGGAGTGCCAAGGGTTCACCCCTTCCCAGCAGTCCATTCAGAGGACCAAACTCGTGCTTAACTGGAGAGGACTACAAACAGCTCAATGCTGAGCCAAGGAAAGCTCTGCACATAATAACGAGCACAGAAACACAGAGAAAGGCCAACCTGGCCAGGTCTTTGCTGTGGGGACACTTGTATCTGGGACGAGCACCCACCAGTCAGAATCACCAGCACCGGTCACCCAAACCACCTCCTGGCTGACGAACCACTGGCACAGATGTCTCTCTTCTTTGCTATTTTCACTTTCCTTAACAGAAATAATAAATTTTCATCATGATAGTGGGCCTCTAAGGATGTGAATTTATAGTAAGGGGAAAATAAAGCAAAATTAAATAGCAAAATGGAAAAAACCCACCTCCACAACCTTTCAGGCCACCCTCATGTCAGGGGAAACAAGGGTTTCTTAGGTTTTCATTATTTACTACCTTTGAGCTTCTTTTTAGAGCAGTGTTTTTTCAGAAGGCATTATGAAAACAGAAATCAAAGGTTGGAATTTGGTTTGGTGTTACAACAGAAAAGAATAATTCAGTTTCCCTTAGACAATGTGTTCTAACCGCATCCTTCCTTTGAATATTTTGTGTCATTAACAAACACTGACAGTGGCTCGTACCTGTTATTTTAAACCCATAGCTCTCTAAGGAAAACCAGAGATGATGTGGTATATTACAGAAGATTAATTTTAACCATCTTGCTATGATGCCATTAATTTTAAACGGAGTGATGCACTGCAGTATCAGAAATTTTTGCTTAATATTTAACTTTGAAATTACAATTAAACCACTGAGCTTGATTAATTTGGAAACAATAAAAAAAGCATTGCAATTTACTTGTGCTCAGGGTGCTCCATTTCCAACATGGAAAGCCCTTGCAGTTCGCAGAATTTATTTACAGTATCTGCTTCCAGAAAAAGTTCAAAACATCAGCCCATATTTTATCAGAAAATTGTTTCAAAAGGATCAGCCAGAAAAGAATCGGGGACCCCTGAAAACAAACTTCTTGCTCTGGTGAAACGTGAAACACTTGGCAGAAGAGGTACAAAATTTTCTGCTAAGGCAGAGGATGACCCATCAAATCTATTATATTCCAAATGTAGTCTAAAACTTGGCTCTAAAAGGTACCTAGAAGTAGAGCTATTGTAGAGTAACATGATGGGAATATCTTTTTTCCCCCCAAGTCCTTTAAATACTTTCTGTAGAAGGAACCTCCAATTTAAGTAGGTTTCCCTTTACTAAATTTAAGAAGGTAGAATTAGTTTATATCCTGCATCAGAGAAAGTAACTTGGGATTTCACAACAAAGCAACCCTTTCATATTAAAAGACGAGGACAGAAAATTGACTGTTCTCAGAAAAACATTAAGGCTTCAGAAAAGACAGTTAGGCTCCTTGGTTTTTATGACAATTCAGGAAAAACTGTCCGTCAATCCGGCCTGCAGACCACGTTAGGGAGAAAAACGACCAACGCCACGCTGTTCCCTCTCAAATTAGAGTAACTACAATCAAAACATTAGTGATGACACAGGTCTAAGGCAAACTATTTAGAGAAGCCCTGTGTAAGCAGCACCAGGTCATTTGTTATGTTCTTCAGCCTAATTAAACAGCATTATAAATCCCAAAGTTTGGATAGCCAGAGGCCCAGTTTGGTGCTGCGATGTACCAGGAGTCCCAGAGTTCCGCAGTCCGGGCGGCTCTCAAAGCCTACAGGGCTTACAGCTGGAGATGGCACAGGGGACTAAACACGTCTGGTGTTTTATTGAGCTATAAAATTCCAGCCAGCTACTAGAATTTTCCATGCACTGTTCAAGAAGATGAAACACAATAAACAGAGCTAAACCTCACTCATCCTCCTGAAGTCTGCAGAACCCCTTTTCTCTTTTATTAATGCTATATTTTCTCTGATATATCACCCTTCTAAGTGATCAACAAGAAAAAAATATTACAAGGACTCGTATCATTCTGGTTTCTTTCACCTGCTGAAATAAGTAGTACAAATCAGTAAGTGCCATCTCAGATTAGGGATAAGGACAATCCACAGTGTTCCTGGTAGAGCTGCTATATGCATATTAAAAATACCCATAAATGCCACGCTGTTTCCTAATACCCAATTTAAAGCTTTTTGAAACATGCCGTTCTGGAGACGCCGAATTCCCCCATCCATACGCACCACAGCAAGGACAGCATTTGGCAGACGGCTGATCTCTGCATCGCGGTTCTGCGTCACCTTCCTAGCCCAGCACAGAGGCAGCCTCAGCTCCTCCGTAGCGCCTCACAGTCACGCCCATGTAGCTATGGGGCTGTTGTAGCGAAGTCGACTTGCATCTCAAAGCATGGGTGGGAAGATGTGCAACCTTGAGCACCCATCTGTGCAGACTCACCCTGAGAAAAATGGGTGCAAAGCTGGAACAGAACTGACATTCTGGAGAGCCAGTGAAGCGAGGGAAGACTGGTACTGTGTGAGAACAGATCACGAACTTGCAATAGAAACTGGCTGACATCAGAAATTACTTGGATGATGGAGAGTGAAAACAGAGATGCAGGACATGAGACATGCAGGGAACTGGGATACGAGCAAGAATGGCTGAATGTGAAACTGAGAACCAAGAAGAATGAAATCGTGACTTCAAAAAGAAGCTGCATAGGCCAACAATCCTTTCAGGTCCCACACTCTTCATGGAGCATCACTGCTCTTGCTTTCCTGGCTTGAAAGACTCTTCACGGAGTGAGTACCCCAGTTCTGCAATTACTGTAAGGAGTACACAAACCCCAGGAGCCCACCAAAACTGCTGGCACGGGAACCTCCTAGAACTGAGACCTTCTGCAAAATAACCTGGGCTTCAGAGACTGGGCTTGGCCAGAAAGTCTTAGAGAAAACCTGTTGTTAAAAGGTACAGTAAAGAATAATGGCAAATTCTTAATTCTATCTGCAGAGCAAGGTCTGAAAATCATAAAGCACAGAAGATCTGGAACCACACATCAAACAATTAAAAAATACTAGATAGCTGCATACTGATTAAATGTCATCTGTTTACTGCACGGACTTCCTTCTGTGGAGAAAAATCACGTTGTCCTATAATTAAAGACTGCATGATGCTGTACAAGGTACAAGGGGGTGAACCAAGGTCACTAAGGTTTTGAAGTATTAGACTGCAAGCACAGTAATGCGTATTAAATACAAAAAGCCCTTGCATTTAAAAATAGATCAAATGGAATAGAAACAGTGTCTGCACATACCTATACAGCTGCAAACATTTTACTACTGGTAGACAAAATCAGTGCAAAATAAAAGCCAAGATGCTGAGACGGAGAGCTGAATGGTTTTTTGAACTTCGTAGAAGCATTCTGAGGTTTATCCATATGTATATATTAAAAGTTTAAGGAAAGAATCACTAAACCATTAACCTTACAGAAATATTTTCCCTGTCCCAGTTTTTCACATGCAAAAAACGTTTCCTCTTAACCCAAATGCAAACTTTGATAATTATTCCCCCCAAACATTTGGTTTTCTTTCACCAAATGTTGTCAGTCCCCATTTTAGAGCAAATAAAAACATACACAAAAGCACATCCTTGAAAGAAACAAAACCAACAAAATGAACCCCACAATTTAACCTCAGCATGGCCGAGGTATAAAGAACCTCTCTCAGCTCAGTAGTTTTCAACTTTTAAATGAAAAAGGTCTCCAGGAAAAAGGAGGAGGAAAAAAAGAAAAGAGAACTGCCTTCCTTTCCTTTTTAATTTGAGCTTTCCTCTACCAAACAGCCACTGTTTGTTTCCTTATTTTAGGTCATGTAAGGCAGTTATGTGTGCTGCACTTTTTAACTCTTTCCCACCTGCTGTTCTCTCCCAGCATCACCAGGGAGCTGAGAAACCCCAGAGCGATGCAAACCTCACCGAAACCAGGACACGTCTGCCAGTGGCCACTGCTCACGGTGATATACACGAGTAACATCACGGTTTAGTGCCTCTGCAGTTAAACTTGGGCTGAAAATAACCTCAACTCATAAAAAGGGGGTTTCATAGGAAAGCTCTGACTTGTGTAGAAAGATATTGATGGGGCAGCAAAGCAGAAATGCATCACAAACGCCGCATGAACACGGTGCTTCAAATTGTAACGCCGAAGCGAGACAGAGCTTGGACCCCTGCGTCCCATGAGGCTGCCTCTGGGCTAACGACGCAGTTCCCAGAGGCTTCTCGCAGAATCAGCCCTTTCCCAGCAGATCAAGGCTGCCCAGACTTCCCGAAAGGAAGAAAATTAGTTGTCAACGCTGAACTTTGTATGAAGCGGATGGGTTTTCGCCATTCTGCAGGTGAGAAGAAGATTGGCAGGGCCGCAGCACCCAAACACCACCGCAAGTTCTATTCTTCAGATAAACAGCTAGGGAGAGCTACTCAAAGTTCAGCTCTGAGAACTAAGTAGCTTATTCAGACCTTTATCCATCCTCTTACTCAACAGCACTTCACATGCTTCATTCTGAAAAATCTCAGATGAAGTTGCTGCATTGAGAAGTTCAAACTGAAGCTATACCCTCGTTTTGGACCTGTCCACTAAAACAAAAAAAAGTAAATATGTAAATTTGTAGTGAATTAAAGTGCTCCATTAGGAGTTCAATTATATTCTGAAATTATGCCTTAATTGGTTTGCTTATAGACGGGCTGTACAGCTAACCAAAAATCTACTGCCACGTAATCATCGCTACGTTTCAGATACTGCCACGCATTAAATTAACAGCACATAATGAGTGGGAAAATTAGCCGTATTTCCAGAACAGAAGAATTTCTTCCCACATTACCTAGAGTGGTTTATACAGTTAGTTTCAAATATAAAAAGTGTACAAACAGAACTCTCCTGAATTCTAATATTTACTTTGACCAAAAGTCCATACACTTAAAATAAATAGTACAAGCAGAGTGCACATGATTAACATCTCTAATCTTTAATTAAAAAGAAACCACATTGCTAAACTTCCATGGAAATCTTCAAGAGACTGACCACTATTTTACAGTGCGAGGTGCTGGCTATTTCTTTTCCACGTCACTTTCGCCTTTTGAGTAGCCATCCCCATGCCCAACTACTCGCTAGATTAAGGTGTTCCTGGTTCTCACTGGTATCACACACATATTGCAAATGATCTGTAGTTCGAAAAACTCATGAGGAAAAAAAGACTAAGGAGTAACAGTAAATGCAGGAATACACAAGCTAAGGACTCACACTCCTGGAACTAAAAGGAGGAAAAGTATTTGAGCTCCTTCCACATAGCTTATTTTTCACATCAGGAGGATAAATAAACTGTCTAAAAAAGGTGAAAACTCTTGGCAGTGTAGTCAGGCTCCTGAACTTCAGCTGCTGTTCAATACTGGTTATTTTTGAGGTCAAAAACTACCTAACTCATTACTTATATAGAAATGCATAATTATTTTCCTTACTTTTGCTGTCTGAAGGAAAGAGATTTCAAAGATCTTGTCTGTAAATGATATATTCAATACTGATGCCTCCAATGACCACCATCGTCAACAAGGATCTGTTGAAAAACCCACAAAGCCAGGTTAGCTGCAACCAGACTGAGCATTTTGAAAAAGTTTATTTATTTATTACGAAGGCACAAAGTGAAATTGTGACCATTTCATACAATACGTGAATTTATTAGCTGCCATTCAAAACAAACAGACAAGCACCAGACACGGGAAAGCATTTATCCCCTTGAGGCACAGAACAACTACTCCGCACTAGTATATTTGAGACTAAATACACCAAACTTGGGAAATTCAGTTATCATACCAAAATAACAACAGCAGTTAATCATCCCATGAGTCAAAGATTAGAAAAGAGAAATAAAATTGCAAATTAGTATTGAAGTGTGTTATAATAAGCTATGAAACATTAAACCATCTCCGCAAACTTCAAAAAGCCAAATTAAAGGTAACTTCAAGACGACGTCCCTAAAAATGCCAGTTATGGTTTTAAAAAAGTAATTTATTCAACAGTATAACCCTTCATTATCATTCATTAGTGCTGTTTTCATACTGCAGTACTGTAACTATGGAAAGATGAATTAAAAATCACAGCAAGGCCAGCACCAACCGAACTAGTCTGTGTATGCACCTCCTTTGGAATCGGCTGCTGCTAAAATGCCCAAGAGCTACAATTCTTTTTCCTCCCAGGCCTCAAATTCTTTCACTGAAAAAGAAACCACTTGCCTATTGCAACCATGATAAACTTTCCACAGAGTAGTTGAGGTTGCCAGGGACCTCTGGGAACATCTGGTCCACCTTGCCTGCTGGAGCAGGGCAACCTAGTGCTGGTGGCCCAGGATGGTGTCCAGTTGGACTCTGAACATCTCCACGGATGGAGATTCCACAGCCTCTTCGAGTAACCTGGTCCAGTGGTCAACCACCCTCACAATAAAAAGTCCTTTCTTGATGCCCAGTGGCCTGACATTCTCTGCTCTGGAGAACGTTTCCTTAATGAGGGACCTTCAAAGCATAGAGCTGGAAAGTTTGATAATGGGCTTAAGTCACTGCAACCAACCCGTACATACATGCTTGATGGTGTACACAAAATTAAGCCCCACTGGTACCCATAACTCAACACACGGAAGAATCCAGTTGCAAGCAAAGGAAAACCCTTTGCTGACTCCTGACAGGGCACAACCGCAGCAGCAATCCAACATGAGTTAACAAGAGCAACTAGTTAATCTTGACGATATAATTTTTAAACACACGATTTATCTCTTTACTCATTTATCCGCAGGCCTGGGACATCTGATTGCCAGCAGTCAGGAGACATGTGGAAAGGTGATCAGATCACTCAGTTGTGACCAGCTGTCCACAGGCTTTGTGGACCATTTATTGCTGCTTAAAGCCATAACAGCTAAATACCTCTAACAGCAAAGCACCGAGGTTCTGCAGTTAGCCTGTATCAATGCCATAAGGTAGGTCATCTCAGCTTTATAATAAAGCATTATCTGAAGTGTCCACGTTTGATTCTTCTGATGTCAATCCAAACCTCTCAACTCCCATCACCTGAGAATAAACATCTTTTGAATCAGCGTCTTATGCAAAACGGCAAGTTACCCAACACTTCAATGGCCACCCTGAGCTCTTTTGAGGGCTTCCAGAAGTTTACAATCCTTGTAGAAAACCTAACTGTCAGGCACAGGCTATACCATGATTAGGTTAACTCTCTTTTTCTAATGAAAAATCTGGAAAAGAAATTGGATGTACAGTGTGCCTCGACGCTTGCCAAAGGGAGAGCTGATGGATTGTATGGGGAAAAAATTCCAGATATGGAATTACCTACTGAAGCTTTAAAAGCTGTTGTGTAGGAACTGAAAGCGATGCTGCCCCAATGTTTTCAGATATGGCTCAAGACAGGGTTGAGGGGCAGGAGAGGAATGGAAAAAAGCCTTTCCAAGGTTCTAAGGCTAATGAAATACCTTGAAGCGCACACGAGCAGTTGGTGAAACAACAGGCGAACAAGAAGTTGTGCTGATAAGCTGCTCCCAGTCACTATACAACCCCATGTACGACACGGACTGTCGCTGCAGTGAGGTACGCACGGCAACATGGAACCCCAACCAACCGCCTTTAACTCAACAGGGCTATGCCTTGTGCAGTCATGGCACACGCTGCTTCCATTAGCTTGTTTCACGTGCCAAACCAATGAAGTCAGAGGAATAAACTGGTACGGAAGCCAAAGCACAATCCATCACCGGATCGGTTTCACAAGTTCAGCGTGGAAGATGCTTCTCGGTGGTTCCAGAGCCAGAAGCGTACCTTCTGACGGGGAGACCTCCACACTGACGATGGGCTGAGAACAGGCGTAAAAACCTGCTTTCCTATAGGAGAATGCACGGTACGGAGCATCTCCAGGAAAATGAATGCACATTTCATCGAGCCATTTTAAACAGTTACTCTTCAAAGCGGTTCAGAGTCTGTGACTTGTTTTCCCTCACGGGATGCTGCACGTGTAACTTGGTGTCGCAGCTTTCTATCAACTGCCCTTCAAACTTCACACTCAATTTCCTTAAGAAGTTGAATCATACCCAAATCTCCCCAGAATTTTTAAGTCCCACTTAAAAGTTTTTATTTTCCTGACAAGTAAATCATTCTTGCTTTGCCTTTTGTGTTAATAGACGATATTTTCTTATGTTGGCACTGAGCTGCACAACCCAAATCCAGATATTTAAGCTCTGCTCCCATTGCAGATGTTATTTCTGATCGGATTTAATCATCTTTCTCTCACACATAACAACTGCGGTAATTGTCAGGGTATCATTAATTCTGTTCTCAAAACCTCTAAGCCTTCTCAAAGGAGTTTGAGCATCGCATCACCCAGAAGAAGTTCCTTCTATGTTAACTGTGGGATTCGTCTCGCTCTCTTGGGACCTCTTTGGTTTGCTGAACGGCACCCAAGCGTTTCGTTATTTTTTTCTTCGTATGATTTTACAATCATCATCCCAACAGCCAGAAGGAGTCACTATGATCTCACCCTCATTTCCCCACGAAATTATTAAAACATTTTCTTTTTAAAACATTATCTTACTGACAATACCTGGTTCTGGTATGTCATTGGACACTGACACAAACCCAACACCCTCACATGGCACTACAAATAAAGGGTCAGTCAAAGGGACTCAAAACATTTTCTGACTTAGAGAAAACCTAGATTCTCTGTTGTTTTTCTTCTCAGTTCTCTAGCACCTTGTTTTGAATGTTGTTCCTCTAAATATCCCAGAGTATGAAGAGTTGGTTCTACAAGATTCTGCAGCCTAGTCTGGTGCCAACCCACAAAACATATGTCTCTGCTCAAATGGAAGAAACTGTTTTGATTCTTTCCTTTTTTTTTTTCCCCTACATTTCTTCCTGGACTGAGGACAAAACATTTATGTAGATACCACTCAACATTTAGTATCTTCTGAGACACAAAACTTTCTAAATCCCAGATATATTTCTGTTAATTTACTCCCAAACAGCAACTTGGAAGAAGCTAAACCGTCTGAACACATGACAATAATCATTCAACAGAAATACCCAAAAATCATTGGGGAAAAATAATAAATTGGTTCTAGACATTACTTTTTTTTTTTTTTTTGAACACACTCGTGTGCTACCAAGTCTGAAACCCATCAGATTCCTTTTTAACCTGGATATTTTATTGTGTAGCTATGCTAAAACATCGATACGTTTATCTCCCGGCGTCAGCTGCCCATTGGCTCCTCCTGTACACAGCTCTCCTACTCTGGTTTGTACAATTGGAGATCAGGTAGATTTGCCACTAACACTGACACGACGGCACAAAGTATTGCTCAAGCATTTGACAAAAATAACTCAAATGCAGAAGATGGTACAGCCTGACCCCACGACTGGTCAGTCTCCGGGCTGGTCCAGAGCTTTGATGGCCAAGACTCGCTTCTCCACGAGTTGTGGCAGCTGTCCGCATCCATCCCATGGTGGGGCTTTGCTTTCCACTGGAGTCTCAGGAATGCAAACAAAAGACATTCTAACCTCGGGAATTAAATATTTGCACAGGTTTCAGCAAACTGGCTTCTTGAAAGAGCCACCTTCTGCCCAGGCGTTAATCAGAAGTAACTCTGATGAAGTTACGTGTGTTACTTTAATGACATGGGTGACAACCATGCCTGGCTTTGGAGAGATGTTTAGATATGAGCAGGAACCAGCTAGCTTGGACAGGTTGCAAAATCTCAGCCCATTTCGTTGAGACTAGGGAATACATGCCAAGGCGCTTCCCCAGAATACTACAAAGCTTTGCAATCCCCATCAGCCGTTCGCTCTGGGAGGTTTTCCTTGGTTGTGAGAAAATAACCTCACAGTCGTAGCATGATTATTTCATACTACCATGAATGGTACACAGAAATGTCAGTCTGCATAACAGGGTACTGTGTACAGCCACACAGGTAACTGGAAGCGCTTTCAAAATGCTTTTAGTGACAAATGTAGAGGACTAGCAGATTTGAAAAACAAATGAGGGATCTTTGTCTCCCGCGTCCTAGTTTTCCACCCCCAAACCCCCACTGCATCATGTACTGGAGATCACACCCTAATGTGCTGGAGAGCACATCTGACGTGCTGGAGAGCACACCTGATGTGCGCGCTGGAGGGAGGAAAAGCACCAGGAACCAGCCCTGGCACAACAGGCCCCGCGCGCTGCACCAGGCTACATTTCTCCTCCAATTTTAGAATCTGCGAGATGATGCAGCTCAGTTGCAAAGGCTACCACGGGAAAAGAATTAGGAGGAAAAAGAAAAACCACGTGTGTTTCCTTTTCTTGTTCCTCAATAATGTAGAAAAGGCAGCCTCAATTTTTAACTGAATAGTTTTAAGCAAGAAATAAAGAAATCAGGTCTGTCTTGTTTTTGTCAGCCGAGCAAGCAAGAGCTAATGAGATCTCATGACAGATGCCTCTGCGCACGATACTGTTCTGCAAAAAGAATGCATCCCGCTTTTAAACTGGCTTTGACCATTTTATTGACACCAATATACTGAACTTTCTATTTAGCATCAAAAAAAAGTCATTTTCACTAGAAGTATGAAAGCCTCATTAATTTCATCTCCAGGAGGGTGGTGAAGGCCAGTCTTTGCAGATGTCAGCACTTTGGGCCCACGGCACTACCGAAGCTTCCCTACGCGTTGTGCTGAGCAAAGCGGGTCCTGGTGATGCCGCTCTCCCCAGTCCTCAGGGCAAACCGCTCTTTCTGTAACCGATACTTGCCTATGTCTTTTTTTTCCTTCAACATTTAAGTCTAAACCATATGTGCATACATATAAATATGCGTATATAGAATACAAAAATGTATTTTCTCTATGTATATAGAAAATGGATACTTTATTCTTTAATACAGCCAAAATCCCCGTGCTATTAAAAGTTCCGAGAAGCAAAACAATATTTCTGGAAGGAAAAAACCAGCCCTCAGCGAGATACAAACTACATTATAAAGAAATGTCCTTTTCTTCCAAACGTGAATATCTACATTTTTTTCCTTTCTAGGCTACTTCTAAATACTTTTTTGGAGCAACTAAACTCTCTTAAAAGCTGAACGGTGTAACTTCCACAATTAGCAAAAGCAAAATTCTCCATGGAGGTTGTCTAAGGTGCAACCACCTCTTGGAGTATCATAGGACTTCAGGCTGCACATCTCAGGAAACTATAATTATCCTGGAGCCTACATAAGGAGCGGAACAAAATAAAAGAGAAAAAAACAAAACAAAAAAACCCCACAAAATAACCCCCAAACCTCCCCCAAAATCCTTATTTGATACTACCTTAATAGTAGAGCACGCACTTAAAGCTAGAGAGCTTTACACGGGTACAGAAGTTACGACTCATTCCACCAAGCACGGAGAAGCTTTGGCATTGATTTATTTGGCACCTCAGGGGTTACTGAGTCAGGCTGCCCAACCAGTATCTACACTGGCCATGGGAAGATGGAGAAGGCAGGGTTTAAACTCTTAGTTGATCAGAGAGAAAGGACAACCCAGGAACCTGAGTGCTACCACAGGAATAGCAGGAGGAGAGGGAGCAGACAAGAATGAAGCCCGAGTGGGAACCAGGAGGCACAACAGACACCAATGGGAAGAGCCTTCCCTTGCTATGAGTAGCCCAGAAGTTAAGATGAGACAGGAAGAATCCTTTATTCGTGTAAGTTAAACAGGGGAAAAGTGGGGGAAAAGCAAGCCCAGCGCTGTACAAAGAAAATTATTATCCACAGCAAACTAGGTCACAGAAGTGAGTCGGGTTTACTAAATAGACACTGTCTTTGTAGTTTAGCAACCACTGTCAAAGGAATAGGATTTACTCACGTTTCACCCAAGCACTCTTTTGAATTCTGACTAATTAAAATAACCACTAAATGACCAGTCGCCTCCCCGTGAAGATGACACATCAGCAAATCTGAACAATCTTGCCAAAAAAGACAGCTTTGACCTTTTTAAAATCTCCCTACAGAAGAAGATACTTTGCATCTACACTGCCATTCATCCAAACATCAAAAAACATACCCGCAGAAGGAATTCATTCTCCAAGATGCATGATGACGACAGAGTTCTTACTTCACCAACAGAAAACTGTGGTAGAGTGATTTTTAGTGACCTCGTCAAATTCCTGGTATGTTGGTAAGAAAATACAAAATTTCTGTCAACTGTAACTTGTGGTTACAACACTGCGAAGCTGGTTGGAATCCTTGTGAAAATGTGAAAAAATGGGTAAATCAGGAAAACGCAAGGATTAGGAATACCACCTATTGTTTAGTTGGGGATTGAGGAAAGAGAACATAAAAAGATTTTTGTAACTGTGCGAGTATCACCGTGCGTTATAACACAATGTTCCTCCTCTGCTGTTTAGATGGTTCCAAAGGCATCCACCTCCGATTTGTGGCAGCAGCTATCACCCTAACAGCAGTTTGGAGCTCCAGGGTGGTCTCTGTCTATAACAAATCTGTAAAGAACTGATTTCATAGCAATAATTTTTCTAAACATAGAACTAAAGACAGGAGGAGCTGCATTAGAGACTTGAGACACAAAGCCTCAGTTTCTGAATGGCTATTTCCTATCAACACTTGCATTTAAAACCTGCAAAGTTGGACTAAAGTTCTAGTTTTGGTTGATTTTGAGGGAACTGTGTATTGACATCAACTATTACAAAATAATTAGTGTTCCCGTGCTTTCAAACACTCAATACCAGAAACCATGACACTGGATCAAAAACCGAAAAGAGGACACTACACAGCACACAAAATACTGACGTCTCTGCAGAGACTTTCTTTTCAAAGGGAAAAAAGGGCACAGCATTGAGCCTCAATTGTTTGAGGAAATACTCCTCACCTCCCAAATTACGTTAGGAACATCTAGAAGCACAAAATGCTGTAGATTTAAGAACGTATAAATTTGTGATGACTACACAGCAAAAAAAAAAAAAAAAAAAATGCATCTCTTCAGTTATGTCTCTTGTTTTATCTTCTGTCTCCTGTAAAAAAGAGGCAATCAAATGCAACCAAAAACTGCTATTAATTGGCTGATCTTGCAACGATTCCATTCAACACAGTATTTTACCCATTCATGTTCAGCTGAAACATAATTATTCAGCACAAACCCACGTGGTTTTATACCATGTTTCAAATACCAACATCAGTCGAACACTACAGTTTGTAGAAACTGGTACCAGAAGAGAAGGACAAAGGACGTCGCTAGAGGCCCCGTTACCTGGTCAGCAGAGTCACACACACCTTGATATCAGACACCAGCGCTTCTCTGAAATCTCAGAGTCACAGTCAGCAGGTTTCAGGGGTCTTTCCTGCATCTTAATTTCAACTGCTAATAACCGCGGATCATTTCCCAGAACACAGTTTTTGTCTGTATCGTAACATCTGTAGTTCTACAAAGGCTTTCTCTTTTGATGGAACTCCTAGAAACAAATTAATTCACAAGAGCCCCTAAACCCCACAAGATTTAACAGAGGAATAGTTCTTTGTATTAGCAGGGCATGTTCACCATCAAACTGAAATCTAGTAGAACTTAATGAAAGATTTAAATGTTTTCAGTGCGTGTATCCAAATACATCAGCCTGACACCCACTTTGTCAGCTTTACATTCACATACACCTGCTGCTCTACCTGCTTTCCCTTCACCCTGATGTCTGGAGAAGAGCAGGACAGAAGGGCCACCCACCTCCTGACACAAATCAACGAGCGGCTGCTGCCAGGGATACCAAAAGGAGACATCGCGGGTTCGGACAATAGGAAAAACCACACCAGAAGGGTAAGGAGAAGCAGATGAAAGCTGGGGACGTGCACGTCTCATTGTCTGAGCGTTGCTTTGAAAAAGATCCCTAGAACACAGGAAAGGTTCTTCTAAAGACAAAGAAGAGTTATCAAAAGCTGGAATTAAACAGGCAATAACAGGAGAAAACACTGGGTCAGGTAAGCCCATAAACGCTTTGCTTTGGCTACTAATGATACTAGAAAAAACACTGTGGAAGAGGTTTTTTAATCCTGCATTATGGGAATCAGTACTAATTCCACAAGCAACATCCACAGAATGTTTAAGCTCAGTGTACAGGTAATAGCTACTACTTTTTGTTTCCTCCATTAACACAAGATTTGCAGCGCTGCCATAATGACAATGCTTTTAAAACAAGGTATCGAATTCTGATCGATGAATGATCCTCTAAAACTTCATTTCTCCCTTTTGCCAAACATGGATCAGTTTGGTGAGTTAGGAGCATCCACAAAAGGTATCAGGAACAGTTTTGTGACGCAAGTCTAATCTAATAAAAATACCTTGTGAGATGATCGTATTACTAACAGAAAGGAATTTATCTCCCTTTTCAGCTACGTGTGCAGTACATACAGATCAGTCCTGTGGAACTGCAAATCAACTCCAAGGAACTTCGGAATGCTCCTCAAACGTAATAATGTAATTTTTGTTAATGGCAAATTATGTGAAGTTATGCCTCCTTGGTTAAATAAAAGATGAATCGCATTTCCCTCCAGTTCACTGCGCTGCCATTCTTGAAAAGCAGAATTTCTAGGCACATTAGAAAAAGAAAAGCCTTAGTAGGGTTTTGCCCACCCTTTTTTTTTTTTTTTAAGTTTTGGGTTTTTAAAATATTCTGGATGGACTTCCTCATTTTTTCTACCTCATTTCCCCTCCAATATCTTTGGCTGCCAGATTAACACTGTTCTTCTGTGGGACAAATCTACTGTGCCATTTAATCAGCTTAGTTTGATTGTAATTTTGCGCTATTAATGAAGTGGACTGAGGCATCAGGGAGGGAGTACTCGTTTCTGTGCGTCTCTCAATCCTGTATCCACCTTCAGAGGTTCCGTGATCCCAAGTTTCTCCAGGCTACTTGTGCTTCCCGAGGCCAACCTGACTCACACAGCCGGGCACCTCGGTTAAGACAGATTCAGTAAAGAACTCAGGGCTCTTCTGCTGCAGAGGAAAGATCATCTGCTGTTGAAGGACTCGGGGATGGAGACACCTTCTGAATGGCCCTTCCAGCTCTGAAGATGCGCCATGCAGCTTTACATATTCTGCCTTTCGCCTGCCATTCCTTCTGATTTTCTGCTTTATCGGTTTTGTCACCGTCGTTACTCTTTCCATCTTATCTTCACTAAAAAGAAGATCTTTCAGGGAAAGTGCCGTATTCCTCCCAGGGGGTCCAAGAGGCCCTCTCTGCGTTAGGCAGCACCGCTAGCACACGATGACATCTCCACCACAGGCAACGTGGACAATTAAGTCAGGAGCAGATAAAAGCAGTATTCCCTTCCCCGCTTGGTTGAAAAGAGGTTTTGGAAATTTTTGTCAAGAAATGACCTTGTTAATTTTTTAAGGCATCGCCCAGAGGAACCATAATCATCACATCCCCGTTTCACGGTCTTCAGGAGGAATTACAGAGACTGGTGTTGCTTCAACTTCCTTAGGATCCCGACAGATCAGTAGGCAGTCCGTCCGCTTTAGACCCCCTCCCAGCAGAAACAGTACTTGTAGTAAACGCTGGTTTATGCAAGTAATGGATAAGACAGGTTTTTCTCTCAGAAAGGGAAAACATGGAGCGGCTGCATTTCAATAAGACCCTCTCGGGGAACAGCAAGAGCATTTGAGCCCAAGGAAAAGTTGTGGTTTAAATCTTACCGAGACATTTAACTATTTTTGTTACATCAGTCCAAAATATGATGTAACATCTCCTCTTCAAATCTGGAGGAAAACCCGAACAGTCTGGAACCAGGCCAGTCTCTGGTTTCACACCCAGGCGACACTTCGTTACTGGGCTGGCAGCGATGACTGTCAGGTCTCCAGTTCAGCTGGGGACACTGCTCAAATCCAGAGAAGAGCAGAAAGTAACAGAAATCTCCCAAGTTTACTGTTACATTGCTGAAAATGAGAATAAGGCGATGGTGATAGCTCTAATAATTCCAAAGACTTTTAGAAACCACTTTCATCTTCAGCTACTTAAAGGTTTCTTAACGGGTATTTTAACAGATTCCTCTATCAGTTTCTAATGGTTATTTGGGATATATTTCCAGTCTTCTATGTGGGAAAAAGCAAAACCCAAGGGCACTTCTGCCTGTGCACGTTCTCTAGGGCCAAGCTGCTACAGAATCACAGCTTGGTCCTCAGCTGCGACTTTCCCACCTGGCCCTTACGGTGCTTCAACCGCCCAATATGCCGAGACAAATATTTGCTGAGCCACACTGAAACCCACAGCACTGAAATTCTTTGGGCTTACAGCAAACAACAAACAAAAAAACCCCCAAGAAACAAAAATTGAGCCTTATTGCAGGAAATTTTGGAGAATCCAGCTAACTACCTCCCACCTCCAACAAAAACACACCAAGAATTGTTTTATCTGCACCATTCATCAGCGCACGATACACCGCCACAAGCAGTTTCACTGGTGCAATTCAAAAAGGGGGGAAAACCTTCATGTGGAGAAGGAATGAAGAGCCAAGATGAAGTGGGCAGAAGTCCTCTCCAACCAGCTCGGCTGCAGGAGAAAACTGCCCAGTACCCTTTTCATGGCAGTGTTGCTAATGCCAGTTTAAATCACCGCTTTAAAACCACCAAAGCAATTTGATCCGCGAGAACTTTATGATGCTGGACATAATATTAGAAGTTGTTTTAAGGAAAGACACCAAAGATTAAGCTAAGGGTATCCATGTCAAAATCGGGGATACTGTTAAAATTTGTCATCTATTTAACCCACTTAAGAGTTGAAATTCAGGATTTTGGTTTGTTATTCTTTACCTCGCATTGGCGGTTACAGACCACAAATATACACGCCCTGCTCGCTCTTTTAAACATTCTAATCTCAAATTAAACAGTACAAATTAGCAGTAGAGTTGCCATCTAGGTCCTACTGATGGCAAATAAAGCAGCCACATTTATAGGCATTCAAAAAGAATGCAAAAAACTCCAATAAAAACTGAATAATTTCTTCCCATCTTCCACCCTTCATCTCTACCCACTTCAGCCCAAGAGCTTTTACCCTCGCTTTTTTCAGTCTATCTACAACTACATCCTGAACCACCCAGATGCCTCCATTCCCACAAAGTCCTGCTGAAGCCATCGACTCATCGACACGATTGGCACCTCGTTTGGCGAGATGCCGACGGCAAGCGGCTGCGCCCGCAGCTCCGTAACGCTGGGCCGCGTTCAGGCATCTCCCAAGGATGCAGAGATTCACATTCATGCCTCAAACATTTAATACATTCTTTTCTATACCCATGAGATTATTTTACATTGAGTGGTTAAGCTGAAGGAAAGGAACAGGAAAAAAAAACAGAAGCAAAAAAGGGGCCTTTGTCCTGAAACGGTTTTTTCTTTGCTTTCTTTGGAAAGAGCCATCTGAAAAACCACGACTGTTGCAGAACGCTCTTTCATACATTTAGCCTTAATCTTCTCTTTCTTCATTTCGCTGCTTTATTTCTAGCTATAAGCCCCTATGCTAGCCTGAATATTCCTTTTTATCTTTGGTTGTTTACAGTTTTAGATATACGTAGGCTGTTAAGTCTTGTCTTGCTGTTCTCTTCCCTAGCCCTGCTGTACCGTTACTTCCTTGAGAGACCAGACAAAGCATATGCAGAGCCTCCGATACAACACGGCAAACCCCCATGTTAGCCCAGGAGCCGGAATACTAAATCATCTGGCTGGAATCCTGCGGAGCGAGTGTCCACACACACACGTCTGTAAGTCACACAACCAGTGACATCTTCTGCAGCGAGGCTCTGAAATTTGGTATGTGTGTCTAGCTCTCACACATCATGATGAATGAGCCTTTCTACGCAACCAGGTATTTCCTGAAATCCTGTTTTTGGTAACCCCTGTACAGCAAACACATGCAAACGTGAAAATATACACAAAATAAAATCACCGAACCAAAAAAACCCAGCCCCAAACCTTATTCACAGCAATCCTGAACGTTTTTGCTGTGCAAAGGAAATACACAATGCACGGTTGATATGAAATCAACCTAGATAAATGTCTGGATGTTCAGAGATAATCCGGCTATTTGGGAACTGTGTTATGGCAATAAACACAACCTTTTGGATCAAGAAAAAAATAATTAGCACAGAGGAAATGGACTTATGATCTATCAGAAATTGGTACCAGATTTCTGCATTTTTACCCTCAACTCCTGAAGGAAGCAATCCTACTTTTCAGCACTTTGTCTGCCCCACACCTCACCCTTCCCCAGCACTAACAACCAACTGCACCAGGAGCTGACCCCTAAAACTACCCTGTTTTCCTGCTGTACGAGTTATAATTTGAATTAACTTCTTGATGTCATTCCACCACACAAACCTTGTGAGCCGTGACAACATGGCCACAGAATGAGCTGCTTTTGGTAGCTGATCATAAGGCACAGCAGAAGAAGGTTAACGACAGAGAGATACGGCCATATGGAGCACTGCGGAACAGAGGTGGAGGAGGTCTGCACCTACTGGAGTCACTGTGCTCACAAGCCGGAGTGCACCCACACCAAATGTACTTGCCCTAGGCCATACAACTGGCCCATAACCGCACGTCTCCCTTATTCCACAGAAGAGCTACACCTACTGTAGGTTAGAATCACAGGACACGCCGCTTGGAAGGGACCTCTGGAGGTCTCCAGTCCAACCTCTCGCTCAAAGGAGGTCGATCCTCAAACTTGCTCAGGATGCTCAAGCCATTGACCAGTGGGTTCTCACCCTCTGAAGACTTAGATTTTACCACCTCTCCAAGCACGAGCCACCTTCACGGTAATTTAATTTTCCTTACATCTAACTGGAATCTCCTTTCGTCCAACCTGTGCCCACTACCCTCGCACCTCATGTCCAGGACAAGTCTGTTCTGCCTCCTCCACACCCTCCAACCAGGTCAATATGCACTTTTATGATTCCCCTTCCCTGGATGACAACCAGCTCTGTACTTCGACTGAACACCAGTAAACCCACAAGTCTATCTCCTACTCCTCTTACAGACATAAAATGGGCCCCATTTACTGTAGAAACGAAGCACAGAAAGACTGTATGTGAGGTGAACAGGGCAAGTTTAATAAACCTCCTTAAATCTAATCAACAGCTCCAATTTGATATTTCAACTGCTCCTTCCACTGTTCAGTCCAACTACACCTTAGCGTGTGAGTGATTTTCAGTTGTTACTGCCAGCTCAGCAGGGGAAGATTTAAATCTGGATTTTCTTGTCCCATAACTTTCCATTTCTTGGTTGTCAAGGTCTGAGATACTCTGAATTCTGTGTGCTGTACGAGCAAGAGACACTGCCAACAAATCTCAATACCTCAGCAAGTTTTTCTTCCTTTGAAACATGAGGAAATACTTTTGAAAGTAAGTTGGGTCCTTTCAGGCAGTTGAGGTTACAATGTCAGTGTGTTGTCGAGTCACTGTTGTCATCAGCAGAAGAGAAGATGCTATGGATTTCTTACATCTTCCACCGCTTACTGTAAATAATTTTATGATTTAATCATCATGTTTTTAAAATGCGTAGAAGGTGAAGTTGTTTCCTTATCAGGGACAGAAAAAACCCCTACAGAAGAAGTACACATGTTCCCAAATCTTGGCCGCTTTACAGCAGACTAAAATAACACAAAACATTCTTTTTCTTTCCATCTCCCCTCACCCTGTAACCACAAATCACCACAAGCATGTGAGCCTGACGCCACCACCTTGACTTCCTCCATGTTACAAGGCTCTTGCAAGGTACCATACTTACCTGGACTGTGGTCACCACCACCCATCTGGACACCAGACCTGGTCTGGGCACCTCTCTCCCTTTTAAAGGGCATCCGATAGTCTCATTTTATTCTTCCACAAACACACTCATTCATTCCCAGTACCTCCTACTGCCAGCACTGGTGTTTATGGGCCATGCATGAACCTGATGAGCACCTCATCTGACCGGAACCTGCTTTGGGGGAGGTAAGATGGGAGCTTCCGCTCATTGTCTGGATATACAACTGTCAGCACTATGCAAGCGGAAGCAGTCGGGACACAGGCGGCTGGCTCTTGTGCCCTCTTGCTCTTGCCCTGTGGCGATGCCCTCCCACCGCTGTTGTCAGGACTGCCTTTGGCAAAGCCGTTCATACAAATGCTTAAATCAGGGTGAGGCTGCCCTTGAACTCCTGCGTTAACTTCCTGCTCCCTTGACAGGTCCCCTTTCTGCACTACTAACAGCCATTTATTTTTAAAAGCCTTGACGAGATGGCTATCCTGATAGTATTTTCTGCATTCTACACTTTAACTATAGTTTCTAATATAAAATTAATCACGAAGCTTCACTGAAGTACTTCACAAGAATGGCACCATTCTCAGCTGAACGGGAATTCCCCACGGAGAGTAACACAGTTAAAATAGCTCCAAGATGTAAATCTCCCATGTGTCTCCCCGGGTGCTCTCATCTGCCTCCTTCTACGTCACCAGCACATACTGAAGCCACTCTAGGTTCCTTGAATGCCTCTCCCCAGCTTCTCCCCAACACTTCCCACCTGGATGTCTCAAGGATACCAACTTACCTTCTCAGAGCGCATGGTGGCTCTAGCAGGACCTCAGACAGGGTGTGCATTGCAGTGGGAGCAAGAGAACCCAGGAGTGGCCACAAGCACGGAGCCTCCCAGACCTTGCCTTCTGCACAAAGAGACTCTGACACACTTGTCTGTACTGAAACCCTCCTGTGGCATCTCAGGAACAAGGAGGAAGACGTTCCGATACTCTTAAATACAATATACTGAGTGATCAGAGCATCCCTGATGCTGCCACAGGAGGTTGTGGAGGGCAGCAGTATAAACGCCTTCAAGAAGGAAATAGTAGTTATGAGCTACGGACCCATTAATAAGCATTAAAAACACACAGGGCAAAGCCAAACTGCACTTCTAGATGCCCAATGGTATCTGAGGTTCTGCTGATCAATGAGGAGTATCTCCAAATAGCCACGTTTGTTAAGCCCCCGTGCCATCCATTCACACAGACGGGATACAGAAAGGGCTACAACTGGCCACAGACCTGACCCTGCACGGCTCTCCTTAAGAGGGTAACAGACCTCTCCAGACCACGACCACCACAGGAGAAGGAGGAGAAACAGCTACCTCCTCCCCTCCATAAAAACCTGAGCTCAAACACAAAGGCCGACAACCCAGGACTGAGATTTTTGTTTATATTAAAAACTATAAGCTTTATTAATTCATTTATTTTTATGACTTTTCTCCCTAGTCTCCTTCCTCTTCTTAAAGCTTTGCATTTCTGCCACTGCAACCCCAAATCAGTCTCTTCTCTCTGACCATGGTTGTTTGGGCTCCTGAAATTTCCTCATCCACTCGTCCCCAGAATCAAATCACATTCATATTCAACCTGCGTAGCCTCTCTTTTGATGTGAATATTCTCCTCATCATCCCTTATTTTCTTATTTTACATCAGTAACAATCTCGTACACTAAACCATGACCACCTCATTTTAGTCTGGTAATGGTTCCTCACATTAGGAACCTCTTGGCCAAATGCACTTTCAGTTCTTATGCCCAACGTGATTAGATCTTCTGACTTTCATCTTCTCTGCACTGAACCAGCAGTGCCACAGGTGGAAAAGCTGAAGTACGCTCCGTCACTACTCTTGCATGTCAATATAGTAGACACATTAGTTATTTTCATCCACAAAACTGCAGGCAAGCTTCCACCAAACACCGGGTTCTCACAAAAAGTATGAGCAAGTAACCGCAAAAGAACAAACCAAAGAACGTGACACGCCCAGTGCACCGCAGGGATAAAGCTGGGATGGCCGGTACAGATATTTCAACTCAGTGTGATTGGCTCTCTCTGCAAAAGCTTCAGCCAAATTTTCCTTCGCATGTTTATTTTCATCTCCTGGGCAAAGTGTTTGGCAAATATTGCTGAGAAAGATAAAACTTGATGGTGCTTGGTTAAATGGCTGTACAAATGTAGCTGGCAAAGCTGTGACTGATAGATGATGAAAGCAAACCTATAATCAACGAACAGAAAATACTCTAAAAATGAAAAAACCTTAAAGAAACAGTGGGCTGTTTTTAAGGTTTAATAGGCAGAAGCTTAGCTCAGGAATTACCCCCTACTCCCTGACCAAACAAAAACACATTTGGAGACATAAGCCCAAGAATGCCATAGCACTTCAAAGGCTCTGCTCCAGCCGTAGTTCAATACCAGCCTTCCCATGATGCTGACTAAATCCCACAGAATGCTAAAATACACAGAATGATAAAATTTAAAAAAGTCTAAATTACAAAAAATAAAATTTAAATTACAATTTACAATTATATATTATACATCTAAAGTGTAAAAATATTCAACACAGGTAAAACAGTCACATGTCAAAATCATTCTTGTGTAAAGTACAATAGAGTTACTACTTCACCGCTTAAAACAAGCTTCATTCATCTCGAGATGGATTCACAACTTCAACCCCAGTCTGACTAGTGACACTATGAGATTTTAAAATCTCAACTATTTCCTCAGTTCAACTCTGAGAAGTCTTTAGGGAAGCCAAAAAAAAAAAACCACAATAGAGAAAATGGACATCAAGTTTAGATCCCTCAGGTACTATTCTCAAGTTGATTAATACTTCCCAGATCCCTCTTTTAGGGATATCTGACAATTCAGAAGTCACAAACTGCTGCTGCTGCATTTGGGAGAAGAACCTCCATTTCCATGACTGTTTAAAATCAATGTAACTAGTAAATACAAAGGTAAGCTCTGGTGTAAATATAAATTAGAGCCCACAAAATATAAAAATGGCAAAGAAAGGATTTGTTACGGCTTTTAGGGTAATTATGTGGACTAATAACTGCATTAATTAGCAATTTGAGTGATAACACATCTGAGAGTTGCTTAAAGTATCTATTTATATTGTAAATTTATGCTTGATCTTGTAAATAATAAAGCAGGTTAATGGAAATAAAAGCCAAAACATTTATTAGTATTATTCTGGTATATTAAAGAACAGGCAAAAAAATGTAATGGAGGCTTTGAAAAATTGGGAAGTATGTTCAACATCAAGACTTTGAACATAGAGTGAGTGGAGCACATTGGGTAAATGAGGAAAAAAGTTACAACAGGCAACAATAAAGATTATCTGTGGTGATACTGAATTGAGAGCATAGAAGCACAAATGACTTACCAATCTAGAATGAGTCACTATTTATTATATTTATAAAAGCTTCAGAAACTACACGCAGATGCTGTATAGGCATCACATATCTTAAAATGGGGTTTTCAAGGAGAAGATGTTGTAGCACCAAAAGGAACAAAGAAGTTTCATACAAGGCTGCAAGAACACGCGTGGCCGGAAAGCCGACATGGAGAAAATGGCAAACATTCTCCAAATAAAAATCACAGAGCAGGCACTCCCCAACTGCTGAAAGCTGCTGAGCCCTTCGAAATAGAACTGTTCTTCAGAAGAGCCTCCTAAGAAAATTTCAAACACGAGCTCCAGGGACAAACCCCCATGGAAGACACACATCAAGAACCGTAAGTTTCTTTTAAGACAACTTCAAGAGATGACAAAGTGCAACTTCCGCTGCGTTTCCACTACCGTTGTTTTTCAAAAGGAGTTAAATCCTTGAAAATTACATCAAAAAACATGGAGCAAACCCTTTTAGCATCTGCTGCTGACCCCAGACTGGCACATGGGATGGCAGAACTGCTGCCTGACGGGCACGGATTTACACTGGCAATGACGATGACTTGCTCTGTGCAACTTGGAGTTCCTTCCACTTCAAAACCCTCTGGTGACACCAAATGACTACGGGTAGCTGTAATTCCACCTTGAACTACAGTCTCTGCTACTTCGAGATCACACAGCGAGATCCGTCACTGCAAACTGTCAAGAGGAGCAGAACATTACTTTCATAGTATTTAAATAAATTATAGCTTCAGCTAGGCTAAGAAGGCTGGAAGCTTGACAACAGCACATCTGAAGCAGTTCTGCATGAAGGGAAAACAGATAGAAGCGAGCAAGAGCGCATGCACCTAGAGCAAGGATACCGGAGCATTTTCATTCATCAACGCTTCCTGCTACTCAGCACCGTAACGGTTTAGTGCAAGATAAAGCAGCCTGAGAACTGCTGAACTATGCAGGGCAGAGTCCAACCAGTTGGTTTGACAAATCTGAAACTTTGCACAAATAAAACTAGTAGGGGTAATGGGCAACTATTTCTTACCCACAGATGTTTTCACAAGAAGGATCCCCTGTGAGCAACCTCAGACTCAACATCATTTACATGTGGAGGAAGCATACGGAGCGAGCTCCTCGCCCTGAGAAGGCAGGTTTAGAAAGAATGGGGTGACTATTTGTTCTTTACTTAAACTGAAATCTCTTGCACTTGCAAATGTCAGAATATACTAATTTATATAACATATTTGTAACCTAAAACCGGAAATATCGTAGTATAGGGAATTATCTTGTTTCTAAAGCTTATTCAATATAGAATTTAAAAATTAATCTAAAATGCTTTGGTTGTACGAGAATCTTGACTTTAGTCAATGAAAAATTCAATGAATTAACAAATAGACTTCTTCTAAGTAAATATTGAAATTTGGCAATCCATTTGTGACTGGCAAAAACATTATTTCCATTCTGCAGGAGAACAACTTGCTTTCAAAAGCTACTTGGAAACTGCAAGTTTTTGGGATGCTACCCCAGCGATACTCCCTTCTGCATCAACACACCTTCAATTCCATGAACACAATATTCTGTTTAACTTCCAAATGTTGGTCTTAACATGGGCAATCCAAGGGTTGGTTTGGGCTTTTGGGTTTGTGTGTTTGGTGTTTTTAATGTATGAACAAAGTCATCTGACCATATTTAGATACCTCAAATATCTCGCATTAGATTGCTCCAATATTCTTGAATGCTGCCACTTTTCAAATGTCATCGTATGTGAGACATTAAGGGCACAGTTGTTATACACACACACAGAAGACAGACTGATTCATAGCTATAAAAATGGAAATGACGTTTACACAGATGCATCATATACCATTTATTTTGATATTAAACCACAATTAAAATCATTCTATTCTGTGAAGGAGAACAGCCTTCACATAAAAATCAGAAGGCTCAAATTTTATTTCACCAGAAAACTACGAAGCTCCTACGGCTCTAAAGATATTCCATCACAATACTACAGGTCAAAACTCATCCACCTGCCCAAGACTCCCTCCTCCAAATTAATGTGCGTTGGTATGAGGCAATGGAAGGACACGAGCAGTTCTGCCTTGTATATGGCTGGATGCAGCCCTATGATTTTAATTACGCATTTTTCTTTTATCATTGAATGTTTTAATTACTTTCAACACAGAGTTAAGCAGGAGAACTGAGGTGGTATCTGTAGGCTAAATCTCTCTTGGCCTGCTGAGTGCTGACTGGGCTTTCTGCCCTGAGCTGGGATGCACACTCATTATATAAAGGTATATCTTCACAGGTTTGATTAAATCATCAATGAGTTCTGGAAAATACCCCATTTTAATTTGTCCAAGCACACTGAGAAGCTGGAAGGAAAACGCAGTCGTCAGACAACATGGGATGAGGAAAGGCCACTGACTGCACACTTCTCCAGCTGTCTCTGCAGTTGACTGTGGGCATCTCTGCGGCCGCTATGTAACATCATCCTCCCCAACAACGACCCCGTACTCTACGTTCATCAAACAGGAGGTAAAACCTCACCATCACTGTGGCTTCTGTTCTGCAAGGACAACCACAGCAGCACACGTATTGGTGGTATTTCTACACCTACCATGGGCAGACCTGATGATGACAAACATAACCTGAATACCACTGGGTTCTATTTTGTTTCTATCTCCCTTTAATTTTTATTTTATTTTATCCTATCGGTTGTATAGTTACTTAATAGAAAAAAAACCTCACACAGTGTTTTCTGTTTTGTCCCCTCCAGGCCATGGTTTCAGACTTGAGGATGTCCATTTCAGACACCTACAACAGAGACACCTTTAGTTGGTATTCCATGGTACTGGTCCCCAGTTGCTGCCCAAATGAAGATGCTGATGGGTTTTTAAAGAAAAGTTGACTTGCATATATATCATTTAACCCAAGAAACAATATGCTTCTCAGTTCTGAGGGCTGTCCAGTTCTGAGGCAATTCAATCTAAGTAAGATCCTATTTCAATTTCCCATACGAAGTTCCCACATCCCTTTCACATCTGCCCAATTAAAACTGCACAGAAAGCCGAATGTTCTCAAAACGGATGGAGGGGGAAAAACCCCCACTATTTTTAATGATGTTTTACCATTAGTGATAAGCAAAACTACAAAAGTAACTGAATGTTTGGGCTGTACACTCAGTCGAGTGAAATTTTCTATTATATACTTGTACCTGTAATAGTTTGGAGTCTTAAATACTATGATAATGGAGGTATCTCAGACAAAGCCCTGAATGCTGCATTCAAGAAACAAGTGTGAGTGCTGGAAAAGCCTGAGCTCGACATCCCAGCTGTGATAACAACTTCTGCTCATCTCAAAGCCTGTCACAACCGCTCAGGGTGGGATTCAGCTTCAGGAGAAGCATCCAGCAGAATCTCTGCTGTGCCTGGCACAGAAAAACCAACAGAAGACCGCATGGAGCAGCGGCTGGAGGCCAGGCAGGAGAGCGACGCTGAACAGCACTGCCGGCTTACCCCCATCCGCTCTTCCGTTCTGCATCCCGCCTCCAGAACAAAATGCCTTTCTTTCTCTGTACACCACAATAATTTTGAAAAGAAAAGCCAACATTTTGTACGTGGACGGTAGAAATTGGAGTTAGACAACTGCCAGGAATGCTCTGAGCCTGCTAATCTTCTGTTTAGTCCGTGACTCCATCTCATCTTTAAGAGTATCACAACTGCTCAGGGAGGGAAAATCTGTTTAAATTTACCCCTATTCTCTCAAACACAAAGGTGTCTGGGCAGGTCAGTCACTTTTAGAGCTCAACAACATTTTTGATTATGTCACTTTACGTAGATGTTAGTGGAAGCTCGACTCTGCATTTAATTCCCAACATCTCATCATCTGCTGGATGAAATGTATACAAACCAGCTATAGAAACCATATGGTCCTGTGAAAACGGGGAACTGAGCTGAATGAAACACAAGCTCTTGCCTTTTCTGAGCACATCTGTTGCGGTGGCTTCTGACAGGAGAGCACCAAAAGGGCTCCCACCCGCGCAGGACAGACGGCAGGAAGCGTTTTGCACATGCTGTGCTGGGCTGCAATTAGCCAGAGGCCACCTGTCACAGGCCGAGCGGCACACGAGGCTGGGCAACGGCTCCGGGGGAAGCGAGACGCATTTTCCGGGGATGTGAGGCATGCCCCGCTTCCTTTGCGGCCAGCAGGGAAATACCTCCTTCTTCGCTCCGTTCTTCTACCCACTACACAGGTCTCTGCTACGAGGTTGCTCTTATCATTCTTATCATTGAACCTTGTCTTCCTTCAACCTAAAAAAACCCCCAACAACCCCGAAATCAACCATGTTGGGATATTCTCTAACTACATCATCAAGCACAAAATTTTCGTGATTTTTCATAATTGGCCATTATGAACTTGTGCGATACACACAGAATACGACAGCAAATCATTCCACCAGTTCAGAAGCGATGAGCTTCTCCCCTTTTTGGCACATTTGAGCTTTGATAGCAGTCAATTTTTCCCTTATTATAAATGGGAAAAGTAAAGATATCATGAACAGGCCACTTAAAAGCAAAACAAAATAAAGGAATGCAAATTGATACTGGAGTTACACAACTGCTAATCTGTTTATTCCTCGTGTGTTCTCCTCTCTGCCTCAGGAGTGCGTTCACAACACTGAAAACTTCAAAAAGTGTATTTTAAAAGCTGACTTTGAACACTGGGAGCATGAGTCAGACATAATTTACATGGCTGAAATTTCACTAAATAACGTGGAAATTACGCCAGCAGAAACCTTGTTTTCAGCTTCTTCACAGGTTCAGTTACTGTAATCCTGAGCCCTCGACCAACGCGAATAAATTTAACGTTATATTAAGGGTGACGCAAGGCTCCCAGCAGTCACTTTTGAAAGCACAGATGCCGAAGAGCATGATCAATACAACAGCACATAGGAAGTAAGTGACAGCGCTGAGAATACAGCTCAGCCATTTGAGCCCCGGACCTTTCACCACGGACCATATGCTCCCCTGGCATCCCAACACGTCTTTAACAACCAGACAACCTTTTCCCACACTGATTTTGTTTAGCCAGACGGCTCCAAACACACCTCCTTTTTTCAATTAGCCACACCAACATGAGAAAGTGGTCACAGACCCCTGATGGCTGTTAATGACGCACAGAAGAAAAGGGCTGAAAGCTCCGAAAACAGCTCTTCCTTCTGGAAGATCCAGTCAAGCCCATGGGCTGCAGCAACACCAGGGGAGGTTTAGGCTGGATACGAGGAACAATTTCTTCCTCAAAACAGTTGTCCAGGCCTGGCCCAGACTGCCCAGGGCAGTGGAGGGGTTTCCCAGCCGTGTGGAGGTGGTGCTGAGGGACAGGGGTCAGTGGGGACCTGGCAGTGCTGGGGGAATGGGTGGATTCAATGAGCTGAAAGGACTTTTCCAACCCAAACGATTCTGATTCTGTGCTTAGAAGCAGAAAGAAATTTGCATCATTATCTCTCACATTAACTCTCTGAGCCTCTGGCATCACGAAACACCATTCCTCTCACACACTGTCCTCTCCGCTCGTGCCCACTGGCATGCTTTTGCCCACGAAGACATCAGAAAGGACCACAAAAACAAGATGCTTGCAGCCCAGCAAACGCTCCCATCACTGCAGATCACACAGCAGAAGAACGAAAGAGAAAGAACTTCTGGCCCTCTCCCAAGGGCCACTGATGGCTCCACTATTTCTGGGAAAGTCATGGAGGAGCAATAGGGATCCATTGCTGGCTGGGTGAGGTGCAGAGGAAACCCAAATAACAAAAGGTATTTGTAAAGGACGGGTTGACTATGAAGACTTGGGAAAAAAAAAAAAAAAATTCCTACCCTTTCTTCCTTTTTAAAGACCAGATGTGTTCTATTATCTACTGTAAGGTAACAACCAGGATGGGTCTCACAGCCAGGCAGACAAACCTGTGGAGATGAACGTTCTTCATCCGACTACTGTTCACTCTTCTGACAAACTCAAAGTCCATTCAAAATATTAACAATTCTCCATCCACTGAAAAACAACATGCATTTGGGGTTTTTGTATTTGTTTTTTTGACAATCTACATTGACCAGCCTATATTTAGAGACTGTTGATTTTATACTTCCATCTTTTTAACCAAGTTGTACTTGTTTGTCTCTTTCATGGGCACCCCCTTGCCGTGGGGAAAGAGCTTGCGTGCCCTTGCGAAGTTGAGAGCTATGCTGGTGGTGGCATATGCCTCCGGTAGGGTCTCCCAAGCCTGACAGGTCTCAACTGAAGGGTCAGACAAAGTGTGTCCACGGGCAGGATGGGCTCACTAGCCTTCGGGCAACCATCCTAGGAGAAGGACAACTCTAACTCCAAACGCAAGAATACTATTGAACAGATTGGTACCCGCTATCGCAGAAGAACTTCTACCTGAAAGTCAGTATGGTTTCAGAGCCAACAGAAGTACCACAGACATGGTATTCGTTCTTAGACAACTGCAAGAGAAGTGTAGGGAACAGAACAAGGGTCTCTATGTAACTTTCGTTGATCTCACCAAAGCCTTTGACACTGTGAGCAGAAAAGGTCTGTGGCAGATCTTGGAACGATTAGCATGTCCCCCCAAGTTCCTCAAAATGATTATCCTGTTACATGAGGGGCAGCGCGGCCAAGTCAGATATGGCGATGCACTCTCTGAACCCTTCCCAATAGCCAATGGTGTGAAACAAGGTTGCGTTCTCGCACCCACTTTATTCACAGTTTTCTTCAGCATGATGCTCCAAAGGGCCACGGCAGACCTCGACGAACAAGACGGCATTTATATCCGATATCGTACCCATGGGAGCCTTTTCAACCTAAGGCGACTGAAGGCCCACACCAAGACCCTGAATCACCTTGTCCACGAGCTGCTTTTTGCTGACGATGCCGCCCTTGTTGCCCACACACAAGCAGCTCTGCAGCGCTTAACATCCTGCTTGGCAGAGGCGGCCGAGCTTTTTGGGCTTGAAGTCAGCTTGAAGAAGACAGTAGTTCTCTACCAACCAGCACCACAAGATGATTACCATCATCCCCACATCACCATTGGCGAGTCAGAGCTTCAGTCAGTCCAGCAGTTCAGCTATCTGGGTAGCATCATCTCCTCAGATGCCACGATCGACAAAGAGATAGACAACAGAATAGCAAAGGCAAACAGAGCTTTCGGAAAACTCCATAAAAGAGTCTGGTGCAATAAACACCTGAAGAAAAGTACAAAGATCAGTGTCTACAGAGCCGTGGTACTGCCTACTCTTCTGTACGGGTCCGAATCATGGGTCATCTACCGCCACCATCTGCGACTCCTCGAACGCTTCCATCAGCGCTGCCTCCGCACAATCCTAAACATCCACTGGACTGACTACGTGACTAACGTTGCTCTCCTTGAACAGGCAGACGTCACCAGTATTGAGGCCATGTTGCTGAAGACGCAGCTGCGTTGGGCAGGGCACGTCTCCAGGATGGCGGATCACCGCCTCCCTAAGATCATGTTCTATGGTGAACTTGCCACCGGCTGCCGCAAGAGAAGAGCTCCAAAGAGGAGATATAAGGACTCCCTGAAACAACACCTCAGCCTAGGCCATATTGACCACCATCAGTGGTCCACCCTGGCCTCCAATCGGGAGATTTGGAGACACACCATACATAACGCTGCTGTCTCCTTTGAGAGCACGCGTAGAATCAGTCTCGAGGAGAAAAGACAGCGCAGAAAGAACCGTGCCTCGACTATACCACCCAAGGAGACCCTCCGGTGTGCTCTTTGCAACCGGTCTTGCCTATCCCGCATTGGCCTTTTCAGCCATCAACGCGCTTGCAATAAGCGTGGGCAAAGCCCTTCCCAAATCTTCGTCCACGAAGCCAAGCCATGATGACTTGTTTGTGTACGAGCTTACTTTTACTCACTGAAGACCAGTATTTAAAATACATTAAAATAAAACCAGCAGTCTAATTCAGTATCCTAAGCACCAAAAAAGTAGTATTCATTAAAGCATTAATTTCCAGAGATGCTAAATAATCTTAATTTGAGAGTAATTTTTTTTCAAGCTATGTTGATATCCAATATTGTTTAGACAGCACAATGACAACTGTGCAAAACATATTCTGCTTTGAAAGCCTTTTCCTGAGATTTAGAAACAATTAATTAAAAAAAAAATTCTCTGGAATTGTCCTTCCTTACTCCGTCTGTAGCACACAGATGATGAAGAACAGCAAAAGTTAGCCTCATCATGATTTTTTGCCGTTAATTCCTCTCATGAATACTCCAATGGGCATAATTATGGTACAGGTACCTGCCTGACATCATCATTTAAAATGGTGTTGGGTCCAGGTTCATGGTTCTGCTTAAAGAATGGCAACAAAAAATTCACCCTCACCTTTATTGGGCCAATCCACGTTTGTCCTTTTAGCTCTGACAAGGTGGTTTTCACGTGCTAAGTTCACCACTTCATCCTTGAATGGAATATGTGGTAAACCCACAAGACAACATGGGTAGAATCCCCCTATCTCCTAAATCCATTTCAAAATTCCCACTAATTTAATCTACAAGTTCCCGCTTCTTTCTTCTGCTGACACCCTCTTCCCGATACACACAAATCTCTGCATGCAGACAACATGCATTCCTCCAGCCATGGAACTAACCCCAAAGTGAAAATAGCTATATGACAATAACTTAAACTGCCCTTTTAAACTGGTATCTTCATAAACACCAAAAAAAGAGTTGAACTGCTGAGCAGCGAAGGATGATCGTACTGTGGCTGGACATGGGTGATAAATGCTGCTCTTCAAAGATTAAATTAGATATGTGAAATGGTGAGAGGTCACACTTTCCACAGGACTTTCTAAAATCTTTTATTAGACAGGAGTAACACCACAATCTAGTGTTCCGAGATTACAGCAGGAAGAGATTTCTAATCCCAACTCGGACACTGACTTGAGCAAGTTATTTAATCTCTCACCTGCCACTTGCCAAATGACTTTTTTTTTTTTGACTCTTAAGTCACTATGAGGATGCAGCAAAATCATTGAAAAACCCACAAACTATAAAAGATAAAAACCAAATCAGGCGCTCTGAAGGGATCATAAAATGCAATAATTGCAGCAAAGGATAACAACCATAGCACATCAGGATGGAACTGGAAGAAAAATCCATAAAACAGACTTTAATCACTGTTGCTATCTTGTATTTGTGTTTAAAAATGAAAAAAAAAGGAACACAGTGAGCGGGTTTGGCTCTCACAGCTAGCAGTAAGGGACAAACCCTTATCTGTATTTTTTCAGGTAACAAAGAGAAACCCATTACAAATGATGAAAAACATGGAAGCCGCTTCTCATTTCAGCCAAAGATACAGTCGAGAACACGAAAGATCTGAAGAGTTAAGTGTAAGAAATACTTACAAGCAAGGCATTATGGTCAACACCAGCAACTAAGCCCATATCTGTCCCAGCTGAGCCCTGGAGCAAGCTCCCCTGGGAAGCGGTCATGGCCCCAAGCCTGTCGGTGCTCCCAAAATCTTTGGGTAATGCTCTTAGATAGGTGGTTTAACTTTTGGCTTGCCCTGTTGGAGCCAGGAGATTGACTCGATGATCCTCGTGGGATCCAAAACTGTTCCAACTGGGTTTTTCTGCTGTTGCTTTTCAAGTCCTGGGAATGCCCCAGGAAGCCCCTGCTGCCCTCCCCCTATTTTTCGCTTTTGTACATAAAAGACAGTCCTGGCATTCCAAAAGAATTTGGCCAATATGACTTTTGTACATAAAGTATCATTTACATAATGTTAAACACATGACTACAGAAAAGAATTCCGATTTCCCCGTTCCAAAATTCTACAAAACTATTCCTCTACTGGCACATCCAGATAATTTATGAAAATTTACAGTCGATTTATTCCATGTGACACTGGTAAACAAATTAATGTAGAATTTAATTGCCTTTGTCTCTACAGCTCGGAATTGCCTTTTAGTGATATTTATGTGAAATTACGATCTACAAAGAAAATAGATTGTAATTGAGCTTATAAAATTGATCATATTTAGAAGTTGACAACTGCCACAATTATTAATCTGAATTTTCCTTCTCGGGGAAGGACCAGAGTTGATCAAATCCTTCTGCAAAGAAGGCTGGTTTTCTGCTGTCTCATGTTTCCTGCAGTATTGTACTCGCATACATTTTTTTTTCTAGGTTTATTTATTTATTTCTTGCATTTGTTGAAACTGCTACTCTCCCTTCTCCCAAGGCATACCAGAAACCCTTTTTTTTTTTTTTTAACACAACCTTTTTCCTAGTGAAAAACAAAATAATCATATCTCTGCAACACCTGATCCGTAACCAACACTGAAAACCAAGCAAAACAACTGAAGTAACAAAAAAAAAAATCCTTAATCATTCTTATATAATGCATACAGCTACACTGAACTACAGACAATCCCCTATACAGGTATAGAACACCTCTGCAGAGACAGATCCTCTGTGAAGGAGCTCTAGCAGAAAAAAAATTCTTTGTATATTTTAAACTGAAGATAGAAATAAGGAACGAAAGCCCCAAAGAGCGCCGAGTTCGGGTTTAGGTTATGATTTTTACCTGAAGGTCTTCCCTTCCCTCAGCTTATTTTGAGATCCTCAGCAATAGCAATGCATCCGAATCTGGAAGGGAAAGTTTATTTTCTTTAAGGAAAAAAAAAATGTGCAGACTGGAGGATGGGAAAGGAAGTAGGCAAAAAGAAGGATGTCTGGATATTTGCCACGGCAAATATGAATGGACTTCAGTAAAACTTGGTTATTTTTGCCTAGAAATGTTTTCTCTTTTCAGGACATCATTACCACAGCCTGGAAGTACTGCGGATTGTACGTGTGGGCACGAGAAATGCAGCCTTAGGCTTGGACTCGCACCCAGAGGGTCTGGAGAAGTCCATGCAGGGACCTAAGGATCTTGAGCGTAGCAAACAGGACAGCTCAGGCTTTTGGACAAACTCACCTCTGCTAAGATAACTGACAGCTTGTAATTAAATATTTTAAGAACATATGCATTCACACTAATTCTCCAGTTTCACAAACCCAGGAACGTGCTGTTTCTCCTACTGGTTAACTCAGGAGGAATCACAGCCATTAATTCCTGGTGCGATCAAACAAAGCATCGAAAAGCCTTTCCCTCTGGTCTAAGGTTCTGGAATCACATTTACTCTCCCTTCCTTGGGGTGGGAAAGGACATCAAACTTCAGGTATGCCTACCCTGCTCCCACAGGGGTGTAACTGCAGACAGACAGACAGACAGAGAGACATGACCTAGTTTTAGTCTCACTCGCTTGGGTACAAACAGGCAGCAGCGAAAGCGCCCGTGCGAGTGGCTAGAGCGTGTCGAAGCCTGTTCTGCTGCAGCTTTACTGCTTTTTGTACCCCAGCTAGATGGGGTGTGCCTAACCAGGCGGCAGTCACACCTCCGAGGCCCACAGCTGAGTACCTGCTGCTGCCTCATTCCCCAGCCGACAATTGAAGACACAAAGACCCCACCGAAGCGCAGCAGAGGTGGACGTCTGGCAGGCACGTGCCAAGGCAAGTGATGAGTTTCCCAGCTCGCCACGCTCCGTACACCGGCGCTCAGCTGAAAATAGGAGAGCTGTCTCCTCAAGGCTCACATCAGAGCTTTTCACTTTCTATTTCCTTTTGAGAGGTGGCTCTGCTCTCCATGAACTAGCACGAGCTCTGACAGTAGCAGAAACTGGCAGCTTTTTTATTTTTCTTCTTCCTCTCCATCCCCAGCAATGATCCCATGCACGAAGCATGTAGCTGCTATCCTCTCCTGATGAACTTCTGCTGACAGACACTAAAGAACACCAGGATGCTCAAGCCCTTTCCTTAGTATTTGTATTTCCAAACTATTTGTACAAGGTTAAAGTTTCTGGGCCAGGAAAGTCAAGCAACCAGGAGCAGGAAAGATAAGAGGGCAGGAAGAAGCCTTCTTCTCCCTTTCGAGTTTGTAGGTTTGTACAGGGAAAATGAAAATCAGTGCAGTGCAAACTTCACTGTTCCTGAAGACGTTACTGGTTGGTTGGGAGAAAGCTCTCCCACTTTACTTGTTCTGTCGTCTTAATACTACCATGGAACAAACAAAAAATGGGCTGATGGGCCATTTTACACCAAAGCCTTAAGAACTATGTCTGTCTGGGGCATCTCTCTCACAGGTTACATAGCCAGAAGAAATTGCACGTGGGCCAAATCTGAGTTTACAGTTGTGCGACAGGTTGATGGGGAACTGCCACATTAACAACCCGGCAATATGCAGACCAGCCTTTTTTCAAGGAGGTGCTTCATCATAAACCCAGGACCTCCTCTTGTCCACATGGACTGAAGAAGTCCTTGCAGGAGCAGTACCCGAGTAAGGACACTCGATGCCAGCAACCACAGTAGAGACAGCTCTAGGTAAGGAAGAGATCCAGAAGAATTTTCAGAAGGTATTTAATAAACCCAGAATCTGGTGGCTCAATGAGGATTACTTCCATCAACATGTCTGAACTCTTCTTCCAAAAGGAAATTAGACAAACTACTGAACACTAAAAGCACTCCAACCTTACTCCTTATAGAGACAAGAGAAACCTCCTCAGCTATACTTCAACACCCATTGTTTATAGGAAGTCTGTATTCAATTGTCCATCCAGCAGCATATGTTTCCAGCTTAAAAAGGGATCACAGTGCAATACCAAGTAACCACTTTTTAGTTTTTTAATTAGAAGTACAGCTATGGTTAAGAATCAGACACACCGGGCAATAAAAAGCAAGGCAGGCAGCTCTGGCTGACACAGCTAAACTTCCTTCACCTACGAATTTAGAGCCATCACAAGTCAGAAAAAACTTACTTCATCCTCTATCGAGAACATCAAAAACTTCTAATAGAGAGGTGAACTTCAGACAGTCTTGCAGAGTCTCTTAAAGAGACCAACACAAGTATGTACCCTGGGCAATGAATACTGGTGTAGCCTGGAGAACTCCCATCCTGCCTTCTCACCAGTTTGTAATTCAAGTTCTAATCTAAAGTCGAACATTCTCCTCAGCATTTTCCTAGAACAGGCAACAGCAATTTCCTACCCCTTATAATCTCTACACAACTGTTGTGCTGTATCTGAACAGTGCTACCCTTGGTAGCAATTTTTTAAGCTGTGGGTTGGTACCCAGCCATCATTTTGTACATGAATCCTGATTTAAGAAAACTTTCCCCTAATGTTTCTTTTGCAGTAAAAAGCTTTGCAGTTGGAAGGAAAAATTCAAAATTGAAACAACCTACTTTAATGCCAGAAGAACTTCCTGCACTGTACAGAGAAAGGCAGAGATGAGTAATCTGCTGTCTCAATATCCACACATAAAATAGGAAACATGATACCATCACCTATCTCCTCCAAGATGAGACAATACAGACACTCTCCACCTTGATCATAGAAGCCCAGGAGGTGTTTGGGTGACCCTGGTAAGGTCTGTTATCCTGGATATAGGCTAACACAGCACATTCTTCTAGGTCCAGAGCAGCCTGGGGCACCTTCTTCACACCTTGCTGAGTGGTGAGACACACCAGAAGTTTCATCTGACTTCTGGAGCAGGCTAAGGATATCCAGGAATACAGGATGGCTACAGGGAGAAGTACCAAGGAGGTACCTGCAGAGCCTCGTTTGAGGCACGTGGATGCCTATGTGGAGACACTGCTTTCCCTAAGAGCTGACGGGTGGAGAAAGGCTGCTTTGTAGAGGACACAGCTCCCCACCTTGCGGCTCCTCAAGCGACTACAAAACCCGAGTTTATCGAGTGTGGTTTCATTCTGAACTTACAGCAGATGAAGCAGGCTCTAAAGGAGGACAGTTTAGAAAAAGCACAAATTCTTTATGAGTATGGATACTGTTGACTTTTGCAGAACACAAGTACCTAAACGGTACTTCAAAATGCTAGAGAATTCAGCCACATCCACTTCCCTTTCTTCCCAGTGGCCAAAAACAGCTGCAAAAATTCAGAAGTTTTTAGAAGTGGCTTCCTGGTTTTTCTGAGGGAAGGGAGAAGGTAAATATTATTTCTCCAAACTCCTGTTCACACATAAACCTAAACTTACACAGCAAAGGGCCATATCAACCTCTACGCTAAGGTTTAATGCAAAGTTTTACATCAATTTTTTAACAGCTTATGAGAAAGAGCAAAAAAAGTGACATTTCTCCTGGATTCCTCACTGTATCGTTATACTTCCGTATTTACCCCCCTGCACGTTACATTACAAAGGAGCAAAGCAGCCCCAGAAAATGACACGCCAAGAGTGGGAGCGTGCATACCAAACGCTGTCCCAGCTTGCTGCACAGACAACTTTTCAAGCATCAGGAGCTGCCTTGCAAGTAATCGCTCACCTTCACAGCAAGAGTCAGCTCAAATTACTGCCACAGTGAGCAGCTACCAGGTACTCCACTTGAGTTGCCACACTCAGGTTAGCCCCAGTAAGCATAATCTTACAGCCCAAACTGGAGCTCGGAGCAGTTTGACTGGCAGCTGGTGAATTTCGCTAATTAATGCAAATTGTGTTAACTTGATACATGGCTTGTGGTTGAATTCCCATTTAGAATATGCCAATAATTTCACTTGTAGAAACGTTTTGCTCCAGACTTAGTATCATCAATAGGTAAAATGCACAAGCACATGGTTTGGATTAATGATTTTTGCACACATGGGGGTGTGTGTAATTTGATATGAAAGTATTCCCACAATGGCCAAGATGTTCCAGCTTTCCTCTCTGCTCATTATTCCCCTAATCTTCCAATGCCGAAAACTAGCACTGCTTAAATGTTCCTTTTCACCATCTTGCATGATCTATGTGGATCAGCTAAACTCCAATTGCCTATTCTACAGAGAGATGTCCAAGAGCTATTAACAGATGAGTCTATGAGCTTGGGAGAAACATCAGAAATACGTATTTGTTTACTTAATCCAGGAACACAGGTACAGGCTGAAAATACGGCTGTACAGCACCAAAAATGTGTCTAGAAACTGAAGAGCCTCTGCTGTGGGGAAATGACAAGCCTGGATATTCCTCCTCTTCCCATCTCTACCACAGGGAGTTTGAAAGGTTCCTCCCTGGCTTCTAAATATAGACCTCATGATCAGATTCTGCCTGATATGTTTATGAACAGCAGCAGTATGATTTCAGACTGGAATAGCAAAACAAAACAGTCACAGCACTCCTCTGAGTCCTCTTTAAGGTCACCACCCATGGGGACACAGCCCAAGAATCTGAGTCAGTGAGCCTGAAGAACAATCAGAGGAGAAGCCACCGAAGCTGCAGCGGGGTACGGGGCAGATGTAATCTTTATTATGACGGGATAAAACAGGGGAAGTGACTTCCAGTTTTTAAACCTTAACATCACAGCTGGGGGGTGGGGATCTCATTACTTATGAGCTGGATGTCCTCAGAGGTATTAGCAACACTATTTTTCTGATCTTCTCCGTAGTAACTAATGGACTCAAAGCAAGGTAAATAACAAATACCTAACTATCAGTTGATTTTTAGGAAGTTTGCACTTATTAAAACCCCTAGAAAACAAAACCCAAAAATACCCAACCCCCGAACTCGATTTACAGGTCTAGCGAGTATTACTGCATATTTCTGTAACCTTCCACACTCCCTGTAACTCTATTACACTGGTAACTTCACCGTGCTATATAGTTATAAGCAGCAGGGGAGCGTCCCGGTCAGTGCAACTAAAGCCAGTCACTGAATTTAGGGAAGGAGGACCCTGAAGCCATCAGTGTTTGGGCTCCTCACCCTGGGCAGCCTCGCCGGGCTTGGGGAGGTCCCAGCAAGGAGAATGGCTTCTGCTGGTGAACCTCCAAGTCCCAGTCTGGCACGCTGCTAAGCTTAATTCTGCACATTTCTGCCTGATTCAGTGAAATCCCCCAGCAGAGTGGTTAAGGAACCCTTTGTAATCCCCCATAAACAGCTCAATCATTAACAGCATTAACAACCTGTGCGTACCACACAACAAATCATTTATGACCCTCTTTTTTGTCGTCCCTCACTGGTTGTGGCTTTTCACCTTTTCTGCTTCTGTTGGTGTCTTAGTTCAGTTGAACTCATTGTTCATTTATTCCTTCTGTTGGGGGTGGGGAAGAATCAGAGTATTTTTCAGTTAGGAGATAAAAAGAACCCTTTTGTTCTGCTCAGATTGGTATTTTATAAATTCGGTATGCTCTCCCTTCCGTATTTATTCTGGCTTTATAATCCAAATGGTCAGAGAACAAAAGTTCCTTCACAAGATGCTCCCAAACCCCTATGCCAAAAATTTAAGATATCACTTACTTAAAAACGGAATCTAAGGTTTAAATGGGTAGATTGTATCAATGATACAATTTCCATTATCGCCACACTGGGTCTTCTCCTTCTAGATCTTCATGCAAGACAAAGACACGAACCTCAAGCAACGTTCCTTGATCACACTTGGATAGTTGCACCCGTTCGAAACTTGCCTGCCTTCAGCAGCATCTCCTGTCCACCTTAGACTGAAACAATTACACACACACTTTCCGCGGTGCAGAGCACAGCGTGACACAGCAACGCAGATCACACTGGCTGAGCAGCATCCACACAGCAGGGTTTTATCTTGCGGTATGAAATGCGCATCACCTCGTAGCTGCTCGGTTTGCCACTGAAGCACGGCCATTCCAGGAGCTCTGTGGTAGTCACGTCAGCGTACAGGGGGCAAAATCTTGTGAAACAATGCTGGAATATTCCTCTTAAGAACTGTTTGTTGTTCAGAAAAAACTACATGTTGTTCAGAAAGCACAGGCCTGCCATTGCCTAGATAAATCAATGGTAGGTCTTCCCAGCTACGTACCAACACAACCTTGGTATGTTTGCTGCTGGAAGACAGTTAACAGAGCTAACCAAGACCCGTGTTACCAGTGACCTTCACAAGTGACATTTCACCAGCAGATATGAACAGTTAAGCCAGGGAAGACCATCCTCTCCAAAACTAGCCATCACTCAAGATGCATTTGTTCTATTAGTCATTCGTCAGTAACTGCTCAATAAACTGCCTATTGAAGGTGACACATTTCGTGAGCGTCTCCATGACTGCAGAAATGACAACTTCCCAAAACATGAGGTCTGACTCCCCAACTATCGCAGCCTGGATCATGTTGACCTGCTTTCAGGGTGCTGTAGTATTTCTCACTTCCCTGGCTAGACGAAGGACATACTCTCAGAGAAGTTCCACCTATGACTGACTTTCATGACTGCATGATTCCATCTCGTTTCAACCGCCTTGCATCAGGAGCCAGCTCCAGAAACTGTAGGGATCTCCAGCCTGCCATCACAACTCCGCTCTGACAGGAGCCCGTGGCTCCCAGAGGTCAGAAGGGGAAGGTAATGCTCTCAAAATCCCTGGTTGTAACCTGCTGAAACAACAGTTGGGCCCCAAGCAGGTGCAGCCCATCCCGCAGCAGCAGAACCAGGGTGTGGCTCTGGTTGGAAAAAGGCAGAAGTGAAGCACACAACTGAATCTCCTGAACCTAAGCTTGAAAAAAGGTGAGAGCAAACACTTGTGCAAGAGGGTTTAAGGAAGACAAACACCATCTTTCACAGTGTAGTAATTCACAGGCTGGCTACAGCAGTGATGACTTCAGAAAGCCAGCAACAACAAAGTGTGACTGCAGACACAGCTGGGTTATGGGCAGCACTGTGAAGGTGCTGGGCTCCACGGGCAGGCCCCCTGCCTGCCCGCACGTGTCTAAGTCTCTGCCCAGGCCTATTCTGTAGCACTATTAAGGGCTGATTCCGACCCCCATTATCAGAGAGGGTAGGTATCAGTCAAGCACCCAGCCAGGCCAATCCCATGTACCTCAAATAACAAGCAATTTTCTGTGAGAATGGCATCTCAGAAAAGGATTACACTCTTGCTACGTGCAAGCCTGACTCAAGTCTCAACTGGCAAGGACATGACTGATCCTACAGACATGATGGCTTCAGCACAGCTTACCCGGCTCCACCTGCCCCACTCCTCAATAGGTACACACCCCACTTTCTCTAGCGCACGTTCCAGAAGCATTACCAACTCACAGGGCTGGGAGGACAGCTAGCATTTTTTCTTTTTTTCTTTTAAATGTTGATGTCCTTTTGACAAATTCACTGCTGGAGACAAAGTAAAACCCAGCTGAGAAATCTCGGTGGGGTGTGGAGCAGGACACCAGCGCCGCAGGTAGAGTGATACATATGTCTAAACACCCAACTCACCTGCCAGAGAGAACCAAGCTGACAGATTATGACAGGAACCCGTTGGCCAAATGACCCTGAACTAATTCTATTAACGCTGCCCGTGCGATCCAGAGAGGGGCCAACTCCAGTAAAATGCACACAGATGTGGAGAGAGGTGTGGGAAGGAAAAATACCCCTCAAAACCAAACGGGTGTGTGAGGTGTTCAACTGTTCCCACTGATCTGTGTGGCTATCAGCTCTCCTTAATGACAAATTCACTCAAAAAAAGGAAAAAGCCTATTAAAATGGCTATTTCAAGACATTCACACTCACTTTTTAACCTGGGTACTCAAAACCCTCTCTCTCTCTCACCGTAGCTCAAGAACTGCAGAGCAAGAAGACTCCTAAAGCAAACTCAGTTTTGAAGCAGGCTGATATCTCAAGTTCCCTTCGTGCTGGTGGTTCAGCGCTCCCCTCACATCCTGTCCTTCATTACCTGCTGTTGGCTGAAGATAATCTCTTCCAGGCTTCTCAAACGCCGACACAGGAACCTCTGTGAGCACACTGAACTACTTCCTTTCCTCCTTGGAAAGATTTAATGACCTACAACTTCCTTCTGTGCCCTACTTGGAGTGTATCATTCTCTACCCTCTTGCATCAAATCTGCTAAAATAAAATTTTATGGAGTGACAATTCAACAAAGCAAAAACTATAAAGTTTGTTCTGACAGCTCCCTTTCTCAAAAAAATTAATCAAAAAAGAAATTAAATAAAAAAATCCTCTGCCCTTGAAAAGATGAATTGAACAGCCTAAGGAATTCTATAGCTGTATTTATGAAAAAGGTTTTGGACACTAAACCCATAAGTCTCTACAGAACCGGGGAAAAAGTGTTTTGCCCAACTCATCAATTTCTTTTTCCATTGCACAGAGAAAAATAAACCTCGCTCCGCCAACGGACAGAAGCTGACCTCTCAGAGAGGTCCCCGTCCCATCCACCCCTAAGGGAAGCAATGCCTGGGAGATAACACCATCAAACGGAGCAGCCCCAAACCCAGCCGCACACCTACACACACACCCGTACGCTGTGCAGATGGAGGAGAGCAATCCTCTTCGCTGCACAAACACACAGTGTTCTGTCCACACATTAGTTTTCTTACCAAAACCACATTATTAACATTTAATATTAGAATGGTAGCACCAAATCGCAGAACATGATGCTAAAAAAAAAATTAAAAATAATTAAAATTACTAGATGACAGAATGTACAACTGTTATTTTTCTATGTAGAAGAGGCATTCTACTTCACAATAAAAATCAAAAGTCAAAGGAATGAAAAGCTCCCTGGTTGTAGATGAAAATGAGGCCAGCACTCAATTAACATCACCACGTATTTCCCACTTCATACTGTAATGCTGCAGAAATTTATTTTCCCTCACTTTCACCCCAAACAATTAAGTTTGACTTTAAAATCTTGTATTTTATAATACTGAGAAAAACATCTTAACAACAAAGATTGTCAGAGATCAATCCAGCTGCTGAGCATGTGTTTATATTTCATACAGAACAGGCATTTTCACTTTGTCATGATTCCCCCCCAACCTGCCTAAAGACAAATAGTCAACTGAGCTGTGTATTACTACATAAAAATCTAAATAAAAAAAATTAATCCTCTCAAAGCTGGTTTTCTAACTTAAAGCAAATATTTATTAGCATATTTTCCATCAAATGCTGAATCATGGGGAAAATGCACATGTAACTCATTGCTGGTTTGCAGATAATTTTATTTCAGCTGATTGAACAAACCCCTTTTTCTTGGTTTTGGCAGAACTGTATCGAACTATTCATTTAAAACAATGTTGTACAGCTGTTGTAGTTTAGAGAAAAACATACATTTAAGTATTTGGGGACAGGTTTGGCTTTTTTTTTTTTTCTGTTCAAGACTTCAAAAAAAAAAAAAGAAAAAAGGAATGAAGTTCATTTCTTCTAAGCACAAAGATATTCCCTGGCAGCCAAGCTAAGAAGCTAACACAGGATAGTATCAGCAATTCCAGTTCAAGCTATCCAATAGAAATTAAATTTAGAAATCAAGTTTCTCTCATTGTAAGAAGTCTCTTCTCCTGTTCATCCTAAATTACCACTTCTCTTCTTTTATTTTTTATTGAACTCGGTAAAATCATCCCCCTGTATCCGATCCGAAATAATTTTCACAGAAGTCAATGAAAAAAGGAAAGCCAAACTCTCATTATGACTGTTATTCTCTACTACAATAATACCAGGGCTCCAGTTGGGATTGACTAATACCCAGAAAAACACTGTCCAGAAGAGGTGCGTAAAATCCTTCAGTCAGTCCCTGAACTCAAAGGGATCAGAGAACAACTCTTACACTGCAGCCTGTTTAACGCTTACCAGAGCCACACATCTGGTTCCTGCTTCTGCTCAGGTTCCTCAAAAAATGTTGTTCCTATTTCTGTTGAAATACTTAAGCATTCAATACGCAGAAACTGATGTTATTCAAGAGATACTCCCTCCCTCACCCAGGTAGGCTGAATTTAGTTCCTACGGCATAAGCCATACTTCAAACTAATAAAGGCTAAATCACATTAAAGCTCCTGTTCAATTAAAAAATCCCAACTTTTCTGGCTGTATTCAGTGGAAGAATGCTTGTCCCTGTACATGGAAGTCTAGAAATATTTGTCTGAAAAGGAAGATGCGAGCAATTTTAAAAATAGTTTTAATATTTCCATTAATTGTAAAACACACGTTTCTGGTTTTGTGGCAGAAATTCATAGCCTTAAACCCCTGAAGATAAAACAAAGAAGTGACATTCTCTACCAGAACGCATTTGCTCGAGTGTAAAGCTAACAAATGCTAAAATTTTTGGCAACACTTCTGCATTTCTGAATCATTAGGTAGTCAAACTATTTTTTGATTTTGCTTGCATGATGTTGGATTAGAATAATCCATACAAACTAGTGGTTTCCCCTCACTAGGAACACTGCATTTACTGCTGGTCATCCGATCTCAAAAGGAGGCATGAAAAAAAATGGGAAGGTTCAGAAATAACTAACAAGACCGACCTGCACAGACAGCAGTGGATTAAAATTGTTGACTCAAGAGACAAGTAAGAAAGAATGGAGTCCAAGTAAACAAAACAACGGCAAGGCGGAGAAGGCACGCAGAGCATTTCAGTCCCCTACAGCAGACCATGATGGGATGCTTTTCCTAACGAAAACTTAAACATGTCGGTCTTTGTCAGAGAGAGCTGTTTATGCTACGGGAACAGCGGGCTTCTCCAACGCTTCCCTCCAAGACGTGGACTTCACAGCCACAAGACAGAACCGTAGTAGGACAAAGGAGAAAAAGCTGAACTCAAGCCATGTGTTTAGTTGCCTGGAGACTTCAGCTCGCAGAAACCTAAACCTCCAGGCCAAAGTCCTCAGAGATATTTAAGCACTTCTTTTCTACTGATACCAGTTATCATTTGGAAACAGTGGGGCCTGGTGTCCAAATATACCTGATGATCTGGACTGTAACAACTTTAAGCTCATCCAAGTCTAGACAGCAACAGCGACAATATTATGAAATTATTTATATGCCTGATAGCAGCCGGATGCCTGTTGACTTCCCTGTTCAATTCATCCTGAGACTCCGTTTTAAGTAAAGACTGATTAGGAAGATCCAGTCAAGCCCATGGGTTGCAGCTATGCCAGGGGAGGTTCAGATTGGACGCAAGGAACAATTTCTTCCTCAAAACAGTTGTCCAGTCCTGTCGCAGGCTGCCCAGGGCAGTGGTGGAGTCCCCACCCCTGGAGGGGTTTCCCAGCCGTGTGGAGGTGGTGCTGAGGGACAGGGGTCAGTGGGGACCTGGCAGTGCTGGGGGAACGGGTGGACCCAATAAGCTTAAAGTGCTTTTTCAACCAAAATGGTTCTGTGATTCTGTAATTCTATGTCTGTTGCTGGATCTCCCTGCCTCTACCATGGCACATACTTTACGCACAGCCACGTGGCCCCTGTTCCCCAAATGCCTCCCAATTTTCACTATAGCCCTGACCACCTCCGCACCACTCCCCTAGCCTTCAGCTCCCCTCCGAACACTTCCTTTGCCTCCGTCCACTTCCCTTCCCGCTGCCACGCACATCCCAGCTATACTGCTTTGCTCCTGACCACCAACCCCTCTCCCCAAAGCCTGCTACCTCCTAACGACTCGCTGCTCGCTTCCTTCCTACTCCCACACCACAAGGCTTTCAGTTACCATCCTCCTTTCTCTTACAGAGAGCAAAACACCATCTTCCCTTAAAACACGTGGACCTAGTGTTGAATACCACAGCAAACATCCATGGGCAGCACCCCGCAGCTCCAGGGACCTCGTCTCTCCGGTGAAGCAGGCTTCACCAGCCTTTGTTTGCACAAAAATAAACACATTTCTGCCCGGCGATGCATTCTCTGAAGTTTCAGGTTTATTTGTGGCACTACAAACTCATTGCACTACTGACACACAGAGAAAACGCCACCAAGCTGAGCGTCAAACGTTACTTCTTCAACCAACTAAGAGTTAGTAAGTTCTTAGGTATTTCTATTAGGGCAAAAGAGAGTGAGTAAAGCAAAAGTAAACAACAGGAGAGTCTGTGCAAATTGAGGGCAGAACAATTACAGATTACTCTGGGCAGGATTAAGGCAGGGATTAAATAGAAGTAGTAATTATTTGCAAATTTTTGACGAACATAAGAGATTCATAACTTAATCCTAAAATACCACCTGTCTGTGGAGCCCTCTAGTACAACTGACTTTGTTCAGACCCTGTGTCAGGACATTAAACAGAAATCTCTGTAAAGAACCTTCTTTCGAGACAACGATAACTGGATATGCTTTAAAATATCTTCAATTTAAGGTTCACCGGTCGCCAGCAGTGAGTAAGTTTATATTCACCGCCACTATAATGAACTTTTAATCTGTTCCATATGAATTTTGACTACTAGCTACCAAAACAGAAACTAAAAAGTATTCCATTTTTTCTGTAATAGAAGCTCAGAAATGTTCTAGACAGGTATTAGGAATAAATTATAATTATTTGCAATAATTAGCAAAAAATGAATACTAACCCTTTTTTTACTGTTTTGTTAAGCGCAATAGAATTAAAGACTGGAATGCTATAATTCCAACAATTCTGCTATGGGATAAGTGGTCTTGGGTTGTCCTATCAAACCCCTAACTTCAAAAAAACCTGAATAAGGTTAAACTTATTTGTATTCAGCACAGATCAGTATTTGGAGAAAGCTGATTAACTGTTTTCAAATAAAAGAAAAAAATCAGAAACAACAGGTTCTACAAAGTTTATGTTTGCATTCTCTGACAGTTATTATTTCCACAAAATGACACAGTTCCTACACACAGGAACACCTTTACTGGCGTTCAGTATAAGTTCCTTTCACCTAAAAAAAGCCTTAAAAATTATTATCTTTTAATTTGCTGTTCATTTTTTAGTTCCAGGGCCACCCTCATTAAGTTCTACCTCACCATGTGTCTGCAGATTCTTAGCAGAACTCTTACATGGGATAATGAGTTGAGTTACAAAAAAATGATGATGAAGGCAGAATCATAACTGTGAAGTTTGAAAGAAAAGGAGCATGGGGAAAAGACCAGCAAGACCCGCCAGCACAGGGAGGAAGGGACCTCCCTAAGGGGAGCCCCCAGGAACCCACTGGCCAGCTGACTGCGAAGCTTTGGAGATCATCACGTGGTTAGAACTGCTCAGTCCCCAATATCTTTGTGAAGTGAGAACTCATGAAAAATTCAGGTTTAGGGCTTGAAGTTAATAAATATTTTAGCACTGACATCAGTGAAAACAGAGTAGACCTTGTATTTTTTTTTCCTTGAAGATTTCATATAGAGATTTTTAATAACAAAATATCAAGAGTATAAATATTTCATTGATGTTTCAAAAAATTAAAATCACCTTTCCAAGCACTATTATAATACCTCAAATTCCACACCTAAACCAAATGTAGTTATCAAAGAAAAATAACTTGGCCAAAGGGTGATAGAAAAGCCACCACAAAGATGTTATGAGAACTTTCAGAAGAAACACCACCCCTACCACAGCAAGCTCTGCAACTTCAGAGCGAGTGCGCTCTGCACAGATGGACAAGTCATTTTTAGAACTGAATCACGCTGCAAATGATTTTACTAATTTTAAAACAGAGGTGAGGAACCAATAGCCTCTTCAGTTCAGAGGGCCTACAGACTCGTACGTGCTTTATTGCTTAATAATGCCAGGGCAGACTTCAAGGAAAACCACGCGTGTTTTAAAAGGCTCTGACAACTCACGTGATTTAAAATACATCATCCTTAAATGTTTAAAGCATTAAATGAAATCTATGTATTAGTTCACTTTCTTTTTAAACACACAAATTCTTGAGTTATTGTCTGCTAAATATAGCACGTTCTTGTTATACTGAGAAGATGGGACTTCACTTTCCTCAATGTTTAAGTTATCTTAGTAGAGAAAAGTCGGCAATACTTGGAGTTTGGACAACAGCCTATGCAACGGCTGTGGTAGAAGAACTTCGCTACCTGCTCTGATACAGAGACACATGCTCCGCAGCCCTTACTTGGAACAAAACTGCCACTGAAATCAATTAATGTTTTGCCTCGAAAAGATGCAGCCCAAATGCAGGACTCAGTCTTTCACAGGGAGCTGCTTTCCAAGTGCAAAGCACTTCTGGAAGAGGGCGCAGGATTCTAAACAGGAAAAGAACAACACAGGAATTTATTAAGAAAGAAATCACTGGCCACCCCTCTACTTCCATCCTTTGGGCATTTATTTGCGGCTGCTGTGACCACGTTGGTCTTTAGCAAAGAGGAGGCTGCAGCTTTAATTGAAGTTCGCCTGCTATAAACAGTTCGCTGCCGGGCTCTGGCCCGCGCGCCAATACCATCAGCAGAGCAGAGATGGGAAGCATAAACAAACCTTTTAACTAGATTACAGGGTCTAAACAGGCCAAGAATCCCTTCGGCAAGAACTCCTGTGTGACAGAATGTTAAGGGAGGAAAAAGAGTTTGAAAGAGCGTGTTCAAAAAGGCAAACTTTTCCTGCGACAGCGTAAACAGGAGTCTTGGGAGGAAAACGACTTAAAGGGGCTGGCCGTGAGAAACAGGGCCTGATCCTTCGAGAAAAAGCCCCAACACCTTAAAACAAATGGTTGCAGAGCAGAATGATATTTGCCAAAGGCTTGTTCTCTTCAGACTTCAAAATGTGCTAGGAGAAGTTCTTGTGCTTCGAAATACCAGCAGATCTCCCAATGCCACTTCTCATTTCCAGTTGCCGTGATCGTGGATGACGTAAGGAAACCACGGTGCATCACCAGCTGATACCAACATCGCTGCCCCTTCAAGCTGATCCTCCTCATCGTGTGCTTTAGCCGAGCTTCGTGCTCACAAGGATCCCCTTCTGTCCCCAAGCCCGCAAAAGTTCTGTTCTAAAAAAAAAATCAGCTCACTATTGTCCACTTTTGAAGTGTTTTCTTACAAGAATAGCAGATAATACAAATTTCTTCCTCTCATCTAGGGGATGGGTGAGAGGATCCAGCAAAAACTTTTTTTTTGTGCTTGTCTTCTAGATACATATAAATAAAATTTACTGAGTGGACAGCTTTTTGACATAAAAAAATTAAATAGCTGCACAAATCTTCATTGCACCAAAGTCTTAAAAGTAAAATAACTAAATAAATTTAAAATATATGTAATTTAAAAATAGATTAGGTGCACAGTCACAATATAAAGCCAGTGCCAGCTGCTTGTAATTGTCGACGCTACAGCTTGACTCCTACCAAAACACATGAAATTTGTACTCACGCTAGTGGGGCTAATCACATATATATACCCATGCAGATGGGTGTAGAAAGATGAGACGTGTCTGTACATAACATATACCTGAGCTATCCAGGTAAAAGTGTAAAGGAAGAAGACAAACCCAGATGTTTTACATGTTTTTATGAAGAGTTTCGTTTGTCACAACAGATAATCCTCAATAATGTGTTGGCAATGATCTACCAGAGCTTCAAAACAGTCTAAAATTGGCAAATTGAAATTTAATGTACATGGTTTTGAAACATTAGGCAGCATGAATGGAAAAATTAGACTATCTATATTTACGACACGTAGCCCTACCTTCTATTTGAGCGCCTTTTACTTTTCCCCTGACTTCGGCTGCATTTGTTTCCTTTGGCAGCGGGGTCCAAGGCGACATTTTTGAAAGCCTCTCTATCTAAACGCTGAGAATATCACCATTTGATCCAACGGGATTTGCTGTGCAAACAACTGACAACTGTTCTGGTTCCCTCACTTGGGAGTTTTTCTTAGCCAGGCCATGCTACCGACGCTGGAAACCAAGGGCCCTAATATTTAAGACGCTATTTACATTTCAGATTGCTCCTCCTTCAGTAAGTCAGAAAAAAAAAAAATTTGGATTTAATGCCACTGAAAATGTAGACTAATCTCAAATTGTAAGAATTATATATATATATCTGTAAATCCTGGGCTTCATCTCCACCACATATAAGAATAATGTAATTAACATATTGCTTCTACAGGTCTTAGTAACCAGATATTGTGAGATGACAATAATTTTTAAAATACTGTTTGTTTACTTTAAAATGTTTCCTGTAGAAGAAATAAATAAAAAAATTAAAACAGCACATTGGAGAATTTAACCAGAGTAATAAATGAAATCCTTTCTTATTGATAAAGAAAGTTATTAGAAAACCCCAAAATAATTTCCAGACATTTTACTGTTTCCTTTTTTCGGTAAATTTAAAGCTCCTGAAACAGTATTTCAAGGGAAAAAACCCAACAACCACCAAAAAGCAAAGTATCTTGGGCATCTCCAGCTCCCCATATTGCCCTCTAGAAGGTCTCCGGTTCCAGCCCAAGGAACCAACGCTCCACACTGCTCTCCACAGTCCTTCCCCTGGGAAGGATGGGAGTAACGGCGGGTTTTGTGCTAGGAGCACCTGTCAAGCTGCAGATAACCCCAGATGATCAGCTCATTGCACAAAGCTCTATGAATAGCCATCTCATGGCAAGGACCGACTCCTGCTGCCACATCCCAACATCAACTTAGAGACAAAAGGCTCAAAACACAGAGTTTTAGAGCCACACAGTTGCTTTAATCTTAACTTTTAAGTGCTGTTTTAAAGCATCTATTTTTATCATCTATTTATATACCTGTTCGCACATAAACACGTACATTTGTGTAAGTAGCTAAACATATATGCGTAGGTACCAATACACTTGGTCAACTAAGTGGTTTTGACAAATTTTACCTCCATTTAAAAATACTACAAAGTCTGAACTCCCTTCTAGTCGATTCATCCATAAAACAGGTATCACTACAATAAAGAACCTGGAATTTGAAGAGAGTAAAGGAGTCAGCACTACTTAATTTCTTCACTGCTGCTCTTTATTAGCAACCTGCTTGGTTTAACTTTTGTTACAGAGATTTCAGGATCCTTCAATTTTATCTGTCTCCAATGCTCTTCCAATATTCTGTTCCTAGTACAGAATTTGCTTCCCGTGCAGGCCTATTTGACACTTATTGAGCAGTATTATTCCACCTAATAGTTCCAAAAATAATGACAAAGAAAAGCCAGTGAAAGCCCGTGGCTTCGAGCACTCAAAACAACTCTTAAAAAGAATAAGCAGGTCCTTAATGACATGAGAGCATTCAGAAACATATCTGGTATCTTGTTAAGGTTAAAATCAACGCTAACATTGATACCCACTTCCACTGGGACAAAACAGAAACCAGTACGGGGTCCTGGAAACAAAACCAACCAAACAAAACCAGTTCCCCAAACCACTGAACAAGCCCAAAAGAGACCCAACTCCCCCATTTCTCAGAAGCTCAAACAGTCTTTTTGAAAAGGAACCTCAGCCACTTCTAAAATTTGCGTCCCGAGCCATTAATAGACGAGATTCTTCTCTCACAAGCTGCTTTGTGCGTGTGGTCTCTCAAGCCCATAGAAAGACACACTGCCATTAGTTGGGCTCCAGATGGGCACAAGGGGCCACCCACCCGCTCTGCTGCTTCCCAGAGGGAACATCCACCTCAAGCACTCGCTGCTGGTTCAGAAACTCATTCTGGAGTTATAGCCTGTGTTCAAATTACTGATCTTCCACATACAAGGAAACACCACGAATAACAGCAGGAAAACAAAACAAAACAAACAAAATCTACTGACAAACCGAATCAAGGAACCCAGCTGAAACCCCAGACATTCCAGTTTTGAGAGGACTGTTACTTATGCCAAGATCTTCAGGGCTCTTTGACAAGGAGAAAGGCTGATCACAGCCACAGAACAACGAAAGGACTGCAAGCAGGGAAAAGTGACATGGGTGAGAGTATTGCATCAGCAGGACTCTCTTCCAACATCCCCCTACCTCGTCAAAATAGGAACTACCACAGTCATCTACAGAGGTAAGACAGCACACGCCAAGGAAAGGCTGCTGAAGACAGAGGTAAGACTGGCCTGATCAGCATCTTTCTGTCTAGCACAGCCTACATTTTGCCACGGTTGGTTCCTCGCTAATTCACAACCATCTCCCTAACCCAGTCTGGGAAGCTCCTAACTGGAATACATGAAAATAATTCTTCATTTTGCCTCAACCCACCTTTGTGCTGGGTGCTGCAGGAACACAGGAATCACCTCCGACACAACCCAGAATCCAGCCCCACCAGTGGCTCCTTAGGAGGGACCTCTCCTACCCAATCCCCCCAAACCAGGGGTTGTCCTTCCAGCACAGACGTGGAGGCCTATGGATATGAAGGGTTTGTTAGTAATTTTACCTCCAGGATTTAAAGTAAGAGAAGACCCTGAATGATTCTGCCCAGCTTTAGAATCCTGTTTGGGCATTTCATTCCTGAGCTATCATATTAAACCAAATCATACCCAATTTTAACACTAAAACACCAAGAAATTAAAGCATTAAATCCCTGCAATAAATGATAAATAATAGATAATCATCGGCTGTAGGCTGTGAAGGTTGCAGGGAGACCTGCAGCTCTACATACATTGGGGGCGCAATCCCGAAGCTGCCATAGGTTTCCATGTACAGATGGAAGTAAGTGAATAGTATGTCAGGTTGAGAAAGGAAGAGTTGTCATGAAAAAAAAAGAACAGGGTGTCCTTTACTCCTGGACAGGCTTTTGCTGCCCAACTCTTGCCTGTAGTAAACTAACTAAAAAGAGCATCCCGCGTGTGAAGAAGGGGTTTCCATACACGTATCTGACTATTTTGATGATGATTATTGCCTGTTTTTCATGTGTTTAAAATCAAAGTAATCTTGTTTTCACAAGAAAACTAATGGAAAACTATTAGAAAGAACTACGGTTACGGCCGCTACCTTCAACTCTTCTCCACAATATTGGTCCAACTCTATTTTTCTCTCATTCTTTCCACCCCATCAAATTACGGCTTTCTCAAACACTTTGCAGTTTGATCACAAAATTGCTGCTTCGCACAGGACATGTAAGTTCAAATTAGAAATAGGAGACAGCAGAGCATTACAGAGGAGCTCTTTCTTGTGGGTACCCACCCAGCTCTCTGCTGACCACCATCTCACCGTGATGCCCCACTGAAATACATACTCATGGCTTCATGGTCCCGCATGCTCCACAGTACTTAATAAACTGAACACTCAAACTGTCTTTCTAAAACTACGGAGGACGTAACTACGCTCCAGAAATAAGCGGACAACAGCAATTCTAATATAAACATCCTCCTTATGTAGAGGACTTGTTTCAACTTGGTATCAATGGCCACACTCTTACTTCTGGATTCTCGCAAACCTCTAGAAGAGAACCTCCCAATATTCCCTTGACTTAGGCGTTAAGTTTGCCCCCTTTACATTTTAATCTATTTCAGACATTTTGACCCAGAACTTTCCTGTTAATTAGCAGAAAAAAACATCAGATCAGCCAACCAGTGGTACCTGACCTAACAAACCAGCCACATCCTAAGTGTGGCTGGAGACATCTGGCCTTCCCAGCAGAAGGCCATGGAAGAACTGCTCACGACACATATATATTTGACCAAGCCATTGCCCAAATATAGGCAGCCACCACCGACAGCCACAGACTGCTATCAAACACGCAACACCGATTCCAATCTCGCAAACGTTGACATTCGTCAGGAGTCCCGTTCTTGGACAAGCGCTGGAAGTTCAGCTCGCCAGCAGGTCTTTGTACAACCGGGGCCTGAAGGACCGCAGGGGTTTAATAACTCGAGTAACGGCCTGGAACCACCGCAGAGAGCCCAACCGGGGCAGCAAACCCCGAGAGCTCCCCAGCACTCGGCCGTTATTCCAGCCACCGAAAACAACACTTTTGGGACGAGCCGGGGCTCAACACCCACTGCAGCCACCCCGAACTTTCCTCACAACACCGAGCCTTCCGTAAAGGGCCGGCCGACATTACCCCACCTCAACCCCGGCCCAGAGTGGGGGGGACGGACCTCAAGAAGCAACACCGGGGGCGGGGGGGAGCGAGGAGTGGAGCGCGGCCGGGGCCGAAGCATCACCCGCGGCCCAGCGACAACAAAGCTCCGGTAGGACAGTTCCCGGGGGTGGGGGGAGCCCCCGCTGCTGAGAGAGGGGTACAAAGTGACAGGCGAGCGCCCGGCGCCCCCTCCCCGCCGCCCGCGGCCCAGCGCGGCCGAGCGCCGGGCCCCCCCGCCCGCTCCCTCCCTGAGGTAAACAAGCGAGCGGCCCCGCCGCTCCCGCCGCCGCTGCTCCCCCCCCCACCGCCTCGCCGCCGCCCCGTACTCACCTCAGCGGCCCCCCGGCGCCCGGCCGGCCCCGGAGCGGCGCAGGCGGAGACGCACACAAAGGGTAATAAAGGGGGAGGAGGGGAGCGCGGGGGGTGGGGGCTGCCCAACTGCCTGCCGCTCCCCCGCCGAGGTGCCTCCCGCCGGGGCCGCCTCTCGGGTTCGCTCTCCCTCCGCCGACGGCCGCGGAGGGGGGGGTTGGGGGGGGGGGCGGGGAAGAAACTCCCCGGGTTCCTCCGGCGGGGCTGGGGGAGAAACTCGGGGCGCCTGGCACCAGCCCCCCGCCCCCGCGCCGATGCCGAGCGGAATTAGCGGTCTGTCCCTTTAACGGTATAAATAACGGGCCCCCCCGCCCCCCCCCGCGCTCCTCATCATCAGCTGCCGCTGCTGCTCCGGCTGCTGGGGCTCCGGCGCTGCCGGGGAGGAAGAGGGGAGGCAGCCACTGCGCATGCGCCCCGGGGGAGCTCGGGAGGCCGCGGGGGGGGGGGAGAGGGAGGGACGTGCCTTCCCACAGGGCCGCGCGCGCACCCGGAAGGAGATCCGCCAGCGGGGCGGAAGGAAGTGGCGGGGACGGAAGTGAGGGGGGGTGGCTAGGGAAGGAGGCGGGGGGAAAGCCCGCGGTCACGTGAGGGGAGCGGCGCGGGGGCTGCCGGGAGCGCGGCGGTGGCGGGGCGGCGGGAGGCGCGGTCGTCGCTTCAGGTGAGGGAGCGGCGGTTGAGGGACGGGGGTACGGGCCGCCCAACTGCCTCAGTTGGGAGCCCCCCGTCCCCTTCCGTCCCATCCCGCTGCGGAGGTGCCAGGGAGGGGAGGATGCGCCTCCCTGCCCTTCCCCCGAGCTCTGGTTTGCGGCGCGGGCTGCTGGCCCGCTGCAGCGTCTCCGACCGCCCCACCGGGACCTGTCCGGAGGCCGCGGAGCTGGAACCGCGCGTCTCTGCGGGGCGGGGAGGCGAGCGGCGCCTCTCCCAGGAGCACACTAGGCGGCCGGGGCGGGGGTCGGTTGGAAGTGGTGGCTGTGGGCGGCACTGGTGGCTGCGGCACTGAGCCCCGGAAAAAAGCCGGGAGCGGGCGTCCTGCTCGCCCAGTGCTCGCGTTGCTGATTTTTTGTTTTTTGCTTGTTCTTAACGTTTTCAGCAGGGCCTGGTGCCATAGGACAAGGGGTGATGGGTTAAACTGACAGAGGGAGATTTAGACTAGAGAGAAGGGAGAAAAATTTTTATGCAGAGGGTGGTGAGACCCTGGCCCAGGTTGCCCAGAGAGGTGGGAAAAGCCCCATCCCTGGCACCATTCCAGCTTAGGTTGGACCTTGGGGCTCTGAGCACCCTGCTATAGTGGAAGATGTCCCTGCTCCCTGCAGGGGGTTGGACTGGATGATCTCTGAAGGTCCCTTCCAACCCAAACCAGTCTGTGATTCTGCTGCACTCCAGATTAATGTAATGGCTTCAGCTTTGCGTTCCAGTGCCTCGCACTCCTTTGCATCTGCTTCTGTAGTGACTGCTTAATTTCTGTATTTTTTTAGCAGCCAGTCCCATCTTTTGCAGGCGTAACTGTTGTGCTAGGGGACCCAGTGGTGACGGCCTTACAACAGAAGGAGCAGAACTCAGAGAAGAGGGAAGCAACTGTGCTAAAATAATCGTAAATTCTTGCAGTGAAAGCCTTGAAAGCTTTAGCACAAAGAAGAATTGTTTTTCTCTTGTGCTGCTTATCTAGAGGGGCTCTGTGGTCGTTGTTATACGCTGCACCAGGATAAACACAGTAGCCCCTTGTTCTTCTCCTGTGCGAGACCAGGTCCCGTGTGGCTGTGCTGGTTTAGCAGAGCTTGGCATGTCCCTTGCAGGCCTGTGGCTGTTAAGAACTTGCTGGAAAAACTGGGAAGAAAACTTGAAGAAAAACGTTCCTATCAGTTGTATTAGTTACTGTTGGCCTTGAAGCATCCTAAAGCAAATGCTGCTCAGACGTTGTATGTAAACAGGGATTTTATTTATTTCTAAAGAAATTAACTCAAAAATGCTTAATTTGTCCTTTTTTTTTTTTTTTTACCACTAAGCTGAACTACTATGTCTTTATCAGTTAAGAAACAACGTTGTTTACAACTGAAGTTATCCCAGATGACCAGGTGTCTTGTGTGTGCTGTGGAGAATTTAGTTTACTAATTCCTGACTAGCAGCGATTTGGGAAGCCATGTTATTCAGACAACCTCTATATTCTTGTTCTTCTTGGAAGGTGAAATCTTCCGCCATGAGTAAGCGTAAGGCGAAGGAGAGCAGCGGAACCAGCGCAGAATGCATTTCACAGGTCAGTAACGTCTTCCTGAGCTGTTTGCTTGCCTCAAGTATTACAGTAATCTGCTTTTTGGAGTCTCAGTAAAAATGGCAAAGGATGGTCTTGTGCTTTTACGGCTGTTCTTGGCAACGGGTTTGCATAAATTAACAAAGTGGCTACTTAAAAACTGAGGTGCATCTGGCAGTGAATGACCACTGGTTCAGTGGTTTCTTATATTTTAGTGTCTTCCCTTTACTTACCTATAAAATGGCTTGATAGGAGGAAAATGTTCACTGGTGGATGGACGATGCTGACCATTAACACAATAAATCTGAAAATAAAATCAGTAAGCCTTTAGGATACAAAAAAGTAACTGAAAAATCAGGTATACAAGCTCATAGATCAAAAAGAATTCCTTTCATAAAGTGAATTAGTAGCAAAATAGATTTCTCTTGGTTTTCTCTCCATTATTTGGATTTGCTGAGGGTGATTTGCTAAGAGGCATCTGCATGTATTTATTTTTAAGCCAAAAACCACTGAGAGCTGATGGTGATAATTCCATCATGAATTATAAATTAGCTAAGCATTAGCAGAAGACAAATTTTCAGGATACTAAAAGGCTGTTAGTAAGGTACCCCAGCTCTGGTCAGCTAAACCAGGTGTGAATGAGTAACTGCCACCCGAGGTGAGCAAAATGCCTGTGGAACGGCATTGCCTCAGTGTAGGCTGACTTGGGGTAGAACGCCATGCTTGTCCATGATTCTTGAGGCTTCAGTGGAAATGAAACAGGACTTGGTTGAGAGGTGAAGCTGGAGAATGTAGAGAAAAACCAGATGGGGGAAGAGGAGCCAGCTCAGACCAAGGAAATGGAAAAGCAGTGACACAGATATGCGTGATAGTGACGCAGGTAGTTTCATGTTGCTTCCTGCCCCCTCTTCCAAACCTTTAGGAAGGAGGTATTGGAACTGAATCTGCAAAGAAAGTGTCCATTTGATGCTTTCTAAATGCTTAAAGGCAGGATTATTTTACTGCAGTGGTTCCATTATTGGCACAGACTGGTGTTTGAAGCACTGAGCGTTCTTCCTGTCTTGTGTTATTTCTGTAGGTGCAGAAAATCTTACGAGAAAGATTCTGTCACCATTGTGCTACTAGAAGACTGTTTGGGATTGAGCAGCAGCATAGGTGAGTGAGCAGACTCACATGTTAAGTCATTTCTACTTCAAGCATGGTAGAAAAATAATCAGATGAAGTCAGAACTTTCTGTTACTTCTGTTTGTCTAAATTATACGGACTTAAATGGCTTAGTTACCTCTCAGAGTGTGATCAGAACCATGTGTGTTTGGTATCACATCATTTCCGTGATGACTCCATCGCTCCTTTAGAAACGATTGTGTGGTGTCAATATTCAAAGCACAAAAAGTGTATTAAAAGTTTACATTTAAACATTCAGGAGTTGGAAGTGTCACCAGTTTTTATAAGAACTTTAAATGTGGTACTAGGTGCTAAATCTATCTGAAGGTCATTCAGAGTTGTTCTTTGTTCCTTCTTTTGGGTGGGAACAGAATATGAACTTGACGTTCAGTATCGCTGTTACCATTCACAAGCATTGAGTGCCTAAATTTAGCATATAATGAGTTTTATCAAGACTGTCAGAGTTAATATAATCCACTAGATTATTTAATTTTTACTGGTGTCAAGGTTTTTCTTCAATATATTTGTCAGTCTTTCTTTATTGTGAACTACAGTGGTATCACAGAAAGCCATCTCCTTTTTTTAAAGAAATAATTATTGAAGTCTGTCGTTTCATGGTGCAGAACTTTATGAGTTAGTGATACTCATGACTTCTGCATGTTTTAATATTTTAAAATATTTCCAGCGATGTGATCCCTCAGCCTTTTGTACTTAATTGTATTACATTTTGCGTGCCCTGAGCATTGGCTCTGAGGGCAAGTGGAAAAGTATCAAGTGTTCTCCTTTGTTCTAAAGATTCTTTCAGTTCTCCATAGTTTCAGTGAATGTTGTCTGGTTCGAAGTCCTTAACCTATTGTTGCTGTCAACACAGGCATCTGCTGGAACTGCTGAAACGAACCACGCTTCACGGAGAAAGTAACTCTGCCCTCGTGATTGGACCCCGGGGATCAGGAAAGACCGCGGTACAAACGCATACTAACAGTTGATACAAGGTGGAATTAATAGTATAGTACAGCTCCACCTTCTAGTTCCTGCTGGTCTTGAACTGGGGTTTATTTTTCCTTTCTTAGATGTAAGTAAGCAACAAGCGCTCTCAGAGCATAGAGAAGAGTTTTTAGGTTTTTTTGTACTTGCAGTGTAGCCTTTCACGGTACAATTGAGATTGTTGGATAAGGGGCTAGCCAGAACGGAGGGCATCTGCTTGTGGGGCATAAACTTGAGAAACTGAGGGAATAAGCTTTTTATTCCAAGTATCTGTATAGTGAATGTTGGCATCTGTAGTAGGAGTCCAACTAGATCTGCTTCTCCGCACCACATCAACAGAAAAGCGTAGATGAGCTCAGTAATTGCAAGCAAATGGGAGTAAATGTGAAAGTTCTGAAAAAAACCCAACAGAAGGATCCTGCAAACACCACGTGCCTCCCCAACCATCAAAACTCAACTATTTTTATTATTTAATTAAAGTTGAAGATGACAATTTGTGATCCTTCCTGCCAGAATACAAGAAAGCAAACCATGTACGTGAAATGAATGATTTTCTTACTCTGTATCAAGGGAGGTGCTCGTTCTCAAAAGAGGCTGCTGGGGACAGGGAAATGTTGGGGCTGTGGAGAAGTAGGGCTGTACATATGCAAACACCTAGATGGGAGCTGCAGAGTCTCCGTGAGGAAGCAAAAGCAGGCGAATGAAAAGTTAACGCTTCATCTACTTACACGTGTTTTAATACAAGTTCCTTACAACTTCTACCAAGAGCCCGTTCTTGATGGGCTCTACATTTGGTTCCCCTACGTTCTAGAGGTGGTAGTTGATGTAATTATGTGCAATTCAGTTTTGTCTCCTGCTTCCTAACTACAAGAGGAAAAGAAGAAGTGTAGCGTCTCTAAAGATTCAAAACAAAGTTTTTTGCTCTACAGCATCTATCAAGAGACCCCATACTGAGTGACTAAAAAAACTTGGCATTATTTTTGTATTTCTTTCCCTACTAATTCAGCAGAATGAACAAAAGCAATTGCTGCAGTCACGATAGCGACTGCAAAGTTGTCATTTTAGTATTTTAGCCTTGAAAATCCTCAAAGAGTTTTGAATGAAACCACACGTACTGTTTCTTATCTGATAATACCTGTTTGTACTTACTGTTAACACATTAACCTTATAAAGAAATTATGTATTTTTTTTCCTAGTTATTAAACCATGTCTTAAAAGAGCTCAGGGAAATGAAACAAGTCAGGGAGAACCTCTTGGAAGTCCATCTGAATGGCAAGTAATACAGCATTACTCAAACGTTATGTTGTATTCAGTTGCTGTGTATTGTAAGTGCTGTGTGCTTTCAGGAGTTGCAGTCTGGCTTTGATGATGGACACGCTGCCTTTTGTGTCTCTCTTTATATAGAGTATTTGTGTGCTTTAGTGACTTTTCAAAATGAAACAGTTTGGTCACAACTGAACTCATTTTAACGTGTCATTTATTGCACCTGGAAAATTACTGTCTAGTATTAATTTCTGGAGAGAAGCTTCTGGTGCGGTTTCTGGTGGCTGTAGACATGGCCTCTTGGAGTCATGGAGAACTGCTAGTTCATCATGAAAAATTATTTTTTCTTTCAGGGCTTCTGCAGACTAATGACAAAGTGGCCCTGAAGGAGATCACCAGGCAGCTGCACCTGGAAAATGTGGTCGGCGATAAAGTTTTTGTGAGTATCAACTTCAGCCTGCCCTTCGCTTACCTCCCACAAAAATCCTTGCCTAGAAATCTGGCTTTGAGGAGTGCAGCTGGTTGAGACCAAATGAGCTTTGAGAGGTTATTAGCAAAATTGTGATGGGGTGGCTCAGTCTTCTCAAAGCTTGCGCTTTGAATCAAACATCTAATAATTTGACGGCAGTCGTGAACTGTGGCAGCATTTACCTGCAAAGTCCCTGGTTTATAAACACTTCAAACATGCCAACAAATACTTGTGTTCTGCACCAGTGCTGAACATTACGTTTGGCTGGTTGAGCAATGGTGAGGCCACACCTTGAACACTGTGTCCAATTTTGGGCCTCTCACTTCAGGAAGGACATTGAGGGGCTGGCGCATGTCCAGAGAAGGGCAAAGAAGTTGGTGAAGGGTCTAGAGAGCAAATCTTATGAGGAGTGGCTGAGTGACCTGGGTGGGTTCAGCTTGGAGAAAAGGAGGCTCGAGAGACCTTCTGGCTCCTGACAACTCCCTGACAGGAGGCTGGAGTGAGGTGGGGGTTGGTCTTTTCTCCCTAGGAACAAGCAACAGGATGAGAGGAACCGGCCTCAAGTTGTGCCAGGGGAGGTTTAGCTTGGACCTGAGGAACAATTTCTTTACAGAGAGGGTTGTCAAGCATTGGAACAGGCTGCCCAGGGCAGTGGTGGAGTCCTCGTCCCAGAAGGGGTTTAAAAGACATGTCGATGTGGCACCGGGTCACATGGTTTAGGGACCCTGGCAGTGCAGGGTGAGTGGTTGGACTTGATGATCTTGATCTCTACCCACCAGATGATTCTGTGAATGTTAATGAATCCTGATACTTATCAAAACTCATCAACATGGACTTGGAGAAGGAGGAGGGATGGAAAGGCTTCTCTCACTGTTTACTTCAATCCTCGAAATGAAACAAGCATTAAGCATTCCAAAATCAGAAGGGTGGGGTATTTTGGAAACATCGGCTTTAACATTTGAAGACAAAAAGTAAGGAAGTTAAGCATCCAAAATCGGTACCTTTGGTACGTTTGCACCCTTTTCCAGTTCATGGGGAAATCCATCCAGGCTTCCTAGAGCTCTCATTTTGCATAGAATTTCTATTAAAATATTTGTTTCTATTGACCTTTTCCCAAAGGTAAGAAGCTCATTTACTTTAGTAGTAAAGTCAGTAATGAAGAGAATAACGGAAGTGCTTCAGAGCGAATTTCACTCATTTAAGCGTGAAATAACTTGGACTGGTGATCTGAGCTTCCCTGGTTGGTGCCTGTTACTCAGCAAGTGTTCTTGAGAGTCCTTGTTCTGGTCCTTCTGAGCATCTCCTCCTCTCCTCCCAGACAGGGCCTTGGAGATTAACCCACTTGCAAGTGGTGTATCATACCGATCCAAGTGGGTAAAGCAGAATGGTGAGAGGGGAGAAGGGTGAGATCTCCATACAGGAGGATTATTTTCCTCAGGTGCACTTGGGAAGCTGAAGAGATCAGGTGTTACTGCTTTAGTTCAGAGAAACCAGAGGACCGGGTTTGGTGCTTTCCTCTAATAACTAAAGGCTCTGTAGTGATTGTTCTCCGCAGGGTGAGACGTTAGGTGGCAGGTTTGGCCTGTGTGTAGATGGAAAATGAGTCTGCAGTCGCTGTTTAAGGAAAGATCAAGCTGCTGACAATCAGCTAAATTTACAGACGTGCTTCTCATCACCGATTTTTGCCTGTCTGAGGAGATTAGTTTGGGGTTTTCAGACTGGAAAAAGGTGGCTGATTGTAGAGTGAACTGTTGGTTTTCTCCCCTGAAGAGGTTGCGATTGTAAATTGGTGCATGTGCACTGGTGTGGCAAGCGGGGGTTTGGGAGGAGCCCTCCGTTAGTGCCTGAACTTGATGCAGTTACACAATTCTGCATGTGACACTTCTGTCTTCTCCCTGTAGGGCAGTTTTGCTGAAAATCTTGCGTTCCTTCTTGAAGCTTTAAGGAAAGGTAAACACCAGTAGCCCCTGTCCTGAAACGGTGGGTGTGTGTGTTTGTCACTCGACTGAAAAGCGTATGTGTGGTTTTTTTTCATCTACTTGTACAAGTGGTATGAAGAAATCGAGCCCAACAATGTGTCCTGGTTACAAAATAACATAAAAAATCAGACAAACATACACCTAACGTAACAGATGCCACAAAATCTTGCACGTGATGGTCAGCTGTGAAGGGCAGATTATTCTATGCACATCGAAGCTATTAAAAGTAGCTTATAATTGTTAAATTATTATGAAATATTATAATGAAAGGTGAGAGAGCTTAGTGAAATAGCTAAAATAAAAGAGGTAAGCTGTTAAAACAGGGATTTGTGAAAGCTGCAGGGGTGGGAGCCTGATGCTGAAGTGACCATTCTAACTTTTAAACCTCCGTGGCAGGAGATCGAAGCAGCAGTTGTCCGGTGCTGTTTGTACTGGATGAATTCGACCTGTTCGTTCATCACAGGAACCAGACGCTGCTCTATAACCTTTTTGATGTGTCGCAGTCAGCGCAGACTCCGGTAACGGTCATTGGACTTACATGCAGACAGGTGAGGAATCGCGCCTTCCCATGCAAAGCTTTTAGCTCTTTTAAAGAGAACTTTTGTCATAGTTGGAACCTTATTAATTTACAAAGAGACTTTTCTCAATTACCCATTTTTCTGACTGGTTTTCTCAATAAATTGGATTGGTGGTGAGAATAGCCGAGTTACGGCAAGATGAAGAATAATTAACCTTTCATCAAAGCCTGAGCCTGGGATCGATTTGGTTTAGGTGATATTTAGCTGGGCAGATTTCAGGGAGTTGACAGAATAGTTAATAGTTGATGTAGTAATTGATGATGTGACAAAAGGCACGTGAACTGACAGCTGCCAGCCTATGTGTCCCCTGGAGAGACACCTTGCCTGGAGCTGGGACAGGCCAGAACATCTTGAACACAGACTGAAGTAACTGAAATAATTACATCATCTATGGAGAAAGCAGCTAGTTACACCCTAAAGGGTAACCCTAAACTGGGGAAAGGGCCAGTTGTTGGGTGTCGCAGGGCACATCAGTTATAACCCTTAGCAAAGGTCATGCTGGAACGTTTTAAGCCCGAGAATGTCATAATGTTTTTTTTCCAACGTGATTTACTTCAGTGTTTTCTCTTCTTGTTCTTTGACTTTTTGCACTAAATGCATCTGCTTTTTTAAGTTATTATGTTGACTGTTTTTTTAACAAGGATATCCTGGAGCTCTTGGAGAAGAGAGTGAAATCAAGGTTCTCCCACCGGCAGATACACTTGATGAACGCCTTTGATTTTAAGCAATACATGAAGATATTCAAGGAACAGCTTTCTCTTCCTGCTCAGTTTCCTGATGAGTCTTTTGCACAAAAATGGAATAACAATGTTCAGGTATTTCAATCTCTTCACACTTGGCTCTAGTAAAACTTCTGAAGTAAGACCAGTTTCTGAGTGTAAAGCCTTTACCCAAGATCAGAATTTCCTTCTGCTATTTGAGTTTGATATGAAATAAATCAAACTGTAATAGAGATTCTTTGCATATTACAGGGTTGGAAGAGACCTTTAAGATCGAGTCCAGCCATTCCCCCAGCACTGCCAGGTCCCCACTGACCCCTGTCCCTCAGCACCCCTCCACACGGCTGGGAAACCCCTCCAGGGATGGGGACTCCACCACTGCCCTGGGCAGCCTGGGCCAGGCAGGGACAACCCCAGCGGGGAAGAAATGGTTCCTCAGGGACAACCTCAACCTCCCCTGGAACAACTGGAGGCCGGTTCCTCTTGTCCTGTTGCTTGTTCCTGGGGAGAAGAGATCGACCCCTACCTCGCTCCAACCTCCTGTCAGGGAGTTGTCGAGAGCCAGAAGGTCTCCCCTGAGCCTCCTTTTCTCCAGGCTCAACCCCCCCAGGTCCCTCAGCCACTCCTCAGTGCTCTTGAGCTCCAGCCCCTGCACCAGTTCCATTGCCCTTCTCTGGACATACTCCAGCCCCTCAATGTCTGGGGATAAAATTAAAAGTGTCACAAAAAATACCTGAACATTAAGGTTAGGCATCACTTAAATTATTATTTTTGTAGCATCTCTCAGAGGATAAAACGGTGCAAGACGTGCTGCAGAGCCTGTTCCACCACAGTAAAGATCTGCGCTCCCTTCACTTCCTCTTGGTAGGTATTTGCATATGGATATAATTATCTTTTTGGTTTACAATAATCAAGAAAAAACACAAGTGGTTTTTGAAGCCAGTTCCCTGAGCTCTACCTGAAACATGTTTTTACTGAGTGGGCTTTGGCAGCACGGCGTTCCTGCGTGCGTCATCAGTCCAGGCCTCCTTAACGAATCGGAGTGCTTCTGGTTTCTGTGACGTTGAGGAGTGCTGTTTAGTTAAAGTGGTGGTGCGGCTTTGGTGTTTCAAAGAACTTTGGCCAAGTCCTTCCATTTATAAAGCAAAGCTGTAGGTGAAATACTTTGAAAATATTCCTGCATTTCTGAGCTTCTTTTTGGTTGATGGTGAATCCTGAAAACTGCTTGTACTGAAACCTACTTCTTCTGCCTTTAAGTCCGTTGTTGCAGCTAAGTACTCTTCTGATCCTCCTCTTTCACTACACTAAACCTGCTTCTCATCAGTGTCCTCTTCAAAGATCAATACACTTTGGGGCTGTTTTTTTACTGTTACTGTATTGTGCTTCATCTTCCTGACACCGTTGGGGTTCATCTGTGCTCCTGGCCTGTTTCTGGAGCTACTCTTGACTGACTCCTGTGCAGGTTCACGTGCTTCCGCCATAAAAGTACGCGTCGCTGCGTTTGGAGCAGCTGTCACTTCGAGCTACAGTGTTTGCTGTTGTCCCCCCACTTTCCGCTCTTCCACTGCTGTCGCTGCGATGCTCCTGAGCACCCATCACCTCCATTCATGGACACGTGGCTCCTGGATGTGCCCCTTCAGGAAGTGCTCCCATAAATCCTCACTCTTGTTCATGATGCAGAGGAAATGCTGTTGTTTTCTTTTATTGTTCCAAATTTCTTCTTAGGCAGAGTCTCAGATAAAATCATTTGATGAACTGGATAATTAGGCACCACTGTGCTTCCCAGAGCTGGTTTTGATACGGAGTGATTCAGGTAGCCCAGATGCTGTCCTGAATCCATCCATTACTGTGACGCTAGTCCAGGAAATGTGATCTTAATCTTATAAATCTGGAGGTGCTGGAAGCTTGAGGCTACTAATCCCTGGAGATACCGAGATGGAAGTTAATTCTGATCCGCAAATGACCGCATTGTCTGGCATCGAGGGCCTGAGGAAGCGCTCAGAATGTTCCTTGGTAGCTTCCTCCTTTCCCAGTTACCTCAGGGGAGAGAAGGAAGGCTCCTCACTGCAAGCAGGAAAATTAGACCCTTGCCTCCCCATGAACTCCAAGGGAAGCTGCCTGTGCTCAGTGAGGAGGAGGTAATGCTGACAGTGAGCTCCCTCCTGTCATGATGAATGAGCCAAAGCTTAACATGAGGTCGGGCTCTCCTGGAGGGTCTCTTTGCTGCTTCAACCTGCCTCCCTCACTTGAGTGTTTTAACACAGTCACTGTGAACGCAGTGACATTCATTACAGCAGAGAAGTAATGCATATTTAAACATCCCAGTGTATCCCTGTCCTTGTGTCCATCTGAAAAGCTCCCCCCCACCTACCTGCTCAGTCTGCGCTGTGCAAGGGCTCAGATCTTGACCTTCAGCTCAGTGGTGGGCTGCTCCCAAGTTCCTGTGCTGACAGCTTTTCCCAGCGCTGGGTTTACAACCACCCTGAAACCCAGATCACCTGCTCCAGTACTGAAACCCTTTTTGTCAGTCCTCTGTTTACTCCAGTTAGGGACTAGATTGCAGATAGATAATTTCCAGTTTAGGGGCACACAGGTGTGTCACTGTGGCTTGAATAAATGTCAAAGAGCTGATGGTGGAATAGCCTCCCTGTGACCTCTAAGGCGGGTCAGAGCTGAGGCTGATGTTCCTGATCATTCTCTTCAGCATGTTCAGAACTTTTTCTTTACACAGAATCACAGGATTGTTGTGGTTATTAAAGACCTTTAAGCTCCTCGAGTCCCCCTGTCGCCCCAGCACTGCCAGGGATGGGGACTCCACCACTGCCCTGGGCAGCCTGAGCCAGGCCAGGACAACCCCAGCGGGGAAGAAATGGTTCCTCAGGGACAACCTCAACCTCCTCTGGAACGACTTGTGTCCAGTTCCTCTTGTCCTGTTGCTTGTTCCCGGGGAGAAGACACTGACCCCCACCTCGCTCCAACCTCGTGTCAGGGAGTTGTCAAGAGCCAGAAGGTCTCCCCTGAGCCTCCTTCTCTCCAGGCTCAACACCCCCAGGTCCCTCAGCCGCTCCTCAGTGCACTTGTGCTCCAGACCCTGCTCCAGCTTCATTGCCCTTCTCTGGACACGCTCCAGCCCCTCAGTGTCCTTGGAGTGAGGGGCCCAAAGGGGTTTTTTCACTCTGAATTCATCTTGCTCATAAAAATGCATGAAACAGGTTCTAGTGCTTCAGGAATTGTTCTGTGTCAGCTGAAGTGTGGATTAATTGCCCTTTAATTCTTTCATTTTGAAAATCTGCTGGACTCCACCCTTTGAGCTGCGAGAGCGGCTGCGTGATGGGCAGGGGTGTGGTGGGGAGAACTGGGGCTACTCTTGCTAAGTACCTGCTTTTGGGCAGCAAGGACTTGTTTTCAGTGACCAGCTCTGTTTACGTTCCATGGGGTGCTCCCCGTCGCTCTGCACTGTCAGGCAAACGGTGGGGTTTCACGGTGCAGCGCCCTCAGTAGTGTTGTGCAAAACCTCATAGAACATGGGAGAATTGAACAAGTTGAGTTTTTTAGCAAAGCAAGAGAAGTGATTTTTTTAATGTGAGCAGAACTAGAGAGCTTGTAACAGAGCTGAGAACACGTAGCTTTGCTTTTGGTCAGTGCCGTTTCCCCGTGGATTCTCTCCTGTGATGACCTCATGGCATCGCTGTGTCTCTGCCTCGGAACCTACTGAAGCGGAGGACACCCTGTGCTCCAGCTCTGCTGGGTGCAGTTACCTGTTACTCACAAGTCTGGTGCTCAGTAGTGTGAGGTGTTCTCGGTGCAAGATCTCAACTACACCAAGGAATGGAACAGGTTCTCACCTGCCCAAGTCAGACATCATCCCTAAAAGCCATTTTTGATGAATATGAATCTACAAAGTATTTACAAGGCATACATGAAGTCGATCACTGGCCTATGCTAATCTGTTGCAATTAATATCAACAAGTTAATGAGTGTTTCTTTTCTCCGGTGAGGAGGCTTTACATGTAGTTTTCAGCCTCAAAACCCTTCCTGGCCAAATGGAGTTGTAACTCCCAGTTATTTACACGGTTGTCGGTATGAGCCTGGTGGGCGTAGGGTTTGTTCATTGATGGTTCCAGTAGGGGAGTCCAAGGGGAAAGAGGTTCCTCCGCATTCCATCTCCAAGCAGAAAATGCATCTGGAAACTAGTAATTAAACGAGAACTGTCTTGTGCTTTATTTTTAGCTGCTCGTTGTAAGTAACGTTACTGCGCATCACCCACTTGTCACCGCGTCAGATCTTCAGGAGGCGAGCAAGCACCGCAGAATGGACTCAAAGGCAAATATTGTACATGGTAAAGCTTGGCTGCTTCTCCCCAAATGTGAAACTCCTCCAGGGATGGGGACTCCACCACTGCCCTGTGCAGCCTGGGCCAGGCCTGCACAACCCCAGCGGGCAAGAAATGGTTCCTCAGGGCCAGCCTAAACCTGCCCTGGATGTAACAATGCCAAATAAACCACAGTGGCGTGCGCTGCCCTGCATGTAGCAGAGCTGCTGGTGGAGGCTTCTCCTGGGGATGACACTAAGCCGGAGTGACAGGAGGAATTGCATCCCTGACCGTGGCTTCCGTATGGCTCCCACATTTCCCAGGCATGGGTTTTGCTGGGCCCTCTGACTATTCCCAAAGGCTCCTCAGTGCCATGGAGCCCATTCCCTCTGTCACTTCTCTAGCTGTGAACAGGGAATAAGCCTCTTCAAACTCTCGTTTGGCGACATGCTGTGCCATCACAGGGAGACTCTGGCTGCTGGTAAAGATCCTGTCATGCTCTACAATAAGCAGCGATGGTTTTTCTTTATACCTCATTTCTTGCTGTTTGGTAGAAGCAGCCCCTGTCTTAATGCTCTTGCTTCAGGTATCTGAAAAACCAACGTTCTCTCATCCAGCCTCTGCAGTGCTGGAATTTTTTACATTATGGAGATAAAGAACACAAACAGGTGAGGCCTGACAGCATCTAGAACCAGGAGTAAAACGTGTGTGTGAACTGCTTGTGCTTACGAGAAGTAGTCAGAGCTCCTGTCGTTCCCTCTAGGTTTGTCTGTCCTGGAAATCTGCCTAATTATTGCTATGAAACACTTAAATGACGTTTATGAAGGAGAACCATTCAACTTCCAGATGGTTTATAACGGTGAGAGAAACGCAGAACTTCACAAACACTCATGCGCTCACCTTCCCCTCAATAACTGGTTTTCTTTTTCCTACTGATACAGAATTCCAGAAGTTCCTTCAAAGGAAGGCACATTGTATGGGCAACTTTGAAAAGCCAGTTGTCATGAAGGTGAGCGTGAAGGGGAATGGTTATCCTTGTCAAGTGTTCACATACTTAGTATTTAGCATCTTCCAATCTTGCAGCTTCAAAGCTGAGCAGCCTCTGTCTGATCAACAGCCCAGAACCACGTTAACTTCATTCCCTGCCCGTTTTAATTCCGTTTTCAGGCATTTGAACACCTACTACAGCTGGAATTGGTGAAGCCCCTGGAACGCCCCTCTGTCCGGGCACAGAGGGAGTACCTCCTGATGAAGCTGCTGCTGGACAACAATCAGATCATGGATGCCCTGCAGGTGTACCCCAACTGCCCCACTGATGTCAAGCAGTGGGCAGCGTCCTCCCTCAGCTGGCTGTGAGCTCACAGGACCACTTTCTCCTTCAGAACCGTTGGAGTTCCTTGTAAACTCAGGGAGCGTGAGCAGAGGCTTCAGGTTAATAAACTTTTGGAAGAAGCTTGCTTTGGTCGTTGCTGGGGGATTTCAGGAGAACTGTATTCAGCTATAAATGTGACCGACTGTAGCACTCAGGCAGCTCAGCACTGCTTCCTCTCACACGCATTTCCGCGATGTAGAAACCACAGCTAAGGGACCTCCCTCTTGCCAGTAACAGGAGTGTCATAACTCTGTGATCTAGACCCTCGAAGTGGCAGCTCAGACAACCTCTGTGGCACTCTCTGTTAGTAGGGACCCCCACTGCAAACCCACTCGGGCAGGACATGCACACCAGGCTCTGCACCCTGGCAGGGCAGGTTAAACCCATTACAGCAGCAGTTCCCCTGTTCCCCTGCCCTTGCTCACCCCCTGAGGGGGTGACCGGTCATGGCTGGGGCAGTAGTGACCGAGCAGCTGCTTGTCCCAGCACAGTGGAAAAGCGGGTACTCACCATGTAGGCCCTGGAAGCAGAGTGTCACAGTGTTGGGCAGTAGCAGTAATGCAGGCTGGAAAAAAACCACCCACTTTTAACAGCACAGCAGTTCCATCACACCCACCGAGCTGAACAGGTTGGGTCAATGAAATGCAACAGCTTTAGAACGGAGACAAGGGACAAAAGCTTGGTTATCTCCCTGGAACCCCCCCTCTATGCCCCAGAAGGCTGCACATGGAGAGCCCTGCACTTGTGGTCACCCCCAGCCCTGCAGAACAGGGCTCTGGAACAGCAACATTGGTGCAGTGTGTGGTTATCACCAAACCCTCGCTCAAACCCTCCTGGTGTCATCCCACAGTCGGGTGCACAGTGCTCACCTCAGAATTGGTGCCTCACCCTCCGCACCGCACTGCTGCTTAAAACCCCCGGAACCGGGAAGCACCCATGTGTGTCAGAGGAGGGTTTTCATCAGGAATGCCGGAGATGAGGTGAGTTCTGCCTTTGCTTTCCAGCCACACTGAGCCTGCGGGGTCTGGCCCCGCAGCCCAAGACGCACTGCATCCCCACAGACAGCCCCACGTCTCACCTCCCGCAGCATTACTGCTTGAAAAGAGGCATCTGCAAGTCAGAGTAGTCACATTTTTTATTTTAACTTTCAGGGGGAATAGGGGAGAAGAGATTATACATTTTTATTTGTACAATATTTAACAATCACTTTATTGAGGGTGGGGCGGGGGGCGGGGGGGGAGAAGGAGGGGGGTTGGTTTGTTTTTAGTACTCGCAGAAAAACAGCAAGTACCTTTTGACAGTAGTACAACAACCTGTGCCCAAAACACTGACAAATACAAAGAGTAGAGTTCAAATAATTGCTTACCAAAATCTGGAGAGGTAACGAATAGTGTATGAACTGAAACGGCATTAAAAAAATAAAATGAAAGAAACTAAACCCAAAAAAGAAGTACTGCTGGTTGAGTATCTGAGGTAACTGATGTTCCATCAAGGATGCTACTGGAATCGCTTTGCCCGTGAACATGGATCGCAGCTTCCTGCGGTTTGTACTAAGTGTTCCTCATAAATGGATTAGAAAAGGGTAAAAAAAGAGAAGCTGGAAAAAGAGCAAACTGGTCACACGACTGATTCTGTCGATGGGAACTGAACAGGAAGAGCCTCGTCCTGCCTGGTTGCCATTGCGCCAGCACACTGAGGTGGCATCTGAAAACCTCACCGACTCCTTATGCTCTCAGAGAGCAGCGGTGGATCTCCTCACCATGCAGTTTGAGACCACCACGGATGACAGCGCTGGTTCAACAACGATCCGAGGCACAGGCTGGGCTCTGAAACGCCATGGGATGTGACACAGAAACCTCTCACCCTCTAACACATTGGAACTCCTAACACCGAACTCTGGCCAGGCCAAGAACAGGCTCATTTACCTGTCCTGCAGTCACCATTTCCGCAGACGTGGTTGAAGATAAAGAGCAAGGGAGCGGCTGTTCCTCAGCAGCCAGGGGAGAAGGTGACCCTCTGGAGCTCACCCTCCTGTGCTGCAGGGCTACCAGACATACAGGGACAGCGGTCACTGCTGGTCAGCAATGCTGAAATGGTGGCACTGGCACCCACCCTGCCCTCAGAGAGCCCTGCAAAGTGCTGCTGGCTCAGGCATCTTCTGCACCTGGGCCTTTAATGCTCTAGAAGTGAAACAAGAACACAGGTCAACATGCCCTGCGGGAACGGGGATGTTACTGTTACCCGTTCAAAAGCTTTTTAACTGCCAACATCCTTTTCACCTGACACACAATGATGCCGTTACACATCAGGAAACTCAGGGTAGTACAAGACTGAAATGATGGGGGATGTGCAGAGGCTGTTTGAAAATAGAGAGGGAAGTTCTCTCGGTTTTCCTGACTGAGGCTTTTGTGAGCTGTTGGAAACATGAAGCGTGAGCAACCCCTGAGTCCCCGGGAACTTTGCTGTGAGGACCCGTGGTAGCTGAATTTCAGACATGCAGATGATGCACATTTTATAGATGACCATTTTTGCATCAGATTTTGAAGTAACAGATTACAAAATCATCTGTATTTACTCTGGTTTTGCTCGTAAAGGGGTTAAAATGCACTGGGAGCCCAGAGGGCCCCAGTGACCTGCCAACAGGCTCTTATTTGTTCACAACTCAGCAGCTACCTTCGTGTCCTGCTGTGTCAAGTCACGTCCCTGGATTCAAAACGGAAGCAAAAGTGTCACATCGAAGCAGTGGCCACAAGCCAGATTTTCCTTCTCTTTCCAGCCAAGCTGACCACCACCAGTGACCCTTCAAGAGCTGGCTTCTGGCCACCTGTGGCATTCCTGCGAGGAACAGGGGGACAGACAGCACAGGGTGGGACAGGGGACATGGGCGGCACGGCTCTACCCTCCCGCTCTCCCTGCCAGGAGCGGGCTGGCCCAGCTCCTGTCTATCCTAACAGCTCTCATTGTTCCCAGAGGTGAAGTTCAGGTACACATAAAACCAAGTGTGTCTTGTACCCGGCTGCAGAGATCCACTGTTGAGATAACATTCACGGCGAGCCCCGGACCAGAGCATGAAAAGCTTCTTCCCAAAGACGCGGAGTGCGCAGGGTATTCGTTACCTCTGTGGGGTCGTTGCATATTTTCAGTTGTAAGCACTAACTAAATTCTCCCTGAAATCAGTACTCTGTGGCCAGGCCATTCCGTCGGGTTCTGGGCCAGACTCACGTATCCCAGGGTGACGCCGTGCTCTGGGCAGACGGCACCGAGCTGTACGTGGAGCCCAGCTGCGAATCTCCGAGCAGAGAGGAAGGAAGTGGGGGTAACTGAGCTTCCTGAGGTGATCCAGAACCCACTGTCGAGTGGAGCAGAACACGCGCGGCAGACCTTCTCACAAACATAAATAGGAAAAAGGCTTTTAAAAAACAGAACGAGAATTCAGAGCTTTCCAGTGTCAGAGCTCACAGAAAATTAAAAAAAAAAAGTCATGCTTAAGTTTTCCAATACTCCTCAGACACAGCAAACCTAAATAGTATCAGTTAAATAAATGTATGAGATACTCTGGGACGTGGAGGTAAGAGAGAAGCTTCAAATGAAAAGAGGAAGGAAAATGTTGTCTCCATAAACAGCACTTTTTTCTGGTTTTATACACAACAAGCTAGTACAAGGAAAGGCTAAAAACACTGCTGAGGACTGGCCCCGGCCCGCTGGCGTGAAGCGTCGCTTCCCCTTGCAAGAACACAGTGACCGGGACATACAGCACGTACAAACCACGGGGCGGTTTATTATTCCGATGGGGTTAGTGTTGTCAATCTCTCACTTCGCGGCGGTGGAACTGAGGTATACCTGGTTGAGGGAGGTTAAGTAATACTTGGAAGCCTCTTTGCTCTATCCCACTTGATTACTTTTGTTTCTGTACACCAAACAGCAGCACACTAAACATTCACAAGCTGTGTCATATTGGCATTACAATAGTCATTTTTATAAACAACGGCAAATGCAATAAAAACAAGTTACCCTTTTTTCTTTTTTTTTTTAAATCTGAAATGAAATGTTTGATTTAAAAAAAATAACAGTAGTTCATCGAAGGAATTAGTCTCTTCCGACAGGTATTAAGAAATCTGATGTCAGTTTTTAAAACACTCAATTGGCCAGTACCGGTCCACAGTCTTCGTTTAAGTTCCTTAACAGCACATTATCGTTGCTCAGTCTCGTCCTTCCAGCGTTGACAGGGAATGCACAAAGTCTCGTGGATCCATGATCAGGAGGAGGAAGGAGGGAATAAGGGCCAAAGACCCCTTGATGATGTACCAGAGCGACTCACCGTTCTCCTCACGCAGCGCACAGCTGTGACGTGAGCAGTCCCGCTCGCTTTAGCAGCTCCAGTGCAGAGTCCTGGCGGCCAGTGCCGTGACCAGTGCAACTATCATAGACTTGATTCTTTGGGAGGAAAGTCAACGTTTGTCACCATTGTGACCACAGTCACGATGTCCTCTGTCGTGATTATGTTAGTTAATTTTTGCATCTGAATAATCCGCTCCTCCACGCAGCCCGCTGACAGCCTGGCCTCCGCATCGTGATCCCAGCACTCCTCTATCGTCTCGCAAAGCATCGCCATGCCCTGCGGGCCAGCAAAGCCCAGGGGAAAACAACAAGGGCAAGTTTTACAGCAATGCCACTAGCAAACAGCATCTTCAGGTGCACCTGCCAAACGCTCGCCCTCCTGTCACCCGGGAAGCTGCACCACGTAGGTTTGGAAACGCAGCGCGTGCTATGGGGCCTTACGACTGATTGATTTTGCACTCTTTAAACAACATACACCACAGCGAGCAAATGCTTTCCAGCACACGCTCTGCTGCAGCCTGCTGGTAAAGCCATGGCGGGGTTGTAAAGGAACTCACACTAAAGGAGGTTAAAGCTCTTCTGTGATCAAACGGAACAGGAATGGAAGATCAAACAGTCCGAAAGGGGATTTGTATCTGACAGCAGCTGACTCTTCCCCCAAGAAACCCTGAGCCTACAGAGCACGATGCTAATTACAGGGAGCAGATGGTAACACATCCCCATGTTTCTGTGGGCAACATCATCTAGTGTTTCTAAAAACCCCTTTTTTGGGAAAAAAAAAAAAAAAAACCAAACAACAAAACCCATCCAGTGCTTGGACTCTGCAGAGGCGTTACCTCAAGCCTGGGGCCATAAAGCAGACAGGGAGATCGTGTGACTCCTCCCTAACCCCACCCAGAAACCCCTCCTCCGACACTGAAGATCACTTGAGAGTATTTTAAGATGAAGAACATACTAGTTCACAGTCCACTTAATTTTTACTAGAGTTATTAAATTCCTCCCGAGAGATGGTGTTATGACCACACCAAGGGATTAACAACAATTGGGATGCCGATCAGGACCGAGCGTTGAAGAAGTTGGTTGCACAATTACTTACAGAATGTTTCTGCCAACATTCTCTTAGAACGGGTCTCTTCTTTTTGTGAACTACCACTTCCTGCATGTCTTCGAGGGAGGGATGCTGGCCAATTTCTTCTTCAAACGGCAGCATGTACTCATCGACTGGGCCTGTAGGTACAAACCAAGGAGTTAAACCAGCAATTTTGGTTTAAAAAAAGAAGGGAAAAAATAAGACCAGTAGCTTAGAAATGGGCGCCCACTGGTAGCCCACAGTGGGACTCTGAGGCAGCAGTTAATTCCTGGTAGAAGCTGTTCCAAGCTCATCCTACGATGGGTTAGCAGCAAGATTTTCACTGAGATTTAAATGCAACAGCAGTGACAGTCCAGGAGCTGAGGAATGGATGTTTTACAGTGCGCTGAGGCATGGAAAACCACTCCAGAACAAGGGATGGCCTCAGAGACTCGTGTGAGATTGTGTCAATCCTGTTCGTAAACAGCTTAACGCTTTTAAAAGGGTAAAACCTCCCCCATGGCTTCTGCTCTGCGAGGAAGGGCTGGCTGAAGCTGAAAAGCAGCACTTGGAGCAGAAAAGCACAGTGTGGCCACACGCTGCTCTGCCGAGATCACCAGTACACACCAGTGGCTTTTTCCATGGCTGGCTGTCGGCTGCGGTGGCTCTCCCAGGAGAGCTTTCTGACACGGGGCATCACTAGCCCAAGTGAAACCCTCGTGTTCACTGAAGTTGAATTTAGCAGCTTTAGAGACTATTCTGAAAATGCAACTTTCTCCCAAACATTTGAGTCTGGCTTTTGTCTTGTTCTGGATTAATCCTGACTTATTCTGGGCACCCAAAATAGGTCTCATTAAGAACTTTGAAGAATTTGTACTTGGAACAGGGTATCTGGTACCCTGAGAGCTTAAAAATTGTATCCAACGGCTTGTTTTGTAAGGAGAACAACTGTGATGGACCCACTAACAAAGCATCAGCTGCAGGTCCCTCAGGCCTTACTGCACTTTCAGTCTCTAAGCAGTTAGTAATTAATCAGAAGTTCTGAGCTGGACTGATGTTACATTAGCAACAATGAAAGAAGCGACGGGAGGCACTGAGCAGTCCCCCTCTCGCACCTGTGGCTAAACCAGAAACAGAGCCTCCTCTGTGCCTCACTGCAGACAGGAATGAAGAGGTCACCGTGACTCGGGAAGGGCCATGGAGCTATCCTGCACATCTTTATGATCAGCTAGAAAACGAGTAACTGCATCAGTGCTCTCTGTGGTTCCCTCTCTTCCTTACTGTGCTCGGGAGAAGAAACAACAGGTATCCAAGGAGCACAAATTTTTTACCTGGGACAGCTAATACTGACGAGACTAAATGATGAAGTGACTACGTGGTGTTGGTGTTTCATTCATTTCTCCACCCGACTCCACCCTATAATCCTATACATATAATCTGCCTTCCTGTTCCTTGCTTTCAATACACAATGAAGTGACATTAACGATTTCCACAGGTGGAACGCGCTGCTTACCGTCCGAGGCAGTACAGCGGGACGCCAGCTCCCAGAGGACCAGTCCCATGGCGTACATATCTATTCTCAGGAATGCATCCCTTTGGAAGTTTATAGCACCTTCTAGGACCTCGGGAGCCATATACCTTCGGGTGCCGACCTGGAGAGACAGGGAAGCATAGGAATTTGTTCACAAACAATCGATGTGACGACAATTGCCAGCCCAGCTGGTGCTGAACGTAAGGATACTACGTTTTGTATGTGGTTACAGCACTTTAACAGGACTACTTTTCTGTCATGGCTGTCCTTGCTTAAGACTAGATCTTAGAAATTTCTTGGACTCTTATATCAAACAGTAGGTAAGAGGGGTTAGAAACAATCATATAGACTGAGCCCTATAAAGCAGAATAAAAAAAAAAGCCCTATAAATCTGAATTTATTTTAGAAAAACATATTTGCATAACAATTCAACTATTTGTCACTATCATTCTTTACTGTATCTAGTTGATCTAGTTGCAGATGTCCCTGCTCTCTGCAGGGGGGTTGGACTAGATGAGCTTTGAAGATCTCTTCCAACCCAAACCAGTTTGTGATTTTCTTCAAGGTTACAAGAAGGCCACAATTTGTATTTTTTCATGTCATAAAGATGTGAAATGTGCTTATGTTTCTCCCCATGACAGCAACAGTAAGAAAAATACCAAAGGAAAACTAGCTACCACCGTGCAATTTACGCTGAGAAAATTATATGACACCACCTGCACACACCCAGCTTTTCAATGGAACCTTTGGGGATATCCATTCCTTTTGACCCTAGTCAACAATGAAATTATGTCATCTGAATAAATCAGAACTGACACGAGGACTGAACAAGAGCTGCTCCACTATTTAAACCTCCCTGGTAATAGCTGTGTTTCTCTTAAGTGGTGTTACTGTGGTTTCATCCTACTGTAAGGATTTCAGTTTTGCCGCTCAACCATAAACTGTAAAGTTCTGCCTACAATTAAATATATTTAGCTCTCCAGAAACCACAATGCTCTAAGCTCAAGCTTCTTATTTTAAAAGCACATGGTACTAAACCAGTTCCCTGTTGTCTGACAAGTGTCCTATGAGAGTGCTGTCACTTCAGGGAAGTGACTGTTGCTAGGCCAGAAAGTTGGGAACTGACTGCCAGCATCATTCCTCCATTTCTGAATTGTTCTGAGCTACTGTTAATAAAATGCACCAAGACCACTCTTTCTTGTGCAAATCCTCCACAAGAATCAAAGTGAGGGGGGAGAGAGGCCATGCCACGAGATGGAGGCCAGGGGGAGGCTGTGAGCTGTAATTATCTAAAAGAATTGTTTAATTTTTAGCCTGTGAGAAGAAAACACAAACTGCGACGACCCTTCAAGGTCACCACAGTTGGGTTGATAATGGGGGATTCTGCCCATGAAGAATGCCTGAACGATCCCTTTCCACTCCCAGACAGTTAAAGGTTGTGTCATTTGTGGAAATTTACCTGTCCATGGGTATCCCCTGCAGACTTTCCAGCCTCAAACTTTAAAGCTAGACCGAAATCAGCAATACAAGCTGTCAGGTTATTTTTCAGCAGCACATTCTTGCTTTTGATGTCCCTTTCAAGATAAGAGGGGAAAAAAATTAGAGATCTTGGACATGAAATGCCACAAAGGAAAAAGTATATATAATAAAAGTATATATAATAAAAATGAAGGGCAAGAAAATTATAAAGCAGCAATTCATTTAAACAATAAATTAATAAGATCTAGGAGTACACTTTGAACCTTTGTTCCTATGGAAATACACGCGACTGCAATTGGAACTGTCATTCTATGCTTAGATTTAAAATACATACAGATTTATAAACATGTTTGATACAGAAATAGACTAAAAATGTGCTTATTGCACACTTTAATTACAACTACATTTTGTTTGTTTAAATAATAGGAAAGAATACGCTTTGAAAAATGAGTTGATCATTTCTAACACGGAGACACATGACTTCCTGCAGAAACAAAAGCTAATGGCCTCGATCCAGGGGTTCCCATCTGTCCTTTGTGTACCTCTCCCCACCATCCATTTTATCATCAGTCAAGCAGTTTAGCTCACAGAAGTCCCAGTTCCACAGAATCTGTTGGGTTCTCACTCGATAGCCCTATCTTTATTTCGGTTACTTCTATCACTTCAGCTCCCTGCTTATGTTAAGGCTCTTGATAATTCTGGAAAGAAGATATGGCAGAGTAACTATCTGAATAATTCCTATCGATCCACATTTCATACCCATAAGCTCAAAGGTAAATGCTATCCCCCCAAACTCTTGTCCACATCCTGTACCTGTGTGAGATGGCAGGTTTGTGTCCGTCCTTCAGCCCTGGTATATCCTCGTGAAGGTAAGCCAAGCCTCTGGCCATAGTCTGAGCGATGTGACATAGCTCATTCCAAGAGACCACGTTAGCCTTCAGAAAGTCCGTTAATGAACCCTGCACAGTGGAACGGAGAAACAATTACAGGATCCATCTCATTGTCATCTGAGAGGAGCTTCTAGCTCCCCATGACTACGGAACGCGACAGGCCTGCCTGCTGGTTGCTGCCTTCTGACTGTCTTGCTTCTCTTACGGGCCAACCACAAACTCCAGTTTCAACAGTTTGAGTGAAATACACACTCCCAATAAATATAAAGAGAGAATGTAAAGCAAAAATCAGTCAACATAAAGCTCTTCTCTTCAAGCTCACTTCTACAGCCCTCTCTAAAGACACATTTTCATGGGTTTCCATTTTATCCAGTTTGTGAACGTCGCTGTGTGAAAAGCCAACACTAAAGGGAAAAATGAACAAAGGGCTGTCAAAGTGGAGAGGCTACACTTGAAAAATAAAACATTTGTATTTTCCATCAGAGTCGTCTCAGCTGCATCTCTCCAACAGTAACAAGAGTTTTAAAACTCTTTGACAAAGAAAACAAAAAACAGTGGATAAAACAAAACAGTGACCATACCCTTGATTACATATATTTGTGCTTCTTACTGTGGTTATCACAGTAGAGTTGATATGTATTTCTTCATTCTTACAGACTCCAATCAACTCGTGCAAGTCGCACAAAAATAAAACCCCACAATCTCCACAAGATGGAGTTTATTTCATTTAGGCCAGTTCAGATGGGGGGATGTTCAAAAACACACATTCTAAAAAGCAAAGTAGCAGCATGAATTTTTTGTTGTTTTCTAAAAAACCTCCTCTGTTGAGTGAAGACTGATGACGACTTTCTGAGCTGGCTGGAAATGAATTACCCATGAAAAGAGAAAAGCTAAGAGTAAGCAAAACCTATTTTAAATTTTATTTAACTGCCTCAAGTTCACTTTTGTGACAGATTTCTAAGGCCATAATTATACAAAAAGAAACTGCAGCGGGAACTGAAGGTACCTTTTCATGAAAGGCTGTAATTAACCAGAGGTCGACATCAATGCTAGTGCCCCGCTTCTCAGCCCCAATGAACTGCAAAATATTGTCGTGCTTCATTCCAGGCAAACTGTATATTTCATATTCGTTCTGCCACGACTGTTTGTCCTTTAAACAAAAACACATCAGATCAAGTTAATTCCATAATTGCCAGAACAAGAGGAACTTACCCTGATGGAAGTTTCCTCCTACAGTTTAGCGGGGTCTACATAAGCCTAAAGCAATTGCAATGACCTGCATGGTTCTACCTTTGTATTTTATTAACCAAGAAGCAGCCCATAAAGAGGCAGAAATAGGTTTTCCTTAATTAAAAATAATGAACCAAGTCTTGGGTTTAATTTACATTGTGCTGATGGCTGAAAGCAGCAGAAATACATGCCATTTCTCCTGGAAGAAGAGGAACCTGCAGACGTATTTACCAAGCCAACACTTGGATAATCATCAGAAACCACATTTCTTCACCTCGAGTAGCAGTGGGTGTTTCCAATTCGTGAAAAATCTATCCCAGTGTTATTGTGTGTGACCACTTTGTATTCTTTAACTAGGCTGGAGCTTAAAATTAGGAGCACAATCTATTCTAAAGCATGGCTTGCAGAGGGTACTTGCTGGGAAGTAAATATTATTTCACTTTATTAAAGCGTATTTCATTGCAACGATCACCTCACAGGTTTGCGTTTCAGGCCATTCGTTTACACTTAAAGTACAATTTAATTTGAAAAACATTAACAAATTCTTCTTGACTGATCATGAGATGTGTGAAAGCTGCTTAGAACTATTCATGCTGAATACGTTATTTTATGACTAGTAACATAAATAACTTTCAGTTTTTCTTTCAATAGTGTTTGCTGCATTAAAGTACTTATTTTAACTCAATAAAACTCTACCTGCATATTCTTCAGCTCAAGATATCTCCATCTACTTTACAGCACACACTGACAATTCTCTGAAATACAAGTCTCTAACTGTGACTAGAAAAGCTGGTTTGACATTACAATATTACAAACACCACAAAGAACTTCTGCTTACCTGAATGGGGAATATTTTGACCGCGACATACTCATTCAGTAGCTGAGCTTTCCACACACAACCAAATCTTCCCCTGGCTTTGATCTCTAGTAACTGCAGTGGCTTCAAACCCATCAACGGTGAAGGTGGTGGTGGTCCAGGATCCTGAAATCAGGTAAGAACCATTAATTAATCTTGCTGTTATAGGTGCTACTTATGATGACAGCATTAGAAACAGAGGCTAGTAAACTGGAAGAGACTTGTATCACAGACCCGACTCCCCCTTTGGAACAAATTCCCCCAAACAGACTGGAAACAAAACAGCACAAAACTGTGCACAGCCACAAAATCTGTTTCCACGCAACTGACACTGCATCCCCTCAGCCACCAGCTGGAAAGCAGATGATGTCTACAGCAACACCCTGGCTGGGGCAGCGGCAGCGCAGAGCTGCAGAGAATCTATCACTCCTGCAGTCACCACGTTCTGCTTCAGCTCTCACCAGCCACTGAGCTGAAACCAGCACAGCTCCACTTCAAAAACTCCACTGCTTACTGGGAACATAAGGTTGCAAACCAGTATGTAGGCAGGCCACGCCACTACAAGTCCTTCCAGGATGTAACTAACATTTTTTATTCAGAAACCACTGAACCACATGCACAGTGCAGGCATTTAGCACAGGAAACCAGATACCGTCATCCCCTCCGTCAGCCCTCCACACCACACGAACAGTGGTTTGAGGAACCACAGCACTGAGGTTTCAACCTACTCATCTGCTTCTACTGCGAGTTCTTGGCTGTTCTGGAATTAAATCTAAGAAATTATCTTGTCGTATCTTACAGTGTTTGTACTTTACTGCACAGCTAGCTCAAAAATTCGTATTCAAACACGACAGCACAAGCTGGGAAGTACAACTGCGCACAAGAGAGCTTCCATACAGCTGTCCATAAACCCACCGATCCTACTACAGATCCGAACCATCTCCCTTTCCAGGAAAGAAAGTGTGACAGCTTGACTCTTGTATTTCGGATTTCCTCCATCTCTTACATATTCTGTATCTGAATATAAAAAGTAGATTTTCAACAAAGATGTGCTTCTTTCCAGGCTGTCCTTTTCTCTCACATCTACCACGTTAGATGAGCTTGTACCCACATGAGGTTCTTCCCTACCATGAACAAATGCATCATTTACATTTGCATCAAAGCATTTGACTACGCGCAGAACCAGAGACACCTGATCTCTTCTGCCTGATCCCTGTTTTCTGCAGGAAAATAAGTCAAGTTCTGGTGCACAGTGGTCATGAAGCAGAATTACCGATACTTGTCACCAGGAGATATAGCTTCGCCTTCCTGCCATGTGCTCTCAAATTAGTTTAAACCATGATTTGTTTCTCAGTCCAAGCTACTGCAGTGAATTGCAAATGTCAAAGGCAGCGGTGACAGCTTGAGGCCGACTGTTAGATCAGATGGGATGAAGGAGAACGGCTGCTTTTAGTGGTAGTGCAGACCTACAGAGACCACAAAACTCTACCACAAATCTCAGTATTACATATGAAAGGATCAAAGAAATGAAAGGCGGGTATCGCTTTTAAATGAGATCCACACCGTAGAATACAACAAAAAACTCCCTAAAGTCTCCTGTTGAGAAAAGCCTCCAAAACATACACTTGGCTTCTGCTTCTTCCCAGTCACCGCTGTAAAGCTGTTCTATGGAGAAGGAATGGAGACCACTGAAGTAGTTGCTTCTACAAACCAAATAAGAGTACTCAATAGTTAAGTATTTGAACACTTCACTCAGCAACATAAAAGTCTTGTGCATGTAAAAGAGACATTTTCTGAACCACTGTGGTCTTTAGTATACCTTACTACTGCGAGAACGGAGACAAGGGCTTCTGTATCCAACATCAGTCTTGAGCAGTTTAACAGAAGGAATAGCTAACCATCCTCTTGTTTCTTATTAAGTAACAAATACATCCCTCACAGAACAAGTTCCCTCAAGAGATGGATTTACAGCAATTTAAAGAAACTGTAACTTTAAGTTTTGAGCTAAGTGACCTGACTGAATTAAGAGAACCCAGGTCTCGCTTTGCTTCAGTGGCCAGAACAACTCCCCTTCCTTTCCACACCCTCCACTCAAAACATCGGCCAGTATTTTGAAGCACACTATGTGAATTTTTTCCCCTCAACCATCAAGCAAATAGCCACTAACACTTCTCAAAGATCCGGTGAAAGAAATTCCATCATGAGAGAAGGCAGGAAATCCCCCGTAAAAGTGGCCAGCGAAAACCGGTGCTTCTTACTTTCATATCAGACCACGATACTTTTCATATGATTTTCTTATTTCCTAGAAAATCCTGGTATTGCAAAATATGTTTCCACTACCTTATATAGCAGCCTCCTGTGGTTCCCTGCACATTTCCCTGTCGTGTTGAGACATTTCTATGAAGTCAAAACTTCCGGCGTTCTTCTGAAGAAGCAACACCCGCCCCCACACACAAATCAAAACAAATCCCAATTTAAAATGGAAAGTATAACTGCCTTTAGTTAACACAACTCAGAAGAATAGTTTCCCGGTTTTTTCTGAGTTTGTTTTTTCTGAACAACTTTGTTACAAACCAACAGACATTTACTCTGAACCTACAGGTACTATTTTTATACAGAAACATTCCTCGACAGTACTTTCAACTTCCTTTACTTTGAAGCAAAAATCTTTAACATGCCACAGGCATAATTATTTTCCATGGCTTTTTAAACTCCTCTCTGCGGCGCCGAGGCTGATGATATAATGGCAGTAAAGATATAATGGGGATATGTTAGTCTAACAGCTTGCCACAGCTGTTAAAAAACTAAGGGCCCTGCTTCCCGTTCCCAAGCTTCGCCTGTCCCTTCCCTTGGGCTGATGCTGGTACTTGTGTGACCACGCAGCACATCAAGGCAATACGCTGTAGTTACTTCGTCGTTTTAAAAGTCAGGTTAGTTTTGTGATAGTTTAGAAAACAATCTGTTTGCAACAAGGTGCAGGTTAACACAAAAAGCACTGTCACTTCATGCCAAGGACTCCACCTTCGCCACGACATGCTCTGGCCGAACCCCGGGGCAGTGACACCAGGAGCGCTCCTGCTGTACAATCATCTGCTGACAGATAAAAAGCACAAGCAGCTGTGTCCAGAGGGACCTGGACAACCCAGAGAAGTGGGCCCGTGTGAACCTCATGAGGTTTGACAAGGCCAAGTGCAAGGTCCTACATATGGGTCAGGGCAATCCCCGGTATCAGCACAGCCTGGGGTATGATGGGATTGAGAGCAAGCCCTGTGGGGAAGGACTTTGTGGATGAAAAGCTGGATGTAAGCTGGCAACGTGCGCTCACAGCCCAGAAGCCACCCATGGGCTGGGCTCATCCCCAGCAGCGTGGGCAGCAGGTCAAGGGAGGGGATCCTGCCCCTCTGCTGCACCCTGGTGAGACCCCCCTGCAGTGCTGGGTCCAGCTCGGGGCTCCTCAGCCCCGCAGAGACACAGAGCTGCTGGAACGGGGCCAGAGGAGCCACAGGAATGACCCGAGGGTGGAACCCCTCTGCTGGGAGGAGAGGGGAGAGAGTTGGGGGTGCTCAGCCTGGAGAGGACAAGGCTCTTGGGGAGACCTTAGTGAGGCCTCTCAGAAAGATGGGGAGGGGCTGTTCAGCAGGGTCTGTTGGGACAGGACAAGGGGTGATGGGTTAAACTGAAAGAGAGGAGATTTGGACTAAACAGAAGGAAGAAATTTTTTCCAGTGAAGGTGGTGAGACCCTGGCCCAGGTTGCGCAGAGAAGTGGGAGAAGCTCCATCCCTGGCACCATTCCAGGTCAAGTTGGACCCTGGGACTGTGAACAACCTGCTCTAGTGGAAGATGTCCCTGCTCACTGCAGGGGGGTGGACTGGATGAGCTTTGAAGGTCCCTTCAACCCAAACCAGTCTGTGGTTCTATGATTCTGTTGGCAAAATGTACTTGAACTGACTGGGTCATACGATGTGTAACACTCAGGCAACTAGGCTTCCCTCTTCCTATAGGTCAAAGCCATTGACCATTAGACCCGTATTTTAGGTTGTATGGTGATCTCAATGTCACGGCTATCTAGGTATGTTGTACCCTGTAAGGTTTTCAAACAGGGCTTTTTGGTTCTGATTTTTATAGCTAGGAGCTGCAGTCAGGTGGTACACTCTGGTCATACTGGCACAAGAACAGAGGGAAAAATACTCCTTGAAGAATGGAAACTTCCAGAAATAGGTTTCCCTAAGTGTCTTCAAGAATGGTTCTCAAAAATCAGAGAGAAGCTTAACAAGCAGGAAACTACAAATCCATTAACACAACCAACTGAACAGACCATTTGAAGACCTGCCCCAACACAGTCCATCATAAGCTTATACTGTGAATATGGTTGACAAGTTCTCACTGGAAGAGTCTGATTGCTATCTCCGTTGTTTCTGCCCTTTCTAGTCTAGGACTGGTTCGTTTTCAACCAGATGACCTGTAAAATTAAGATCCTGATACAGCAAGAGGAGCTAGAATTCTTGAGTTTTGTAATTATTCTAAAATTGACTCTGATTTGTATCAAACTACATTTCTTTTAGATGGTGACAATTTTTCTCTTTTTCACCTCACAAAATCCTCTCTTTTACTGTACACTGCAAATATATTCCCCAAAGTAATGTACTTCTGGGATACTTCAGCTTCTTCCCTAACTGAAATTATGGCATTTGAAGCAAAACTGTAATACCCAGAGAAGGAACTCTGATAACTCTTTACAGGTGCAAGATATTCAGGAAAATATTTAAATAGCATAATTCTATTTTCTTATAAATTACATTTACAAGACATTTGATATAATTAAAATAATTTCTGGCCAGTGAAAAAGTCAAAGGAGAGACTTAATAGTGAGATAATGCTTTTCTTCAGGTCCTCTCCTTCTCCGAGCTCCCGAACCACACAAAAAAAACCATCCCATCACCCAGAATCACAACATGAAGACGACACACCTCAAACAGATACAGGCATTTCACAGGTGGGAGATGACAGCAGATACCCAGAGACAGGACAGCTGTGTGCCCACAGACATGCCATTTACTCCCAGGACAACCCACTACAGTGGGACTCACAGTCCCTGACAGCTGGACTGGTCCCACAGCCTGAGACTGTGGGACAGCAAGGCTGTGCCAGCAGAGCCCTTTTCACATACCATGCGGCCCCGGGGTGGAAGGGACAGAAACAAGCTCCTCTGTAGTTGAAGAACCACAAACCAACTACACCTGGTGTACTTACTATCAACCCCCACAAATGTTTAACTTGGTAGCCTGAGAAATTACAGTCACCTTTAAGAAAGCCATGACCAGCAGGCTGGAGCTGCATTTTTAAACCACGCATGCTTACAAATTTCTTGTCCAAAATACTGAAAAAATATAATTCATACCAAAACAACTTCTTACATGTCCACAGAAAGTTCCATAACCATGAACAAACATCAATGCATCTTACCTCAATCATTATATGAAAGGCGTGCTTGTAGAGAGAGGAGAAAACACAGGCAAAAGAAATTACTATTTATACCAAGAATGGGATGAAAAAACAGCTTAAGAGACAAGACAAAAGCAATTGTTTGTGAATCAACAACAAAAATACTCATGGGGATCGCAATATTTTCTTGTACCAATATCATTTCAAACAACAACAAAAAAATCCATCATTGATATGTTAGCAAAGAAAAATGGGCAAAAAAGAGATTATTATACAGACCGTTAGCTCAATTGATCTTATAATTAAACCCAGAGCTGTCCATTATAGGTGTATAAACAGTCATGTTGCTACGAAAGCATATGAATACATGCAGAGAATTAACCGTACAGACAAACACAAGCTGTGCAAATTTATTTCTTGCTACATCCCGACTGTACAGGAGAGGGCAGCCGTGTATTTCTTAACATCCACTGCAATTAGTGGCTGGCTGAGGAAAATGAAAACTTTAATGTCCAAGTTACACCCAAACCTTATAAATGTATAGATCATGCTATATGAGGTCTACATTACTAAATTTAATCAATAAATCTGGCACATGAGAGGTGTAACTGGAACAAGTGAACTGGAAAACCCCACACCTAGCATGTAGAAAGGGACATTATGGTATTAAAGATTCTTTCAAACAAGTTACACGAGCTGACAGGCTGCGGAATGAAATCAAGTGAAGTTCCAGAGCACTGATACAGAAACATTTTAATGACACGTGCGTGTTGGTGCTACTTCCATCTCTTCTTTAGTGAACCATCTCATTGCCACTCAGAGCAGAGACACCTTGGTTCCTCCTCCTGTACTTCTGCCTCAGCCATTGTCTTTATAACTTGATCAGATAAATGCTGTAAGAGCATGAAATTCAAACACTTGAAGCGTTCGGCTGCCACATAACAGCAATCATCCTGTTCCTCACCCTCTGTCTTTACATTCTTAGGCGCGTAGGGCCAACAAGAGGCTTTTCTCTGCGCTTGGAAACTGTCTAGCGCACACTTAGCATTATCCAAATAATGAATAATAGAAGGGATAAGTATTTCTTGAAGGCTAGATTAGTTGCGAGTCAGATTTATACCTACTGGAGTAGAGCTTAGTGCTCTGCCGGGGGCAGCAAAGAGCACTGGAGCCCAACAGGACCACCCCTCCTCCTCTTGCTGTCGATCACCAGAGGATAGCACCCACCCCAGGAGTCCAAAGCAAATTCTTGCAGGACCTGTACAGCCGGCAAATATTTTGGGGCACTTCATAAGGAAAAAACACCCCACACTAAACAAGAAACCTGAACCCTTACAGTGGTTTTCAGAGTAGCTGATCATCTTCACCTCTGAATCTCTGTGTGCTGGTGGATCTGGCAGCTATTCCACCTACACTTAGTAAAACTCCAAGTCTGATTCCACAGCATAAACTCCACAAACCACGAGCATAGTTACTGAAGGAAGTTCCTCCTCCAAGCCCCCCATATTCCTTTGCCCAAAACTGCAGCCAAGCACACCAGAAGTATTACCCGGTTGGTGAATGGGACAGGGAGCAGCTACTGAGCAGAGTAAGAGGAACATCTCCATGTACTATTATTTCTACTAACTCAATCAGTCAAAAACCAGACATTAACTGTTAAAAAAAAAAAAAAAAAAATCAAAAAAGCATTGCTGGTACAAAATAGTTATTCAACAAATGTCTTTCCTGTGGCTGTAAAATATTTATTAGTCATTTCTTCAGGCTTATTTGCTATTAAAAGTCTCCAGCTCCTGAGAATTATATAAATTCCTGAGAAATAAGGAAGAAGATACATGAATCCAACCTTTCTGCCCTTACCATAATGAGAAACCGCAAACACGAAACTGAGAAACACGAGTTCTCTCCCAAGCCTCTCACTGCTCTCTTCAGGGGATCAGCTTCCCCAAAACACTAATAAATTAGACATGCAGGAAAATTTTCAGAGATTTATGCACTTCATAGACCTTCTGGTTGTAAAACCATTGTCCTTCCCTTCAGACTACAGACCACCACCACCTCGGCCTGCTCATCAGCAATGCAAGTATCACCAGTTTAAGCAGTATCAGGCTACTACAGAAACACAAATTATGTGCTTTCTTACTTCAAGAATTAATACAACTCTTAAAGATAGTAATTGGGAGTAGTTACCCCCCCAAAAAATAGCTATGATGTACACACAAATGTATAGAAACACACCAATTTCCTATTTATACTGCCTGAAAACCTCTTTCAAAGGTTTTTATCAGGGATTAGGGAGATGATTGTGATGTCTGTCACCAATCAGACAAAAATACCCAAGCAGTGTGGTCCTTTCCAAAATTTGGAACAACCCTATCCTGAACTTCAAACATGTCACAAAATTGATTATTAACATGGGGTTCAAAATAAATGCAAATTACTCTGTTACAAATTTTGTGCTGATTTCTTCATGTGTTCCTAACTAGAACCCTAAATATGCCATTGTATTCCCCCACAGTCCCTCAATCCCTTCAGAGAATGTCAGATAAAATGAATTATTTTATATATAAATGAAAATTCTGTGTACCTTGTGAAATGTGTGATTCTCATCCATTTCATGATATAGAAGATTCCCTGAAAGGCATCAGTCTTAACCCTTCAGGACAGCCTATCTGAGGATATGCAGCAAACTGGACGTTATTATAGAAAACTATTACAAAGCTCCTGGAGGTAGGATACCCGATGGCAGACTTCACCGAGATCAGTATTTCAGCCTTCCTACAGTTGTTCCAAAGCACTAAGACCATCACCTTGATTACGTAGGTTAGTTTGAATATTACTGTTACAACGAATGAACAACAGAGAGAAACTCTTCAAGGTAAATGTAAGTATTGTGCCGTAAAAGCCTTCAGTCAGTTGTTCAGTGCATCTAAGTCAGGTCAACATTGCTGAGAATAAGACCCAGAGAACGTCCAGCCTCATCAGATGCATGCGCATCTTCTTGAGATCATTCAGCTATTCCTTTTTAATACCACCACTGCCTCTCATGGCATGTTAATCATTCATTAGGCAGTGCTACGTACCGGACCTGAGCTCCTTTCACAGCTAGCCACAAGCTCTAACTCACTCTTCATCTAGTTTCAACTCTTCCTCTTTCTGAGCTCCAGCTTTTCTTTGTTGAGCAATCTCTCCTTCCATTTCATATAGGCACCTGGCTTCTCCTCCATCCACTTCAAGTAGCTATTAATCTTTCTAGGTTTGGAATAAATCCTTACAAAAAGACCCCTTCCTCTCTTATTCTTCATCTTTCAAGTGTTAAAATGTTTCTATTAAAATATCTATAACATCAACAAGAAAGAAAATGTGGCTGAAGACAAAAATGGAAAAAACCTGAACACTTGATTTAATTTATTCATTCTTCTTCAGCAGCCAACTGTGATTTTTCTAGTGTGAGGCAAAGGGATAAAGATTATCCCTGAAATCTTAAGTGCACCAGGTAGATTACTTGATGCACTAGAAGTTAAATTAGGGAATAAAAACCAAGTGAAAATCTTTTCCAGTGCCCACCATAAAAAATTTCCCGTTACTAATTACTTCTACGGGGTTGCCACACGTACAGTTGGACCTGCAGCGAGTAGTTCAGAATACATCCTGCATCTGCCCCAACAGAGGTTTTTCTCCCTCACCATTAACCACCTCACATTATGTGATACTGTTTTCAATTCGAATTTCTTACCGCTGAAACCAAAGTATCAAAACTATGATATAGCTACAAAGATGTGTTCATACTTGGGTGTCTTCAGGAAAAGATACGCCGAAGAAAGACGATCCGGATACGGTAGTGCAAGGAGTCAAAAATCGCCTTCACTCAAAATCACAGAGATGTTTTTGATGGTTAAAAAACTTTTGAGACCAGAGGGATAAGATCAATATCTCTTTATATGAGACATGTGCTTCAATTATTCTTAATTCTTGGTTTACACAGCACATGACTTTGAAGATATGGGATATTCTCCACATATATAGGACCAGTGAAGGTTCATTCATATGGGGTAAAAAAAAAAAAAAAACCAAACCCAAATCACAGAATGGTTTAGGTTGGAAAAGACCTTTAAGCTCGAGTCCAACCACTCCCCCAGCACTGCCAGGTTCCCACTGACCCCTGTCCCTCAGCACCACCTCCACACGGCTGGGAAACCCCTCCAGGGATGGGGACTCCACCACTGCCCGGGGCATCTTGTTCCAAAAAATGAAGCCCATAAAAGATTGTGCTCAACACAAGGAATACTGGGTGAAACGCTTAAAGGAAGTGATACACAGGCGGTTAAAAGCAGGAGATGTATTTGTCAACTCTGTAATGCCCCTCTCTGAGAAGAGAAAGAAATGGTAATTCCTAGGAACCAAGCTTGCTTTTATGGCCACTCCAATGAAGAGCAGCAGTTTAAGTAGGATCTGTCCGTTCTGCATTTTTAAACCTCTGGTACCACCAAACAGCCCTAGATAAGGGCTTCCCTGTGCTTAGTGATTAAAAACATGAAGCATCTTTGGCCTAAGTAATTTTAAATGTTTCAAAAGCAAGCACAAAAATAGGTTATGGAGAGAAATGACACTATGTGAATCTGTAAAGCTTTTTTCCAACCCTCTCAACATATGACTGTTTTTAAAACCAACACAAAAGAAAAAAAAAAGCAACTCTGTGATCCAGTGAGATATTCATAACTTGGGCACTGAACAAAAAGTACAAGAGGTTAACGTGTCTTTGCACAGTATGGGTGTAAAATGTTGGGAGCCACAGCTCTGCGAACCGATAAAAACCAAAAGTGTTACTTGTGTCAGTTATGCCATAAAATAGGTTACGGTCCTATCCATCGGATGACAGAGTGGTAACACCACAGTTGTAATTAGCATTGACTGACAACTCTGGCCCAAGCTCAAGAGATGTAAAAGTTAAGTGAGCAAAACATATCAACTCCTTGCCATCCGCATTCAGAGTTCTAGCAGGAATATTAGTAGGATGCTGCGGGCAAATCTAAACTACACCTAATCTGACAGCGAAAGCCTTTGTCCGCAAAGACAGTGGTGGTTCATTTTCAGTGTACCTGGTGCTTACGAGTGAAAATTAATGGGGTGACAGCAACTATATCTGTGCAAAAAAAGCACAGATTCAAATGCTGAAAATACTGATCCATTTTTTGGTAATATGAATGTTTGCTGCATGATTAAATCAAACATAAATAAGAAAATGGAAAAGGTCTTTCGAAGCGTTTTACATATACACAGATGTATTTAGCCAACATGCATTTGTTAATAACTCATTTAAGAATTTAAAGCGCGACAGATTTTATATAATTTGACAGCTTTAACTAAACAGCACCCCACACAATCAAGCGAGGCATACGGTTAATAGCACAAACAGGAGACAAAGAAGTACATAAGCCAAGACTAAGGGGAGCAGCAGGAGCCAGGACAGGTCCCTGCGCTGGCAGCAGCGCCTCGGAGCACACAGCTCTGCCCCGGCTGTGCCGGACACACGTCGTGGGACCTGCCGAGCGCTTCTGGCTTGGACACTGGCACGGAGCATCTCCGCAGGTACCTACTCTAGCAACCTCTCTGACCTCTCTACCCAAATGCCTGAAAGAAAGCAAGAATCAAACGCATAAGGAGCAAACAAAAATATCTACTACCTTTCAATCTTCAACCAAACATTAAACTAACTATGTGAAATTTTAAAATAATTATCTGTGCAGTCAAGGGGAATATGAAGTTAAATGAATCCCCTAAGAACTGAGCTCAGTCTGTGTAGGAACTGCCTGCCTGATATGTGCATGCAGCTCCAAACAATCTGACTTTCAAAGGAACATGAAGTTGTTTGCATTTTCTCAGATGTTTGTCCTTTATATTTCACTACAGGTTCAAAAATTTCTTCTAGCGTAGTTCTTCCTTTTTCTGAAGTATTCCAAACAATTTCTTTCCCTTTTGCTCTGATTTTTTTATTTCCTTAACCCTTTTTCTCCTAGTTCTTCCAACACACCTCATTCTTCTGTGTTTCCTCATTCTTACCTTCTGCTTATCCCTCTTCTATCCTTTAATTTTTACAGAAGGAAAGATGAGTGCCAGGGCGCACTGCACCTAGGTACTCCCATCGCTCTCGGGGAATAAAGCGAGTAAAATGCACTAACCTTTATCTGTACCTCACACAGAAATCCCTGCTTTCTAGTGAGCGTCTGCCATACATCTGACCTACCCGCTCTACCATTTGAGACAGAAACACTGAGAAAAGAATCCATTTGCCTACAAACTCTACTCGTGCACCAATTATTAAATAAATATTAATATTTAATATATTAATTGCATAAATATTTAAATGTTTGTTTCGTGGTTATAAAATTACTAATACTTTTCCCTCTCTTCCTGCTTCCTCTGCCTCCTGTTCAAATCAGCTGTAATCAAATTTAAAGTGGGAAATACTGCTCTGCCGCATAGGGGAGAATATTCTACATTCTATTTCCATTCTAACTCCATATAGTTTTTCAGGCAGAAGTAGCTTTTCCAGACTTTCCACATCAAACCTTAATGCCTATTCACCACAAGATAGGAAAATGCTAATACACCATAATGAGCTCAGGCACCAACGTACACTTATCCCAACAGATACAATCTGAGCATTAACTAAACAGGTTATTACCCTATTTATTAAAAACTTACAATGTGTCCACTCTTACACCAAAACACAAACCATGCAAGAAGAGAACTACAATAAGAAGAAGAACATCAAAATTCGAGTTCTTGATACCCCACACATATTTAACGTTTGCTTGCTTTCCTATTCCTTCATCCATTTCTTTAAGTCTAGAAAGGAAATGGCGCACTGAAATTATTCACACAGCTCGCACTTATGGATTTGAGCTTACAGGGAAGACTACCGGCTTGACGTAGAGTCCCAAATACATAAAATCTGAGATGGGTGAAATAATTATGCTAACAGATTGCATGAAGTTTGAGGATCTGCAATACTTTCTGCAAGGACAGCAAACATACTTTTTTCCTCTAAATCACGTTCTTTTCGTTTGGCAAGAACATATGCCTCCTGCCTCCCCCCAAATTTTTCTTATCTATTCCTACAAAACTGAAACCAAAACAATTTTATCAACCACAGGCAATACAGCTTCCTGGAACACTCTGGAGTCAAGCAGTAACACTGAAAATATCACAGAAGCTGGCAGTACAGAGCAAATACATGAAAATCCTTTTTAAATTCAATCCTACCAAAAATAGCAAGTGTTTTAACTTTATTTAATCATAAATAGCACCATCGTAGCATCACGGTAGGAGAGGCAAAGTGTTCTGGGTGGCTGCTGCACTGAGGTAGGAAGCTGACGTTCATTTCCTACTGTAAAAACCCAAGTGCTGTGGGACCCTGGGCCAAGTCGTTTCCCTCTCTTCCTACTACCGCATTTTGTTCATCTTTCCTACACTGGTCTGAAGAATTTGCCTCTTTTCATAAAGGCATAATCTCAATTAAATCTCTAGACATCTCTAAAGGAAGAGGAATTCTAGTATTAGTATTAATTACACCTACAGAATCAGCTGGAGCCTGACAACAGCAGGAACTACGCATATGCAGCCAAAAAAGGTTTGTTTTGATGCAACGGCAGTGTGGATTGCAAAACTGGAGACCACAATCTCATAATATTTTCTAACTGAAACATAAACACTGCTAAAACTGAAACATTTTGAGACAAAACACAAAATACATAAACAAGGAAGAGAAAGAAGGTCACGAGCTGAGCTAAGCCCTGGAACTCTGCTTCAACTGAAGGTTGTCTTTACAGTCCCTTCAACTGACACCTGTATCCCAGTTCCACGCTTCTGAAAAACAGCTCTGCTTCTACTAGTCACCATTTTCTACTCGGTGAAAATTGTCATCGTGAATTAGTGCCTCTCCTTCATTTTGTTTTAAGCTGAGCCCTACAGAAAGCTCCGCCATAAGTACTCGAGCGCAGCCGGACACAAGTTCCGGCCAAGCGGCGCCGTTAATTCCGTGGAGTACAAACCTCCCACAGCTCTCCAGCAATAGCCTGTCAGTTTTTCTCCTCCCAAACGCACAGGTGTGTAAAAACATTAAAGTAGTTGCTCATACATTGAAAGACCAATTAATTACAGGAGATAAGGCTGTTTAAAAAAAGCTAACAAGCATTAGCACCTCTAAACCAGGAAAGGAACAGTGGATTTTGGCCATGTGACAGATGCACACCCCTTCTTCCTCTGCAGAAAACGGTTCTACCATTCAAAAAACCAGGATCGTCATGCAGTGCCTTACCTGGGTTGGAACGAGTACTGGAGGATACGCTAGCTTGTGGTGTCTGTACATCCAAAACGAGAAGAGCACAATCACTGCAATTCCCATTATAGGCACCAGCGAATATAGCAAGGTGTTGAACAGAGGTGGCTTCGGTGTAACGGGATTGGAAGTGGCTGAAGGAGAAAAAAGACATAGTATTTACTAAACAAAAATCATCCAGTGCCTGAAGCATCTAGCACCCTGGTTTTCTAACAGTTCTTACACTGGGCTCATAATACTTGATTAAATAGCGTATTCTACTATGAACAGACACGTATTTAAAAGGCAGCTTTTTGGAAAGCACAGAAATAAATTAAATCACACATCAGCACATTTAACTTTTCCATGCTTCTAAGCTCCACCTATCTACAGCGTGAGAGAGGTGTTTGTGTTTTAAAGAGATTGCAAGAATGCCATCACCTAATGAATGAAGAAAGAATCAATACAGAGGTTTAGCCTTTGAAGTATATACAGTAAGATGTCATTAGTAAGTAGAACAGGACAGAAACAACCTGCCCATGTTTCCAAAGCATTTCTCATGCTTCGCTGACAGCAAAAGCTCTCTAGGTGACGACGCTTCCATGCGAGCTCCAGAACAGCTCCGGAGAAGCCCTGTTGCTGAGGGAGCTGGGACAGGGGCAGCCACAGACCCCTGCGGCAAAAGAGGTTTCACGAGAGCGAATAAGAATGTCAATGATTGCCTTAGCAGTATCACTGACAAAAGAGGCAAGAATACCTCTTGGGTCAACAAAGGCTACTTTAATCCCATAGAAAATGTTATTTAATTTCATAAACAACTTCCTCTGGCTATTTGGTACACAAGACATTTGCTGCTTTCAGTTCAGTTATTAACATTATTCAGTTTTGCAACAAAGATTAGATTCTTGACTGGAAGAAGATATGCAAGAATAATCGAATCATCTTTTAGTTACTGTTTTTTAAAACAATTACTGGTTAAGCCTGGCTATCTGACTTTCTCTGTAACCTGGGAAGAAATTCTTTCCCCCTTCTTAAAGGTTACTGTGTCAATTTGCTGAGAAACTCAAAGGTCCAATTAAAGAAATGGCCAAAGCATAGTTTCAAGAAGAGGAGCTTTCGTACACCAGGACAGGCTTTTAGCCCAATGACTTAAAGGCACTTAGAGAAGCTTAACTACACAATTAAGGTAAGATTTGACAGTAACTTCCGAATCTTAAAACAGCCAATTATTTCACGTCATCCTTCCTTCTCCCCCTTAGAAAAGGGCTGAAGCACCTTTTATCAATTCAAATTACTTCAGTACAGAGACTCTTCAAACTGGAACTTCAAACTTCTCTAGGCTCTTTATGCGAGTGCACACAGCACTCTGTCATCCAGCAACCAGAAACCTGCCGGTAGGAAAAACTGACCGTGACACGTGGAAAAGTCGTATCTCCTGAACACGCGCAGCACTGAGTATTTCTGAGCTCTGCTAAGCAATGCGTTAGGTGAACTTACGTTGCGTGACCTCCATTTCTGGGAAATAGAAGAAGCGTTCATTGCACATGTTGCCTTCACAACAACAGAAAAACACCTCAGGGCTGTCCTTCTTCTCTATGCAATCATTCCTATAAAAGATAGTAACAGAAAATTTATTAATTTTAAGTTGGGGGTTTTTGCTCCTGAGAAAACATATGCTCACATTTAAATCGTCCAGGATAACACACTACCCAAGGAGTGGTGTCTTCTTAAATGTGAAGAAACCAATTGAAATTTTGTTATTTCATAAAGCAATGAAACATCACTGAAACTGGAACAGTATGGTTTTGATATTCTTAGGACAAAGTTAAAGAAGAACTGAAGAACAGCTCACAATCTAGATTTAAACTGGACAGACAAACGATGGAACCATAAAGCATTTTAACCATAAACTCACAGTACATGGGGTTTGGTGGGTTGGAGTTGGTATGTAAGAAGGAGAGATCTTTAAATTTTATTGTACTTATAGAAAAAAAAGGATAAAGCTTTGTCTACACTTTCCCCTGCCTACATTATGCTAAGGGACAGGGCTGATTTCACTCAGTGACTTCACTGCAGGAAAGGAGTTCTATTAACAAATAAGCTGAAAGTATTCAAGTCAGGAAAGAAAAACAGGCATCATGCAGGAGACAACATGATAGCAGAAAAAGAAGAAATTGAACATTCTGCAGAAATAGTTGAAGATTTAAATACAGTTGAAGACTGTAAAGGTTTCGAGTTCATCTTCAAAACTGAGGGCTATTCTACGGAACCAGCTATTACAACTACACTGCACTGTAACTTCCAGCAAACATTTCTTCTCTGATGTTCTCAATCTGCTGTGGTTTGGAGTTCATCACAGCGTAACTCCCTGTTTAGTTAAACCATTCTTCGCTCCCAGAGATAAGGTTTGTGTAATGGGGATGTCAAACAAACAGTGCAGCATGTTACAGTTATGACGAGTTATAGTTAATGAGGTCTTGGAGCCAGACAAAATTTTACTCAGTTTTCAACTACTTCCTTATTGTCTACCCTGCATTTTTTTTTCTTCTTCCAAATCCTTTTTTTGCTCAAGGGACAATTTACTATCATTTTTTTTTTAGAATGTTCAAAGATGTGTGTGAATCTAGCGGGGTAACAATGCTACAGAACTTAATTCCATTTCCAAGTTGAAAAATTATCTTGCCATCCTGAAAGTTTAACTTCTAGCAGAGATAAACTTATTTCAGAAGTTGTAAACACCCCCACTTCTGCAAAGCTACAACTAAGAAGGGATTTAAAAAGACAACAAAAAAGTGTTTTCCCATCCAGAGTCACTTACAGTTACTAGGTATTAGTAGCAACAAAGAAGGTTGCTTTAAAACTGTCCTTCGCCTTCCAGCAAAGCTGGATTTCAGTCATGCTGGGCAAGCAAGCTTGCAGATGCTTTGGTATATCTGAGACACAGATAAATCAGAACTACTGTTCAACTTAGCTTGAATTTATCATTAAAAGAGAAAACATCCCTGTGGGGGTAGAAATTTCAGTTGGAAGAAATGACTAAAATAATTTCTTCTACCCATTCAATATTCAAGCAACACAAAAGGAAAATTTTCTAAAATATTGTTAAAAATAATTTCTAAATACGTTGTAATGAATATCTATTATGCATATATCATCTTACTTCTGTCCCCTTCCAAACAGTAACTGCTTTGGTCAAATAAAAGTACAGTATTTCAAAGAACATTTCTTAAGAGTCATGACCTTTACTCAGCCAGTATCTAACGAACCCCCAGTCCTGCTGTTACTGCTCACCAGTACTTGCTAGACCATCTGTTATACAAAAAAAAAAAAAAGACTGGAATTTTAGAATATTCCATGTCTCTCAGAGCTGCCACTGAGGTGAGTTTTTTAATAAATCGGCAAAATCCTTTCACTTTTAAGTAAAGAGCAGATGCAAAGCACTAACTTTCCTACGCCAAAGACCCTGGACAAGTGAACTACAGAATTTTGCCTTCTGGTTTCATTAACCGTATTTGCATTGTTTGGCAATAACAAGTCATTAGAAAATCTACTATTAATGGCTTAAAAAAAAAATTAAACACCTGTTTTTTAATATATAGTAAGAGAAGGGGAAACACACTATTCTGCAAACAAGACAGAGTACTTAGATGAAGTCAGGTCCCTAAATACTGGTGAGTGAGAAAAAAAAAAAAGCATATGTGTTTGCATGGGTACATCTGAAAACAAGGTAAGTATTCACAGATCATCATTTGTCTCAAGTCCTGTGTGCAAGGTAGAGGATGTATAAATTATGGACTGGCAAAATAGCTCAGAATTACAAATAAATTTAAAATTTATAGGAACACTCACTTACCTGTCATAACAGTTGATGTCATCTAGCCAGCAACCTTGCTTCACAATTTCAATTGATCCAGAAATATTCTTCCATGTAGCAAAACAGTGTCGTCTTTTATCTTTATCACCGTAACAAGGTTCAATACCACTGCGATTTGTTTTATCTTTTTCCCAATTAGCATTGTAGTAGATACACTCTTGTGTTTCTGATCTGCCGAGTATGGCACCTTTTAGGAACGAAAAGTAAATCACAATTAAATGGCATTCTGGAGGATAAGACATAGGAACAGTCAAACCCAGGAGGTACTATAATACCATACCCCACTCGCTTCAATCTGCCCTCTCCCCTCTTTTTTTTTTTTCAATAGAGAAAGAAACCATTTCAAGTTCATAAGCATTCCAAGGAAGCGTTGAAAGATAAAACAAAGATCTTCTGTTAAGTCAAACGGTGGCTTGTTCTTTATTTCTTCAGATCTTGGTAAGTTAAGAACAAGTCATGGCAACACTTTTCCCTGAATAGCAAGAGCAGAGAAAATCTAAAATGCCAAACAGTAAAGATTTAGCTGTAGCCAAACAAGTTTTATCTGGTAGAACTTACCAAAACGCGTTTTTGTCTCATCTCTTATATGTGACAAAAAAAGCAGTTAGTAAGTCTTCAAAACCCAAACCCAACTAATAAATTCCCTTCTAAATCGTCAACATCTTTCCCCCAGCTTTCATCTGCGATGTGGCTTCTTAATACAAAGCCCTGAAGTATAAGACACGTTATGCTAAAATAGTATCTTTTATGCCATTCTGATTTGCCATGAGAGCAACTGGAATTGAGACCCATACGTGTGAGGCCACAGTCCCTAAACCCCAAGGACAGCGCTGTTTTTTTGCTGCGTGGTCCCACCCAGCCAATCAGCTCCTCCACAGAAGACAATATTAGATCTTTGCCGTAACTCAGGAACCAAGTGCTGCTGCTCTCAGAAGGGTCAGGGCCCCATCTCCCCTTCCCACAGCGCGTGCCCACCACACGCACTGGAATCAACCACGATGGCTGTCCTGCATGCGTCGGGTAACGAAATCCAAGTGGGGTCTGGAGGCCAGAGCACTGGTGCAGTCCCTATCAAACATGATGGAGAACCAGAAAGGACTGGCAGACCAGCTCACCTAACCTGTTATCACATGATCTTTTATTTTTAAGAATACTGGGTTGACAAAAAAGTAAGTTAACTTCAAGTTAATTTTGTCTTTTAAATTACAAGTGGAATGGACTCGTGGATGCCTACTGACAACTAACAGCAAAACCCGACAAATATTAACAGACTGAGGCACCTCAAAGCGGAGCCAACTTCATAGTTTTAATGTGATACGAAGCACCAGATCTGATCTATGAAGAGGTGAAGGGCTGTTAGGATGCAAAAATGTTAACAAAAATCCTGGAAGGTAGGAATAACTGGCTTTTATTTCTGGTTTTCTCTTATCAAATACTGCCAAGAGTGTTTCATACAAGCTTCATCCTTTAACATGTATTAAAAATATGGGAAAACAGAGAGGGAGATCCAAGAGCTAGAGAGTCAGAGGACTCACTTCAAAACTGAGGAAAGCTCAAGGTGATGAGAACTACTTCAAACTGAAAATTGGTGCAGCACAGGACGCCAGAGATGAGCACAGCAGTGACCATACTGGGCATCCCACATTACCACCTTCAGAAACTTCTGACTTTGACGCATTCCCAAAATAGGCAGAGGATTCTGCTTACGCGTTTTGGGAAAGAGCCTGGCTGTTCAATGGGGGAAATGCGCTAGCCAGCTGGTAACACGGCGAGATGCAGCCTGGTAACTATTATATTCTTTGTGCTGCGATGGCCTGACCTTTACAGCTCCCAGCTATGGCAAGAAACAGATGAGGCAACAGATTGAACAATTTGGTTCTGTCAGTGCAATAAAGCAGAAGTCCTGGATTTCTCTCATACGTGCCATTCCTTCTCGTCTGTTGCCAAGCCTAGCTTTGCAGGACCTTAGACAAGCTGAATTTCATGAAATTCTGAAGATACAGTAAAAATCAACTTTGCACAAATACTCTCCTTATACATGTCTTCTCTGTAGTCAGGTTTTCTTATCCATTTAATGCTCTGAAACACCCAACAGTACAACTGGCCAGCAATCACGCTGTTGGTATAGTGACTTGGGATGGGACCGGAGCATCTCACCGTAACACCTTCTCTAGGGGCTTAGCAGACATTTGCAGTAGGTCTGGCCACTGATGAATGGACATACCAGAATAATCTTGGGTTAAAAAGCAGAAATGTGGTGGAAGCAAGGGAAGAAGGGGAACCACACAAAGAAGGCAGCTCTGAGCCCACTGCACAAAGGAAGCATCTGCTTAGAACCAGCTCTGCCACCCCCTCCACAGGAATCAACCTCCTCAAAGAGCAGGGCAGCTGGTATTTACACAACAGCAAATTTATTTGGGTCCCAGTTTAGGCATAGCATGTCTATAATGAAACTCCTATACCCGTTTTGAGTGCTAACAAATTGTTTTCATACAAAACTGTCAGGTCCACGAGAAATCTAAAAAGGCAAAATACTGCTGTTGAAAGCCCTGAGTAAAGTGGTGCATCCTATGGCCTGGAATTGAAGTCTGAAAGCTTCTGAGACACAAACCACATTAAAAACGCAAGGAGTATTCAAGTATATAATAGGGTTTAGTTTTGGCATGTTAAGACAGATCACGTTTAATATATGCTGTTATCCTATTGCAGTTAGTGCGCTGCTCTATCGCTCTACACTCATGTTCCTCCACAACAGCTGCAGCAAGAAATGAAACCCAACATTTGCTAGTGAACTTCTGAACCGCTGTTAATACAGGATACACTGTAATTGTTAGCAGTACAGAAAGCAATTTTATTAGAGTGCACATGTGCAGTCTGGAAAACCTCACCTTAGCAGGAATCTGAACGACTGGCTGTCATTTGTAAAGCAGAAAGACTGTATGAATGCCTGAAAAAAAAAAAATCTAGCCAGTTTTTTAATTAAAAAAGGGGCAAACAATGAAATTTATGCATAGTAAGGACTATACTAGCAAAGTCCCGACTTAGAAAGAGATTATGGGAAAAAGATACTGGATGAAATATGAATTCTCTTTTACAGCTATCACTGCATTACACCCAGAGGGATCAAAGAGAGGAACTTCTGGAAGTTTATCATCTACCTGTATTCAGTAAACCCGAAACGGAGCAACACAGACCAACTGGTTGTAATGCAGGAAAGGTTTCATGACATATTTAATAAGAAGTCACACTCATCTCCCTCATTTCCTGAGAAGACTTCAACACAGACACATCCTCCTCCCCCCAACCCACACCCTACTCCCATCCCATTCGCTGCTTTTGCAGGAGACTTCGTTGGTGACACCACATAAAGACACAAAGGCTTCCCAGTCAAAGAGAAGGTGAACCTATGATTCCTTGCTGGTTTATGAAATCTAGCAAAATTAAGTTGAAGTCATGAAAAGTGGTGAAAAGGCTACAAAGATTAGTTTGGTGGCACTGAGATCTAAAACATCAGTATGGAAAAAAAAAAATCCCAAGTCTTCAGAAAGCCAGTAAACATATGGAAACTGCTCTGATGGGTGCTCACAATGTGCACCCAACACATCCTGAACCAGAAGGGAACTAAAAATTAAACTCAAACTTATTTCTACATGTCCTCCAGCACTAGACAGAACTACAGACTTTTCCCACCTAATATGTTTCCTAATATGCAAACAGCAGTGTTGAAGTCTGGAAAGTGCAATCACATCTGTGTTTCATGGCTGCACAGCCTACCCAGGCAAGTCTACCATGCTGCCCTTGAACTGGGTTCTATGATAAGCACTAATGACAGTACTGGTAAGGATTTATATGCAGGAATACTCACGTAATAGAAAAGGAATTTTTTTTTTTTTCCCTGTTCCCTAGAAAACTTGGTATATAAAAGAACAAAAGGGTAAAGTTCAGTCTGGCAGCTACCTACACACAGTACAATAGGAAGGTTACTTAAATGGTGTTCTGTTTGAGATGAATTTGAACTCATTCTGAGCACGGAGATCCACAAACACACGAGGAATGGAGTGGTTTATTAGAATAAACCGAGTGAGCAGAATGGCCTGAAGCACTACTGAGACTGGACACGGTAAGTTACTGAACAGCCAGAACGGCTCATTCACATACAGAGCTGAATCGTAACACGCTGTTCTAGAGGAACAGCAAAGGACATGAAACGTGGCATAAATAGCATAAATAGCAGCTTGAGAAAACTTCAGCTGCTGCACAGGTATCTTTTTCAAGTACTTGTCCATGTATGCCATTCTATTTGTTTCCACAGTGATCTCATACACACTTTCTAGACTCACAAAGGTATCTAAGAACAGATTACAAATATATAACTAAAAAGGCCCAGCTTTGATGCTTCCACAAGCAGGAAGCAGGTTTTTATCATTCTGTATTTTTCCTGATAAAACCCAGGGGAATGTTTCTCAACGGAAAAATAAAGAGGTTATTTTCAACTTAATAAAGCAAACCGAGTAACAACAGAAAGGGCCTATTCTGTCCTCTTTGTCCATACCAGTATGTCCCAAAACATATTTGGTTGATCTTTAGACAAGTATTAGTACAATTACCAGCGTCCTCAACGCTCGCAAGTCAGACAAGGGCTGTACTGCATATACACTGACCCAAAGTACATTCATTAAATCCAAACACAACAGCAATTAACTTAAGCAACGCGAGAATCAGGATAAACAAGGCAGCAAAGTACCATCACCTGAACTGCTGTCACACTACCTTATACAGAAGATGCACATCTTTTCTGACTAGAGTTTCTCATTATTGTTCTCCTTTCCAGCTTGTTCCACCAAGCCTGCACTGTAGGTAATCAAAGTCATTGGGGAAGAACAGAGAAACACCAAAGTGCTGCATGCAGAAGTCTGCAAGTCTTAGGATCTTCTAAGAGGCTAGAACATTTATCTTATAAGTTTAAAGATTGACCTGGTGTTTTATAAAGCTTCTTTTCCTAAAATAATATTTAAAATAAAATACAAGTTTGCATCTCAACATATCCTACATGTTGACCCATGACCCTATCACTAAACCTTTCAAGAAGGAAGGTTCAGTGATAGCTATTCCTATACAAAAAGCTAATGACAGAATGACAGAATCATTTTGGTTGGAAGAGACCTTCAAGATCATCGAGTCCAACCATTCACCCTGTACTGTCAGGGTCCCTAAACCATGTCCCTCAGCAAAATTAAACTTCAGTTCTCCAGGATTTCAGTATGACTGGGGGGTGGGAGAGGTAATGGAAATATCAGGGAACCTGTATGTGCTTAGATTATCTCAGACTTTTCAAAAAATATTTTTTTTGTGGTTCACTCCTTGCCAAAATGGAAAACTATTAATTGTCTTTCACATGAGATACAGAATTAATACAGACTTTAAAAACTCTGTACACAGCCCAAGATGACCGGTTCTTTACAGGATGTGAGCAACGGGCCAAGACACTCTGACTCTGTAGAAGAGATGTCCTTAAGAGATGCTGAACATCTAAGATAGAAGAAACCCTGTGCCTCTGAATCCCTATGCAAAAGCAGCCACTTAACCTTTCAAAACTTGAGCTTCAGTAAACGTTGAAGGAACTTGTGCATCCATAAAACTGTCAACTCATTCTGATGACCTCTCTAGAAGAATATTTAAGAATGTTAAACTTTTTATTAAAGGAAAAGCTCCTGTATTCAGAAAGACTACTCAGAAAGAGGCCACTGCAGGAGGCATGACAGTGGCATCAAAATCTTGCTGAACTCTTGCTCAAGAAGAAAAAGAAGCTGAAATAACTTTTGCAGTACATGTTCCTCCCCCCAGTCCCTCCAGCAGTTTGTCCTATTCTTAGGAGAAATTAATAATGTCATAATAGGATTTTGTAAAGAACTTCCATTTTCTGCCTTGTACTTCCGAATATCTTATTTGAGACTGGATTTAAGGAAGTGGGAAAAAAACAGACCTCTGGTGTCCCAAGTTTTCCAAAATCATTTCAGAGCAAAGCATGTGGCAGAAAATGGAGAAGGGTCAGGCAACATCTATGTTCTCTAGGTAGAAATTAAAGTGCCAGTAACAGCACAACTGGTATCTATAGCATCAGCTGGCTGCCTCTGAAATAGAGATTGTCTGGGAATCTCTAGAAATTTCAAGTTCAGATAAATGCTATTTTTCACACTTCTTGACTTCAAGGGAACTCACTAAACACAGGCTGATGTTTTCAAGTTCAAACATGCCATTCCTGTCACTGCAAGGTGTGAGCAGCACAAAACAGAAGAACTTTCTCATCTATCATCTAATGATTTTGTAGGGGAAAAAAGCTTGAAAGATTCTGTGAATTGTTTGGTTTTTTGAAGCACAGCCTTGGGACTAGACTCGCCTCATATGTGCTGGCAGCTTTTATAGACATTACTGGTCAAACATTCCCTCCCCAACACAGAGAAGGTATTAAGAGATGGAAAAAATCTACCACAACAAGTAACACCAGGCTCAATACTCACCAGAAAAGTTTAAATTCTACAAGATTCAGAGGTGGAAAAAAAAAAATAGGCCAGGACCACAAAGGCACTAATGCTAGAAATACCCACAGTTTCCAGTTAGGATTACCCTTCTCTCTCCAGCACAAAACACAAACGAAAAAATCAATCACTATAGAAAATAATCACAGTAGCTGACCTCAAAACTGTCTCTGGCTGGAGCTCAGGTAAGGCAGCTGCTCAGAAAGTAGCTAGGGATTTAGAATGTTATTAAGCTCAAAAAATAAGGCACTTCACCAGTAGCCACACTCGCAGACCAAAGCCTAAATAAACTACCTCAGGATATCAAAACGAGATTAGGGAGATATGAATCGTTTTGAAGAATGACTATCATGCTGCTGGTGGCAACTAGCAGAATTTCTATTTTGAGGCCTGACAACAAGTTTCCCAGCCATGATCTCAGCTACCTGTCATAGCTGTTCATCTGATGTGAGAGTCCCAAAGCAAGTGGAATTCCACAGTGCTCTGCTGCCAGTGCATGTGCTGCAGCACAGCAGATATGAGAAGCCTCAATGTAGGCTCCTTTCATCGTCAAAGCCTCTGCACAAGCACCCATCTGATGTAAAAGGCGGCTCAGGAGATAACATTTGGCTTTTCGTCATAACCTTCTCTATCATGCTAGATTTTCCAAAGATAAAACAGGGGCTGCAGAGAATTCTAACTACCAAAAAAAAAAAATATTTCCCTTCAAATAAATGCTGTCTTGACAGCTTAGATACAAGTGAACTTCCTGCCTCTCTGCAGACTGCACTGAACAGTCTCAGTTCTCCACATACACTGACCAGCAGATCCAGACAAGCTCCAGCTGCCCTTGTCCAGATGGCAGCTCAACAGCAGGAAAGACAGGTTCCCAATTTGTGTAAACAGAGAGAGGGATTACCCTTGGACATGAAGGCAAACGGAATAAACACAGTGAGGAAAAGGCAGGATCCACTACTGAAAAACTCACGCCTTTAAAGGTTCACCCGTTCAACTGAGCTGGAAACCCTTCCTTACCCTTCCCTAAATTTTAAATCTCTAACCTATTTACAGAGAATCATCAAGCTTGGCTTCAGCCTTGATTCCACACGGTCAATGATCCAAAGCATTTTTGTATCTTCATTTCACTACCCCTTCCCAACAGTAGCCCTTTGCAACTTCATCCTTCTCACATGGGTTGGCCAGAACTACACTCCGTACTTAAGGCACTTCCGAAGACTTGTCTGGTATCAATATTGTCTTTGTTAGCTAGGAAATACGCCTTCAGAAGCATTTTAGGATCGGATGCATCACAGCCAAATCACATTAGTAGCTCATGGTATCGGTTATAATGCAAGACCATGGTTCGAAATACATTTTTAAGATGTAGTGCAATCAAAAAAGCAGACTCTGCTGTACAGCCTCACAAACAGCTGAACTGGCACAAACCAGTGGAAGTAATTCCTTCCTTCAGCCACTGAACTTAAGTAAATATCAGACTGTAGCATTACACATCTGAGTAAGTACCTATCATCATAAAAATGCTAATATGTTTTTGACTGCTGAGCCCTCTTCCTAAAGCAAAACAAAAAAAACCTGCATAACCTCAAACTTTGCTGTATCTGTTTAACTCCGTTGGTACTGTCCAATCCTACTTGGGTAAAATTCCAAACCTTTTCTACACTGAAAGAAATTTAAGATTTGTGTCTTTATGTTCTGAAATCAGTATTAATTATATTTTAAAAATCCAGCAAAACCGCTTCTCTTCCTCTAGCTAAACTGGCTGTCACCTGACATGGATTTTCTCTTTGTCCCCTCCCAGGCTGTCTTATTCCGCTCACTTCATCAGGCTGTAATCTGAAGATTACGTTAAAAACCCCACTCACATAGCTTGAAACGACCCCTAGTTTTGGAGACAAGAACACTGTGGATATGGTAAACACAGTCTCTCCTAAGTCAAGACTCTTGGTCTGAAGCTCCAAGCACACCCCCACAGGCAGGTCCAGCTGCACCCCACCTCAGCTGCAGCTCAACTCTCTCAACCACAGCACTCGTGGTCACAGAGAAGACCTGCGTGCTGACTGACGGCTGCAGGAGAGAGTAAGTACAGAGAGGGTTTGTTTCTGGGCTTATTTTCCAGAGGAGATCAGCGAATTCTAGAGTCCAGCTACCTTATGGAGTCTTCATTAAATAAACATTTTCACCATAGTGATGCTCATAATTTAAGTACTCTTATTATTTTTAACCCCCACCATCACCTTCCCATGCTCTACAGATACTACATCAAAGTGAGCTTTCCCTCGGGAAGGGACAATTTCATTAGGAATCATTATTATGCCGGTTTTAACACAGAATAAATTCTAATATAAGGGACAACAGCCAAAAACTTCAGGTATTTCAGATTCACAAGATAAAAAAAGGCAATGAAACAACAGAGCAATTTCCTAATATACCTCAATATTAGGAAATTCTTCTGCTCTGTTCTTTTTAATCTTTACAGATTCTCGAGAAGCAGATTTTGCAATCCACTGGTCATTTTTGGGATACTGTTCCTAACTGTATCCAGAAAAACAAGATCAGCAACTAGAAGAACAAATCCAAAAAGGAAGTATTTCAAAATGGAAAGGATGTTATCAAAGTCAGGACTACAGACTAAAACCTAACTCATTCTGTGTTTGTTGGCAGAGCTTTAATAACTGACTGCAAAAGGGAGCAATTTAAAAGTACCTCTGTAAAACCCTTATCAGTGTTGTAGAGCATAACTCTGTAGTAGTGACTTTAAGAATATGCTACATATTGGACAAACAGCACATTTATTTTCATTAGAACAGTTAAATGCAGCAACTGCTGCAACAGCTGCCTTAAATAAATCAGCACTGATGTAACATGAGAATCAAATCAATACAAAAGTCATCCAAGACTGTGGCTTTTACTTCTCTTACCTACCTACAAGCACTTACAAGTAGTCTGTTTTCATGTCCAGCGTTTTTCTTCAGAAAAAAAAAAAAAACAGCCTAAGCCTTTTCTAAAGCTGTTTGATGTGCAGTGTGAAGGCAAAACAGACATCTGAAAACATCACCAGAGCTCCATGATACATGATCTAACTCCAAATAAATACTACAGCAGTTTCTTGTGCACGAAAAGGTATCTATGCACATGCTTCTAGAGTTTGGCCCTGATAAAGTAGCACAGGAAATATTAATCTTGCCAGAAAACCTTCTCAAAAGAAATTCTGAAGTGGATGAAAACTGCTGTTATTCTTCCATCACAAAAATGCTTCTGCAATGCTGTAACTTAACCTACACACTGGAAAATTGAGAAGAACAGTATGGAATCCATTTTGCCTTATTAGGAGTGAATATCAGTTCAGTTCTGGTAATCTATAAATCATCTCCCTATTCCCTACAATAAATCCACATTTGATCACATACTATTAAGTAGAATTTTGGTACTACGTACCCCGATTGTACAGCCTCCATCAGACACAGTACAATAATCCTAAACTCCTTGAAGAACTTTACAGCATGCAAATCAATTAAAAAATTGCCTTGAAGTGTTCAATTAAGCCAGTTTTGCTTCATTTAACTTTGCAAGAAAGCCTTAAAAATCCATTTGTTACAAAATGTTGTACAATATTTTTAGTGTTAACTTTTCAATAAGCTAATTCAAGGTATTAAGATAATTGACCAGAATGTTATTAAGAAATTACTCTCCAGAAGCCCACATCTATGTAAGAGAGAGCGCTACGCAGTTCTCAACTACAAAAGTATCTACATTTAGAATGGCAATTCCAGTTCAGTCAGTACATCAATTATGTACTACTGGGTAACGCCTTTAAAACAGGGGGAATCCAGATTTGCTGTGGGAGACTGTATTAAAGTATTTAAATTAATTTTCCCCTGATAGCTATGTCACCATTCAGGCAAGATTACAGATCTCCGTAACGATAATATGAAAATAATAGATTTTCTTACAGAACTAAAAAAAAACCTATAAAAAATAAAACCCACACATCATTGCCAAGATACAACAATGCCAAAGCCATTTCAGTATTGTACAGCTAAGGATCAGAAAAAAATTCGGTAAGGGCAAAGTACAGAGTAATGCACAACTCACTGCCTTCTATAATGGATTTACGAGTGGTTTATGATAGGGAAGTGTTATTTAACTTATTGACTAGTTACTTCTCCATCCATTTTGTATCCTTGATGAGTGTACAGAGCCATGGGCCCAAACCTGGATTCAAGACTCCACTGTGGTCGAGAAGCTACAAACGTTTCACAAACAGCTCTAACCAACAGACTTACACAAAGCACTCAGTGGCGGCAACAACAGAAGTTGTAATAGAAAATAAACCCCATCCACTTTAATATTTAATGTAACTACCCAATATGTTTTACTGACTGACCATCAAATAGATTACTAGCATTAAAAGGATTCCCTTCACTTAAAACTTCCCCATGAAATACATCAAGTTCTCAAATCACTCCCATACCATCTTCAACTGATAAATAAGCAAATACACAGAAAATCTGACTATTCCAAATCTTGAAATCTCACTGTAGTTGTATTTGGTGTGCACAAGTGAGGACCTGACCATCTCTGGAAGCAGTGAAAGATGTAATACCACCCCACAGACCTGAGAAAGTCCCTGCTTTCGGATCTTCTGCCCTGCCATACAGCAGGCACATGCCAGTCCCTGGTAAATTTTATTCTGATCGGGTACTCTACCTGTCACTGCTGTGTCTGACCCTTTGTCACAGCTTGAAGCAGCCTGGTTCAATACCCCGAGATGCGAGGGTGGTGGTCAGGAGGAAAAACCTTGGTTTAGTAGAATGAAACAGGTATTAACAGCTCACTGATAGCAGATCTGACAGACATACAGATGACTGCAGGAAGAAGATCAAAGAAGCCACCACCTATCCTTGGATATATCCAACAGGAGGGGAAAAAACACTGAAAATATTAACCTGATCCACATCCCGTGAGTTTCACGAACATGTGCTGTATCTGAAATAAGCCAAATGATAGTTTTAAGGCTCTCAAGATACAAAGTATTGATTTTTGCTGCTTGCTGAACATACAACTGTGTCATTTTCAACAGTACTCAAAGAAGATACTTAGCGTAGTAACTTTCTATATAAACATATAGAAAAAAACCCAGTAAAGATCCTTTCTGGCATTCAAGAAAGGAAGATGATAAACGCAATACAACCAGTTTTAATCAAGATCAAAGCTGTAGGAGAATGCAGACAGACAGTCTAGACTGCTTTACTCCTGAAAGCCTAAGCATATAAAGCAACATCTGCAAAGAACATTAATCACATTTAGTCCACAATCTTATCACCTCCTCAGCAAGCAGCAACAACTTTTACTTAAAAATCATACGCTTCCATATGACAAGCAGTTTTAATTATCTTTAAACTAGATATTTATCACTGATTACAAAGCTATCCTATTGCCTTTGCAATATGCTGAGGTAATTTTAAATACATTTGTATGGTTCCCTGGATAAAGCATTCGAGGACGTACAGGACAGAAGAATGTACTGGTGAGGAAACCTACTGAACAGCAATAAGTTATTTTTGTATTCCGGGTATAAAATGGGAATTCTGTAAATACTGGACCACCCAGTTGCACCAGATGATCTTTGTAGGTTCCTTCCAACTGAAATATTCTATTCTGAATAGTGAATTAAGTCCTGATTTGCTCTTTTGCATTTAAGACTGTAACTCAGCAGGCAGCAATCAAGAGTAAGATATTTTCTATACACAGTTTCCTTAAACTAGCTTTGGGAAATGACTTGAGAATATAAATAATCAGCTTTTTGATTTTTTTTTTCTTTATGAAAACAACCCCACATCCCACAGGAAATCTAATGAAATGCAACAGCCAATTCAAAATTAATGAGTCTTATTCAAAATTTCAGTGTTAAATGTCTCAGTTAAAAATGGGCACTACATAAGCTTAATCAGTTCCTTCATCAGAATTCACTGGAAACATTGGTTTTTATTATGTTTATACTTTCTAACACCTTCAAGGTCAGAAATCTCTTCTCATTTCAGGAAACTGCCCATCATCATGCTGTTTCTTAAACTGGGTGAGATTGCCCAGCCCCTCAATAACACAAGACTTGCAGACAAAATGATTATTCTTGAAGGTCTTTTCTCCTGAATCCTTCCCAATTTGTTGACTTCACTTTAAGTTGCAGCTTCAACCCAGACATTTCTCAGCAATCAGCTCACCAATGCCACAGGAGTATTATCTCGCTCCAAAGCGGTGAACATTCCATTGAACATGGCAGGCACCCACCCGTAGTTTATCCTCCTTGCACATGCAGCAGCAGCATCCTACAGCTCTGCAGGGCTTCTGTAGTGCTGTAGTTCATTTGACTCTGATCTATTTAAAGAATTGCCTATCTTTAGTCCTACTGACAACAGATTTTTTTTTTATGCTAACTTTAACCTCCTGAAAAATGCAGTTTAACAAAGGGATATTCCACCCACCTTCTGAGACTCCTACACCTGTGGAAAACAGCATGCTCTGCGAAATGTCCCAATATACTACAGCTGAAGTTCATTGCTTCCTCAGGAAGAGGATACCTGGTTAGAAGGAGAGTTCTACAAAGCTGCCACAGGCTGGTGGCAAAAAGCATCGAACAAAAGCAGATTAGGTTGGCACGTGCAATGAGTGTGCACTAATATAAAGCATGGTGGTGGTTTGTTATTTAACTCGTAGTGCCACGCCACGGAAATCTCTTTTGTGGCCAGTCACTCAGTTTGCTCATCTGATGTATTCCACCATAATATTGTGAATTTAAAGAAGAAATAATTATAATGACTCAGGTAGAGCAGGAAATCTTGAAGTACTGAAGGATCATGCAGAGGCCTTCTCAGAGCTTGGCTGTTTATTTTCAAAAACACAGGATTGGTTTTGGCTGCAAAAGTTTTTTCTGTGTTTAGTTTTGGTTAGGTAAATTTGATAATGTAACTGAAACTAGACAGATTATTTCTGGTTTGTACCTAGCAAATAAAATCTGGTTTCTCTCATACTGCAGCTACATAAACTTCGATTTTTATTATCTGGTCTGGTTTTTTCCATGTCAGAATGACTACATGACTATACCATTACTACATATCCCCAGGAACCTCAAGAACACTTTAACCTTTGAAAGTTTCAGGAAAGAAGGAACAGCTCACTCTAAAGAGTGCAACTGCATGATGATCTATTTATGTGAAGCATTTATCAACTCAAGCATCTTTGGTAGTAATTCTACCTACCAACCCTTCACCACTCCCAACCAGCCAGCCTCCATAATGAACAGGTATCTGCTCCTTTGCCAAATCACATTCAAGGCTGTCATTCTGGCTTCTTCCTCCAGACCAATGTGCCCTCTTTGCGATGGGAATTGCTGTTCCCTCCAGAAGATAAGCTTTGCTGTTTGGAAACCCTAACAGACTACAGACATCTAACGTCAAGTACATGTCCCTTCCATCGAAGGAGCTTGACATGAAGCAACTGCAGTTCACTAGAAGAGTCTCACAGATGCACATTTTGTATCACGGATTCAACTAGCAACTCAGGGTTTGATACTTCTCATCAAGCTATGAATGGAAATCCTAAAGCCCATGGATGAATTGGGGATTAATGTGATAGAAGAAAACAATGATACAAACAAAAGCTTCCAGGTGAAAGTACAGCACTTGCTACTAGAAGTTAACTTGTCTTCCAATTTTAGATAACAAATAAGAAAATGACATCTATTGACCTGAAATTCTGAAAGCACTTTATAGGATATGATTTTGACCTTATTCTTAGTCAAGAACACAGTAAAAGCCAGAACATGAATGTTGTTAATACATTAGAAAGCCTCCCCACACTTGCACAAAATAACAGTCTTAAAAATGCCAAGTTCCATGCCAATAAGTCTCAAGCAGGGTTCCCTAAATACGTTTAGTCACAATTAGTTGTTTACACCAAGGCCCAGGTCTCACAGGATTCCTTAGATGCAGCGCTGCACACAGAGGCAAGTAAGAAAGGGGCAAAGAGATACCTCTCCATGGGTTTCTGGTTTCACAGTTTTTTGGAAAATAAGACTAGCCTAGACTGCCCTGCATCAACTAAGGCCTTGAGAAGGCTGAATTCCACCCCAGTAGCCACACAGAACAAAGGATGAAGAAACTTTCGAGCCCATCAAGGATCTAAGTAAGGTAACTAGAAACCCAGAACTTTTCACCAAAGTTGTTAAGTGCCTGATTCTTAGGACCAGGGAAAACAAATCTACACTTGAGTGCAGGAGTACAAGTCACAGGCTTTCTATTATTACACAGAAACTAGTTCTGATTTATTTTGCTCAGGTAACTGATGATAAAGAGCAGCAGCAGACTCAACACATCAAAGCAACTCAAAACCAACCCAGGATACTTTGGATTAGCCCATATCATTAGCAATGTCTTCACTGCCACTGTGACTAAAGTCACCCAGAATAAGCAAGTTTAAAGCAATCAGCATGTTATACTGAATATGCTGACGCCAGATGCTTCAAACATGCAAAGTGTGACAAGAATTCAGACATTAACCCTGCCTAGGATCGATACGGCAGAGGCAGATTAACTACCCAGCACTTCCTACGTGCGGAACCTGCCTTACTTGCACCCTCTGAAACCCTTCATGCCCTAAATACTCTTTTAGGACTGGGAGAAAGGAAGCAAATACAGAATCACAACAACCACGCGAGCTACAATTTAACTTTTCAAAAACATATGGTAAATGGAAGCACAGTGGACTTTGCACACCATTATAACTGCTGAGTCACCTCCCTCCCTCCAGCCACATGACTGCTGGACCCAGCACAAGGCAGACTGTGGAGACCTGTCCTAGGGAGGGGATGGACCCCTCCCTCTTCAGCAGGAGTCTGTAGCGACACGGGATCAGATGTGAAGGGAATCTCGAGTGCAAGGAATACTTCTTTAACGCTGTCCTCTCAAAGACATATACATGCCAAAATTCCTAAGTGCAAGCACTGGGGCTAGAAGTTTTCTCCTGTTTGGAAGAGATGAGAAAACAGATGTGTTCAAGCAGTAGTTATCTTTCAGGAACTGCTGTAAAGCATTTTGTGATAAGGTGCCAGCTCAGTACAAGAACACAGACAGGAAAAAACAGCAGGTTCACCTAATTTCCAAAAGAAATATCCTTTGGAGGAGGATGTTCCAAAAGCATCAGACAACACTAACTGCAGGTTTAACTAAAGGCTTTTGGCAGGAGCATTCAGCAATTGGGAATTATTTGATCCGGAGGATCCATCCAGACCAAGTTTAAGCACCTCTGAACAAACTATCCTCCATGAATTTGTTCATCTGTGAGACCTCTTATTTCCACATGTTCTGAAACACTAAGTTCCATATTTTGATTACTCATCATGAATAAATGTACTTTTTCTGATTAAAGTACCTTCATCAATCACTTCACTGCATTGGATGTGGAGCAGCTGGCCAGCAGGCTGATGAGGAAGAAAAGACAAGTTAGGAAGGTATTCAGCCCCAAAAGGCTCCCTAAATGCATTTCTGTAGTTATCAGACAGAGGTAGTACGTTGGCATGGATTGGGATGGAGAAATTACTGCTGAGTACTTGCATCTAGGATATTAACTTCATATTCCCAACCTGATTTAAAAGAGCATGACGCTTAAAATTCTGATGCTTGGAATTCTAAGGACACTTCTAAGAGAACAAACACTCTCAAGTTGTTCACATTTAGTTTAGATTAAGATATGTGCTCATATGTAACTTTCTATTCCTACTTATTGGAAAAAAAAAAAAATCAACATCCAAAACCATGGATTTCTGACAGTAAAATAAAGCCTCTTCAGGCATTAAGGTAACGGACAGAATGATAATGTATTTCTAGTGCAGTGTTTTCTTTACCATAGCCAGCAATCGCCATTACACCAACACTACTTTCTCAGGAGAACTTGTGAGGGGAAGACACAAACAGAAGTTTAAAGGCTTCTACTGCCAGAAGCTTCTGCTCGGTTCTCCTGGCAGTCCAGAACACCAAAGCTTCACAACTGCAAAAAAAACAAACGTTACGGGAAAATTCTCATGTCTTGCCTGTTCAAGGTGTTTCCTCTGCAGCAGTCAACGAGTATTGAAATGAGTACATAAAAAGCTGTGTCACTAAGACAGACAAAAAAATAGCCTTTTCAAATGAGAAGAAAAAGTGTTTGCTTTTTATTTTCAGTTCGTCTCCCCCGCCCCCAGGGACAATGATTACCTACAGGTAATCCACACAGCCAACAGGTATTTAGTAATTCAGTGGACAAACAGTAACAGTGACCCAGCTTTTCTGTGTAACACTCTCAGGAGCGGTTTAGTCTGTCCTATCAGGAGCAGCAAGACTGGTGTGTTAAATACAGAGAATTCTAGGCTTTTCTGAGCTACCCTGAAAAACAAACTGAACAACAAGAGGCTGATAGCTACCTTCATCTTCAGTGACATTCTACAGCTAAGGTGGGTGTAACATTCCAACTGCCTTTGCTGCTTCTCTTACATTGTTTGTTTGACTATAGTATTATGTATGCAGAGATACCAAGGTTGGTAACACCATGAAGTTAGGTACCCAAGTTCCCTGTACGGTCTGGAGAAATATGGGACTCTAACCAGAGAGCCGAGAGTTGGCCAAAGCAAATCAGGAGGAAACTCAGAGCACAAACAGAAGTTCCTGCCTACAGAAGTTACATTTCTAGATTTGATGTCTCCATCCAGTACATCTTTCCCAGGCTTGAGGCCATCCACTTAGATTAACAATACTTTTATTTGAAGGAATGCACGTACAAGAGAAGAGCTCACTCTCCAGTGGAAGGCAGTTACTGGAAATTCCACATAAAGGCCTTTTGCTCAGCAGTTCACAAGAGGGGGCCCAGGATTCCATTACCTTCTTGGCCTCAGAGTAGTTAGATTCCACAACGGGCTGAAGATCATCTGACCAGGGAATTTTACAGTTACTCACTTCCATTTGCCTCAGCCTCTCTGCGGCTGCAATTCTACGGCAGCCCACATTGATCCCAGCGGGGCTCTGCCTCTTTTCTTGTACAAATAAGCTGTTCCAATGTGCCAAACTGGCTGAAGACTAGTCTAACAAAAAGAGGTAATGAGCTTTCTGTGTGTCACGGTCTGAATCTGCTTGGAAAAGGATATGAGGAGCATCAGAGGTCTCATAATAAATAAGAAAGGAACGTTATGCTTTCAGGAGAAGAAAGAACAGCCTCACTAGAGAGAAGGTAGATGGAAAAAATATGTAGATTTAAGCATCTACTTTCTGATAGCAGTCAGTCACTGCGTTAACCTAGACACCTTCAGCAGAAGCCATTACCTCATGGAAGAAAGGGTCTAAAAACTCTGCTTTAAGCAAAAAGCCACTTAAACATCATAGTTAACTTGGAAGTAACAGAACAGGATGCTGGAAATAGCAGTTTCGGCCTTGGAACATTAGTTTCTTCCTTCCCTAAACGGGAGGCAGGTTTTGGGCTGAGCTAGAGAAGATCATGTGTGGGAAGAAATAGAAAGACAACAGGTTACACAGAGGTGAAGTAAAATTCCTCCACGCTTTCAAAACTGATCTGCACTTCTAGTCCTGAAATTCTGAATAAAACATAATACAGCTACTGGAGACGAAAAGATCTCTCACTTTTGCCGCCCATGCTTGGATTTTAATAGAGAGTAAGTCCTCATGGCGAGTTTCAGGGAAGGTTATAAGTAACCCAATATCTGAACAAAGCCTACGAAAATCCTGAGGCTTACTTCCCACTCAAGTGTAACAAAAGGTTGATGAGTTTAGGTAGGTGTCCCAAAGATCTGGTTAGCAGTGGAAGTCTGAAGTACCACCAACACACCCTGACTTGCCGGAGCCACACCTCTTCTTGCAGGAACCACACCTTGCTGTCAGTGACCTTTTCTAAGTGCTCTGCACTCCTGACTGCCCTGGTTCCACCAGCCTTGCTCCCCTGGCTTAGAGACACCTAGATTTCTAATGGAAACAACATGACAAGCTCCTGATGAGTAGCCTGGCCCTTACATGCTCCCCTGGCAACTGGAAGACGCTTATAAGATTGAGTCCTGTCAGACTGGGGAGATGGGGATCCCAGACAGAACTGCTGCAAGGCTGTTTAGCCGATACGTAAAAATCACCAGATCAGCTATTTTTTGGTTATTGATGCTGTGTTCAGTGTCCTGAACTTAGCATATTTAGGCATTATCAAATGAGGTTCACTGTTTTAAGGACCTCTCCTAACATTCTTCCAAGATTTCTAGATCCTTGAGTGCTGCTTATTCTCTGCTTGGATTGAATTTTTCCAGCATTTTTGCATAAAGTTTTATGCCTACCTGCTCAGATACCTGCTCAGACTAAGTTTCTAGGACAATATGCAGTTAAAATTTGAGTACCACAAGTTAGACGCTACTAAGATTATGCTGCAATTAGTCTTTCCAAACAGTTTTTTTAAACTTGGGTTGTAACTGGATTTTACAGCCCCTTGTATCTGTCTGAACCTTATATTTAGTTCCCACCTCACTGTTAGCAGTGAATCTGGGAGATAGGAATCCGCGATAAAATTCACTTCTTTTATTCAGGTCCCACAGATGGAGGTTCCAGCTCCTGTTTGTGACATACGCATGGGAACTTTGCCTTCTGCTACCTGAGAAATATCCACAAGTGCAACGGAAGAGGGTGAGCAAAGGTGCTGTCTAGAGCAATGTTGCAACAGGCAGCGACCTGGGAATGTTTAATCCAGGGCCTCCAGCGAAAAACGTGACATGAAGGCATTTAAAAAGCAAGGGAAGAAAAAAAAAAATCCTGTGCCAACAGGCATGCACTGAGATCCTCAGAAAAACTCTGAAAAAGATAAGACGTTCTTTAAGATGGAGGTTACTAAAATGTTAATTAATTTTGTCATTTCCCCCTTCATACCCAATATGAACACAAAATAGCTTTATTCACCAACTCCTACGTGTTATTTTCCCTTGGTAATTCATTTCCTAGGTTGATTCCTGCAGACTCACTGCCAGCCCTTATTCCACCCATCTCTCTTCACTGCTCCCCTCATCTTTTAACCCAACTCGTCTTCATTTGATACTGCTTGCAGCAAGCTACTTGCTGTGTTTTGAGGTCACTTTTGCTGGTTTAGCAAATTCAACCAGCCCAGCACAATGTCAGACAGCCACGAGCACTGGAGGATGAGAGGGCTGAACCAACACTGAAGTGTGACTTCACCATGAAGTGGGTGTGTGGATGAGGAAGAGGATAGAGAAGAGGAACTGTCAGTCTCACAGTTCTCCAACCAGTTTTTCTAAAGCCCCCTACATAAAGCAGAGCTAACAGTACCACAAGACACCAACACTAAAGGGCTCTACCATGTCACGTATTTCATTATGTGTCATTTGGAAAGTCTTCATCATGCTATGTCAAATAGAGACGCTCCCTTAAAGCTGGAAAGGTAGAAGTGCCATGCAATAGAAATTTTAAGAAATGACACTTCAAAGATGCTTGGGGAAACGACTCGCCTTCTTCCCATACGCAGCTTTCTACCACATGGATAACACTTCTCCTCAGAAGAAAACCCCTCTGGTTCTGATGGCAGAGAGACAAGCTGCCCTGAGTGACTACCAGAGATACTGGCTGTCACCTTCAACAGTTGCAACCGAAGTAACCCTTCAGGACAAGTCAATTAGCTGTTTTTTGAAGGTGGCTGAAAAACTGGAGAAACAATTAGAAAGCACATGCTTTGCTGGCTTACTTCTACAACTTTATTCCATTACTGAACTTCTGTTTCGAAATTACTTTTTCTGCTCCAACATCCTGCCTAATGATAACATCGACCAAGCAAAAGCTGACACTCAACTTGTTCATTATCTGCAACAAGGACTCTGCAGTTTATTATTAACGTTCCAAGAGTTCCTATCAAAGTCTACAAGCCTCTGGATGGTGAATGTGTCAGTCCATGCTTGAATAATGGATCTCTCAAACAAGCACTGAGGCTGCAAACAAGCTTCTCTCAGAAAAACCATTAGACTGACTTTCTTGTTGAAAGAAGCTGAAGGTGATTACGTTAAGGTAAAAAATCAAAATAAGTTTTCTGCACAGATACCATTCCTCATCTTCACTTTGAATGAAAGAGCTTCCAACATCAAAATATTTACAATAAGGGTGAGAGGAAAACTTCTGGGATTATTAAATTTCAGAAGAAATGTTGGCAAAGCAAGATTCTAGGAAACCTTCATCAATAACCAACTAAAAAGCTCATCTCACTATCGGGCACCATTCTTCCAAAATTGTAAAATAAGAGGTTTCACAAAGTTCTAAAATTTACTCATCACTGATTACCTAAAATCCAAGGATTATTCCATTTCTGCTCTCAAACATCATTAAAGGAGTATCAATATCATCGCTTTTGGTGTATATTCTCACTACTCTTCAGACTCAAGGCTCAAAAACCCCACAGCTAACACCCAAACAACAAAACTAAATCTGTTTTATGGCTGAATCCTCATGACATCATTAGAAGATGGTTCTCCTTAGCATTCATTTATAGAGGCTTCTCTTTCCAATCACACTTCTTCCTAATTCAAAGACCTGATTTACTGATGTTGATTTTTTTCAAATTTTCTACTACACAGCCTCTGTGGAGGTGTCCTTAAAAGCACATAGTCAGTACGTTAAGGGATGCTAAAAAGAGCAAAAGTTTCTGCCCTCACACAGCCTGGCGGGACACAACAGGGTAAGGGATAGGAGAAAACGTCTCCCTCCCTCAAACACACACTTGAATGCTGTTTGGAGCTCTGGAGGTTATTTTCTGAATCATTCCAAATACCTTAGTAAAAAGCATTGTAAAATTTGTTTTAAAAACACTTTACAGAAATAATTACACATCATTTGAGGGAGATGAAAGGGGGAGTTTCAGTTCAACTTGTCAGCAGTGCAGTTCCCTCATTTAGAGGGGACAAAGGCAAAGGGAAATGAATTTTGCTTTATTTGCCATCCCTCAGAATCCTATCAACCTGCTGGAAAAGTACAGCTGCACTGGAATAAAAAGTGGTACCTGAGCATTCTTGGCCTTTTTGAAAGCCTCTGACCTAACAGAATATGACTCAGTATTGTTTCATGTGAACAGAAACTGAAGACTTTCACCAAACTGACAAGTATTTTTTTTTCAGAGGGGTTTTCCAGAGTGTGGGTAAGTCACTCCTCACTGCTGAGTTTGGGGCTGGTGTTTTATTTAGGGAGGGGAAAGTTTATTTGGAGGCAGGAATGGAAGCAAAATCATCTCGTGGTTTTAAATAACCTCCTCACAAATTGTTCATGGTTCTGCATCTTGCTCTTGTACATTTACGGCACGTGCAAACTAATGAAGATCTCACTATTGATCTGGACTATTCTACAAAGGCGAGGTTAGACCAGGCTTAATTGCTTGAGGTCTGTCCCCTCCCAGTATTTGCCTCAACCTGAAGTTAAACAAAATGTAATCAAACCACAACATTTTTAAAAGTGATTTAAAACAACCTTTTTCACAGGCTTTATGTTAAATTTCATGAAATACTGTTACCCCTAAGGATAACTTGCAAAACAGACCCTTTCCAAAATTGAAGGTCAGAGAATTAAATTATTTAACCAGTGGCCTTCTCTATGCTGCTTTTAAAGTAGCTTTAAAAACAAGTGATGAAAATTAGAACATGGTTTATTATAAAAAAAGTGCAGCAATTCAAACAGTTATGTGCAATTTGAAATTTTTGCAGCTTTCAGAGCCTAGATGTTTTTCATCCCTAAAACAAGGAAATATTTAAAGAAAACTCTTCCATTATGTAATTGCTATGAGCTAAGGAGAACTATCTGTACCCTCTACTGACAAACAGTACCAAAAATTCCTAAAATTAACAGCTACTTACTGCAAAGTTTAATTTTGTCTCATGCGCTTAACGCTGTAAGTGAACAACAAAATTAAACCACTTCCCTGTTTACGTGGATCTTGCCCAAAATTCCTAGAAGGACACAGTTTTGCATGTTAGAAGGCTTGATAATATGACTAGCTGTATTTAAAAATAGCTTTTAAAAAGAGATTAAATTTCAACTTACATGTTGATATTGAAATCCAAGTGTTCAAAATACAGCTGAGAGAATAAAGATCACTGCTATGATCATTTCAGCAGTATTTAAAGACTAGAGATTAGCGTTATCTAGATGAGATAAGAATGCTGAACCTTAAAAAAAATAAGGTCATGCTTTTATAGCTTCAGTTACAAAAAGCCCTCTGAATCACAAGTCTGTAAGCCACCAAAAGGAAGGAAGCTGCTGAAACGACGTTAAAATCAGCTACCTGAGCTAACAAATAAAGCTCAGACAGAGCCAGCGGGCGATTGGAATAGGACTGCTGACATAACAGACATCCACACCAGGATGTGAAGTATTTCAAGCAGAAATGAGCCCCCAAGGACCCACCCCAAAACCCATTTTGTTTCAGACCTTTATCAGTGGCTGGAGGAGGTGGTGGAAGGCACCTCACTGAGTTTGCAGACAATGCCAGAAGGTGGGTGCTCAACAGCAGGGATGTCACACAGGAGGACCCAGACAGACTAGAGGGGTAGGCCAACAGGAACCTCACAAAATTCAACAGGGACAAACCAGATGTCCTGAGCCTTGGGGCAGAGCACCCTCTGCATAAGTAAAAGCAATGACTGTCAGGCTAGGTAGCAGCTCTGCTGAGAAGAAGCTGAAGGTTTGGTGGACAATGCACTGGTTTGAGCATGATGCTGGAGAAGATGGTCTGATGGCCCAAATGAATCTATGTGCTAGGATTTTAAGAAGTAATTTCAAACAGGAAACTTCCATTTCTATTCAGAGCCATTATTATGAAGTGACAGTAAGGATCAGGCAGACTGCAAGGTTACAGAAACCGCCAACTGCATGGTCCCTGCATCAAAACTTTCAATACTCATCTAAAACAAAAAGCCTTTAAACATGAAGGCAGCATTTTTTCTTCAAATCATGTTGTGATCTGCAGTGTGGATAAATACAGGTCCAGGGACTGTTCACTGGCCCTCAGGCTACATATCACAGACCAAGCATGTCCATTCCACACAGCACTTGACCACAGACCTCCTCCTCATGGCTCCATGTGACATTCTTCTGGCCACGAAGCAGGTTACATGTTGGTTTGTTGTTTTGGTTTGGGTTTTTTTTGGGGGGGAAGTGGAACAGTTTTTCAGTTTGACTGTCCAAAATAATGCAGAAGCTAAGCTGTAACCCCAGTGTAAACCACTGGCATGCTTTCACAGCACCCTGATGGTGCATACTCCAGGCTCTCAGATATGAGAGGAGGGCAGACGGAAGTGCTGAAGCTGCAGGAATTCTGGTACGGTCTTGACTGAGCTGCCTCCTGGCACTGGCCCCCTGCCTGCACTATCCCTCAAACCGTGCTGGCAAGTCATCTCATTAGACACCAGTTGGCACCAGCTAAAACAGCATCAGGACTGCACTAGCAGTCAAGCGGTATCTGCGTTCACACCGCAGCCTCATTTCACTGAGAAGTTTAGACATGGTCAAAAGAGACAAGCCACAGATCATCTCCAAAACATTCCTCAGTTCTACAATCGTATAAAAAAAATTAAAAATCAATCACTGAGCTGCCTCTCCACTTTTTCCAGAATAAAAACTGCATGTCAACTTACCCTCACGAAAAAGTTTGCTACCTTTCAGAAAATACAGAAGGAATGTCCTAAACATTTCTGACCACTTTCTCCCTTCTCCACTTCTGAAAAGGGTGGATGTACCGTCCAACTTAAAAAAAAAAAAAAAAAAAATCGATCTGTCACAACAAACTTAGCAACTTCAGTTATAAAAACTGACAATACATTGAATGCACTCCATTTAGGAGTGGCAGACAAAGAGTTAAAGCCATAGAAAAGCAACAAAATTCTGAGCAATAAAAATTCTTATTCCCAGTTTGAAAAATAATTGTACAGACACCTTCAGAAAACAAAACCTTCAGATGAAATTAGATGGTTTAAGTAACCTTTCAGGTATTAGCTTTAAACTGTGTCAAATGTCAGGAATTAAACCAGCAAAACTTAACTGATTTGCTGTCAGCATTATAGAGACGGGGGAAATCTTCAACTGTGAGAACCGCCTCATTTAGGCACATAACAAAACTGGATTAGACGGCAATGTAAATGCAAAATACATTCATTTTCTTCATTTCAGCTTAGGTTATGACTATCTCCAAGTTCAGAAAACAAAAGAATTCGAGAAATAGTCTTGTTTTTCATTCCAGCTAAGATCTAGCATTTATAAAACACCGATCCTTCAAGTATCTTGCCTTCCAGTCAGTTCAATTCACTAACTATAGGCAACATTTCCCTCATATAATTAAAGCAAAAAATGTGTTTTGGCATTTCGTACATGCCCATCACAGTTAAGAGTATGTAGGGGTTTGCCTTTAATTACATTCTGGTTTCAGCATTTTGAATTGAATTACCACCTAATTACAGCTTCATATAAATCCTTAAAAATAGAAATTACACCTTAACAAAATAAGGAATCTCAAAAGGTAGTATATAGCCATTTAAACTTCTTCAACACCACGCAGCCTTCTTGCCAACTGAAGGTCCTCACCATCAGACAAAGGCCAAGTCGATGTAGTTTAATAGTTACTAACAAGCCTTCTCAATGAATCACTCAGTACACTGAAATTAATTACAATTTTGGACTGACTCTGCATCCTGATTGAAGCAGATTACCTTGCACCAATTTAACCAGAAATACCAGTAAAATACAAGAATACCAGTACTTTCACAAGGCAAGTTTTTAGAATTCTGCCACACTTAATTTACAAAGAGTTGGCAATATAACCAAGTGTTCTTGTTCTTACACTGTAAAGCCACCAAGATTTTAGGTTACTCAGCCATCATCGGACCTTTGCTGGCATCAATACAGTGCAAGGGTGTCACTTGCTCCTTTGCTCCGTAACGAAGTTTCTGCCTGGAAGCAAAGCAGCACAGTTCATTGGGAGGACCACCACAAAGAGTTCCCAAGGCAGAGGTGAAGGCTACCATCCTGCTCAGCGTTCCTTGACAGCAAGCCTGAAAATGGGCTTAATTTGGGAGAACTGTGGAACAGAAGTTAAGAAAGAAAAGATAAAAAGAGAAGGTACATTCTCTCATGGAATTACCTCAAGGAATTCAGGATTTGGTGACAGCACCTAACCGGAGGTCGGTCCAAAGAAGTACCTCCTCTACCCATCCTCACAGCAGTACTAGTGCTACCTCCGGCTGCTCCTGGCTGCAGGAACAGGTAGTCTTCCCACAAACACTTCCCTCATTTCCAAGTGTTTTTCAAATACCTCTAACCACATAACCAAAGATTTATGCCTCCAGTTAGCAAGTGAATTGTCTATTTTTTTTTTTCCTAGCCAGACCGCTCGCTTCCAGTTACAGCTTTATCTGGGAGATTCAGAAGGAAACTAGAAATGTCAACCTTTCTCATCAAGGCTTCCTCTACTGTGAAACTATTACAATAAATAAACCCTTCTCTGCTCTCTTCCCACCAACAATTTGTAGTATTCGATGTACCTAATGTACATTTGGAATTTTTAGCCACAAAGATATGCAATGTAAACAATATGGCAGTAAATATTCATTTTCTGTGGGATTAAGCCTAAATATGTTCTGCTGTTTGGCACCATAGTCACAAACTGTTTCTAAGAAAAAAACCTCCAGCACCACACAGACAGTGTAGGGGAGAGAAGAGATGCCACATAAAGTCACTGGCATTCAGTAACACTTCAATTTCCATATGGAAATAACAAGAAATAAGATGTGCTGAATTTTAAGCACCAAGGCAACAAAAACACATTAAGATTTCATCACACAAGAACTTGGCTGTAAAATCTGTAATTTTCTTGATCTTTTTAAAGAGTTCTCATTTTCGGGAACATCAGATAGCTAACAGACCATGTATTCTACCAACCAGCTAGAGCAGACATTTGCATTAATCTACTCTCTGTTAATTAAGTGGTGGAAATGCATCTCCCCTTCACCAAGAAATCTCTTCCACAATCAGATTGCTTGTCAGCCTCTATCTTTTTACAGCCCCTGTTATAATGATTATTCTCCAGATGATTTTCCAAGGATAAGTAGCCAGGACTTGCTGTACCTTGGCTCCAAACCATACAGGTACTACTTCTGCATACAGTGTCTGCCACTTTTGTCTGTGACTAACGTCTACTATCTTTTAAGAGATCCACATAAAACTTCACATGATGATATGAAATAGAACTGAAGTCCAATTTCAAAGAGAAATAAGCTATGGGAGTTGGAAGTCAGGCATTTTCAAAACTACAAACGTGAAAGGTAGGAAGATAAGGTAGAAGCAGTAAGAATGAAAAACACTGGAGGCACTGTTACTTTTCCCCCTACCTAAAACTAATGATATGACAAAAGTGAACCTCTAGAGTTAAACAGGGAAGAGAAAAAAAGTAATTGTCTATCCTCATTTGCACATTATCTGAACCCATCACCCAAAGAATTTCACCCCCAAATTCCAGAAAGGTGGAGGGAAAAAGAAATGGCTCTCAAATATTCTCCATTACAACCATCTAAATGCTACTATTCACAATAGCAGTAACTACCTTCTTGCACCCCCATGTAGCAGAAAACAGCTTTTACCTGACACAGAACAAAACCCCACCAACTTACAGAGCATCCAGCATTTGAAGACAAACTTATTTAAGCTTTTCCTTGGAGAAAAGACTTATATCTGAAGGGTATACATGCAAATAAACCCATGTTTCCAGAGAGATGCTGTCGTCATTTGTCAAGCAGAGTTCTACTTTTAAAAGCCAAACTAAGTCTGGAGTGTTTTATTGCTCTGCCTGTGCAATAAAGAGATTAGAGTCCAACCACAATCATGGACAGCTTGCAGAGAACATACTAGCGGAGACAATTGCACAAACAATACTCCTAAAGCTTTGGCAGGATTTGCAAGTGTTACCAAATTCATAATGAAAACACAGTCAAAAAGATGTTACATGAGTAAAATTAAAGAAAGAAGTCTCACCTTCTACCCCTCAATTCCTTCAGAACACTTAACTATTCAGCTTCTGAAGCTGTAGCAGTATCTTGGGCTTTTAAGTTCTATTTAAGTTTCTTTTGGGAAAAAATACATTTAAAAAATCTCCCCTGGTAATGATCACTGTGGGACAGGAGAATATAGACTAAAAAAAAAAAAAAATCAAAGCATAAAATGTTCCCCTTGCAGTGAAAAATGCTACTTCAACTACTAAGGACTATTTGAACATGACATTTCCTTTAACAGAATAACTCAAGACCTTCTGAGGGGCTGGAGAATGATCTAGCATTAGGAAATAAAGAGAGGACCGAGACTTTTCTGACGTGCTTCCTTTCACTCAGGTGGTTTTTAGCAAGAACTGAGCTTAAGTGAGTTTTAACAAATAAAGGTCTTGCCCCCTGTGAGAGATTTAGAGATTAAGAACTCACGGGTACTGGCCAGGTACCAAAGGCAGAACAGGTAGCTCAGAAAAGAAATGATGGTTTGGGAGACACGGAGTGTAACAGCAACAAAAGGAACCATGAAATGTTAAAAAGAGTTTGGTTAGAAAGCCACTACTTCAACATCTCCCACAGTCTCAGCTGCACAGGGTAAATATTCTGAAACTCCACAAAAAATTATGAAAGCATATGTTCTCTCTTCCTGAAATTTCATAAAGTGTAACTCACTCATGCAAACAGAAACACACTTCCTTTGTGGAGGGGAGAACAGATAATATCTAAAGGGAAGTGTTCTTTGATGAACGGGGTATTTTATTCACTATTTTTCTTTTTAAACTCACCTATACTCTTGCCTCACCTACAGGAGAGGCACAGCAAGCATTTCAATTGTTCGTTAAGTATTTCAGTATTACTTCAGGATCTTTTGTTCTTTATTAGATCAAAAACACACTCAGGTTTACATAAAAAGCATATTAGAGGGCACACGGAGAACCTTGACCTGGGAGCTTTGTTTTCATGTTTAGTTAATACACATTCATTTCGTTCTCTTGAATTAGTACAAACGGGTGCAAGCCTACACCCACTTTTATCCAAGCCTCTAAACATAACACAGATGCTTTTTTTCAAATATCTCGGTCAGAAAGGGGAAACAGTTTCACTCCTTCGGTAAAGGTTATTAGATTCACTGGAAATGACTGTCCATTTGAAGTACGTTTACAGGATATCATACGGCAGTTTATAGATAGTAAACCAAAATGCCTTCAACTTAAAGATCACTTCCACACCCACCACACAGAAAAAAACCCGCCAACATTTTCACCTATTTAAAGAAAGCTAGTATTAATTGGCTATATAAACAACTGCAGAAAATAGTTGCACATAAAAATAAATTAACAGAGGAAACCAACACCCCCAAACCCTGACACAAACACTCTGAGAAGCTGGAGACTGCAGACCAGACATCTCCACACCTGAACTCCAGCATTTTCTTCCACCGCTGCCAATATTCTTAAACATAGCCTGGGCAGACTTTTGTCAGAGTAAAGACTGGAAAAGAAACTATTTCTGACAGTGACATTAGAATCAGCTGATCGGGTATGATTTTAAACCCAAACAAGTCACAGTTAAGAGAAGAAACACTCCCGATCAAAATCCCTGTACTTTGTGCTAAAAGCTTACATGAAATTAAAATTTTCATCGTGAGAACTGAAGCTTACTGCTGAATTTATTTATTTTTAGACCTATACCAGGACTGCGGATACTCTAAAATTTCAGGTGAGTAGAAAATCATTTAAGAATTGTTAAAGACTGGAACACTCAATGTGTAATACTGGAATAACCACCAGAACAATGTCATTAACACGAGAAGCAGTCCGAATCGCTGCCAGTTTCCTGCTCACTTAGTAAAGATTAATTCCATCTTCACAGGCAACAGCAACATTCATTTCGCTTTAACAAGAACTACCTGAGCAAGAAATGCTCAAAAAAAGATGGCTTTTGTTGCTTAACCGTTCTTTTTAATAGGAAGGACAGGTAATGTCAACAAGATCAGTATTCTGTGCTCTAGGCAAAAAGATCTTAATAGAAGGATGTGGAAGGGAGAGTCAGACATGAAGAGCAGATGGCACCAGGTCTTGCAGAAACTGTCAGTGAGGGGTGGAAAAAAAGTCTCCCTATAGAAAATATTCCTGAACTAAGAGGAACGTTGCTTGAGGAACTTAATAACATATTAGGAAAAGATGAAAGATGCATCTTCTACTGCAAGACAAACTGTCAGAAAAAATCGTGGTTTGTTTCCAAAAAGAATAAATGGTATATACCCTAATAAAAAACAAACCAAACACCCCACCAAACCTCTGTCTGTCCTTAACCTGCTCTGTTATTTATCTGGTTAAAACAGAAAGGATTCTGTCGGTTTATTTCTGGCAGCGCTCGCCATTTCACAGCACATTTAGCGCTCACGGAATTGATCAATACCTCTACAGACATAAGACTAGACTATCCATTTACTAACCACAAGAAAACGTCCTGTTCAGCAAAATCCTGCACATTATAACACGGGGATTTTAAAAGGCATTGTCACAGGGCTCTCACTACTGCCTTACACCGGCTACACCGAAAAGCTGAGCACTTCCCTGCTTGCTTTCAGGCTGATCAACAAACACACCTTGGCACAGCGGGCCAGAACGCTAGGAAGAGGATCTAGACTACACAAAGGGCTCCACGCGTTCCAAGGGTATGCAGAAAGTGCCAGGCTTACCACGTAAACTAATACTAGAGCCGTTACATGGCTCCTAATAGTTTTTGCGTGAAACTGATGGACTTTCAAGCAGAGGCGCACCCACAGTTCCCCAACCACTGGTTGCTACCATAACAATTTTCCTGCTGAAGCAGCGTGGGGAAGTCCTCACACCCCGCTGGCTTCTCAGGGCTCAGAGCTGGCCTTGGAAACTCAACTTCTGCTGTTTGAAAGAGAAAAGCAGCTGGTTTTTTTTTTGCACTACAAAGCAGTGCAGGGAAATACAAAGCGTTAGTAATTATTGTTTAGAAACTGAAAGTCTGTCTTTTCAGCCTAATTCTGTGCAGACACTCACACCCCCCCTCACTTATCACTAAAGGACGAGCTAATGCTGTCAGAGCAGCACCTACTCTAAATTAATGCAGCATTACTGAAGGTTGCCATTCACCAGTGAACGGTCTGGAATAAGAGACCTAATTGAAATCAGGAGTATTTCGGCTGGGTCATTCTTCCTTAAAAACCCGCCATGGAACACCAATTGCATTGCCAGATTACTGGAGGTGACACTAGGTGGTCATGTCTCCACGTTTGTTCCACACAACCGAGCTGAAACCCAAGCGCTGCACGCTCACGTTATCCACATCTTTAAGAATAACGATGAGAACAGCTTCTGCCTTTGCAGTCACCACCATCCCCGCACACTTGTCATCTGAGAACAGATTTCTTCTCCTTCACACTAACCGACAGTTACCCTCCAGCTTCTAAGTGCTGACCCCAACGCCCTTCGTTTAAAATTCAAGAACATTCACTTACCTGAAGAACAAGAGATAAGAAAAACAGCGAACGCCAGCTTAGTAGCAGCTCCCATTTTCCAATGCTGTTAAAACATTTAAGTGACTTTTAAGTATCCAGTCCCCTGGGTCCTGCAAGCTGGAAAATCTCCCTTCTTGCTGAACCGTTATAAAGCAATCTATAGCAACATTTCTGCAGCAGATAAATGTTCTTAAAACAGTAAATTCAGATTTCTTTAGACGCTGACGATCTCCCTCCGGCTCCTTCACGCGAGGATCCGGGTTGAGGGATGGGATATATTTGGAACCGTGTTTCAAAACACACGTGTCATTTGGCTTCTGTACAAACGGTGGCAAAATTTAATTCATAAAAGTATGCTACGAATCCACTTAAAAAAAAAAGTCAACGATTAAGCTGCTGGACACAACGAAGTCCGTGAGCACCCTCCAAACTCTTTTCCACATCAAGCTCCGTGAAGCAGCATCCCTCGTGGGTGCCGAGAGCGGGGGAGTCGTGTTGAGACCAGTAAACACGATGCTTTCGTGCTGGCACCCCTTATACAACATGTAGTGTTTGGGAGAAAAGTAGCTCCATTTCAGTTTCAAACCTCACGAGCCTCCGGGTGAAAGGAGGAAGTTTTGTCAGTTTTTTTGATGAAAACTACCTTAAAAAAAAAAAAACCAACCACAACCCACCAGCTACACGTGGGCAACGCTTCGGTTTTCTTTAATAATGCTGAAGGATTTAGTGTTACCCAGAAGAGGGAAAGGGGAGAAACAACAGTTCGGTAGCAAACCAACCTTCGGGCTTCCCGAGAAGTGGCAAATCTCTAGTCCTTCCGCCAGTCAGCGAGAGCCGCGCATCTCCCCTTCTCTCCCCCGTCTCCGCCGTCCTTCTCCCGGGCCGTGCACCACCAGCACTCCCGAATCCCAGCAAGATTTCAAATTCTTCTATGAGATTCCCACCCCCTCCCCCCCCCCAGAGGCTATATTTGGTATTTAAACACAGAAGAGTGACTGAAAAAAAAAATATTTAAAATGCAGTATCCAGCCACTGGGGAGGAGGGTGATAGATTCTTTGTGGCAAATCCTTGATTCCGTGCTTCTAGGAGAATTCAGCTTCTCTGGAAGCAAGGAGGCGAGCGAGGCTCGGTGCAGGCGGCTACCTCGGCACTGGCTTGCCGGGCGGCAGGTCTCTCCCTGCCGCGCAGCCGGCTGGTGCCTCTGCTGCTCGATCCGCGCTCCCCTCCAACTCCTCACCGGCACATCTCTCCCTCGCCGCACCTCCGCCCGCCCTGCCGCTGCTCAGACGGAGACCCGAGGCAGTCGTCGTCCCCTCCACTCAGTCCAGTTCTTGCCTTTTTTTTTTTTTTCCTCCTTTTCGGAGAAAGGAATAAGAAACAGCAGCGGTGGAAAGGAAGAGCCTGCCGGACTCCCGCGGTCTTTTCCTCGTGCCTCCCACACGGCGAGCCCCGGCCGGAGGGTGGAGGGGGGAGGAATCCCCTCGTCACCCTCTCCCCTAACTCTGACCCCGGCTCACTCCCGGCTCCGAGGAAGCCGCTGCCGGACGCAACTCTCTCGTCTCCCGGGCGGCGGAGGCAGCGCGGCTGAGACCAACTTTGTCCCTCCAGGAGTGCAGTTTAGGGGTTGGCGAGGAGAAAAGGCCGAGCCCGGGGTTTTTCTCTGGGCGGCGGCGGCGGCAGGAGCCGTCTCTAGAGTCTCCCGAGTCCAGCCGGCAGCTCGGAACAGCCCTCCGTACCCTGCTGCTGCTGCTGCTCCCCTGTGGTAATTTCATATCTACCCATTCACTTGGGTGGCGTGGAGAACGGACCCAAGATGGCGGCGCCCGGGCGATTGTTTTTGTTTCCTCTCCTCCTCCCCCTCCCCCACCCTCCCCTCCTTTCCCACAATCACGGCAGCCCGTCGCGCGACGCCGGGCGGCCGCGCGCCGTCCGCCGATTGACAGCCGCCCTGCCCACTTACGACACAGCGCCCGGCGCTTAACCCCGCCTCACCGCCCTCTCGCCCCGCCCCGCGGCGGGGCGGAGCGCGGCACCGCCCCTCCACCCCTGCCCGCCCCTACCTGCGGGCGCGCACACGCGTGGACGCGCGCGCGCCTCTGGGCGCGGCCCTTAGTTGCTCGGCGCCTCCCGCCCGCCCCGATGCTCCGCGCCCGGCCGCTGCCCCCCGCCCTGCCCCGCCCCGCCGGGGTCCTGCCCGCTTGTGCAGAGCGAAGGTCGGTGGGGGCTGGTTTACTGTCGCCGCTCGGCTCGCTAGAGCGCAGGGTAGGGAGCTGCTGGGTGGCAGGTGTGAGGGGTAGGACGGGCCAGGCCTGGCCGCGCCGCCCGCCGGCACCTGCTCGCTGCGCCCGGCCCTGCCGGCGCCGGAGGAGGAGAGCTGGCGCCTCCCGGTCCCACCCCTCGTCATTATTAATTCACCTTTGCGGGCCCGGTTCTTGGTGTTCGGGAGCTTTTCTCCCTGACCGCGGCCCTTCTCAGGTGAGGGGAAAGAAAAAAACTACCGCCAGGGTTGCGGTGAGACCTGGTGTAAACCGTGAGCTGCCACCAGCGGGGTGGAACGCTGCTTCCGCGGCCCGCTGCCTCACACCCCAACCAGAAATGCCATTGGCAGGGAGCCCTGGTGGGAGCCGGGGCCTGTGGTGGTCCCTTGGTGGGCAGGTTCCTCAGGGTGATAGCTACTGCCCCAGCACCCACAGCCTGGTCTAGGGCCTTACTTTGAGGCGCTGTCACGCCAAGATACCGCATTATTAAGCAGTTGTACCTACCACGTTCAATCTATGAGGTTTGTGCTGGTCGCCCTGAAGAACAGGGTGCTCTGCTCGCCCCGTGGCCGAGCTTCCTCCCTCTGGCAGCTTGCTTAGCCGCCCTCCGAAGCACAACAAACTGCTGTTTCCTATCATTGTTTGTCCTGTGGCCGCCGCAGCCCAGCGGCCTGCAGCGTTTATGTGTGGTGAGGTAGACTTTGGAAGTTCCCGAGACAGGCACAATGCTACGGTGTTTTACAGAGCAGAACAAACGCTTGGTGCTCCAGAACATGGGTACAAAGCTGCACGTGTGCTAGGTTTGGAATAGAGGAGGGAGAGAGCAGGAAGGATGAATAATTTCCAGTGTTGTCACCTTTTGAGGAAGATGATGGTATTTTGTGTCCCTCTAGATAAAACACTTTTGCAGGAAATTATCCCCCTTAAGGACAGTGCTGCTGCTCCTCTGTGAGTTTGTTGGCACTCCTTACACTTTTTTTTTTTTTAATGGATACCATAAAATATGCTACTTGTCTCTAATAAAAAGGAAGAGTTGTCTCTTAGATCTGGAAATCAGTGCGGGAAAACAAGGGCTTTAATGCTGGTCTTTAATTTCTCTAATTTATAAAAGCCTGTGCTTGCATAAGCAAGAAGTACGGAGTTCTCTGAAAACTGGTGATGTTGGCTAACCCCAGATAGGTGCTGAGTGATTCCAGATACCTTCCTTTTCAGGCAGCTTGATGGCATGATGGCTTGATGGCAGCATGGTCGAAGTGTTTGGGGGATGTCAATACTAGGTGGTACTAGATTGGAAAGAATATTATGTGTAAGACATCTCACATAGGTGAGTGTACAGCCAAGTCAAGGCTGAGTAACATTGCCAGCCTGGCCGAGCTGTGCCGATTCACTGATCAATAGAGGCGTTCGGTCACTGGAGCTGGGGAGCCACCACCAGACGCGAAGAAATGTCAGTCTTTCAGGCTATTTGTACTGAGGTGCCTGCTAGAGTTCTTAACCAGGATTCAGGCATCCTTGGTGTGTTCCTCTGTCGTGTACAAACACCGACTCTAAATTCATCCAGTGACGATATTTTTGGCGATTGGAAACATCCACAGAGCAAAACAAGATCTAAGGGTTTGTGCGCATCTAGAAGCATGAAGACATGTGGCAACACTTTTTATGCCATCTTTTACCCAAGTGTTTCAGAATGATTTACAAGCATTAATTAATGTTGGTATTACAACACTCCTACTTAATCTGTCGTTTTTAATATTCTTCAATAGCAGAATATTTAAACGTGACCTGTTCTGCAGGTTGGATTTTCACTTGGCTCAGCTTCTTCAAAATGCTCATCATGTTGCCACATGAGTAGGAAATTATAGCTAAAAATATTGCTGTTGTACGTGTGTGTGTGAATATATATATACACACTTCCCATTGTAGGTATTTGGCTCAGGTTTGGGTTTTTTTTTTTATCTGACAGAATGTAAATTATGGTCCATATTCATATTTACCAATTATTTTTAATAAAAATAAAATAAATATGTCACCTATATGACACCATTTGCATGAAAGTCATAGTAAGGAGGTGTCTCTTACTCAAGTAGCTTATTATTCTTAATCATGGGTGGATTTTTGCTTGCGGGATTCCTTTAGCAGAGTAAAGCCTTCTGGCCATCCAGGAAATATTACAAAACCAGTATTAGTGTAGGGCTTGGGCTTGTCAATCACGTGTTTATCAGGACCAAAGGAATCATGACTGGAGCCATCCCAGTTTTGAGGCTGAATGGGAGCGTGGCAAGTGGTATCAGAAGAATTAGAAGGACTAGAATCAGGGAGCCCGCTCAGACTTTCATACCTCTCCAGAAGCATCAGTCTGTTTTCCACGCCACTAATATGCCTCTAGCATATGGAAAGAAACTAATAAGGAGGCAGAAATATGCTCATTTTTGGTATGTAAACAGTAAACCCCAGTTTTATTGCGTGGATGCAGCACCATAACATTGTTTCGGTTATGTCATTATAGGCACAATACCAATAGAGCTGTCTCTGTCTGCATTAGGGATTTGCTCCTATTTAATTGCATATAAAAAATAATAATTAGGTAGTTTGGTGCAAATATCATACAGACCTTGGCAGACATTGCCTACCATTTTTGTGAGGTGCTTGATGCAAAATGCTTTATGGGCTTTGGGCTTTCTGTAGGCTGTTGTTTTTATTGCTAGTGAAAGGATGAGCTTTGTCCCAAGTAGGCATGTTAAATGTCAGCACAGTTGCTGTCTCCTTTCTTTTTAAATGCCTTTTTGCACACCTTTCTCATGTGAATTTTGGGGCTGTTTCCCTTTCCTACCTTTTGGCTTCTATTTTTCTTTTTCCTCAAACTCCAGATCTTTTCCTCCTCTTCTGAGATCAATCTGTCTATGCATTTTTAATGAATCATTCACTGTGACATATGAGCACTGAAGATACGGTGTCGGGGACTTAAGCATCTGCGGAGAGCTGCTCTGCAGGAGTAGCAGCAGCGAGATGAACTGGATGTGATCTTAGTTTCATTCCTTTGTTCATGTGGGATGGTACTTTGCCTGGAGGCAGCACAAATATAGCTTTCCTTCTAGGGAATAATGAGAAGAATTAAAACCCGGCTATGTCTCATTTTTTCTCTTCAGAGTGCTGCTAGGAATAGAGGGTTTCAGCTGGGCCTTTGCTGTTTCCACACTTACCACAGAATCACCACTGCTGATGGAGAAACAGCGCTGTAGGTAAGAAGCTCTTGTGCCAGACTCATTCATACTGTCTGTACAAGCATTTTTAAAGCATAGGAGTGGGAAGCATGAGGTTTATAATATCAGGAGGAACATCAACAGGCAGAACCCTTGTCATTATCTCATTAATCTTCCCTCATGGTCTAAGTAATTATTCCTTTGAAACACTGAAGGAAGAGGGGACCCTGTTCAGGCACCGTCCTTACATACCCAAAATGAAAATGACCAAAACAGTGACAAATTCCCCTCTCTCAAGGATCTCCTCCTTACCAGGCAGCTTGACTTTCCTGTGGGAAAAAGTGCAGGTACTGGAGGACAGCCTAATTGTTTGTTTGTTTGTTTTCAATGGGTAAATAACTACCTTAAAGTTATTTTTAATTTGAAACCAAACACCTAGATACAAAATGTTACAGAAATGAATTCTTAAAGACAACCTCCATCAAGTCATTTTCATTAAAGGCTACATTTATGCCAATGGTTATTTTTCTTTTTTATCTGCTCTTCAGACTTCTGTTTTCTTAAAATACTTGTGCAGAGATTCAAAAATATCTAACCTATTTTCTTGGAGAACAGAGCAGTGTTTCTTTCTAGGATTTGCACTGTCTTGTCAGAAAAGATCACCCGACTAGAGCTTCCTGTTGCTCTCAGACACTACATTGTCTTTTAAAGGCAGTTTGTTGTGTCATGGCTCTTCATTACTGTGGCATTTATCGTGGATGATTTCGTACGTATTTCATAGTAAAATTAAATTTTCTGGCTATTTTACTAGAGTCCTCATTTATGCCATACAGTCTTTCTTTTGAAGTGCCATAAAGAGTCCAAGATGAATTTTTAAAACCTTTGTCTGTATTATGAAGACAAGGCTCTTCAGGGCTGCATAGAGATTTCCCTTTTCAGAATACAGTGTGGTCATATATATATACACTTATAAACAAACTCTGTGCTCCTCACAGAAAGCAAAACTGCTACAACATCATGACATTTTCACCATTATTTTTGATGAATTCTTAAAATGTGTGACAAGTGCTTTACAATGTCCTGACAATGACTGTAGATTTTAAAGAATCCGTCTTTCACACTTACTTAGAAAGTCTTTACATGTGTCTATATATTGGTTGAGAAAAGAATTACATATTTTAGAGTGACAATTCATAATTAAAGTCATAAGAAATAGGAGGGCAAAGTGGCCAAGTGGGAAGAGATCGTCAGATCTTTAGAGATCTTTGTGTGCTCTTTAGAATTATTTTGTTCATGTGACTTTTGATTCTTTCAGAACAAGGAACATACTTGAGTAGATGTCATTACTTATGATGTCATTCCAAATATGCTAGAAGCTGTCTGTAACGTCTGAGAAGTGGGATCAGGAGAGCTGGCTAATTTTCTAACCCATGATGTGTGGTTTAACTTTAGAGTTTAATCACAAATTGTATATATGTATTATTTTTGTTTAGCAGTATTAGAGGGGCACAAGAAAGTCAAATACACTGTCACAGGAAGTAGTGTGAGTAAATATAATAATGCATGTAGGTTTTTCAAAAGCCGAAGACATTTTATCAACAGGGTACCTGAAGTCTCCATCTATTTCTTAGCAGCAGAAACAATTTCTGGGAGCTGGATGAAACACATAGTGCTAGTGTCAGGTGCACAACTTGGGTTCTAGAGAAAATGAATCAAAATGAAACACATAGAGAAGTGCCCCCAGGGGCCGGAGTGGAGAACTTTAAGAACTTTGAGAGACTGGGCTAGATGTCAGAGCTGGGATGTGCCATTTGGATTCAAGGTTTAGTTACAAATAGCGTACACAAATAGTATTTTTAAAAGGAAATGACAACAGAGCTTGTCCTTCAACTTCTCATTTCAGCTCTGAATTTTAAAATCTTGAGTTCTTTTGTAGCAGTAAAGTTTATGGGAATTTAATTGTCAACAAATTTAAATTAAAAAGAAGAAAAAAGTCACAAAGATTGAGTTGCAAACCTGAAAAATGTGACTTCTGGAAGTCTCTCTTGGAACAACAAATGGGAGACTCTGGGTAGGTTAGTAAATGACATGGGGATAACTGCAGTTATGAGTGATCAGAGGAGCCAGCCAGGTTCCAAGTAGCCGAATTCTCCCAGGCCAGGTTTTCAGGAAATAGAGGATGCTTCAGGTATGTATTTGTGGATTCTAGAGTTTGCTAGCAGAGATGAGCAGTGATGGTTAACTGAGGAAGCCCTCTGAGAAGTGAAGCAAAGGTTTGCAGCTCTGTGGAGGAGGACCTGTGTTTCCTGGTGGACGACAAGCTAACCATAAGCCAGCGATGCTCACGGCCTCTAGCAGAGGGGTGGGACTGGGTAATCTTCAGAGGTTCCTTTCAAGCCCCACCAATCTGGGGTCCTGTGACTCTGTGATTTTTGCTTTATACGGAGAGGTAGGGAAGCTGAAGTATGCACACTCAGATCCTAGATTTCTTTTACATATTTGTCCGCAAACATTTGAATGATTCCATTGGAACACCACCGGTTTGAAGCTATTAGTCACTTCTGATAATAAGTGTATTGGTAGTTTAGTAGTTATTGTACATTTATTGGCAGGACAATGAAGTTTCTAAAGGTGTGAAATGAAAGTGGGGCCTTTTCGGCCTAGGATTGATACACAAACAGGAATTGCCTCAGCCAGAAGAGCATTCTTCCTCTTTTTTACCATGAATACTGATGAACTAATTAATGGCATAGCCAGCAGAGCTGGCAGTGTAGTTTAGAGGTCCTTCTTTCTGTGCCATTAAAGTGTTTCTTGAAGGCCACAAGCACAGTGGTGGAGAACTTCAGTTAGCCTGTGTCCTAAAGCCTGTCAGGATCTACACCGAGAGAAACGAAACTCTGAGACACTTGACCAGCTATTTGGAAGTCAGAAGGTGGGTGCCAGTGTGTCTAGCATTTCAATATCAAGGTGGATTAAGAGCATTAAGGAAGCTTAAACAGCTCTCAGGAGAGAGATTCCAGTGGTTTTGAGGGCTTATTCCACTGGAACAGTTGCTTGGCTGCAATTTGAGGTGAAAGATCAGGGTTTTTTCTCCTGGAATAGTGCATGGCACTACCTAGTTCTACGTTCTTTGTTAAGCAGACTCAGAGTTTGAACGTTCAGGTCATGCTGAGTCTTTCACATTTGAGAAAGCTCAGACAACACTTTATGCCAAGTTCAATGGCCATTGCCACAGCAGTTTTCGGGCACGGGCTGAGGCAAGTGAAAGGAAAGAGGCAGGTCTTTTTCTTGTTTGGTTCATATTTTTCTTTTAATGATCTGTTACAACTAATCTGTAGTGGTTTGCAAGTTTTATTGTCATTAAAAAACGAGGCAATTCACTGAGTCACGTAAAGAGCTGTGCTGTTGGAGGGAGGGGCCAAGATGTGGCTGGGTGGTTCATCCGTATTAGCTAGCATGGAAGAATTTTATAGAACCATGTTGCCTCTTGCAGCAGCGGTGGGAAAAACCAAATTAGAATGTCAGAACAGACCGTCTCCCTCTCATTTTCCAACGAAATCATATGGAAGCATTCAGTTAATCACAGTTTCCAAAGCAGGTTTAATGAAGTTAGTGTAACTGAACTGCAGTAACTTCGTGCAACTGTGGGAGCATTTTTCAGCTCGCTGTGTACTATGTCGTGCGCTGCCATGGATCTTCTGCTGTGCTTTGTCATCATTCCATCACAGAAACTTTCTGGGTATATTTAGGAATAGTGTAAAGAACTGCTTTACTTGTGGATCTCCTTAGGATCATCAGCATCACACTACACCTTCTAGCAGCCTGATAGCAGTTATGTATCAAAGAAAAACTGTTCTTGTGCACAAGATTTGCTTTCTAGAGTACTAACTGTAGTGAAGACTTACTGTCAAATATTGAGCAAACAAGCTTCAAAATATTGAAAGAGCCTTCTTTTTAACTATTATTTTTAGCTAATAACATGCTGTTATTTTTAAGCCCTATTGGCTGATTTCCACGTGAAAAAAACTTAACTTCCAAGTAAAGATGATGCTTATGGATATGACCATGTCCAGCTTTCTGGGAAATCACACAGTAAGAGCATTCAGATGGCCCGTGGCTAGGGTTTGTATTACAATGAGGCAGTAACAGGGAGATTGAGGGTCATTTCCATCTCGATTCTTCTGTCATGTCTGCTGTTACTCCAGTTTGATTCTCTGTTACCTGTGGGGCATTACTGGAAATTCTAAGCAGAGACTGAAAGGCTTAAAAGTATTGTAGAGAAGGAAAGTTGCAGACTGCAGACAGGTTTGAAGAGGCTCACATGATGGCAGGACAGGTTAGAGTCAGAGAGGTGGGAAGAATGCACTAAGTGTGCCATCAGCTTTCTCACAGCAGCTGCATGGTGAGAGGCCTGGTAGGTACATTTATCCTGTTGTCGTCAATCAGACTGTGGTGCGAGTGACTTGGGAATCAGAGTTTGGTCCTTGCTGTTGGAACACCCAGTTGTCTCAAAACTTAGGTATTTTTCAAGCTGTTGTTGCAATTTCTAAGCTCTCCTGTGTTAGGCCCCTATGCAGGGCACATGACAAGGCCATTTATATGCTTCAACTATTCCTGTGTTCTGGAATGGCATCTGTGGATTATTCGCAGTGTTAGGCTATAGCAGATCTTCAGTTACACTCATGCTGCACTTCCACAAACACTTTAAGCCAGAGTAAGCCCAGAGATGCTGCCCTGCCCTGCACAAATGTTCTTGCAGCTGCACACTTCATTGATTGGGGAACCGGTTTGGGTTAAAATGAGCCCAGTGAACAAACCAAACCAAACCATTAGCTTTAAACTCATTCCTGAACTCAATTCATTCCTGGCCTCACAAATATTTACACTGGCTGGAAGGTCTTCACCTTCCTGGTATTAGGACCACAACAAGTATGTGAAGAAAACCAGGAGCTGCTTTTTTTGATGTGGGGGGCTGGTTTAAACAGCTTGCAGAATTGCTCTTTGAATTGTGGCTCCTTGCTGAACAGCCAGACATTCTAAAGGAGGCTTAATGGTCATCTTTTTATGCCCTGACTCCCAAGACACACCTTGGATAGAACCCAGGGTGTAGCCTCAGACTAATTTTGCCTCTATCACCTGCCTGCCTTTAACCCTTCTCTCTAAGGAGCTTCAAGTTGTATCGCTCCAAACCGTGTCTGACTGAAAACTGTGTCTGACCAGAACACACTTCCACACCCCACTAAAATATTTTTCGACCCTCCAAGAACCTCTTGCAAAAACGTAATTTCTGTATTAGGTAGTTACCTTTAATATTTATGTAACAAAACAATTAATGAAAAATGTGTGACTTAGATGAATTGCACTTCTTGGTATCACAGTCTGACAGTTTAAGTAGCTCATTCCTTTTCTCCAAAACCGTGCTAAGATAATTTATGCATTTCATAAGTGTTTTATCTTCGGATTACAAAGAATTACAGAGTTTCACTTATCCCAAATTACATGCTAGAAAACGCATTCACTTCTCATTTATTACATTGTTGGATATCAGAATAAAATTATGGATCATGGTTAGTTGCATCAACTCCTTTCGTTAGTCTTCCAGGTCTTACATAGTGCTTATGCACACTTCTGTATTGCCTGGAATTTCTGAGACAATTACAGCTAGTTCAATAAAAATTAAATGCTCTTTTTTGAAAGAAATTCTCCTTAATTTAAGTAATCGTTTAGTACAATGCAAATACTAGTTATGTTATTTTTTCCCCCATCTTTCCTCTAGAAGCCTGCCAAATTTAATGCATTATGTGCAAGTGTTATTCATTTAAGTCCCAATTTGTGTTTGCCTGCTTGGCAATTTTATCTCCTACACTGCGAGCCTGCACCACAGCTGCTGCTTCTCTCTGACCTCCGACGCTTGACGCAAAGGATGGAAGGAGGAGGCTGGGTTGCTGCGTGGCAGCCCGCTGTAGTTGGGAAAGGTGTCCTGTTCTTCAGTGGAGTTCCGCTGGAAGCTTTATCTTCCCAGCTGCTTTCTCACTTTTGGGGTCCTGTAAGGTGGCCTGACCAGCGTAGATGTTTCTTTACAGGCAGCAGGCAGCGGTTCTATCATAGGCAGAGTGTGGGCATGGCAGGGAAAAGCTGCGTGAAACCCCTGAAGGGTGTTCTTGTTTGTGGTTTTTTTTAACAGTTAACATCTGGTCAAAGATTGAGACATTACCCTGAGTTGCATCGAGTAAAGCACATCACCACTGGAAATACAAAACACTACAAGACCATGAATTCCTTCAGCTAATATTGAAGGATTAACTCCCACGCTCCGCAAAGCAAAACTCCGGAGCGTAGCTTGCCTTGTGAAATTTAGAAGACATGGAAAACATAAAGGACTAATTATAGAGGTCGACTGCCAGTTTTGTTTAAGCTGTAGGTTTCCTCCTTTTCTCAAAAGTAACTAGGACAGCATGTTATAAAAATAGTCTTACAAAATTCCATGGTGAAATGGGTGTTAGTGAGCTCTTCATGTGTGCCTGAGCTTACTGCTGTTTGTGTGTCAGTCACTGATTTATTTCTAATTTCACTTGGTCTTTGAGCAACCAAACTATTTTTGAAATTTTCTTATATGTTCTTTCATTATAAATAAAAAGTAGTGGAAGATGAACAGTAGTGGAAAGATTTTAATCTGGAAAATATTTGAAAGAAAGATTTCTTGTTGAGCTGAATTTCCAATTCGTTCTGATTATTCAAGAGTTCTGGCTTTTCTTTCACTAAGAAATTGCAACCTAATAATTTTGGATCAGGGGAGGTTGAGGATGGCCCTGAGGAACCATTTCTGTCCCATTGGGGTTGTGCAGGTTGTGCAGGCCTGTCCCAGGCTGCCCAGGGCAGTGGTGGAGTCCCCATCCCTGGAGGGGTTTCCCAGCCATGTGGAGGTGGTGCTGAGGGACAGGGGTCAGTGGAGACCTGGCAGTGCTGGGGGAACGGGGGCACTCGAGGAGCTTAAAGGTCTTTAACAACCTAAATGATTCTGTCATTCTGTGATTTTATGAATTACTTTCAGTTATAAAAGAAAAAAAAAAATCATTGACCATTTTGCAGGTGTAATTTCTTAAAAATTAAAAAGAAAAAAGAAAAATTGAAGGTTTATCTAAAGTTATCTGGAAGGCTGCTGCTGGAAAAGCAGTTCAGCAAACTTTGAGATAATACAGGTTAATATTCTAATTTTTTATTTCTCAGCCCTCCTCTGTAATTTTCTCTAGTCTCTCCTCCACCTTATAGCATCTCCGATATTTTATCTTCAAAGCATAAGTGGGATCTTTAAATAAGAGGAGGGTTAAACCATTGACCATTCCAGCTAAATACTTAAATAACACTTTAAACTGAAGCTCCTTAATCTAAATCAATTTTTAAAAAAATCCTCTTAAAATACAGAATAGAGCATTTCATGTTGAAATAGTTGAATTATCGTACCTGAAAGGTCAGCAGTTTTCAGCAGGGAGGATTGTGTGCCACTGCTGATGATATGGGGACAGAACATGTTGGTCTGGACCCGCCGGCCAAGATAGTGTGAGCGTGGAAGTGTTGCCTCCTCTATAATCTACTCCTTTGATTAGGGGAAAAAAAAAAGCCACCTTATGTTGAGTTATCTACTGGTGTTTTATTTGCAAGGCGTGAAGAACTAGAGGAGCAGATTAGTTTTCCAGCAGGGTACTGGGCTGAGGGAAGAGTATTGGAAAGACGAAGGATTTACTTCCCCTTGCAACATCATCTGTGAAACCTCAACCTGCGAACACACAGTTCTGCACCCTAAACCTCATATGCCATTCGGAGACGGTACAGGAGATGGAAGGGTACAAAAAGTGTTTCTTCAGAGAAGCTGGCAAAGTTGAAGTGAAAATTGTAAATCTGATTTATTGACATTCCAATTTTTAATATTTCCACTTAAAGGAAATTTCTTAAAAAAAAATTTTCAATCCAGACTAATTTCAGTTCTTTTCTAGTGCAAAACTAGAAAAGTATGGAAACTTTACATGTTCAGTAACATGTGCTGAACTTTATACATGTTCAGTAGTATGGAAATTCAACCAGCTTCGCTTTCGGATCCCCTTAAAGCATAATGAATGATTATTCTCTTAAACAACTTTAAAGTAAAGGCAGAGTTTTTTCAGGTTAACGCATGTGAAGTAGTAGGAAACAAAACCTGGATGCTTAAATTATTTTATGACATAGTTTTTAATCATCAGAAGCTGCACTTTCAATAAGAAGTTGCTACAACCCAGGTTGTGTTGAATGTTTATGAAGAGCAGGCCAGAAAACGAAATGCGTCTCTGTCATAGGTGCAGTGCTACAGACTGCGGAGTGGTTCGTTTCTGACTGGTGCTCGAGGGGTGCTTGGGAGCAACACATGAAGTTAGATGCTGATGATGTTGTTTAGAACCCCATTGCTGTGATGCGGTGGATGGGCTCTCAGAAACTGCTCACTCTCCCCCGTGTTGCGATCTATAACTGGGGTTCTGTTGGGTTTTTCCACTTTTCTGGATCTGCCACTCCCCGCCTCCCTCACTTAGTGGTGTGTCGTGAGTGAGTGCTGATCTGCTTCACTTTCCCAGCGTCCTTCGCGATGGTTTTTTCAGAGTTGGCATTTTATCTTTGTAGATGCTGAGGAATTAATGTCTTATAATGAGCTGAAGTTTGCTACTTTGAAGTCAGAATTTTTAAACAGAGGCTTTGTGATGGATGTTCTGTAGCTGCTCCTCATGGTTCAATTAGTGCTGGCTTCTGCATGCACATTTTTTTCAGTGTATACTGTTTGCAGCCACTGTGTGATATATAGAATGGGGAAAGTGTGCATACTCCCTAAGTGATGCGTGTTGTTGTGTCTGCGAACTCTGTACGTTTGTAATGTTAAATTTGCCACAGATAATGTGTTGAGAAGTAACTTAAGTTAGTTAAATGCCTCTTTCTAGAGGAAAATTACCATAATGGTTACTTTTACTAAAATGCAATTACTGTCATTGTAACAATCAATCATATTTTCTTGTGGAAGGAACTTTACCTAGTGCGGAATGCATTAAAATGTGTGATTGCTCTGCTCAGTGTTGAACCGCGCTGCAGAGGCACTGTGCTGTACTGGGGAGAATCAAGTGGAGGTTCCAGTCATATGGTTGTCTTTAAGGCTATTCAAAACTAGAAATTAGCTTCTTAAATGAAATTGAGCCCTGTGGCTTGTAAAGCGCCAAGCAAAGCATTATAAATTCTGAAAGGCTTTAAAAAGAGTTGAAAAAGGTTTTGTTGCTGCTAAGCCTGATGGAGCCTTAAGCAACACGTTCCCATATGGATTTACCACTCGCCTGATGGAATCCACACGGTGCTCCACAGCAACCTGTAGAAGAATGTTGGTTTGTCTGCTGTGGCACCTCACGCTTTTCTTCTTAGCAGCATCTTCTCTCGGTCTTTGTTCTCCCAACTGCTGTGAAAAATTCCTGAGGAAATAAAAATCTTCTGTAAAAGCAGGAGCAAGATAAAGGAACTCTGACTTTTCTCCTAGGTTGATTCCCAAACTGGTCTCTGAGGGACTGAGCTATAGCAGAGGCGGTTGCTTCTTGACCTCTCACGCTGTGCATGAATGAGACAGCCCTTTAGCAAGAATTGGCAACACTGCTGAGAGCCCCGCTGGAAATCCTGAAGGTGCTTTGAGTTGCTTATAGTGCTGGAGGTGGCTGCTCCTTACTCTGTGCCTTCTTATTTCTCACTGAAGCTTAGGAGGACCAGTGCTAAGAGCGAAGGATTTCAATACCTGTCACTGCATATTTATTCCAGCACCCCTTGTCTTGTGGTACTTACAAAGCCACCTTGAAAAGGACGGGACTAGGATGTTGAATATAAGGTAACAGAACCCCTGCCTACCTTCTTTTGCTCTCATCACTTCTATTCATCCCGCCTCTGGAGAGAGGTGATATTCTGTGTTTACTCTATGAAGTGATGCTACCTTGAAAATCAATGAGGAATATGTTCAATATCCTGGATCAAAATCATTGTATATGTGATAGTTTTACTGGCAGATAAAGCACTGAGATTTTGAAGCCAATTTTTGTACTTTAGTTTTTCAGGTATTATATTCTTCTACTTTTGTATAAACAATTGCATAGTGCATTTGTTACTATTATATAAATGAGTTTATGTTACATAAGAAATGATAGGAGTTTGTATAATAAATTATAGGAATTTATATAATAAAGGATATGAGTTTATGTAACAAATTATATGAGTAAAGGAATGAGTTTATATGATACTCAAGGATATTTTCAAGACTTTTTCTAGGAAGCGTTTTTCCTCACACAAAATGCTTTCATCTGCTCTGTGCAAAGAAGATACGTACTTAAATTTTCATAGATAAGCAGTAATTTTGGTGCTCAGCTTGAGATGTCCTGTTTCAGGCAGTATTGATCACTGCCACGTGGAAATACGATTTCAACTGTACACCCACAGTAACTTGAGGCACAATTAATAATCTCTTGAAAGTTTTGATCTGTCTTGTTGGAAGTTTAGCTGATTTGTTCTCAGATTTGGACCTAAAAGGATTTTTATAATTTCATTTTATCTTGGTCTGTCTTTATATGGATGCAAAAATAACATCTTCATTGAAAAATAACTGCTAAAACATGCACCATAAGTGTTTCACACTTTGAGATTCATGTTAATAGATGATTCTACTGTGGTAAATGTATTGCGATAGAAACATGCCTTCCGTACAGCCTCAGTTTGTGCTGGGTTTGTGTGAGGTTTATTTTGCACAGAGTGCCATAGGTTTCAGTGAGTATATAACCCCACTGATAGTACACATACCTAGGTGATTTTCTGTTTAAAATATGAATGTTATTTTAATTTCACTGGTTGTAGTTAGGTAAATTATTGCTGTAAGTGCATTTGAAATATTTACTTCACTGCACGCTTTTCAAACTCTCTTCAAGAGAGTGATAATAGTAGAGTATCTGTCATTTAAGTCACAGTATTTTCCTGTAAGTTCATTAAAGTCTTGCAATTTTTGCATTCAAATCTATCCCTTGATTTTTGTTTTAAATTCTATTGTTTCATATGGAAAGTGTTCTGGCTGGTATTCTAGGAGCCTTTGTTGGGTTTTGAAGGGATCACTCACCAAATAACCCCTCTACAAAATTCACCTTGTACTAAAACCTCTTTACTTAATGTCTCAGTGTTATGGGTCTCATGGTGATATGAAATACCCCCAAATTTGACGAAATGCGAAGCTGCTCTGTTCCAAGGTGAATTCACCACAAAGGTGTTGGGTGGGCAGTCTCAATACAGCTGGGCAGATTAACCCCAGAAGTACAAGAGCAAAACCAGAGGAGGACTTTGGAGAGGTACACATAGGGTCTGAGGGAATCGCTGAACTGTGCAGAGTGGTTGAGGTTGGGAGGGGCCTCTGGAGAGCTTCCCTGTGAAAGGGAGACATCTTAAGAGCAGAGCAGGCCCCTGGCACCTGGATTGATCATGAGGTATTAGGAAAAGAGTATTTCGTGGAATGACACACAAAGTGACAGGAGAGAGCAACGTTAACAGCATGTTACAACGTACAGCTAACAAGCTCTTAATTCCATTTCTAGACCTCACTTAAAATCTACATATGTGTGTTTTGAATGATTTTTTTAAAAAAAATTATTTTGTTAATGAAAAATTTTTAATGTCTTATTTAAAAAAAGTAATAGGAGACTATACATATTTATTTTATATATAAAACAGTCGTGATCATTTCTTTTAGTAATATGCACATATAGTAAGCACATGTAATCTGATTCATACTAACAACTGAATTAAAAAAGAGCAATGAAAAAAAAAGAGCATTCTTAAGTCAGCGGCTGAAAATATAATTTTTTTAAGGTTGACTGAAAAAGCTCCTCTGTCTTTAGAGTAAGTTTTGATATAGCTGGTAAAGCTAGTTAGAAAAGGTGAGTAACCCTTTGCCCAGCTGGAAACATTTGTCACTAGATTAGAGCATAAATACTCCTGTATGTACTTGTTAATCAAATTCTCCTGAACTATGACTGGCTATCTCCTTACTGCATTTCTATTAAACATTTTTAGATTAATACAGAGCATTCTGGAATAATTGGCTATTAATAACTTTCTACACGTTGTCCTATCAGTGTTACATTTTATTGTTTCCATCTTGCAATATATTCCTGAATAGATAATTACTTCACTGATAAAATCATAGAAATAACAGTATTGTCCTTACGTTAGAAAAACGGAGGTTACTACCATGATGTTATAATTAGAATGCATGACGCTGGTTGGCACACAGTTGATTTTGTTGGCTCTCAGCCTAATCTTGTTACGTTGTTTTTAACTATGAGGAGAGTGGGTTTAAAGATCTCCAGCAGTGCAAATGAGATGAGCGAGTTACAAAGAGCTTAAAGAATCAGAAAAGTGTAACTCCTTCAAGACAAATTATGTAATAAACACAATGCTTAAAAACTTGGCCTGAACATCCTTTAATGTAAGATGGACACTTCTGAAAAACACCTCAGATTTTTAGTGTTGATAAATAGAAATAATCAAAGTCTTGTACTACTGCACTACTCACAGGGCTACTCTCGAATCGTGTGATAGCTTCTGCATTTAAATAGTATATAGGTGTGAAACCTGAGTCATATATTACATTCTTTTTATTTTTAAAACTGTAATAGTACTTTAAATACTAAAGACTCACTTTATTTTTACAAATACTTGTAACGCTCATATTATGCAGCCTCTGTAGCTCTTCTTCGTAAGATAGTTTACGGCATTAGTTTCCATGAGTTCCAAGACATTTATGTCAAATGTTATGGATATGGTGGACTGCTGACACTGGTGATTCAGACCCGTTAATCTAGGGTTTTTTCTTCTTTTTTGAGAAACATCTAAGACAAACTCTTTACTTTCCATGGCCATTTGACTGTACTGAGGTTGTTCAGGTCTAATTGCATTATGTGGGTGCAGGCAAATGCTGAATTCTTCAGACAAAACCAGACACAAGCACCTGAGGATGCTCTGACTTCTGGCCATCAGCCATGTTCTTCACCCACTCCATGTGGACACAAAGCTTTACTTAAAGATCTTTGGATTTGCTCTTACTTTGATGCTAAGAGTCATGTTTTCTGATCTTACAGTTATTACTTCTTTAAAGAAAATAATCCGTGACAGATTTGTAGATCCACTACTCCCTTAGTTTCAGGCTTTGTGGAGTGTCTGTAGCTGTGTTAAGAAGTAAGAAGGTTTTATAAAGTAAGATTCCTCTATGTGAATTCAGAAGCCAAACTATGACCTACCCAGTGCACACATCCCTTAGTCAGGGTTTTCCCAGAAAGACCCCAGTAGACCTGCTTATCAAAATAAAGAAGGTGGTTAATGTTTCCCTGTGTAGTTCTCCACCATTACACCCATTAAATCATTAGATTGCAAGTCAGGTCAAATTAGTGTAGGAGAACTGAAAACTGTGAAATGCTTCAACATTGTTCTTTTTGTCCTTTTTTTTTTTGGTCCGTTGTTGTATACAAAGCACACATGATGCTGTGATTACATACACCACTGTTACCAAGTCATTGGTTGACTGATTTTGACTTGCAACCACTCCAAATCATTTTATCATATGTTATAATTCTGCACATTTCCATATATTATTTCTTTATTTCTGTCTTTGTTGGAATGATCAGCGTTTCTAAGGAAAATTAGCAGACTAAGGAAATCTCTGTCCTTGGGCGGGGCTGTGTCTTCCTGGGGATTCCCTGCAGAATTGTATCAAATCCAGCAAGGTAAGGTACCATGAAGCATGAGCATCTAGGAGGAAAACTAGGTCAATTGAAATGATCACTGAGACTGTTCAGGAAGGCCTGTGAAGAAGAATTCTGATTTCATACCTGATCACTCCAGGCTAGATAACCTTGGAAAGTCAGCCAGTCAGGGTAAAAACACTTTTCCGTGTGTGTTGCAATTCAGGAGACACCGGTAACATTCCCATGAGCTAAGCAAAACAGACTGAGCTAGGAAAATCTTAACCTTGCATTGAAACGTAGAATAAACCTATTTGCTCTTCGTTCTTCAGTACAGATACTAGCTCAGTCTAGGGCAGGTTATTTTCCAAGTGACTAACTTCGGCAGTTAGGGACTATTTTCTGCTGAACACGCTGCCTTTTTACACCAGCAGTATCTGGCGTTGCTGATGCTCCTGTTACCTGCAGAGGAGATTGCCCGCAATGTGGGATCTGTTTGTTCATGCTGTTCCCAGTTGTACGTACAGGATGTACCTACCCTTTTCTCTATCAAAATACAGATCTTTTTCTCTGCCTGCCTCTTTACCTTTTCCTTCTGTCACTCCTACAGTTTATTTTAAACTTTAATTTATACCGAGCTTCTGCTTTCTCTATCAATATCACATCATTATTCTTATCTGATTCTCTTGATAATTTGTTTGCACTGGAATTCTTGGCAGTGAACTAAGAATTTCATTGTCTACCTACTCTCTTTTCTCTTGGAGAGTATAATAGAGTGGGAGGGAGAAGCCTCATGGTAATATTTTTATATTTGAAATGTAGCCACACTTTATATGCTCCTACACATTGTGCTACTTATAGATAATGAAACGAGTCTCATCTTGTGGTCTCCTGCTTTTCTATTTTGGACTGGTTTGTGCTAATTCTACTCATTTCATCTCAAACACTCTTATTAATGCTGCTGCTCTTTTCTTCGCCTGCCTCTGTGGTATTGTTTAGGAAGGGATCTTATTGCTGACTGGGAAAGCAGAGCAATAATCCTCACCCCAAGAAACGAGAAGACAGCTAGGGAAATTAATTGGATGGTGCCACAGCCGTGCTCATCTCAGTCTCCCGTGGAATTAACGTACGTGGAGGAGAAACACTTCCTCCTCTGCACCCACCTGGTTCTGGTTCGTACGTGGTGACACAGAACTCCATTTTTTCCTCCTTTCCCATCATTTTGGACAACTTTTGGGACCTCAAAGTTCCCCCAGTCTTTCTTGTAACAAATCCAGGAGTACAGTGGTATCTTGTTAAAAGTCAATGCTAATTTGAGGCAAAGGAAATACAGTGCATCTGCTCAACAATTACTAATTTAATATTATAATGCTATTTTTTTGTCATGCATCTTTGTAAGTTGCCTAAAGTGAACAATGATACCATATACAGGAAGTAAATATAATTCAGTTTAAAAAGACGTTCTCATTGGCAGGAAAGATTATTTTTAATCCCTCTTTCTTTTAAATAAGAAAAAAGATACTTTTACATATTTTTAAAAGATACGTAGTTCATTATAAAACAGCGCTTTTCTAATGGCAGATCATCCTTCTCCACAACCATCACCTCCTGCCCAAGAGATTATTTATTCAGTTATGAAGTTTCTGCTTTGAAATCAGTTTACTATACACTTTTCTTCTTACAGAAATTCCTTTAGCTTATTTTTAGGTTGCTTTCAAAGTAAACTGGGAGTGCTTTGATAAGGTTTAAGGATTCAACCTCCTCTGAATTCAAAAGGCACAGCCACCAGGAACCCTGCTGTGCTGCTAATCTTTCTCAGTCACTTCTGGTAGTTAGCACCTGATACAACAGATAGTGTCATGTGACTCACATAAATATTGAAAAATCAGCTTGAAATTCAGAAGTCTGATTACATGGGGCTTTATTATGCTTTATTATTAGCATTCGACCCTCACTGCAGACCAAAGGGAATATACATGGAGGGTCATTTCTTATATTTGATTTAGTTATTTTCAACTGCGTTTTCTGCTTAAAATGGGTTAATACAACAGCAGAGGAAAATTTCAGTTCTGAAATATGTAGTGCTGGTATCCAGAAATACTCAGTTTGAATTTTTTTTTTTGCCATATCTTAATACTTACAGTCTTTTAGATGCATTAAAATATTTTTTTAATGGCTGAGCTAGAGAAGATTTTGAAATTTATTTAAGCTGATTCATTCAAATCCCTTTTCCCATTTATAATTGCAAATGAATAAACTTTTTAAGCATTTTATGGTCAATATTAATGTTTAACTGACATTACACACTACCTTGGAGACTCATTAAATCCTTAATATTGTTTTTGATAAGTATGGAAATAACTATTTTTTTGTGTCTAAACATAGTTAGACTTATCCAGTGTCCTTTATGAGATCAATTCCCATGCAACTGATTGAAACGTGATGGTCTCTGTTAAAGAATGTGGAATGGGTGAAAGAATGGCTATTTTTTGACTTAAATAGTAGGATAATGCTTAATAAAGGACCAGTATGTCCCTTCTAGATGTGGATTAACAAAATAGGTGGTGGTTTATTCTTTTGAGGGTATAACTAAGCACTTTTCTTCCAAAGCCACATTAACACTAATGCCATCCGTATTACTGCCTGTTCATGTTCTTTCCTAGTTCCACAGCACTTGCTCATGTTGCTGATCAAACCTTGCTCGACCACACCTCAGACCTTATCAAACATAGATGGTCTGTTGAGTATCGAGTACTTTACTGTGTAACTGTAGCTCCTAACAGGAAATGTCTTTAAAATAAAATGGGTTTATAAAGTCATGGTCTCTTCTCCCTGGGAACAAGCGACAGGACGAGAGGAAACAGCCTCAAGTTGGGCCAGGGGAGGTTGAGGTTGGCCCTGAGGAACCATTTCTTCCCCATTGGGGTTGTGCAGGCGTGTCCCAGGCTGCCCAGGGTAGTGGTGGAGTCCCCATCCCTGGAGGAGTTTCCCAGCTGTGTCAAGGGACAGGGGTTAGTGGGGACCTGGCAGCACTGAGGGAACTCGATGAGCTTAAAGGTCTTTAACAACCCAAATGATTCTATGATTCTCTGAATTGTAGAGGTGAAACAATTGTAATACTCACCTGAGGTGGGTTTCTTCCTCCTTTCTGAGAATGGGCAACAGCCAGTTGCATGTCCAGTTTGTGTTGGGACACCTGCCTTTTCTTTCCCACAGGCCATAAGGCATTTAATCGGATGGTCATGGCTCTTGAAGACTAGGTCTGATTTGGGTTTGAGTTGTCATGGGCCAGTCGAAGGATTTGTGTAGCGTTACTAATTCAGCTAATGAAAAGGAGAGCGTTTGATGGTGTTCAGCAGTATCTGGAATGTTCTGAGAGTGATATCCAATACTAGTTAGATATTTCTCAGGGCAGTATTTGTGGTGGATGCTTTCCCACTGCAGATGGTGGCCCAGAAGATAGCATTCCTTCCCAACTTGAGTTGCTTTGTTTATTGTTAATAAACAGTTCTGGGAACAAAATGCATGAGAGATACAATTTTCTTTTTATGTGCCACAGAACTCTCATATGTTAGTAAACTTAGTCCTTCATACTAATCTTTTATTTTTTTCAGAAGAAATGCTTGTGGTATCAATGTCATTATCAGAAATAAATCTGAATTTCCTGTATGTGCCAATCTGCAATAAATCCCCACGTGCATTTTCAAAACTTAGTTCAGTTTATTAATTCGAACTGTTTGTTCAGGGTCTTTTGAAGCTTTCATGTCAGTACTTAAAAATACCATTTTAAATTTTCCCAAGTGTAAGAAAGCTTTTCTTTCTCAGTAGTTTTTCAAGGAAAAATCTTCTTCGGAATGAAAAGAAGGTATAACTTAGCAATGAAATGACAGTTTGGCCCTTGAGTTACGTGTAGGGACACAGTAACCCAGTGTCATTAACAACTGAAAATTGCGCAGTTAATCACAGGTTTTTGAGATACTCCGTGTAGTATGTTGGCTATTTTTTGTAGCAAGCAGCTTTAGATCACTATGGGTTTTGATACTTACCTCTCTTGTTCTCTTCTCCATTTTGGGGGATTTCATGTATGTTTTTAAAAGCTAAAATTAATCTCTTACTTTATTTCCTCCTACAGAAATAAAAACATAGTATGAATATTCTCAGCTCATAGCAACAAGTCTCGGTATTATCATTATCCTGTAGGCCAGGCCTTTGTCAAAAAGTCTGGAAGAATTAATTAAAACCTAATCAGATGTCTTCACCAACTGTTCAGGGTAGCAAGGTGATGCCTGGTATGAAATATCTGTCCTACAGCAGACAGAAAAATAGAATACAGTAATTATTCAGGAGGGTAAATTGTTTATTAAGCTCTACATAATTTTCTTCTACTTTTGTAAAAGCAAAAAATATACTTGTGTGGCCAGGTGTACCGTCCAAGCTGCAACTGAGCCTTATTAAAAGGTGCTTCCACGCTTCTTCATCCCTCCTTTTATGCCAGAAGCTGGCAAAGCTGCTGTCCAAACTGCACATACAGGAGTTTCTTAATCCAGTTCTGTCAAAATGGCTGAGGTTAAATTTAAGTGAAGCATTAACATACAGTTTCTATAGGGTAGGCTGAATCTTTCCTTTACAGGTGGATCAGAGAACATTTCCTTATGGAGGTACATACATGATGGGAGGGGATGGCAACCTCCTTCAGGGGTAATGAAGATGGTAACATAGGTGCCTCCAGCCAGAGCCAATGATTGTTTAACCCAGTCAGCTGACTTCAAAAGATGTCTCCTTATATGCTATGGGTTTGTCCAACTGGTCTGAATGAAGAACCCTGTACTGCTTGTTGCACAGTTCCACACTGAATTTGCTGAGAGTGTTCTGCGATGCACGCTGGCCACATTCAGTTAACCATTCTGTGGAAAGTCTTCCTGCCACAGCACCTCTTGCCTTCAGTTCCATGGTAAAGGACCATCCTCTCTATTTTATAGCACAGAATTTACTAAGAGCAGAGGATCTGTCACAGGCCGCTCATACTGTGCAGTGTGGTGCTGAGCTGAGCTACCCCAATGAGCGTTCAAGCCTCCTCCAGAGCCGAAAGCACTGGAGCTGCCTTAGGATCATCATGTTTCTCATGAAGTCCCTCGAGGTACCCTGCGGCGGCTGTACGACGTTGCAAACCTGCCCGGATACCTGTGCGCAGCGATGCTCTTCAGCACACACAAATATGCCTCGTCCAGAGTTTGTCGTGACTCTCAGAGTGGCACTGCAGTGCAAACAGAACTACGGAGAGGCAGATGCTCTGGTCTTTGCTGTTACTGGTCAGCGCGGTGTAACAAGCTCCCAGTTTTCAATGACTGGTATCAGAGTTATCCTCTTAACATTAGTCTCTCTATTTCCTTTCTGAGCAAAACTCAGTGTTAAATACTGAAACAAAGCAGCATGTTGGATATTTATAACTTGTTTATCACATAAATTAACTTACAGTTTCCAGTTTCCCCGCTCGCCCTGCTGTTCTCCGCAGCACTGTTGGTATCGCTGCACTCGGGAGGTAGTAAATCCATTCGTTCTGCCGGTTCCTGGGGCACAGCTGTTTCAGCTTGCTGTGGTTTTCTGCCTGTCTGAGATCTTCTTAGGCCCGGTGGCTGATTTACTGCCCCATATGCTCTCTTTGGTATTTCTCCACGGTGGATAGCTGTGACAACCTTGCAGAGCCGAGGCTTTACCCATACGTAACTGCTGCTTCTCTCTGATCACAGGTACGGTCAGCATCAGTCTCGTGCAGTCCCCGTGTGATAGGGAGCCTCCGTCTTTTATAACTGCTCAGTTCCCTGCTCCTCTGTGGTGGGAAGAGTTTTCATTCTGCTCCACTTGCGTACTCTGAGAGGATGAAGAAGAGAATGATGAGGCAGCCAGAACAGTATTTTTACTTTCTCTCTGTCACACAGTAGGAACACTACTTGGTACAACAAAGAAACCATCAGCTTCTAGTCACAGTGCTCCAGTGCTGACTTGGGGCACGTGGGGAAGGTTCACAGCAACACTGACTGCCACATATTTAGACTTGAAACCTTTGTATTTAGAAAACATATTTTCTGCTCAACATAATTATTTTTCATTTTAAGCCAGTGCCCCAAGGTCTAAAACTTTTATATGAGACCTTTAGACCAACATATGACATATAAGTGACACAGTGCTGATAGCCGCTTGCGAGTGCTCCTTTTTCCCCTCTATTTATGAATGAGAGAACATTTTAACTGCGATTATGATTTGTTTTTTACATGTAACCATGATTTTTCGCTATGCCTTGCAAAACAATGATTTATTTAAAACAGCAGCGTGCTCTTACAAAGGTTAGGCAGTAACTTGAGAAGGTGCAGTGAGGAGATACAGTGATCGAAATTCTGAAACAACTGCTCTGTGAAGAGAGATGGAATTGTTGGGGATTTTTCCACTCTGCAAAGAGAACAATAAACGGAGGGTTATGGAGGGGGCCTGTGAATTCAGGAATAGCATGGGAAAGGTGCACGGAACATAATTGTTCATCGCTTTTCATAACACAAACGTGAAGTGTTCTTAAATAGCACAGAATTAGATGTTGGAATGCGCTACTGTAGGAGATTGAGGAGGCCAAAAGCATGAATAGACTTTTAAATTGCCATCAGTGGCTATTGAAGGGAAACAAAAACCCGAAAACCACACACAAAGCAACTGTTCAGGGTGCAAACCCCTGTTCAGGGAGATCCTAAATGGCTGATTGCAGGAGGTAGAGGTGTTACAGGCCTTGGAGACACCCAGAACCAGGATAACGTGATAGATAAATGTTGTTCAGACCCATCAGGGACACAATCATTTTACGGGTTGTCTTTCCTTACATCACCAGAACTATTAAAAAAATTGAGTTTTGATATTGTAAAAACCTACCCAAAGTCCTTGGTCTTCAGCTCAGTGTTTTTATTCTTCGTTTAAACTGTTCTTTGCCCACTTAAACACAGCTGAAGGGAAATGCCCCAAAGCAGCAGCAGAACTGGAAGAGGTCAGAGAATACAAACAGTGTGGGTGCACTGCAGGGTTCACCCCTGTGTTCGCTTCCTTTCCAGTTCCACATCATCCTGGGACAGGGACTCACACCTCCCGTTTTCATCTTTTCTTTGGTATTGCGCTTCGCGCCAACACTGAGTGCGGAGAGCTCCGCTTGATTGAACTCACCAACAGGTTGCACAGAATGCTGTGGCTGCAGTGAAATCCACACTCAAACTGGAGTCCTCCACCACCCTTGGCAAAAATAACAAAGATAACAGGTGTGAGCAGCTCTAGGATGTGGAGCCAAACCCTTGACAGTCATGCTTTGTCTCTGCAGTCAGCGGGAGTGTTGTCATGCATGGAGCCAGCTCCAGTACTGGAACACGAGTGATCTGTGAATGACTTGTACGGTGCTTTTCATCCCGAGAGTTTTTCCTATTGTGCAAACTCTGACTCACTCTCACTGCTGAAATGCAGCACCTTTGGCATTGAATGTAACGGGGCATGACAGTTCAAACTGAGGTTTTGCTCTAACTCAGATCATTGGGGTCCTTTCTTGAGACATGTATGAATGCTCGAGTCCGCTATTGTCCACGTTGGAGAATGTGGTGATTGATAAGCTCTCCAGAGCCCCCAGTTACTCTTCAAAGGGTATTATGCCTAAATATTCTGGAAAGTTTTTCAGACTTTGTTTTAAAAATGGTGGAAAATGTAGTATTTGGGTGTTGGTGATGATAGTGCCTCTGCTGTTGAGCTTGACATCCTTCCTGCTAATGATGGATTGGAGGAAACCTTTGCACAGTGTTTGCACGTGCACTGGTCTCTGTCTTGTGTCTGAGCGTGACAGCAAGCAGCCTTGTACCTGAGGGGCGGAGGCTGACCTCGTGTTTGCTGTTTACAGCCCACATAGTCTACTACAGAAATTTCACAAGACCTCTCAATTTTTCTTGATATTAAAAAAGCTTTGTGCCCCCAAAAATCCTATAAATCAGGACTGAAAAGCCTGCTGGTTTTGATACATCTTCAGGCTTATGCTGCGGCTTTTGCTGCCAATCCTAATTAATTGAATAGCCGGCTGTTTTTTTAGACAGAGGAGCATCAAATATTTAGCCTGACTAAAAATGCCCTTCCTTTGCTCGTAGGCAAGAAATTAAGTGTCATTATTCTAAAACAATGACAAAAATTCCTGATCCTCTGGGTGAAAGTGTGGTGCACTGTCTCATGAGGTCTCATAGTGGGAAGTTTAGTTGGTCGGTGGAGAAGAGATTCCACGAGCTGGTCCAGGAGCATAAACAGAACTGCAGAAGATCCTGCTCTTCCCTGCTAAGTATTTTTTGGCTGCTGCATCTACCTAAATAACACAGTTCCTTTGCTATGGTTCTGAATTTAGAGGTGGGAACACTGAATTTCATTTGTTCTGGTAGTCCGTGCTTTTCTTTACTTGCAAACGTCTTAGCACAGGACCTGGCACATCTGCCTGTAGCCCATCCTTGTTGATCGTTCGCATACTAATCAGGGTGAGATACTAGTTCTGTCCTCCACTTTTATCATTTTACAACATACAGTGTCATACCTGAGAACGTAATTTGTCAGAATTTGTCAACTTGCACATTGTTGAGCTTAAAAATCTCCTCTGAAATGCCAGAAATCAGAAAAAATACACTTTTAGCTATATAAAAAGTTCTGTGGCACTTCTCCTGACCTGAGCGAGGGCTTTGTGCCCAGAACTCTGTCTCTTCTGTTTGAATTATATCAGCTGATGTAACGTATATTCTCTTCCTTGGAAATTCAGCCCAGCTTTTTTTAGTGAGGAATTTAGGGTCACGGCAATCAATACTCACTAGTTACAGGATGCAAATCGTTAAATAAGAAAGTGCCTTTGAATCATTAAGAATTAGCATAATTATTATGAATTATTATTTAATAATATAATTATTCTGAATTATTCAATAAGGGTTAAGAATAGAATATGAAGTCAGAGCTGTCTTACAGGAAGACAATTTAAGTCCACAGCATAGTTTTTTTTCTTCTGTTGTATTTAAGTAAGAGAACTGTCCAACTCTGCGTCTGTCTGACCCTTAGAAGATGGCAGATAAATTCTCCTCTAACCATGTGAAAAAGCTTGACTGTTTCTCATGGCTTTTTCTGGTTTTGACAGAGTTAACCTTCCACAAGACCATTTTTCACGAGTCCACTATGCCCAGTTGTAGTTACTGTCGAAATTAATCACTATTGCATCTTTGCTGGAGAAGAAACATCCACGCAGGGAAAATCGAAGTATTTGTACAGAAGCTGCTGCCTGTCGAGTTCTTTACAAACGCGTCATTTGATCTTGGGTTTCATTCTGTGTTAGAGATCACAGGCTTTGGAAAGACTATGTCTATAGAGAGATCACAGTTTAAACAAGGGGAAAAAAAAAACCCAAAACATTATGTTGGGGTGTTGCAATGGACCCAGCTCTCCTGTGCCTTTTCCATCACGAAATGTTGTCACTGTTGGCCCGGTGAAGAGGAGCAGCCCTCGCTATGAGAAGTGCACGATAATATCTACTGTGCAGGGAGTGAGCCTGAAGGAAGTTTACCTCATATGAATGATCAAGTATTTTAGTTCTTTTTGTGGGTGTGTTTCCTGAGCTATTTACTTCAGAAAAAATTGCTTTGGAAACACAAACTCTCTTTTCACTTCCATTTCTCTTGTAATCCCCTGACTCTGGGATTTGCAGATTTAAGGAAAATACGCTTCTTGTTGTGATGTTCCATATAATGTATTGAGTTGATGACAGCATGGCGGGTACTCGCGTTTGGATTTCCTACAAGTGTAGGGTTTGGAAATCCCATTACAGTCAACAGAATCCCAGTCATGGCCACAAAGCTATGAATGTTTTCTGCAGTGTCAGTACAACGTAGGGCATAGATAGAAGCGAGGCTTAACGACAAAATTGAAGCAAAAAGGACACAGCCGCTTCCTCACTTTTTAAAAAATCTTTCTGTGTTGTCATTGCAGTGAGTTCCAGGTAAGATTGTCCTGTCAGCTGTCTGAAACTGGGCTCCTAAACCAGTGCTGGTGTTTGCTCACTGTGGTACAGTGTCTCCTCGAATGCCGTGTGGCCAATTTTACAGCACAGTATTTCCCTGCAGACAGCTACCCCATCAGCCATACATAGCTGGAGCCAAAATAGGCCTAATGTTCTCCTTACTGCTACTACAGTATCTCTTAAAATGAGGGATGAGATCATAGAAGCATTTTGGGTAATGGTTCAGTTTCCTATTTATTTCTAGATCTTTTTTAGGCTCACGCTGTCCTTACAGAGTGACCTCCTGGGCTGCCGTGTGTAGCCACGTGACCAGCTATTTACTGTGCCTCGCTGGGCTAGTTTGGGTCATTTTGATAAACTGAGACAACATTTTTAGCTTCATGGTGATCAGAGGGTTCCACAGTGGGGGTTCCACAGTGGGGGTTCCACAGAGGGTTCTCTCAGGAAGATTCCAGTGCTGGGGTAAGAATGAAGTGTGGAGAAAGCGCTTTAGCCAGGACTGGTCATCAGCTAATCCATGCCAGTGCAGTTTGTTTTCCTTCTGGTGCTGTGAGTTTGCAATTTTTGGGTGAGTGCTTTTATTCTGCACCGGGTGAGGACCTAAAAAATATCCTTGAGTTAAGAGAGATTGAAGCAGAAGTCTATGGGCAGGTCCCAATAAAGAGCTTTGTTTACACTGATGGGTGCCTCATGGTAGTAAACTCTACACTTCATAGTATGTTAATTGCCTCATAGTATGTTTATATTTCCTACTGTAAATCCACTTGGTGCAGGACGTTTCATATTTCTAATCCACATTCTAATGTGCTTCCTTGTGTATCAAGAATTTGGGGGAATATAAGGTGCATTTTGTCATGTTCCCTGGTGTGAGAGTTCCAGCTGACTTTTCATGTTGGTGAGTTGCAAATGCCTGGGTGTCATGAGATCTTTTATTTAAAAAAATATAGCACACTGTTCCTATGCCAGATATGCTTTTGGAAAGCTATTTTGGCCCTCACCCCCAATAGTAACAAGAAAACACTGCACTATGAGTTATTTTTAAGTGGCTGGAAATAGCATCCATATTATTTCAAGCCACTGATGTATAAAATCTTTGTAATTAAAGAACGGCCACTTGTTTATTGCATGTTGTTTACTCTTAAATTTTAGAAAAGTGTCACGTGAACAAAAATTCCCATTCAAGATAATTTGTGAGCATCGTGCATTCTCCCAGAATAACCTTCTCACTTTAGTAAGAGAGAAAAAGGAGGATGCTAGAGCTCAATGAAAGCGATGAAAACGAATGCACGTTGTTTGGTGGTCGTTCAGGAAGTTCTGCAGGCATGTGAAATATCATATCAAAAAGGTTCTGCAGGTTGTGGAAGGTCAGAGTGTGTAAGACTGGGTCCCTGACAGCTCTTAAATAAACAGGGCTGGGTTTTCAACTACACTCTGAGGGGTGTAGCACAAGTTTTCCTAATACACAGTTGCGGTAGCTGGGTGGGAGTCAAGTGTAGTGCTTGCAGTAGATGAAAATTTCATTCCAGGGACACACTGATTTATTTATTTATTTTCTGTTAAAACACCGTAAGCAGATACAAATAATTAACGAAAGCTAGAAGTAACCAGTATTTTCTAGTATTTTATGTAGGTAGAGCTAAAATTAAATTAAATCATCCCTGTGCTTCCACCGTGTTACAGTCAGCTCGTGGTTTCAAAGGCAACAGAGTTTGTACCATGTGTGTCAGTAGCAGCTCGAGAACTCCCCGGATAACGTTTTAAATGCAGTTACACTGTGTATTTCCCTTCTGAAAATTATATTCTTCAAAAGAGAAATTTTTTCTAGGTGCTGTTACACTCTTTGTTTCAAGAGCAGATGCTCCTAAAAGTATTAAAAATAAATGGTCAACTGCCTTTAGTACTGTTTTCTTGTGAATTTTAATTCATTTTATAGACCTTTTTATCTGTAATTCACTTGTCTCCCTATTCTATAGACACAATTAATTACTTCTACAACTAGTGAAGTAGTTTTTGGAATTTTTCTGCATTTGAAACATAGGAAAGCAAATGTACTGGGCCGTACGTACAGAAGTTAACTTCTAAAATAGCAGACTGTTTATTTGATGGATAACATTTTTTCCTCCCAAAGTGTAGCTAATCAAATCCTCCCGAAGCAATGCCATGCATTCAATGCATGTCCCATAATTCTCTTTGGAGACAGTGCACAGCTGCTGCAGTTAGTATTAGCTGCTTCTTATGGCTCGGTATTTTCTTTCAATAAAAATCACAGATGGCAGGGTGTCTTTCACACCATGATGGTAAATATGAGCTGGTTCAGGTGAAGAGGTGATGTAAGTACATGTAATTCTACTTTAAGTATAAAAATCCTGCATTGAGCTCAATTACTGTCTGTTTTTCTGGAGTCCCTGAAGTGTCCAGACTTGATCCAGTGACAGCAGTGACACAAAATATAAATTGTTGTGCATCTTAGAAAGGACCTTGGCATCCTTTACCTATAAAAGTAGAGACCCAGCTCAGCAGGGCTCAGCTTCTGGGGCCCTGAGCTCTGCATATGTTCGAAATTGTGATTGTTACAGCTTTTGTGCTGTGTTAAGTGCAGGAGGCTCCTTAAAACCTGCCGCTTTCCTCCAGTTGGCTTCTGCGGTAGCTTGGTCCCCTTCTGCTCCCGCTGACACGTCTTCTTCCGGGTGGGAGGGGGAGACTTGTCAATTAATTGCCTGAAGCTTACAGACTGCTGTTTTATGAGTTCTCTTGTTGCTCATTTGAGGGTGAGCGCAGTGCTAACAAACATCACCGTAGATATCTCCGATTCCAATTGAGTTTCTCTGTGGAAAAAGAACTAACTGGAGCACATTGTTCTGAAGAGTAGAGTACGATGAGGACTTTGGTCCCACTCCACTTAGCTCCAGTGCGGGAAGCAAGGTAGCTCTGCCTTCACGCCTCTGTAGCAGGAGCTTCTTGGGGAGCATGTTACCTTGAGCACAGCCCTCGGCAGATGCAGTTGGGTAGCTTTAGGGGCCCAAACTTGAGCTGTGATGGTACTTTGGTCGAGACAAACTTGGAGGCCTTTGCACCAAGCTTTTTTGTGATGTGTAGACATGTCCTAATACAAGACTAAGATCTTAGAGGAGTCTGTTGCAGAACTAACAAGCATTTAAGAGTTTCCATCAGGTTGTACCATGTGTTGCTGTCTAATACCAGCTCAGTCTACATCCAAGTTAAGCAGGAGGATATAGAAACAGAATCTGATGGTGACTCGCAGTCAGAGGAATATCGCGTAGGGACTGACACAAGCAGAGAGCCTATTATGGGGCTACAATTATTATTAGAATTAGTGCTGGGAGTACAAATTTTGTCTCTGGACAGTCCCTCTATTGACTTTTTGAATTATTGCAGCACTGTTGTGAATTTGCAGAAACGGGATGAGAACATTTCATTCCATTGGCAGTGTAGGACTATACCTGCTCTGTGTTTTCTAGGCTGTTTTAAGTATCACATGTGCTGGAGCCTCCATCACTACTTCTACGTAGCTTTCTGAGTTCAAAATACCCGACTTTCAACAAGTTGAACAAGTCTAACTTGAAGCTCGTTTCAGATTGTACCTTATATTTCTCCTTCCTACCTCTAAGTGAGCTCATTGCCCCCGTAAAGACATTGGCAAAACTCCCATCAAGTTAAATACAGCAATTTCAGCACTAATATTTACACCAGTTAAAAATGTGTAGGCAGTACCGTTTTCCCCAGTTTATTCGTAATTGTGTTAAATAAACTATGGCGTCTATATCTGAGGTGTTTTTCAAAGTTCTAATGATTTTTCATTTGTCTCTGCTCACTTATACTTCTATTTTTCTTCCATGAATCTCCTGTCATTAATTTCTGGTAATGAAAAACCTCAAATGGAGTCTCAGTGTATGCAAGTGTCTCTCACTTCTGCTTTTATTTTTCCTACCAAGCTCTATTGCAAACTCGCAGAGCTGCTGTTCACCATTACCTTCCTAAATGGTGGTTATTTTTTTTTCTACTGCAAAAGCATTTGAAATAATTTTCTCTGCTTTTGACTTTTTGCAGACATTCTAAGCTGAAAGTTTTTTCATGCTGTTGTCTCAGTTTGCCTTCTCCCTGATTCCTTTTTTAAACGTTTTCATAATTTTTCCTTAAAACTGCAACATCTTCTGCAGGAATTTTTTTCTTAGTGTTCATTTTCATGGTGGTTAATTTTTCTTCTAGAACACATAATAAAAGAGCTAAAAATCCAGCCTGTTGCCAACCTTTGTGGAATAGCCTGGACGTAACAGTTCATTAGATTTTCTTTTAATGACTGTACTTCTGCATTCTGTTATTTTCAGTCTCTGTGTGTACCTGTGGACTTTAGGACGTGCAGACTCTGAACTTGGTGTTGGATATCAGGAAACACCAGGAGGATGGGATGTCTCTACTGCAGTGGAGATTGGAGGTGATTGGGGAGCTGTTACCTGGCATTCCTTTCCACTCCAGGGTATGGAAGGATTGTTGCATTTTAGTCATAAAGTTAGCAAAGACTATATATGTCTGTGAAACTTTCTATTCATCACTGGAAGATGTTAATCCCTGGCGTATTTGTCTGCTTTGGTATCAAGCAAAGATGATACCAAGGGAGTTTCCAAGTCTGCTCACTGCTTAGAGACAAATGTCTTCAGTAACAGGAACAGGCTAGTGCCCGTTTATCAAATTCCCTCCTGTTCTCTGTTGGTGTCTTCAACCGGTAGGTAGGAGCCAGCTGCTTATGTGTCTCAGGTGCTTGGTGAGCTAAATGACAGCATTGAGCACACTTGGTGAGGAGGATGATGGCTGTGCGTTCCTGACACGTTGTCAGCACGTTAGTCCCTAATATTTGCCAATCTCACCTAATGTTCTGGTTACGTATCATCTAAACGAGAAAGGGAATGGCGCTATTTTGGTAAAACATATGAGAATGTTTAACCACGCTCAGTTGCATAGAAGTATCCCAGGATTCACACCTCTATATAGAGTCTGCCAGCCCAAAGAAAGTTCTGGTTCTTCTCTTGGTCCTGTTTTCCTGTTGGGTTTTTTAGAGCGGTCTTCAGTGAATTGAAAGGGCTTCAAAGGGAATAACCAACAGGACTTGAACTGATTGGGCGCACCTCTGCTGAAGTAGAGGAAGTTCAGCAGCAGTCCTCAGCCCCAAATCCACATTGTGCAATGACTGTGGGTGGCTACCTCTAAAACAGGTTGGTCACACCCGTCCCATCCCACCCCCCTCCCCTGGGCTGCATGTGGCACCTCAGGCACAGTTTAGAGCAGGGGCAGTCTGAAACCATGCAATCGTTGCTGCAGTCCACCAGAACGGTGCTTTACTGACATGCCATGGTGTTGTTTGCGGCATGAAGACCTTTAGGGGAGGTGGAGGACACGAATACTTCCAGGCCTGTGCAGATAGACTGTTTTGGATGCAGGGTGCCAGTGCTGATGTAGTGGTTTCCTCACTGGCTCTTACAACAGATACTGAAGAGGACCGTGCCCAGAGTTGTGGCCTAGGCTTATCTTGGATCTTGAAGCTTGATCGCTTCAGAAGCAGATCTAGAGGAGAATTAAGCAATGTTTTTGTGGATCCCTTAGCACCCAATAGAATTTCTACTTCAAAATCAACTGATGCAGCAGTAAGTTTTCATGAGTATCATCTATGGCCTCTCTAGCACATACATGTGAGGGAGGGCTTTGCCAGCACCTCTCGTGCCCTAGGAGTTGACCAGGGAGGGAAGGAAGCTGGAGGAAGATACAGCACTCTGTTTGGAAAGCTGTAACTCCATGAGTTTTCTTGCCATCTCTAGACATCAGGATTCTTGTGCATCTTCTCTCTGGAACCACCACTACTTGAGAGGGAGGAAGCTGTAGGCTCCAGAACTGCAGTCTGGACTTAAGAGCTGAGGAATAGTAGATGAATCACCTTGTCCTACAAAATGCTTTCTGCTTCTAATGCATTCTCCCATGTTTTCTTTCATATCCTTTCAAGATATTTACTAATTATGTCATGGCTTAAGAGCTAAGCTAATAACTTAAAAAAACCCACCGCCCAAACCAGGCTCGCTGTGTCAGTGCTAGTGTGTTATTGTCATTTTTAATTGAAATTTAGAATTTAATAGTCCTAGACGTCTTTTAAAAACAATTTTAATTTTGAAACAAGTGTTTATTTTGGGTAAAGGACTCCATAGCTTCCGAGGTTCGAGGTTTTATGCTATACAGAGAGGTTGTTTTGTGAGTATGATAATTTCGTCGAGGCTTGTAGTCTGGGAACTCAGTTTGTCTATGTAATGCTGATCTGTTCTTCATACACATTTTTAATTTCAGTAAGCTCCTCAAACTCCTCTGCGTCTGATAATTATTCCAGGAAGATGTTTCCTGCTGGGGGATTTTTAGCAGGGAGCTCTCAATCTCTCTTTCCCTGAGCTCCATACATCTCTAAACAGGGTTGTTTATGAACAGAAAAGTTTGGCAGGTTCCGTATGGGTGGAGCGCAGTTGAGAAACAGGAGTTTACATAAATCTTACTGAGCAAAATTGTTGGATAAGAGCCAGTTATGTATAGCAGATCTGCTTTTTTCCATCTGAAGCTGTGTGCCTAAACTTGTCAGGCCTCATGGAAATTCTGTAATTCTCTCCCCTTCTCCCATGTTCTTCATGCCTTTGCATATTCTCTGCAAAAATTCTGCGGTGCCTGTAAGCAGAAAACCTCGGACAAGTAAGATAGCCCAAACCTCCGACCGACTAATGAGTTTATAGTGCAGAGTCTTTTTCCCTGTAGTGCTGTGGAGGACGGTCACGTTTTGAGCAGTAAACTCTGTTCCTATCACCCCTGACAAGTGCAAGTTATTTCGGTGCCTACATAAGAATTTTGGGCTTCTTACTTGCGTTTGCTGTTGTATATCCCTGTAACCGCCTTTATCTCTCTTGGAATAATCAATACCCAAGTGCTTGGTGGGAACAGCAGGCAACACACTACGTTTCCCTGTCACAAAACTTTGCTAAAAGGAGCTCCAAATCGTTGTTATCTTCAAGATGAAGACAAGATAATTAAAAATAATTATCCAGTCTGATACTTTTTAATTACTTGTAAATTCATTATTTTAGACTATACTCAAAGTATATATCTCCTACCAGGCCAGTGGCCTACAGGTTCTGAATATAATTTTATTAGCTGCTTTGAAGAGTCTATTACCTATTTAAAAATACTGCAAAATGTAATTATTTTAATTATTTTTAATCCTACAGGATACATTGCTAATTATTACTGATATTCTAGATTTAGTTTATTATAGAGTCAGACTTTGTCTGACTAGTTTTGGGGTTTTAATTAAAAGTTCTAATGGATTTATTATTAATAGCTTTGGGCGCCTTTAACTGGAATGCTAATCACCTTTTCTCCCCTGTATTTTCTGTGGGAGACATGTGGGCAATCAGAAGAATGATTCAGTCCCTCTCAACTAGCTGTTGACGTGGGATGACTTACAGCCTTCCACAGAAGTCTGTGACTTGTGCTGGCTTCTAAAACATGGAAGTAGTATTTGATAATCAAGGCTCTCATACAGAATTTCTCTTCTGCGATGAATAGCTGTGAACTGAAGTGATGTGACCTCCCAAACAGTTATGTTTATGAATATAATTTTTCTCCAAAAGTGACCAAACTCTCCAAGTTCTGGTCAGTGGAGATTCTGGAAGCATGGAAAGAGTTTGAAAACTATGGGAAATGGAGAGTGGGGAAGAGGGATCTGGGAGCTAGAGAACCAGGGTGAGCTGAGGACGTGGACCTGGAGTACTCAGGGAGCCTTGGGGCTCATAGAAGAGGAGGTAGAGAGGCGTGGGGCTGGATGGAAGGGGTTCACGGGGCAGCACAGGGCAGGGAGGCAGGAACTGGGCTGCAGTGGGGGGTCTGGAGTGCAGGCGTAATGAGAAAGCAGCAGTGATCAGCCACACCGCAGAACCAACAAGTCATGCCCAAACCCAAACCCGAGCGTGGTGTTTCTTGGACAGGAACAGTGGGTGATGTTTCCACATGGCTCGGAGCGTGGGAGGGAATAGCAGATAGCGGCGGAGTCCTGGCTCTGGGTAAGGCAGCAGCTCTCGGGCGAGAGCGGCTGGTTGTGAAACACTGCAGAGCTGGTGATAGCGCGTAACCCCGGGCTGGAGGGACGGGGCATCAGGCCGTGAGAGCACTGACTTCTTTGTAGTCTGCCTGGGCGTGTTGGACACCACAGACTTTCCTATCTTCTAGTATTATTTGACAGGCTGTTGTAACGGTCATAAAAAGCCCATGGTCTCAGTTCATAAAAAAAGAGTCCATGGTTTTAAAGCTGTACAGCTCTTTTTTGAGGCCTTACATCGCCGTGCTCTATTTCCATGCAAGTAGATGATGACTTAATGAAGTATTTGTCTACTAGCAAAACTGTGCCTGGTTTAAGGTTGGTAATCAAGTGGGCAAAAGGCTTGAAATAGTGAGGAGGGTGTGGTCTGGAGGTGGGGATGAGGGATGAAGGGCAGGAGGTGATGACTGTAAGGTTCACTCCCAGAAGGTTGGAAGCCTCTGTCTTTTAGACACTTGACAAAAGCAGGGGCACAGGCGACTCTCTGTAATGCTGCTGGGAAAAACAAGAGTTACTACAATATTATTCATGCTGAAGATGTGAATAGTTTGGCAGGCTGCAGCCATCTGGTTATAGTCAAAACGTCTGCCATAGAGGCCTTTAGATTAGACACTGACCAGAGATGCTTCAGTTCTTGCCATTCTTTCACCTCTGATGTACATTCCCATGAAGAAAAGCCTTTGAAAGTAATGCTGGGAATTCCGACGTTTTCCTGCATTGCACAACAATGAAAAAAAGAAAAAGCCCTAAAAGCCCTTTACCTTATTAAGATATATTTTGAGGCCTTCTGATAACTCTGTGATTTAAAGGAGCCGAAGAGAGGTTTAGGTGTCCAAACTGCACTGACTGCTCACGGGAACAAGAGGCGTAAGCCCTCCCATTGCCTACAGAAGGGGCTGGGCTGCCTGGGCTGCACAGCTGTGATGAGACACTGTGTGTGCAGACCAGTCTCTTACCACCGCTGTTCAGCTGCGCTTGTAGCGTTGTCTTACAACCTCCTATCTGAGACGAAAATCACCTGCACATCTGAATTCGGGGGGAAAAAAACAACAAAACTGCTAAGTTCCTTATAAATAGGATCGTTCTGTGGTAAAAGTGTATTTATTGTTTATCACCCTAATGTGGAAAGCCAAGTGAACAGAAAGTTTGCTTCTGTAAACCAATTTACTGATTAAAAATTGCATACGCTGCCTGTCACCGACATTACAGCGTGTTTAACCCCTTTCTTGATTTCTCTAGACAAATGCAAAGTGACATCTTAAAGGAAGAGCAGCTATTACGAGCACTCCAGACTTAATGCATTGACCTGGAGTGCCCCCCGTGACCTTGGCAGTGTAAGGCAGATTAGTTGTTCGGTGCATCTTTCTGCTCATGTTTATTTCGTGGGAGGTATAAATGTTGTATTCACGCACCTTGCGATGCGTGAAGTTAAAATTAAACAATTTGCCATCGTGTCTTGCAGTGAGAATCTGAAAATCACGCTGCTGTGTCTGTGTACCAGACAACAGTGAAAAAAATTTTAGTAAGAAGGAGAAAGGTGAGACTTTTGGGGAGACTGAGTAAATGTGGGGACCTGAGTGTAGATCTTTTGAAACACCTCAAGTACCGAAGGAATGATTCAAAGATAAGGTAGTGTTCACATGACGTCACAATCTCAGGGCAGATATTGCTGAAACTCTGAACTCAGTCGCCGTGGTACCGTGCAATGTTCTGACTGGAACACTCTCCAGTATGAGGCTCTTTCCAGTAATCAGTAAAACAAATTTCTTTTTAAGCCAGTGAGAGAAGCAAATTTATAGTTATTCTCTGCCAACTGCTTAAAAAGCTGCCAGCTGATCTGTTTCTCTGCTTTTTGTGTCAAAGTTGAAATCTATCTTGACTTGAGCTGAATTCTCCGTGTAAAAGCATGGTGATTGCTGGCACTTTCCTCTTGTAGAAAAGCCCCTCAGCTGTAAACTTCTGAAACCGTTTTTTATAAGCACACAGTTTCTAGTGGAGCCTCAGACTGCAGAAAGAGCTGGAATAGGACAGTTACTCAGAAGTCACGCTGACCGATCGTTGTTCAAACTGTCAGGCTCAACGATTAGTGGCGTTTGTTGATTTCAATGTAATAATTTCTATTTTATTTAATGGACTTTTACCCCACTCCATTGGTGAGCAGCGCCAGCCCCTGTGACCTGCACTGTTACAGCTGGTGTATAGACAGGACATATTGCCTGTCTGAGAATGGGGAGACCGAGGCAGAATACGAATTCAGGCGGTGGTGCTCTGTCAGCGCTGCCTTTCCTTAGCAGAGTGAGGATCGCTGCTTGCCAGAGGACTTCTTCCCTCCGTCACTGCTTTATTTAGGCCCTTCTCGCTCACTCCTTGGACAGCTTCGCCTGTATTTCTGCACGTTCTGGCCCACGTTCTTGAGTTTTCTTCTGTCCTCACATTCTTATCATCACTTTTTCTCGTGAATCATGCCTTCTGATATCGATCCAGCTATCTTCTGTGTCCAACAGCTTTCCTTTCTTCTTAGCGCTTTTTAAGAGAGAGAAGGTGAGTTTGGGACAAATTCTGGATGCTTGGCAGATTCAGAAAATACCTATTCTCTTCCCAGTTTGTCACCGCTTCCTTTATAATTCAAGAAAAAGCTCTCTATGTTTCAGTATATTTTTCGTAGTGTTTTTCATAGTACCTATTGTAGTATTTAGGAATTAGTATTTAAAATACTTAAATATAAGGAACGCAAGAATGGTTAGGAGCCATGGCTTCATTTTTCATTCCAGTGAACAGCACTGGTCAGAAGCATTACAAGAAAGGAGAAGGCATTGTAACATAATAAATAAAAACATAGCATAATATTCCTTCAACCTCCATAAATCCATCTGTGTTTTTCACGCATGTTCTACACATCTGAACACCATCGCAATGAAAGGGCAGCCTGGACATTCCAGCCCTCTCAGCTGACTGCTCCCCTGAGAGCCCTCTCCAGTGTTGGTCTTGGCACGGGCTTATCCTAATGGGCATCATTTTCATCAGATTTGTTTGCAAGGTTAATTTTCAGAGTCTTTATTATTCACTAATATCTTTCTCCTAAAAAATGTCTTTAAAAATTCAAGCGAATGTATCCCAATCAAACTAATGTTTCTCAAAAATCTGCTCAAACTTCCAGCTCTGCCTTCCTAAACAGGGTTTAAAGGAAGACATGGTAAAGCCAACAGCAGGATCATAATCGCTGTTTTGGTCTTTGCATTAATAGTTCAAAACGTGTCTCAGGGTCGGGTGTATTTTCTTTTTGAGACTGTTACTGAATATGTCAGTGTTCCTACTTCGCGAGAGATGTCCCTGGATTAATCACATAGCCACAGATGTCCTGTGCTTGCATGAACCGTTGTCTGGAGGTGACATAATTTGGAGCAAATGTTGAAAGACTGTTGTGAATCTGAGCTACAGCGTGGGGGTTCAGGAGGCAACATGTGATTTTGGTTTCGGATATCTTGAAAACAGAAGACCAGTCTGGTTCTGAGTTGTGCAAAATCCTCTGGGGACAGCTCACCAAGAACTATGCTCTGTTATTTTGAGCATGTATTAGCATCCCTGATTTCTTGAAACCAGCAGTCCCCTTCATGCAGTGCTGAAATAGATATGCCCAGAGTGACACGAGTTACTCAACCGAAAAAGTTAGAACTGATAGAGTGTGGAAAATGGGATTATCTTACCTGGTGAGTTCTGCCTGATTTGACTCATTTCAGTATCAAAACTTTATGTCAAGAAATACTGTGACCGTTGATTGCAGCGTCCAACACCAGTGTGTGTGGAAAGAACCATTATTAAAACAACATTATTAAAACAAGAACTGTTTGGAAACAATGGTGCTCGATATTTAGGAAATCCATTCCTGCCCACAAATCCATCCTGATCTAAACCCTCTTCTTTCAGACCTCTTGTTTTTGATACCAGGGTTAGAAGCTCTTCCTTTTAGCCTTGGCTAAGGCATGTTGTGCAACTTTCTCCTCTTTCTAACAGTAAAGGAATTTAACCTTTCCCAACCCTTTCTGGGCAGGGAGTTTCCACATCCCATCACGTATCTATCATTAATAATGCACATTTATTCCTCAGCTGACAATTTTTCCTAGCAGTCAAATTCTGAGCAGTAGCAGGCGGTTTCAAGGCAGCGTTCCTTTTGTTAAAAGCCTCAATCATATCTGGTGTTATTAAGGATAATAATTACCTCTGGAGTGTTACAATAGTGCTACTGCTTCAGAAATTTAAGGTGTGTTTTGCTACTTCATTTCTGATTTTATTTTCAGCTGTTTAGGCTCAAGATGCAAGTGTGAGAGTGGAGATTAAAGCTGTAGTGACCCAGTTATAGCTATTGCAGCTGTTAAGCACCACTAATTTAAAGACAGGCATTTAGTGTTTGGGAAAATGAGAGAAATCTTTTTGTTGACAATTCATCATTGCAGCCTTCGATGGTCTCCATAAAAATAAATGCTTGACAATTCTTTAAACATGTTTGAGGTGGTTCCTTTTCTCGTCAGCCAGCCACCGCAGTTCGGCGGGGATGCAATATTTCTCATGAATTGAGAAAGAATATGTGAGATCATATTCATGTTTATCTTGACCGTATGTGCAGGCAACAGAGATCTCCTTCAAGTTTTTAATTTAACTGCCCTCTGCGTGCGAAGGTAACTCTTGAGTGGATATTGTGCAATTGTACTGTATATGGATAGGCACCGAAGCAGTAAATGTTCCTGGTCATCTCAGTGGAGTGGGAGCTTTGCAGACAGATTATGGCAATTTAAATGTCAACAGAGTTATTTTACTTCTGATCATTTTAGTAAAAGCATGCAGTTAATGTGCTTATCCAGCATGGTTGGATATTCCATTCATCTGAAGGGACATTCCAGAGGAATAAGGCTGCAAGTTTTAAATTGAGTATGGTTTCATCATCTAAGCAGCAGGTTGGATTTCCTAGACTAACATCTAGACTCTCTGGAACCACAGGTTCAAATCCTGGCACACAGCCCTGCCAAGTGTCACACTTGACACTCCTTTGGTCCCCAGTGTGTTGCTCCATGACAGCTCTGCTGAAATCTCGCACATACAGCAGCGAATAAGCAGCACGTTTCATCCCCTGCCAGTGGAGTGGACATGGAATGGCCTCTGCTCCCATTTGCTCTTTGAACAGGGAGAGAGAGGAGGAGAGAGACACGGGGCATGTTAGGGTGTGGGAAACGTACAGTGAGGAAAAGCTGAACTCTCCCACAAAATGTGAAAAGCGTTAAGAGAAAATAGAGGTTTTGCTTCAGAACTGAATATCTTTGGGTTTGGAAGAAGAATGTGGAAGTTCAGGTGCTACCAGCACTCAGTCTAGTCATCAAGATGGCTCTTGAGCTGCCCTTTATCATTTGGTGCTCTCTTCCTAAATTAGAGAGATCAAGCAAACAAAAAAGCCACCCCACCGTCCCAGCTGAAAAACTGTTTGGAAATTGTAACAGAAGGGGAGAGAAGTTTGAACACCTTTGCAGATGGCCCCTTTTTGAGCAAACATTTTGACCAAGAAATTAACTATCGTCTTTGATGAATAGAGCGAGATTCCTCGACTGCCCAAGTGACATTTCATAAGCATCTCCTGTATTGATTTTAATGTCCCTTCCCTCCTAGTTATGAAGGAAAATACAAAGAACTGTGGAGAAGCATAAGGACCGCACTGTCTCCATACTGGAGCAAAAATGTGCTGTATTTACCACAGAGCGAGGTGTAAACGTGCGTCTGCTGCTGCCATTGCTCTTTCATCGAGTGGTTTCATTCACTCCTCAGTTGATTGACATCCGGTACGAATCAACTATACTTATCAGTGCTGTGCTTGAGCGTGGAACAGACAGATTTCACATAAATATTTTAATGTATCAGATATGTTACTTTCCAGGAGTATTTCGACAGACTAAAACAAGCAAATATTTTAACCCTGCCCCATCCCTGGTACTACTACTGCTGAAATACTGTTTAAGTAGGAACTGCAACCTAGAAGCACTTCAAATTGTCAAGGATCATTCATTTTGAAATAAAGGCGGCTGAAATGAAGCCATCTTCAAGACTGGGGACAATTATTATGAAGCATACTGGATTCCAGTGAGAAGAAAAAGCCTCGGACACCGAAGATGTTGTAACATTTCCACAGAGGAGGTTGAATTAACTTTTTTTTTAACTTTTGGTTTTCATTTATCACAGAGCAGGTGACTAGATTTCTGTTTGAATATTGGAAGGAAAATGGCATAAATCAGCTCTGCTGTGGGTTGATTTGTAAGAAAAGTTGTCGAAAGGGCTGATAGGTTGTTGGGTCGTGACTCCCTCCTGCAGCGGCCTGAGTGCAGAGCTGGCACAGCATGGAAGCAAACCTGCACAGCACTGTGTGCCAGCCTGCATGCAAATGCGTTGGCTTTTAGTGGAGACCCTGCGACAAACAAGATCTTACCATGGTGCCACATCACCCACTTCCAGTGCAGCCAACCTCACCACCACTGCAAACCGAGTCCCTTCCAGGGGCTGGTGTGGGAAGGGAATCAGCAGAGCTGGAGTGTGTGCAAGGAGATGAAACAATAGCAAAGTGCACGTTTCTAGTTAAATAGAGAATAGAATAAAAATGAGTCTGGCATGAAAGAATAATCTCATTACCGTCAGAGGTGTTTACAGCACTGTGTCAATCATCCCCAGACTCTGTGCTGTACAGTGATGTCAGGAATTTCGCTGCACTATCCAGGTGTGCACGTGAGCGATCCTCATACGTGATCCAGGATAAGTTCCTGCGTGTCTCCTTACATTCTGAGAAGTTTATTTTATTACTATAGGCATACTTTTGAGAGAGTTTCATGCTTGGGCAGAAAAGTCATTTTTTAGGAAAAGCAGTTTTACCTTTCTATTAATACTGTAATAATTCAGGCTGTTAGGTTATTGCTCTTGCACTTCACTAAACTGAAAATCAAACAAACTTCATCCTAAGCAGAATCAGGTGCCACAAAAGTAAAAACCTAAGGAGAAGAAAAAGCTATTAAGAGATATAAGCACACAATGAACAAGACCTTTTAGAGGAGATTAAAGTATGTGACAAGCATTAGTATTTCAAGGTGCTGCGATCTACTCGTGGATTGATGTGCCTCAGAATGAGATGAGGCACATTAAAAGATGAAATCACTCAAGCTGGTGTGAGACTGAATATGAGCAATTACCAAATAGTTTGGCATTAAATAAAATGGAAGATTTTGTGAACTCGCAGTACGAAGGCTCCAACACTCGGTCATCGAACCTTTCTCTTGAAGTACAAACTTTGAGAGACAACACGGGGACTTGGAAAGGAACAGTTCCAATTTTAACGTTGCCGTCTGGCACTTGGTGTGGTGAGAAAGCATTACTTGCTCAGAAAAAAAACCATTAAAGTGTTTAACTGCAGCATTGCTGTAAGCATCAGCCATTTAGAAGTCACAGCCATTAGCGTCTGCAGGTTGGGAGTGCTGGCCTCGAATCTTGCCAGGTACCTCTGCCATGCTCGTGTGGGAGCGAAGACTTACATGCAGATTCCATTAGGAGGCTTTTTTCTGCATTAAAGAGCCTTATTCCTCCTGAGTATTAAAGCAGAATCCTCTTAGGTCCCATTGAAACAGTGTGTCTGGACTGTAAATCGGACACAGCAGTTTTACCAAGGGCTTTAGCCTAAAGCGTGTGTAACTGTGATTAAACAGCAAACGCTGCTCTCCACTGGCGTGGTTGTGGCCTTAATTGGGATCCGGGACTGGGGCAGCCACTAAAATGAGATGGTAAAGGTCCAGTTCAGAAGAAACAGGATAATTGAAGTAGTATTTGTGAATAATTGTAAATGAAGAACTAAGTGGGTGAAGATGAAGGGAACAGTTTTTCTTAGCCTCGTTTCTGTGTTTTCTTCCAATAATCAGAGAAAAAGCAGATCCTTATGAGAAATCTGATTTTTTCTTGCCAATGGATTGATTTGCTTTCACTGAACTCAGCCAAAGTTCTAACGCTGAACCTAAGTAGAAGCGGGCTCAGACACCATAAAATCCCATAAACTCATTAAAAAGATACAAACGTGCACAATGTATTGAAATGTTAAAAAAAAGAATTTAATTATAACTGCTTGAAACTTCACTTATGAAATTAGAGTGAATGTTGTTCATGAGATTTGGTGAACGAAACACTTCTGAATGAAACTGAATTCATCGTTGCTGGTTTTGGTTTCAAAGCAAAAGGTGTTTTCTGTAGCAAATAAGTTACGTGGTGAACTGGAAGATGATGGAGCTTGCGTCCTGCATCCTTCCCCATATACCCACCTGTACACCTTCCACTTTGGGCAATGTGGCAAAGTTTCTTGTCTCCGTTTCTTGTCTTGGCTTTCTCTTGGCTGCCAGGTGCATTCACATTGCTGCTTCTCAGGACAGGTCAGTTCTTCACTGCCGACCCTGTGGATACTTAGCCCTAGCTTCCAAATTTTAGGCAAGCCGTTACACACGTTGTGTATTTGAGGTCCTTTTCCCTCATTCAAATTTGGCAGAAATTTACTCAGCCGCTGCGTGAGGATGTTCTTGTTTCATCTGAATTGGTAACTTGTACATTAAAGTCCTCAGCTAATCGTGAGTTCCTCATAAGGTAATGAGCTAATAAAAAAAGAAAAAAAAAACCCTAATTGATTTTCTGCTAGTTCAGACTCAGTAAGTGATTATTTCTGCTCGTTAGTATTAGCCAGTTCTGGTGTTTATTGGCATCTTGAAAATGAGATCTGCATGGTTGAATGGTGTTTACTAAATAAATACCAGTTTTGTTCTGAATGGAGAACTGTTCTAATTGCATTAGGTACCAGTTTGATCACATCTCAGCACTGAAACTGTATCGGATCTATAAGGTGACTACGCTGATTGATATGACCCTTCTGTGTGAAAATCTCGCTTGGTCTTCCACGTTCCTTTCTGTCAGATCTTTGAACTTAGCAAGTTCTCTTACTGCTTCATTCTAACATCTGCTTACATTTCTTGTAATGTGTTTACTCAGTTGACATGGTGCAGTTCACACGTACTCCACATACGTAACCTGAAAAACCGAGTTCCCTCGTGATTTCGGCTCTTCAGCCTTGGTGACCTTGATCTGGAAATGGAGTCTTGTGGCAGTGTCACCTGTTGACTTGGAGTGTTGTGAGCTAGACTAGATGCAACATCTGTCCCTGTACATGAGAAGCAAAATGCTGAGAGAGCTGGAATAGCATTTCATTGCCATAACCATTGATTCTGATCTTACAAATAGCTCTTTTCCGTCTGGGTGAGCCAAAGGAAAACTCACCTGTGTATCTCATGGAACTTACATGTTTCTTGCTTGTAGGGATGTTTGGTCAGGTCAGCTCAGCAGGGCTGGATGTGTATCTCTTTTATTATTATCAGCCGGGTGGATTCCCCAGGGAGCCAAAACAAAAACAGCATGAGCTCTTGGTGACATTTTAGAGTTCACTATATATCCCGCTAATGAGAATCATGCCCTGGAACTGCGTTCATTTTGCCTCTCAAGTTAAAAATATCAGAGTGGGTCTCAGGACATTCATGCGCCTTTAATCTCAGCATATTTATCATAGTTGAGTAATCACAGTGTATTTTAGAAGCAACAAGAAATACCAGGTCTCTCAGAGCCCAAGCAGATCGTCACTTCTGCTAGAAATTATTTATCGAGCAGCCGGAGTTGAACGTATGAAGCATTTTGCTGCAAGGGCTTTCTGCTGCTTTTGAATGCGAGCAACGTGCTGGTCACAACCCATCGCATTGGCACATGTGATACATACAATAATAACTAACCCCCCCCCCAAATTAAACACAGTCATTTAAAGGTGCTTTCAGGAAACGTTGCTCACAACTCTCCCATCATCACATGCAATATTTTCTTTCTTTGGCTGAACCCAGTTTCCTGCTGAATTTCCCTTTTTTTTGGTAGTAGATTGAAAGTTATGAATTGTCATCTCTAATACAAACATTTACTGATTAAACAGTCCCAGTCATGATGTTGACATTTATGTTTAAAAGCTGGTTCCAAAACCCATGATGGATGTTTGAGATATTTGCTTTGCAATTGGAAATGAAGAATCTGGTATTTTTTGAATAACGCTTTAATAATCTTTTCTGGACACTGTATTGATGCTGGATATGGGATCATGTTAAAATCAGATCCAGATGCAAATGTCAAAGACTTTACTGAACAGGGGGCCCGGATTAAGATTTTAGTTAGATTTTCTTCTAGGAAACATAGGAAATTTGTTCAAGCTAAAATTTCTTGCTGTCATCTGGGCGTTCCTGTTTCTGCAGAACAGAACGTTTAATATTTCTTGAGCAGTTTCACTGCCAGAGGAAGGGGCATCATTTCAGTCTGTAATCCATGGGAAAGGGTTCAGAACATCAGCGTCTGATTCTTAGCAAGGTAATTTATGGTAATTTCTCCTTTACATTTCTGTGAGATATAAACCTCATCAACTTTAAACGTTTACGTTGAAAAATTCCCTCTTGCAATTCCCTGCGAGAGCAGCTCTGCAGAATGTTCACTCGTTGCTTTTCACCCGTGGCTGTGGCTTGGACAGGCCTCACTGAACAGGGATTTTATTAATGAACTGCTGGGTCAGACTCACACTGCGGAGACGGAGGGTTCAATCCAGCCTTTAGGTTTGCTGGTTGTCTTTTCACTCCCTTTTTTTTTTGCCATATTTTGAATGATATATAATGTCCTAAAACAGGTCATTCAAAAAAAAAAAAAAAAAAAGAACTGTACATGAGCTTCCATGGCAGCAGAAAGTAGAAGGGACAGAATGGAAACACTTTGTGTTAGAACAGCTTTTCAAATAAAAAGAAAAATTATTCTGGCATTTATTCTGACATATTTCCTTATTTATGGATTCATTTCAGAACTTGAAAGAAGGGTGTTACTGGTGATCCAGTTCATCAGAGCATTCCATCGAGCTCTTGGAAAAAAGGAAACAAAAACCCGCGTTTGAATTCTGTCTTAATGCTTTGATCTAACCTGAAGTCAGTAGAAAAGCTCTTACAGATATTATGGAAGTAGGTTGAACCTGTGTGAGAAATCTGAGAGAAAACCTCCTGTATTTTACAATGTAATACATTAACTCTAGAAGTGTCCCCCAAATACCTGTCATTCAAGGAACAAGTAAGTAAATAGATGAGATTCCCGCTGTCCCTCAGTTGCATCAGAGCATTTAGGTAGGTAATAACCTGACTGCAGATCTCTGGGTTCGGGAGAGAAGACCTGTAAAGTTACTGATACAGTAATCTGAATTTAAGAAGCATATATAAAAATAACCAATATAAAATAACATAAATGTCTGAAAAGTAGAAGTGAAGACTGTTGTTTATCTCGAGGGGCTATAGTCTGTAATTCCATTTTTATTCCAAGGTCTTACACCAAGGCTGTGATGCTGCTTCCTTAATACCTTTTAAAATGGCTGTTCCAGTATGTTCTCACCTGGGGAGTGTCTGTGGCGAAGCCAGGAGCCTTCAGACACAGCCATCACAGCTTTGTGGAGGGCGATACGGCTATCGATGTCCTTCTGGGAGCACATGTCTGAACACCACGTCCATACGATCCATTGTCTATAATTAGTAGTATCAATAGACTATTGATTAATAACTTTGATTAGTTTTCCTGAAATCATCTCTGATGCCAGTGTTTGAGTAGAAGTTAATTAGTGGGCCCTGCCTCTTACTCTTGTTAAAAAAGCCCCTGATTTATACACTAGGTAGATATTAAAACACAGTCATCACTGAAGAGTCTAGGCAGGGTTCATTGGAATTGTGTGAGCGAAGGAGCTCGTCAGGAATTGCTGGTTAGAGCAGCGTGCTTGGAGGGTTCCTGAAGGAGGAGAGGGAGGGAGCAGAGAGAGCCACAGCCCCAGACACCTTGGGAGTGTGAGGGGCCGGGGAAGGGAACTGCGAGCAGAGAAACCAGCTCTGACGTTCCATTCCTTCGGTGCTCGGGGAAAAAGGTGTTCTGTGTTCTGGTAAACACACCGGGCTGCATCAAAGAACTGGCTGCCTCCATCAGCAGCTTTCTCTCAGGTTCAGGAAAAAAACGAAAGGCTCATAAATCTTGGCTTACGAGAAGGGTGAGAGCAACCTCCATGTGTGCTCATGGATCTGGGATATTTATCCTTTGCTAACGCTGCGATGGTCGCTGCGGGACTGTATCCATCCATAAAGGTTGCAAGGAGGGTCTTTTTCCCGCTGTGGTCTGTTGCTCAAAATCATTTGGAAAGCTGCGGTGTTCAAGAGCTGCACCTGGCAGAGTGACGCCTACTTCTCCTGGTACTCATGGTCTAGGTTGTTCTGGGGTAACGCTTGCTCAGGGGGTTTGCAGCAGCAGTAACTCCTGTAACTCCTGCAGGCATGCCGGAGGAGTTTCTTGCGTGATCTCCACCCTCAGAGGGATGGATGCAGGGGAGATGCAGTTAGAGCGGCACATGCTCTTGCTTCTGCGGAAGCTGGGAAGACCAGGACAAAGCCCGTCATGGGCAGGGCTGGGCTCTCATCGCCAGTGGATGCCATTGAGCTGGCGCTGGCTGAGGAGTGTAGGATTGGCCTGCTAATCTCTTTAGCCAGGGAAAGTAGAGTGTTCCAGAGCTTCCCTTGGGTTCTTCGCGTGGCCGGCTGTGCTTACGTCATTCTACATAACCAGTGCTTCAGGAGCACCAAAACCACCGTCTTTGTAGCTTGGTGAGATAGCCTCTCTCACAAAACACAGTCGTGTATCTCAGGTGGGAGCACACCTGTGCTTTTGAAAACAAACCCATTTTCTATGTTGTCATTTTTACTCAAGCTGTTTCCTGAAATCATTTCCAGTGCTGTGGACGGGGTTATCAGCTAGTCTGAATCAATACAGACTTGTTTGTGGGAAAGGATCCAGCTCTTTGTATCTCGTGGGGAGACTTGTCAGAGCAAGCCCTTGCGTTCAGAATTTGTTCTAGTAACGAGGAGAGGTGGGTGCTTCCCCCGTCTCTCAGCATCTGAAACTTCACTCCAAATCAATGTTCCCTCCACACCCACTAGCTTTACGTACCCAGCAGCTGCAGCGGAATCTAAATGGAATCATGAGATGGTGCCTTGGACAGAAAATGAATCCTACCGTTCTTGTGCAGCTGTTCCAGGGGTGGCTCCAGCCTAGAGTCCACACGTGAGGACACAAAGATCATCTGCCTGCTGTATGACCATGCATCCTCAGCACCTTAGACAGGAGAAGAGGGTTCATAGCGAGTGTCTGCAGAGAGTTGTCTTCTGCCCTTCTTCCCATTTCTGCCTGCAAGGGATTCAGGCCCAAAGGCTCCTGGTTATGGGAATGGAAAGAATCCGTGTGGAGTAAGAGAGCAGGAGGTAGAAGGCTGCAGAACACAGAAAAGCTGTATTACATGAAAAGCTCTAGAGAATAAATTTAAAAACTATACAAAATCTTTATTTAGAGGTTTCAATTTTAGTCATCAGACTCTGTAACTCCACAGACAACGAGACAGATGAGATTGCTCTGTGAAAAAGCTTCTAGCATCCAGCTCTTTACATCTAGCAGTTGGCTCTAGAAACGTACACAGAACTTTATTTAGGAATTATTTTTGTTTGTTAACAGTTCCTAAATAGATCATTAAGTCCCTTTGTCAAAACCAGGTTTACAATCGTTAACCTGAGCGTGGCAGAGTGAAGCCAGCGTGGGGACATCTGTATTTATTGCAGTCCCACCTTTAATTCTTTCTTGCTTTTAGATGTGCTTTTATCTGGGGCAGAAATAAATAATGATTCATAAACTTAAGTAAATATGTGCTTAAATAATTCTAAGCATCTTTCAAGTCAGGACTATCTCTGTATTTATAATTAAACATGCTATTTAAATGTGTAATCCTGAGTGAAGCCCTCACAGTACAAAACACAAGGCAAAAAAAATCTGTATTTCATCTTCATCCTTCCAAGTCCCTCCATGCCACTGAAGTGAAAGAAAAATAAATATTCAAGGAGCAGGCTGGCAACTATAATGAAGTTATGGGATACGACTAGCGAATAATGACATTTCTTGAAATGGCTGTGTAAAAAAAAAGAGGCAAAAAGTGTCTAGTTGTTGACAGAAAGCGTATAAAAGAGAAGAGCCTGAGACCAGTTTTTAATAGGTACAGCGTATTTTCTAACAAAATTGCATTATACTAAGTATTTAAATTAAATACAAAATTATATATTGTTACGTGGAAAAAAAATTTGCTTCAATATTTTTATATCTTTTAAAATTACGACTCTTTTCTGTCAGGCGTGGTATTTTATGAGCCTGAATTGGCCCCGCAGAACAAAAGGAGACAAAGGAGATGTATTATTTATAAAGGTTGTTCATTATAATGATCAGGGACAGAAAGCATTAACACAGCAAGAGGTCCTGAGTGCGCTGGATGAGGGAGAGCGGAGGGAAAGTGGCGGAATGGCAATTCTGAATTTTGAAGAACATCTCTCGAAAATTTCCGACCTCCCTTAGCTGGAGCAAGAAGTACAGGGGTAAAAAATAAACAGTTCGTGTCACCTAAGAACGTTGCGCTTCTTTCAAGCCCTTCTTCCATTTGATATTTGCAATTGGGGACTTTCTGCCTTTTGAAAGAGCAGTTTTCTTTGAGGAAATTGTGACATATATCAGTGGTGTGACGCATCGCTAACGGGTAAGAGCTTGGTATGACTAATTTAAAGGTTTGAGCTGTTGCTTTTCCATGTAATCAGTGAAGCAGATATTTAAACACAGCAGCTAAAATGCGTGTTAAAAAGTCAGAAGAGAGCTTTTTCTTGAGAGCAGTCGGAAAAGTGCTTTTGAAAGCAGTTTTTTGTCTTTTCAGGAGATTAGATTCTAGTTTGTCCCTTTGGGAAAGGTGTCATTTTCTTCTGTGCTTGGTTTTGTTTTTCATTCTTGCCAAGCACTCCATCTCTAGTTCAATATTTTTATTAAAAACTGGGTTCAAAAGTAAATTTTGCTTTGGCAGACTAATGTACCCCTGAAGAACAAAACACTGGTGTTTACTGTGCAAACAAAATCCGGGAGAAGCCTCCAAATATGACCTCAAACCTCCCCAACTTAAAAAAATCTATGGGAAAGCAAGGGAGATTCCTCGCCTTCAGTGTTTTTACTAGGTTCTCTTTTAAAAGCATAGATAGCATTAGATAAAAATTAGCTTAATGAGATCTGCATATCTTATCATAACATTTTACCTTCTAGAAGCTGATAAGAGGTTTTCAAGGATAAGTACTGCATGGATCAAGGCTCCAGAAATAAATAAGGCGTTGGTTTGTTTGTCGTAGTGTCAGGTCTGAGCTTTCAGTGGTCATAACAGAAACAAATCTCTGTGCTGAACTGTTACAGATCTCTCCAATATCCGGAGTTTTAAAAGCTGGCTTAAGCACCTGCTCCGCAGGCATGGCAGGGTCTGAAGTACCGGCGTACGGCTTTGGGAAGGCCGCTCGGTGTGTCCTGCTTAGCTGCTTTGGCTTCAGGTGCAGTCAGTGAGGACAATTAGATGGTGTCAGAAGTCACCTAGGAGGTTTAGAGAGATTTCTAGAGACAGACAAGAGGAAACCCTCCTCTGGATCTTGGTGCCCATCTCAGGCTCCCTTCACTTGGATCAGTAGCAGACTCGCAACGAAAGGCTGAGGAGGTTCCCCTTCTTTCTAAAACAGTGGAAGCAGTTAATCCTTTATTGTGTGAGAGCTGAACAGAGCACTCGCCTGTGAAGGAGTGTGTTGAAATGTTCATCCCTCCTCAAAGACCCCTGGACAGTGCTCCTGGGGCAGTACGGTGCTGAGCAGCCCAAGCCCACGTGCTGCCCAGCCAGGAAGCTGCAGTCCCAAAGTGCCGGGTGCAAGGCTTGGTTTGATTTTATTGCCCCTTTTCCTGTCTCTCGCGGAGTTTGAAGTTCCATCCCTTTTCAAAGTTTGCCTTTTGGAAATGACACAGCAGAAGAAGAGTGGAGTTGAAGGAGGAAGGTTAGAGATGCAGCCGCTATGGACTGGCAAATTTATTGGCTACCATGGGGACAGGAGATTTTAGTGTATCATAAAGGTCAAAAGATGTTACTCAGAGATTAATAGGATTTTTATTTTATATTTCAGAGGCTTTTGGATCAGACCCTAAAATAGCAACAGGTCAAGAAGAATTAGCGGGCTATGTGGCATGATAGGGAAGGCAACAAGGGACAAGGGAAGAAAGATGTCAGAAGGGGCAGAGGTCTACAGGGCTTTAGTGGTGAAGATGAGGATCCAAATGCTGCTTTCCTGAAGGAAGATGGGAATTTAATTCTGATTTCAGTAAGACCAACATTTTACAAAGGAGGTGATCCAAACATCATTCCAGCTTACATTCCTGAACCTTCTGTCTTGAAATTACAGCGAGATAATAATCAAAAAGGCAACCTGACTGTAAAGTGTTGTCCAGGTAAAAGCAGTTCAGTCCAAAGGCAAACAAAATGTTCTGTAAACTGTGGCGTGTCTGAGTGGTAAGAGCTCTGCCCGCTTGCAGTGGGGTGTTTCTCAAGAGTTTCATTCATTCAGTTACTCAGTTCCACATGGATTTTTACTGTAACTTATATGTGCACATCTTTTAATTGCTGATGACTGACCGTAGCACTTTGTTGCATTCATTTCTATTCATTTACAGTGTTGAATCGGTCTTAGGTGCAAGATACAAGGAGCCAAATCAGAGGTGAATACAGTTACATTGCCAAGGAAATTCATCTGTGGTGGAAAGTTTGGTTTTCCATGTGACATCACTGCTCTTCAGATACCAGTAATTGTAAACATCCCTTGTTTTCAATTCTTTGTCCCCTTAATCTCATTAGGAGAATATCAGACGTTAAATCTTTTAAGTAGCATTAGGGTGTGTGTTCATCCATAACATACGAGAATGCCAGTCAGTTCTTATCACCCGCCTTCCACTAAACGTTTGCTGTTTTGCAAGCTACTGTGCCAAACAATGAGATATGATTCCATGAAGACTTGGCTGGCAAGGGTTGCTAGGGCTTGAAAACAATTAGTATTTGAAGTCAGAGTGACCGGGTAAATTAGAGAGGAAGACGAGGTGCACGTGGAGGGGAAGGAGCCATCCCACACTGTTAGATTACCCGCCTTTATAAAGAACAAGTTTGAAGTCTCGTGTGCAAGACCATCGTGATACAACTGGTGTGGTTGTTGTACACCTTTTTGTTGCGTGTGAGGTTGCAGCACAGAGACAGTAGGTGTACAAGGGAAAGCTAGAACGTATTGTTTGTACAGCATCTGATTCGGTTAAAAGAGCTTCCCTCTGAACGCATAACCTAAATTGAATACAGCAGCTTGTTTTCCTCCAGGTAATAGCTCATTCCTTGGTCTTGTCAGATTTTACTGGTTGTGAAGGAAGAGTTCCTGTATTGCCCATCATACTTATCTCTTCCTCTGCCTCCTCGTTTCCTTTTCTCTCAAACCTGTTCACACATCCAGTCTTACCACCTTCCCTTACTCAGTCTTGCAGAAGAAAACGAATTAATAACTTCTAAAATACGAGACAAAAGTCTCATGCCTCTCATCTTTCCAGTTCTCACACAGCTTCACTGTGCTGTTCATGTGTGGTTTTTGCCTTTGAAAGATTCCACTCTACTTGAGGCAAATTTCCTGTCTTAATAAAAATCAGAGGCTTTTTGGTTCTGCCATATGTAATTTGAAAGCTTCTGCCTTTGAAACTAGCAGTATAGTCTGCTAGTAGCAAAACCCACCCCAAAATAAAACAACTAATCTCTGTGTGATTTTCTTGTGGAGCCAGGACCAGGCGTCGTGGTGCTGGTCCTGATACCTCTACAGCAGCGACGGCAAGTGCGGTCTGTGCCAAGCCTTCCTTCGCTGAACATGGGGAGAAATGTTCTTGCTGGTTACAGAATTTTAAGAAGAGGTATGAACTGTGTTGTCTTCCTGCAAGAAAACCTTGTGATTATGGGGCAAAGAGTAACAGAGAGGGCAGAGCATCCGTCGGGGTCCTTCGCTGAAGCTGCTGAGCTCGGACGCGGTTGCAGGGATGTACCCGGCACGTCTGTTTGCAGACTGGGTGCATTTTGCACCGCCTGAGTTTCCCTCCGTTAACAAAGAAAGTTGATTATTATAACATTTCATTCTATAAATATTACAATAGACCTTTGATCAAACAAAGACTGAGGGTAAAAAGTTGGTGCTCTGGCGAATCTGTTAGTACCTTGATGAGAGTTTAGGTTCACCCCCAAACCTGTGGTTGGGATTTATACAGAATCCACTATATTTTCATAGAAAACGTGTGAAAAGCTGATTTGATATAGTGGCTGCTTTGCAAAAGTAGTGTTAGGTGAGATCTGGTCTGTTTAAAATCACAGACCCTGCTGCTGTTCAGAGCATGGATAATTCAGGAACTGCGTTCCATGGACTAAAAAGCCAAAATTTTGTCTTGTAAAGCCACCTGGCTGCAGTTGATAGTACAATCTGTTGTTAACCCCTTTTCCGTAATGTAATTAAAACACTGCTGAATTATCTGTTTAGTGTGGCCTGGCCGCTCCCCGAAAGCACACCCCTTTGTGTCCAATAATCCCGTCCTTTGTAGAGGGCTGTCCACGACAAGGGCTGTGAAACCTTGTTTAGAGATTTTCAGATCTTCTTAATCCCTTCCCTGATGAGACACCCATTGCTGAAAGCTGGGGGGAAAGGTCCATCTGTCTTGTGACATATGTGTTTACACTGTAAAATCAGTAAATACAGCAGTGTGCTCCCAGTGCCAAGAATTTCCTTTAGTCATAAATTGAGATACATTGTTTTGTCATTGTTCCTTGAGTTTACACACATCCGAGGGACCAGTATTACTAAATACCTAAAGCAGAAAAAACCTGCGGCTCAGAACTGGAAGAGAAGAATACCATCCCCTCCCCAGTCAGAAAATATTCTCGGTGAGCACAGAAAAGTCCTGTTCAATGTATCTCTTGAGTGGGCTTCTGGTTTCCACAGCACAGAAATTCATTTCTGTGTTTGCACGGTTGGGCAGTGGAAGATTGGGGTTTCACACCATCTTCTGTGCCTGTATTTTACACACCGCACTGAATAGCCGGGGCTCCTCATAGCTTATTGGAGGAGAAGGCTCCAACCAACTGCTGGTTTAGACCCATAAATTAGGTGCCTAAAAGGGGATGCTGGAGCTCTCCTAGGAGTAAATCTCTTAAAAGCAGGAGAAACACAAGCAGGACGCTATCAAGAACCATAAATTGAGTTCTCTGGCCCATTACGTGGCTGTACTGTCAATCGGTTTCTGGGACTGAAAATCATTTAAGTTCCTGTTATATGTGGATACCCCATCCCTGGCAGCGTTCAAGGTTGGACGGGTCTCTGAGCAACCTGGTCTAGAGGAAGGTGTCCCTGCCCATGGCAGGGCGGTTGGACTAGATGATCTTTACAGTCCCTTCCAGCCCAAACCAGTCTGTGATTCTCTGATTCTATGTTGTTTGTATTTCTGCTTAGAAAACTGATTAAAAAACCCAACCAACCAAACTCAAACACACACTTTTTATTGTTCACTGGTGTTTGTGTAACTATAGTGCCTGGGGGGGTGAAGTTACAGAACATGGTTTGCTCTGCAACGTTTTGTTCAGATTTTGGATTAAAAGTGTCCCCTAGATACAACAATCCAGTTTTAAGAGACAATGTAATCATGAAGTCAGTAAAACAGGGAAGCCCCTGGTATCACTGTGATGAAATGGATCCGTTTGGCAGGCGATGGTCTAAGCAGAACACCATTTTTTTGTAGGTAACATCCTATAGTTTTCGGCTGGGATTTGAAAGAGGGCAACTGGGTAACTTTTGCATGTTTACAGGAAATAATTTCCACACATGAGGAACAGCAACAGAGAAGTAAATAGTAATGAGAGGTGGATTTGAGGAGAGACAGGGAAAAGGCATTTTCAAGGGGCTGTGTGGACAGGACATGGCAGTCAAGGTGATGGGTGAGGGGATGAACAAAGCCCCAGGTAATGATAACTGCAATGGCTGCAGAGCTGAGATTTTATGCAGGAAGAGCTACTCAGGTGATGCTGAGCTGGGAAGATTTTAAAAGGAAAAGAAAGTTATTGCCGCCATCCATTAAAACTGTTGATGCTGTCTGGAGGTGAAGAAGGTTGGGGAGCGCAGAGCAATGTGGGGTGTTCACCCCTTGTGTAAAGCACGTGAATTGGATTCCTCACCATTCACAAGGGGGTTCAGGAGGGAGGCTGAACTCTGAGATCAGTGAGCTATGGAATAAATAGATCCAGGAGTCATTAATATACCAACTACAGATCAAACACTGCAGGCAGGGAAGAGAAGGGATCCACAGACTCCCCCTGACCGTCAGCAGCTCTTACAGAGCATGGTGATGTTTCCAGGGAAGGTGTGTTACACTAAGTATGGCCTGGGTTAAATCAGGTGAGAAATAACAGTAAGGGATCTGATTCATCAAGTCAGGCAAGTGCATGGAGATGGGATTGGAGATAGGTCCATGATCACGTCGGCAGATTGTTTCAGAAACTTGGAAAATTACCTGCTTATTGCTTCTCAGGAACTTCCTACTAAGACAGCTTGTAGCTCTTCCGAGTTTGCTCCCCATGAAAGTCTCCTGCATTACAGAATATCATCCCCTATTCTGAGATGGTTTCTGTTGCCTGAGGAAGGTATGGAGGAACACCACTTGTAAGGCACCCCGACAGAAGAGCAGGATAGACCCAGCAAGAGCAGAGGTGGGAATGATCAGCATTGGGTAGGCTGGGACAGGATCTTGTGAGACAAGATTTTCGTGATTTATGATTGATTATACTGTTAGATTAGAAGCGATTTGAAGAGCTGATAGGTGCGTGTTAGCTCCTGTCTGCAGATGAACTGACGAGGCGGTTAAAGAAAACATCTTGCAGTTCGGTGGGTTGCTGTGCAGTAGTCACCTAGATGCTGTTACTTAAAAAAAGTGCGATAAAGAGGATTCGTTGCGTTATTTGAAAGCAGGGAAAGTCAGATAATATCTGTTACATTAGAAAAAGAAGGCAGAACCTCTGGATAAGTCTAAGAAATAATCTGTTTTCTATTTTTAATATGGATTTCTTATTCCTTCTTGCACTCATAAGATACTGTCTCATCATCAAGAGCTGTGGAAATTACCTGGACAATTCCTGCTTTTGGTACCATCATTTTTGGTTTTTTTAGCTGTTGCTCTATCAAAGCATGAAAAGTTTGGTCCATGTACTGTGCAGGAGAGAGGAGCAAACAGGATGATAAAATAGACACCACCCCCACCCCCGCAAAATGAAATATAATTTAAATTAAAACACAGAAGGAGCCAATTCTTGAAAAAAAGAGAAGTGTGCAGTGATCAGAGACAGGAACCTCGGGTGGTTTTGAAGGATTTCTTGTTCTCCGTAACCTGCGTGACAGTCTGCAACAGGCGAAAGGGAAGAAAATAAATCCACCGGAGAACAACTGCTCCTTATCTTCAGAGGGAGAAAGATGAGAACATCTGAACCAGTGGGTAGCAAAGAATGTCAGTTATGTTCTAATCTAGATTGGTGAATAAAGATAATCATCAGTAAATTAGAAGAGGTGTTGAAAGCTCAGTTAATTATAGGAAATGAGGAAATTAGAGTGCTGAGTCTGACTGTTTCTGATTCACTTGTTAAATTAAAAAAAAAGAAGGTGGGTTTTTTTCGCCAGCCGTACTTTTGGTTCAGGTATACAGTGATAGCAGATGCAGGAAATATTTTTTCTATATGTTTTTCTAATAACTCCTCAAATTAGGGTTTTGGTGTGTGGCTGGGCATCATCTGGAGCAGCAGTCTGCAGGGTCCAGGAGCGCGATGCCTTTGCCAGGATGTCCTGAGGTGGCAACAGGACCTCAAGTGTCCACGCAAGTGTTTGCTTTGCCGGCTCATGGTGCCTCGCTTCTCTGGTGCGCTCTGTGGAAGTCACGAGGCATCTGCTTAAATGGTTTTTCCCAATGATTTTAAGAAAAAAACTCCATTGTAACTTGAGATTCTCCATATCTTATTTTTAAATCATGATTAAATTCAGCATGTGAGAGGGAGAAATAGTTCAACTTTAGGAGCATTAGGGAAAGCCCCTCTCAGCTCTCATCCCAACTTGGAAGTTGTAGGTATTTTGCAGCTTGAACAAGCAGTTGGTATTTGGATGGTCCTTTAATCTTCACCGTAGTTTTGAGAGTATTTGATAGGCTGTTTGTTCCGGGGCGGTGGGGAAGGACTGGAGCCGAAGCCCCACAAAGAGAATGTAATGTTTTGACAGAGACTTTATTTAACGGAGAGTTTTGAACTCCTGGAGGGTGCAGCCTTGACTAGAGACGTGACTGTGACAAACAGGGTGGCTTAGGGCCTCCTTTGATTAACCTCGTTGTGTTTCGGCCAAATTTTCTTGTCATAGGGATACAATTTATTTTTATATTTACTTCAAGATTTCAGTCCTTTTTACTCTTCTTTAAGTACTTTGCCAGCCAGCAGATGCATTTAAATGGTCCATATACTTTCCTCCAGACCTGAAAGAGGGACCTCGAGTTAACATTGCCTATCAAGTTGGTCCTGATTAACCTTGGAAATAGCTTCTGTATGTGAAAACAATAAATAATTCCTGATTTCTCATACTTGCCTATGTGATAATCCTGAGTAAAATCAAATCTTCCTTGCAGTGCCTGTTTCAGTTTGGAAATCCGTTAGGAAACCACCCTGGAATTACTGGTCACTTCACAGAAAATGGAATATTGACTGTTGGCAGAGGAATTGGGTGGAACAGAGATCTAGCTTACCTCTGGGACTGGAAAATCAGCAGCGACGGTTCCCAGTAACTTAGAAAGTGATTTTTTAGGGGATCTTGGCATACGTATACCATTTCCTGACTTTACAGAGAGGCTCTTTAAATAGCGACAATTATTATGCATAAATAAATAATTCCAGATGTTACAGAGATTATACTGCTAGTTATATTTCAAAGGGCAACATTTCAAGGCCTATGTGCAAGTTTATGGATACAGTATTGTCTGTCACACACTCTTGTCATTTTGTCTCTTGTACTTTAATCCAAGCCCTTTTTTCCTTCATGTGCGCTCTTCTGGAAAGAAAAGCCTCAGGAGCAGAGTGGTTTTTCACCATTCTGTGGGGTAAATTTCATGCCTAAAGGATAATCATAATAATTGGATGGTATAAATTCTATATAATCCTTGTACCTTTTTGATAAACAGTTTCCAGGTCCAAATTCCATTTTAGCCAGACTAGCAATCGCAAAAGGTGATTCCTCCATAGAAAAACACAAAGAGGAGAAGAACTACATCCCCAGTCTTCCTTGGCAAGTGGGGTGTTTCCTCCCATCATTAGCTGAGATCCTCGTCCATCCTCCTTTACGGGTAATTTTTAATCTGAGGCCGAGATTGCAGTCAGCCCAGGGCGATGTCAGTGGCAAAGGAAATATGCAGCAAACATTCTCCTGACGTTTTCTTTTTAGCACAGGTAAAAGGGGGTTAAGCAAGACAAAGTCCTCTAGCAGCATTGTCTTCTTCCAAAAGGAGAGGTGGGAGCGGGGCCAGCAGGCTCAGCCCTTCTGCTGGGAGTGCTTGTGAGGCAGAGCATCGTCGCACTGGGCTGTGCCTTTAAACTCCAACCAACAAAAAAAAGTATCTGGAATTAGGACATGGCGATGACTTCAGTGGATAAAAATCTACCCGAATTAGCCTGGAGGTCCTCATTATGCCAGGATAGGGAACAGTAAAAATCAAATCAGCAGAGATAAATTGCACAGATCATTTCTGCTGATCAATACCAGGCTTGTGCAAATAACCCTGCTGTATAGAGCCCAGCTTTGCCAGAGTCAGCAGGGAGCGAAGATTAGATAAACCATAGGCCAGCGAGACTTCTAGAGAAGATTAACGCATAGAAAATGTCCATCACTCCATGATTTGATCATAACATAATGAACATTTGCTTTGTGCACGTGGGCTGCAGGAGTTTATTAGTACAATCAAGTGTAACCAACTGTAATAAAAATAAATGATATTATCTGACGCACTGTTTCCTAAGGTGACATTTGCTATGTCTAAGATACGGCGAATATCGAGCTGCAGGCTGACTCCTGAACTCCCGCACTCCTAAAGCAGTGGGAGCTGCAAGATATTGAGGTTCCACAACTTGTTTCAAAATAAAACTGTTGTAAGGTAGAAATATTAGTGCCCTTTCAATTCACAGTACGTTCTGTTTTGTACCTTCGGGCTTGTGCCTCAGGGGTCTTTGCACCAGGCAATTCTGTGAATTTCTCATTGTCTTCGCCATCATCTCGAACTGCTTGTTCTTGCTTAGAAAATCAGAAAATCACAGAATCATCTGGCTGGAAGAGACCTGTAAGATCATCGAGTCCAACCGCTCACCCTGCACTGCCGGGGTCCTTAAACCATGTTCCTCAGCACCACCTCCACACATCTCTTAAACACCTCCAGGTGTTTAAAATGCATCATTCTTTCTTTTTTTTCTTCTTTCAAGATTTTGTCTAGGATTTATGGAACCAGCATGCGTTACCTGATGTGGTGTTATCACTCTCCATTTTTGCTCTGGTTAATAAAACGGAAATTTAATGGATGTGTTAAGAAGTCTGGGATAGGAGCTAAACACACCAGCGAGCTGGGGCATTGACCTTACTGCTCTCAAAGGCTGCGAGGCAGACTCCTGATGCCACAGGACAGAGCCAGCATGGGAATGGGTCTGGACACTTGTGTGTGTGCACGTGTGGAATTTGGAGAGGTTTTTCACTGCTCTGAATCTTTGGGTCTTCTGGTGCGCTAAGAGTTACTTCAGGCACTGCTTCAGCACGTTCAATAACAAACTTATGATCAAAAAAGAGAAGACTTTTCTAGTTTAAGGTCATCTAAATGTATTTTCTTTGCCGTTTTATTCATTAGTGGTTAAAGTACCAGTATAAATTGTTTTTAGCTGTTCACTTACAGTAATCAATAAAAGTCTATCAGAGATGAGAAAGGCGGTATCCCTGTCATAATGAAACTCGCTTCTTTCTCCAAAGGGTCTCTGGATTTTAGCCTCGATCCTGGTGTCCTCACACGTCTCTGCTGCTTTAGCGGTCAGAGGCGGCCAGAAGACAGAGTTCCTCAGAGTGGCAGAGCCTGTGGTGCTCCCAAGGCACAAAAAGGGAGGCTGAGGCTTTTCTGGCCCCCACAACACTTGGACTAGGTCCTAACGCCACACTTTAATACTGGCTTTGAAAGGTCTCCTCAGGAGTCAGGTGTGTGTCTCTGCAGTTCAGTGGCTGTAATGCTTTCGCTCCTTAGGTTGGCTCCTTACTTTGGGTTCAGGTGCTATACGTGCAGTGAACACGTTAAATCAGTGACTGAAAGATAATGCCTCAAAGCTTTGAATCAAATGAGGTGGTTTTGCATTTTCCTCATAAGCACGAGCTGAGTGTTGGAAGTTTTCTTTCTTCAACAGGCTCTTTGCAAGGGCAACGGGACTTCAGCAGAGTTGTAGTTCTGACCATAGCACTTGCTGCTTCTCAAGGAAATTTTTGTCCCTGAGTGGGTTTTCATGAATGAGGGTGACTGCTTGTTCTGCTCTGAGCGTGCCCTGTGGATCAGCAGGACTTGTGCATGGAGCTGATTGGCTCATTAGGGATTTAAAATCAATGGGACTTGATTGTAGGCACTACTGGTACTGCAGGATATGTTTTAAATTCTTATACGAAACTTAATCCCCCTACATTGCACTGAACTCTCCAGTTAGTCAAACTGGGGCTTGTCCAGATCCCTCTGCCTTCAGTACAACAAGTCTCATGCTTCTGGTTACGCTTATGGTCAGTCGAGATGCACTTGCATCTGGGGCTTGCAGAGAGTATGAACAATTGCTGCAAGAGTCGTTTCCTTGCGCAAGGCAATTTCGCTTCCCTGAATATAAGCTCTCTTAATTAAAGTGTCATATTAAAATGACATTTTCATGTATGTATTTGTGTGTGGAAGAAGGAGTTAAAAAAACCTCCGGCAAACAAAAGCATCTTTGGTGTCTTGTGGCTTTCTCCAGTCAGTTTGACATTTTTTCAAGAAAGAGAACTTGAGAAATCCAATAGCAAAGGCGAGACATGAGAGAACAAAACTTCAAGCTGGATTTGAAGATACATAAACAGTTTCAGTCAAATATCCCCTAAAAAATTAACTGCTGAAGAAGAATCCAGGTGATTACTAAACACACACCTTTTAGCCTGCCTGATGGACTGAAGTCACCCAGGTAACAGCGGAGCCAAAGTTAACTGAGATTCTGGGTTATTACTTTAGTCTGAGATATAATAAGTATTTAAGAGGAAAACACTTAAATGGATTGCTTGTTTCTGGCGCTGTTACATGAGTTTCATGAGAAAAGCATCGACCATAACAGACGCCTGTTTTCATAACATGGCTGGCAGTAATGGGCCAAAAATACGTCTTGTGATGGAAGTGTTAAGTGCTGAACTGATGATTTTTATTAGCATTCACAGCTATTGGGAGCCGATTTATTAAAAGCTCCATTGCAGCAGCAATCCAGAAACATTCGGAAGGCTGCTCATTTTTAGTGGAATGGCTGGATTCCACGGGGGGCGAGCGGGAGGGCTCAGTGAAGGGCATCGATGGGCTGCAGTTCTTCTTCGGTCTTCTGGAACATGGAGGAATCCAAAGCACACGCGCTACTGCAAATAACGACTCCTGGGCTCTTTGTGAGGGTGGGGAGGGGGAAGGATGTGTATTGGCACAGCTGAAATGTGGTTATTTGGGTATGGAAGATGGTCCAGCTCCTCGTGGGTTGGTTAGTGCTGAAGTACGCGTGTCCCCGTGAGGAGTGCTCTCCCCTGGCATGGCGAGTGTGTGCCCCCGTACTCCGTCGTACGCTATCTGAGTGATTCGTGTGGTCTCCTTACAAACACCTTTGCTGTCCTGAAGGTGTCCTAAAGCTCTTCCCAGGCCACCATGTAAGCTGTAGCCCTGGCTCTGCCCTCGACAGCTTGGCAGCTCATTTCATCAGCCGGGCCTTCATACCGTCGCTCGGCTGCTGTGTGTGAGAGCAGCCTGGCCGGTCAGCGAGGGATTTCTCCATCTCTCCACGGTCCCAGTCCAACGCTGAACACCTTATCTGAAACCCAGGAGAGCTGGTATCGACTGCCTCCTCTCCAGTAGTCATTAGTGGCTCCAGTCCCGGGAATGGTGTGAGCAAACTTGCCTGACTTCGTCCTGGCTGGAACCAGTTATGAAGCTGGTTTCAGGCTCTCGTTCCTCAGCCAATAATTAGCACAGGAGAGGCAAGCAATTTCCTCAACCACTTTTTTAGCTGCTCGTCTCCTCCTTAGCTGAGTTGTCAGCTACAAGCATCCACGTGGCGGAATGGCAGGGGCTCGAGGGTGGCAGACCTTCCGCCCTTCATTTGGTAGCTGCTTAATTGAAGCAATTTCCAAGTCCTTCTTCTAGCAAGGGGTCTAAGTGAATAATGAGATAATGTGATTTCTGCACAGAGTTACAAAATGGTTGGACTGGGCCATGTTATTCAGGAAAAAAAGGGTTTGTGAGTGGAAAGGAGAGAGAAGAGCCCTGTTCTCTCATGTCTTTTGCACGAGTAGAGCTGTTGTTCTATGAAAAGTAGAGCAGATATGGGACAGGAGTAGGCTTTCTCTAACTACCCCTGAAGAATGCTTTTCAGTAGATGTTAAAGCAACTAATAACATTGAGAAGATAATATATAATATAATATAACATAACAAAATACAATATGATAAATATAATCTAGTATAAGTAGGAAATTGTACAGATTAAAAGAAAAGCAAAAAATAACAAAATTAAGTCGCTCTGCCTTTGTAGACAAACGTTTATTAAGTTAAAAAAAAAGGATAAAAAGATGGAATCCAGCTGCAGGGGAGAACCTTTTAAGCAAAGATACTAAAGGAAAAATGTGCACAGAAAAATTTATATGTGAAGCAAAGGATGTATGTTCTGGAAGCACTGTTAATTATATTTACTTGGAAATTACTTATGTATCATCCAGATGAAGCACGGAAATAGAGTCAAGGTTAAATATAAATATGGGTGCTTAAATAAAAAATTAAAAATCAATAGGATCTAGCTAATCTTTGGCCTCCTGCTAATGGAGGGGCTGAGATAAGGGTAAGATAGCAGAATCCCCTTTTGCAACTGTATCCATAGTGGAGAATTTCCATCTGGGATTTCTGACACTTATTTTGGAAGACCGAGCAGGATCCAGTGAGGTTCCAATTTCTTCGTTGTCTCGGGAGTCTGCTGGCACTGGGGCCAGTGAGCTATTTGGGACCATTCTTGATCCCATCAAGAGCCCTTAGTCCTGAGTGAGCTTCCAGTGCTGCCAAGTTCCACCTCTCTGTGGGCAAACGGCTGAGAAGCAAGTGATGAGGAAGTTGAGCCCTTCATAGTTAATGAAGTAGCTTTGATATGGTCAACAGACTTCCCCGGGGGCATGTGAAAACAGCAGCTTGGGTTTGCAGAGGAAGCGGATCAAAACGGAGCGATGGTGTTGCAGTGAGGGAAAGAGCAGAGCACGGAGCAGTGCAGATGCTGCTGTAGGACAGCGTAACAGGACACAGACCATGCAAAATCTGCACCACCACCAGGATTTACTGATGTGGGAGGAACAGCTTTGACGGGTGCCTTTAGGAATCAAACAGATAATCTCATGACCTCTGGCTTCTCTTGGAGGCTTGTGGTTTCTTTGCACTCCTCTTGTCAGCCCAGCACGCATCACAAAGCGAAGGTCCCAGCGTGGCTCAGATGGAGCTGCCATGCACAAAGATACAGCGTAAACTGGTCTCTGTCACACTTGTCTGCCTGGAACTGCTCTGCAATGGTATGAGCCAGTTAAGGACAGATGTAAGGTTTTAGATTCAGGTAATTTATACGACGGCAAATCACGCAGCTCCACTTCCTCAGCAGTTTGTACGCAGTGAATTTGAATTCAACACGCAGAAATAGTTTTGCTGTGGTGAATCCTTCTTTCACAGAGCTGTGGCATTGCTGTAGCCGCAGCCCTGAGAACATGCTGAGCAGCGCCACACGCAGAAGCGATGAGAGGAAACACGTTTTATGCGTTTCCTCCTTGCAGTGTGCCAGCCAGTCGGTAGTTCCCAGTGTGAAAGTAAGATATTTCTCGTTGCGTTGGCTGTACTAGTTCAGGGGGGTGTCTGTGCCACAGGCTGGCTACATGCATGGTTTGAAGGTAAAGTGCATTTTCCCAGCAGAGAAGACCAGAATTTAAAATATTTTCTTTCTTCTGTTCTTTATTCCAACACCCCCCCACCCCCCCCTTTTTTTCTTTTTTTAAGATAAAATGCTCTGTAGTTCATCAGCAGTAATGGCCGGTGTTAAAATTTTACTAAACTGGTATTAGATGTTAAATTCCTTGGAAGACGAAATTAAGGAGTCCAACCAGAATTTGTGTAGTGGTTTCACATGGTGGAGTTTTGTGGGGTTTTGTTTTGTTCTTCACTCCTCTGAAGTCCTGTGTGAGCCCTGTGGGTTCCCCAGTTCCTAGGCATCCGTTCCCTGATGTTTCTTTCCTCCTTTAGCTGGAGAGGGAGCTGAGGACTGCACTGCAGGGCGGCGGATGTCATTCCTGGAGGAAGGCATCCCAAAACAGATGTGGGAGCAGTGCCCCCATCACCGCAGTGACATCTCTTTGTGGTCCGGCTTAGTGTCAAAACCCTCTTAGGAAATTGAACTCGGGCTCCTAAAGCCAGTGTGTGCCTTCAACATTTTGCTGAATTTTCCAGCTGAGAATATTAGTCCAAATGCATTGCAGGCGGTGCCGCCACTCGTTCGTGTGATTACAACAAACTTTTAGTAGCTTTTCCATGAAGCTCCGTATTACCAAATCCTGGCGTAAAGGAAGTGAAGCGGTAAGAAGTCCTTAAGCCTTGTGTGAGGTTCTAACCAGGGACTAGTTCTAAATTTACTGCATGGTTCTCGTTCTGTGTTTCAGCTAATAACAAATAAACTATGGTTTACTGGTCTGGCCAGAGCTAGCAAGTTAAACTATGACAACGGGGAGGTTTGACCTGGTCTGTTTTCTTTTTCTGCAAAGCTAATTGTGATTTGTTTTGTTGTCGAACCCCTTGCACTCGCTTCTTTTGCTTTAAAAACCTGTGTAGTATTTAAGCTCCCTAAGCACCCCATGGGGGTATAATCAAAGAGAAAAGAAGCTTGGGAAAGAGCCAAGAGTGTTTCCCTCGCTGCTGTGTCACAGCCCCAGTGCTCCGGCAACAGGGAATTCAGCTCGAGAGAGAAGTCGGTGAAGTCCTTCATTCTCCTTTCTCCCATCCATAGCGATCTGTGAGAAAAGAGTTGATACAGACAGTAATTTGTTCTTTAAAACATGCAAGTTAGGTAAAAAAACAAACAAACAAACAAACAACCCAACCTCCTTTCTGGCAAAGATGATCCTTTTAATGAGGTTTACAGGTACAAAGTTTTATTCAAATGTGACCTTTGCAGAAAAAAAAAATCTTAAATGCCATTTTATTATAGTGACACTGACTAGTGTCACTGTATTTTAGTGTCTGTCAGCATTTCCATTATAAAACTTGAAGAATTTTTTAATTTAACTAAGCTATAAAATCTGTTCTGGGCTTGAAACATACCCTAGGTGTTCTTTGTTTAGGATCATACTTTAGTGCAAAGAATAAATGTCTTTCTCCCTTCCTACCCCCGCCTTAAACAGTGTCTCTGGTTGAAGAGTTATTTCTCCGCTAGAAATAATTACTGATTCTACTGGACAAACAGCTTTGGAAAGAGTGCTGTGCCTTGGAAAAACTCAGGACTCGTGCAGTCAGTTTGTCGTTAGTTGTGTTGCTCTGCGTGAGAGATAAAACATGCTGTTACGCTTCTTCCCAGAATCGTGTTCTTTGTATCTCTTCTTTGTGGCACCACATGGGAGGAAGGGGAGTTTTATAGAGCCTCGTCGTTATCATATACCCTTTGGATGTGGGTTCAAAATAGGGGTGAAAATCTAGTTACTGCGCTTACAATTCCTGTAATTACCCTCCCTGGTAATCTTGGGATGACACATTTCACTTTGCACTTACATTTACGGTCTTTGCAGATTAGCCCTGTGAATGACGAGCAAGTAATTCGTAAAGAATCGGTATTTGCCAGCTTGAGCTTTCTGGTCTATCAGGATTCACCCGTGAATAGGTTGTAGTTTGAATGGGCTGTTTAAGATTTTCTTTGTAGGTTTTCTATTGTTTGTGCAAAGTTTTTCTGTTCTCCACCTTTGTAATGTCTTTCCATATCTGTGTTATCTAATCTGTGTAGACACGTGTGCGTGTACACATGCACATATGTCTATACGGCATATAAAGAGATTTTTGGGGGATAAACAGTTTCTTTTCAGTGATGTTCTCGTGACCTGATTTCATTCTGTGCCTCATGTGGATGCAACACCCTGCTGTAAGCTAATCACTCTTAACTGGTGTTAGGATCCACGCTCAGCTGGGATCCTCCTTTCTGACATCACGTAAGGTCTGTGGGGTAGTTTCTGAATCTCAGTTTTAGGAAGGAGTATCAACATAGGTATTTTTGTTGGTTTTTTCATTCTGTGTTGTCCTATCAGTGTTCAAAGTAAAGTAGCCAATGTTCTAGTAGCTTGGTTGAACAATTTACCTGCCCTGTGAATAGTTTTCTAATAACTATGAACTTGAAAAAATTAACAATTCCTGTTAGTTCATACCAGCCACTCTGCACAGTCGACTGTTTGGAGCTGCACTGGTATGTTTTTCAGCAAAGACCCGAATGCATCCTTCCTGAAAGACCATACCAGAGCCGTTGTTACACACCTTGCTTTAAATTTCCTAAAATAAACCAGATTCCTTGCCTTTCCCCTTCTGTTTTTCATGGATAAAGTTTCTGAACAGGTGATATATTAGCAAACAGGATGTGAAATACATGAAGAGATTCTTGTATGTTGCTGTATCATTTATTTTGAAATGTTAAGTATAGCTATATATAGCGAGCAGGTGTATTTTAACGTCTGGGTGCGTAGGTATATGTATTTTTCCCCAAATCAGTTTTCCAGCAGCATGTGCTGATTAGAGAAATGGCAAGAAAATCTGATGAGCACTGAAAAAAGTTTTGGTATAAGGAGATCGTTTCAAGGGCAAGAGCAACTTCTAATGGCTCTCATCATGACGCCGTGAGCGCACAGGGAGTTCAGGACTGGTTTTGCCTGAATAATGATCTCCATGTGGAACCGGCTGACTTGTTATTTATCACCCGTCTTACATTTTGGTAGTTGATATAGGTGAGTAATCCTACTATGAGAAGTCACTTCTCAGTGTGTGTCTCTCTTTCAAAATGTGGATGTAGCTCCAATTAATACTAATTGGATTTATGGAAGAAAATAGCCTTTAGTACTTTCAGGCAAGGTTGGTGTAACAATGCTGTAAGAGCCATGTATTGTGGCATATGATCATTGTTGTCGATAACAGCCCCACTAAAACCTACCCTGTTTTCTCCTTTTTCTTACTGTTTATTAAACAAATATATAGCAAAACCAGTGTGTTGTAACCCAAGCTTCCACAAACAGGGTACGGGCCCTGGTCTATCTTAGCCTTGTAACTCTGTGGGAAACCATATGAACATCTGTATCAAAAAAGAAGGAATAAGGATTTAGGGAGCGTGCAGTGCCAGCAAGTGCAGGTATGTAAGGAACGGTAGCGGTCCTAAAGGGTGGTGTAAAGAGAATTACACGGAAAGCTGAGTCCTCGAGTAACTGCTTACACGAGCACTTAGCTGTGAATAAGAGCTGATCAGCTGCGGGGTGGCAAAGCCGCCACCTGTTTTGGATCGGAGTCGAAGTTGAAAGAGAAAAAGAGAAGCCCATATTTTTATCTGGCTTCGGTCCCTGGTAGCTTATTAACAACCTTAGTATACCCTTGAAATGCCAAATGCAGAAATTTTTTTTTGTTTTTCATAGACCACTGACTTTCTTGGTTAACTCTAGAGAAGAGATTAGTGGAGGTGTTTGTGTGCGGACTTAACATCAATTAAAAGGTGTTTGTGACCAGCCAGGAAGCTGGATTTTCCACAGAGTCAGCAAGAGAATGCTTTGCCGTTTGGCTGATAGTATTCCAATATCTAGTATCAGTTCTGGGGTCATGGGTGACAGGAGGTGCATGCAAAGATCAGTGTGAGCTGGGGAGCTTGGAGATATGGGAACATGTCTGCAGAGTTTTGTGGTAAAATTGTGTCACCTTACGTTATGCATCAGCTTTCTGAGTTGTACCATAATTGTTTAGATTTTACCACCTTCTGAATTACAAAAAGCAAAAACCCAAATACGTTACAAAAACTTAAATATTTATAGCTCTTTTCTGCTTTGTTGTTGTGGAGGATGGTAGTGCATCTTCTTTCTACAAGTTACATATGCTGTACGCAGCCGTAGGTGGTGTTCTTGTATATTCAGGGATCTGTCTATTAACTAATTTAACATGAAACGATTTAGTTCTTCTGTTTGTTTACCAAAGCCAAGCCAAAGCTGGCTAATGAGGATTTAAAAAAAGGCTTTTTCCTCATTAGATAGTCAAGCTGGGGAATACTCAAGATTGCCCAGAAATGTTGTGCAGTGCCTTGGAGGTCTTCAAGGCTTGACTAGTTAAAGCCCCAAGTAAGTTGGTGTGAACTCTTAGCGGGCCCTGCCCGGAGAAGAAAGCTGGACTGGAAGCCTCCTGAGGACCCTCCCGGCTTGGATTGTCCTGTGATCCCGACATGGAGAGTGGATCCTATGAGGAGATACCAAGATATCCTGTGCAGTTGGACTCTCCTGTATTTAATGCTGTGAAGGACTGTACAACACCCCCGTGCATTCATGTGCTGTGTGACAGCATCTCTTCTCTCCTGGAGTTCTGCAGAAGCAGTGGGGCTCAGCTGGATCTCTCTCGAGCAGTTAGATGAGACAATGCCTTAAGGACTTCCGCCAGAGAAGGTGGTAGCAGCAGAATGGTGCAGTGGCTGAGGTTACGAAGTGTTGATGCGCTCCAGCTCACACTCAGAGAACGAGAATATTTTGCTCTCCATGGTTTCTCTGTCACTCACAAAGAAACAGAGAAGCTCTGACTGCGTTTGAACACAAGGCATTAGAAATGTTGGGTAGTCTGTGGATTTCTTATTACCCTTTTCCCTTACTCCCTTCCTTCTTTGCCATAGAATCATTTTGCTTGGAAAAGACCTTTCAGCTCCTCGAGTCCACCCGTTCCCCCAGCACTGCCAGGTCTCCACTGACCCCTGTCCCTCAGCACCACCTCCACACGGCTGGGAAACCCCTCCAGGGATGGGGACAGTAAAATTCACAACGAGCACAGGACCTTACCGTACCCTCTGTGTCATCTGCAAATTAATCTCCAATTAGAAAGCTTATTCTTCATTCAGTAGCTAATGCGAGTGGTCAATGGAACCCACAAATTTCCTCTGTGATGTGTAATAGAATTATGCACCGTCCGTCCCATCGTCGGAGCCACATCTAATGTCAAGGCAAACAAGTTAAAGTGCAGGTTCTGCATTTGTGGATTTGGAGACTGTGACTGTCACAAACACACTGAAACCCTCACCCTCAGCACGGCCAAGCTGTTGATATTCCGACTGCTTTTCTCCGTATCTGTAGGCCAAACAGAAGAATGGCTGTTGCACACTGAGCGTACGTGGGAGTTGGGTATTGTGCTGGGTTTAAATGAAAATTTCAACACTTCACTGGACGTGTACTAGCATGAGGAAAATACTTGAATGTCGAAATGAGATATGATCCTGGGAAAAAGTTATTTTCTGTATATAAATGTGGAGTGTAAACAGCCAGGCTGGATGCAGGGAGGCTTTCTCAAGAGCAGTACCCAGTGCCAACAGCAGCAACTGCCAGCGCTGGGGAATAAAGCTCCATCCTTGGGATGGGCTTCTCGAACAGCAAAACGCTCAGAAGCACACCTAGACACATGTATGTTGTGCTGGTTTCTTCTAATCCTCCAGAAAAATCACTTTTTGAAGACAAAGGGAAGGATGTAAATTGAGCTCTTCTGCCCGTTGGCTCCATATCGACATTTACTCACCTGGAGGTGCGAAAAACCGCCAGTTTTGCAAGCACTGTTCGCTTCGTTTTAAGGGTGGTGAGGAGCGGGGGTCAAAGCCGAACCAGTTGGATGCTGACGCAGCAGCAGAAAACCTGTAAGAGCATTAAGTCCACTCTTAACTCGTTGATACTTGCAACAGTAGTTCACTGATCTGTATGATTATCGAATTTTCAAGCTCTTCTGTAATGTGGTAGATGAATTCGATTTTTTTCTGAACCGTATGGAGGGATTTCCATTTAGAGTTACCTGTACAGTCTTTCTTCAATTGCATTCAAATAACCTGAAAATAGAGTCATACACTGAGGCTTTAAAAGGTGCCTACTTACATATTGTATTAATGCAGAGGATTTCACAGTTTTTTTGGTGATCTGTCTATAAAAGGCTTCTTTTGAAATATAAGTAATATATAAGTAATGAATTTAACATTGCTGAATTTAACCTTAACATCCAAACAATAAAATCCCCAGAGGTCATTATGGAACATAGGAAAAATAGGAAGTCTGGTATTTTGGACCAACTTTTTTAAAGCTGGTGAGATTCTATGAAGGGTAAGTGAGATGGATACTGATATAAATCTCATGCAGTGGCCCTAGAGGCATTACAGTCATTTTGTCTTTACTCTGTATTTGATGCAGCCTGTATCTGCCCAACAGGGTAACATTTTAATTAGAGTTTTGTCGCTGAGATTACTTTAATCCTGCCAGAATGGAGAGGATGAGTAAACCTGGTTTAGTTGACAACTGGCCTAATGTGCTAGAGTAGATCATGAGCTGAGAATGGGAGTAAGCTCTGCCTTTACTGGTCCCATTCTAGCAGAGATGGCCACCGTATAATTATAAGTATTAACTTGTTATTTTTCTTGTTGCTTGAATAGACGAATGTTTCCCACTTTAAGAAACTAGTTGCTGTTAATACTTCCTATGAGAATCTATAGATTTTTTTTTAAACCCAAAATATTTTCCTACATCACTTCCCTATTGTCCAGAATTTATGCCAAGGCTTTCATGGAATTGCATTACTGATGTATCGCTTAAGAAGAACATTTTCTTAGCAGATTTTAAAGAAACGTCACTTCACTATACCATGCTTTTTCCACGTAGCATTAGTGGCTCACATACTTTCTGCAATTTCATCCCATTTTACTTCATTTCCACAATTGTTTGGCGTTGGAAAATGTTTGTATGTGGGGAGGTGATGCCCAACAACAACCCTAAAGTTTTTCTTGCTTTTTTGGGGAGGTTCCCAGCTAATGTTAAACTGGAGATATGGAGACACATAGAGATGATGAGAACTCACCAACCTAACACCTCTCTCTAGGAGAGACAGTGCCACTGGATGGGGACGGTTGTCTCTGATGACCGATCCACTTGGGCTGAAAACCAGCCAGTGGTTCAGTGCTGAACATCTCCCTCACTGCCTTCACAACAACTCCTGTATTAACCCACATGGAGATAATTTTGGTACTCAAGATCTTAGAAGCAAAGGTCTACTGCTTCTTGCAGTGACCTTTAAGCCTCTTGGGAAAGGAGCGTGAAATCTGATTTGTACTAAAACCCTCCTGCCCTCCTCTCCAAGCCCTTGCCTGGCAGGGCAGCTCCCCAGGTATCCTTTCCAATTCACTAAGACTTTTTTTCCTTTATTGATATAACTTGTGAAGCACTGGAACAGGCTGCCCAGGGAGGTGGTGGAGTCCCCATCCCTGGAGGTGTTTAACAAGACGTGTGGATGTGGTGCTGAGGGACAGGGGTTAGGGACCCTGGCAGCACAGCGTGAACGGTTGGACTCCGTGATCTTGAATGTCTCTTGCAACCAGATGATTCTGTGATTCTGTAATATTAAATAAATGGAGAAGCTATCGAAGTGCCCTGTTTACCCTGTCACAGCTTTAGTACTTGGTGTGCTCTTATTGTCCTCCAGCATTTTCACAGAGCTCCTTCCTAGCTCCAGAAGTAACTCACGAGAGAGAACACAGCCGGTTGCTGAGGTTGCTGCTCTGGGGTTTGGACTGCTCTGGTGGTAGAGGAGACCCCACGTCCACTGCTGGAGTGTTGGTGGTTGTTATTATTTTCAAGCAAAGCTGTTGCTGACAAGCCAGTCTTCTAGTTGGTGATCACCTATGGAACTTCTCTGTCCTCAGACCTGAAGTGTACTTCCCTGAAGCTCTCTCTTCCTACCCGTATGAACTTGGTGTGCATCAAGAAGTCTTCTCCAGATAAATACGGTGCGCTCTGCTTAGCAATGGTGTGAGCAGCAGCGTGGTGTCAGCAGCAGGGATGCTGGGTTCTCCGCTTCGTGCTGAATGACATTGTGCACCTCTAAGATCAGTGAGTAAGGTAGAAATCCCTGGAAGGAAAAGTAGAGATTTATTTTGCACAGGGAGCAATTAAGCATGCTTAGACAGCGAAGCTTCCAGAGATGGAAATACTGGCCACTAGAAGAAGTTTCGCTGTGATTTAATCTGCAAAAAACTCAGCTATACCCTGTTTGATACAAAATTTTGTGAAATGGTCTCAAATTATAAAGGCAAGACGTTTCTGTAGCTGCTCTGATGAAGTCATTTAATCGCTACGAGGAGGAAATACGCTTCCATGATCAGCTGAGCAATGGCCTGGTGCAATTTGCAGTGGTGGGACGTTTGGTTTTGGCTCTCCAATTTCATCATAAAGGCTCACCTGCCAACAGCCACAGACCCGATGCCCCGCGGAACGCACTGGGGTCAGCGGGAGCTGGGGGCACGTCTTCGGTAAACACTTGGGTCTGGCACACCAATACCTGCACAAACTCTGCTTATCAACGGTACTTTAAGGATACTGAACTTTTAAATAAACCCAAACTTGCTGCTGGGAGCACGCCATACATTAGCCTGTGAATAACTTTGCAGTCCCTTCCGTGCCAACATCTTTGTTTAACTAACACTCTATATTATTGCTTTCAGAAATGTACTTGCGAAAGCGTCTTGTCTTGCTGTTGTAGCTCAAAAGTGCCATTATTTAACACTTCTCCGCGGCTGATTTTTCTCCTTATAATTTACGCAGCTTTGCCTTCTAGTTGCAAATATTTCGGGCTGGTGAACAGCAGAGAGGATCTCAGCGAACAGCAGTGGCACGGGGCCGCAGAGAGAGCGTATGTAAAAACACTGCGAGGGACGGCAGCCTTAGAGAACTGGTCACAGACCTCTTTTTTTTTTTTTTTTTAAACTTCAATTTATAGTAAAACCATACTGTGACTTCTAATTCATGGTATAAACACACCAGAATAAAAATCTACAGATTCATGTCTTCGTGTTTTGAAAAATCCAGATGACATATCAACAAGAAATAGGATGGGGGTTTAAAACCGTTCTGCCTGTTATGAAATATGTTACTATTTTATCGCGGTTATTTTCCTCACAATTATAGTGGGAGCAAAAATAGATACATACTTCAATAATTTGGAATCCATAGATGCTTTTGGTTCTGGCTTCGTGAATACAATATAAATGGAACTCGTTTTCTTTTTTTAGGTAGATACAGCTGCAGTTGCGTTTAGATATTCAAAGGCACTAACCTCTGGAAATGACATCTAAGGACTAGATCTGAAAACGCGTCCTGGAGTCTTGTAAACCAGGAATGAATTTCAGATGTCGCCTAACAGATGAAAATGCTGTATATGAAGCTACTGTAAAGCTCGCGATAAGAAACTGTTTTTTAAAGCTAAACAGCTGAGGGCAGTTCCTCTGATATGGTACTAGATATAAAGATTTACTACTAGTGCTGCAAAAAAATGTCGTGTCAATTGTGACAACCCAGCACATCTTTTTAAAAACACACTCTTTCCTTTTGAGCAACAACAATCCCAGCTTTGAAACGTACATCTTCCATGAGGATTTTTGTGGTACCACAAGAACCCAGGCTGGATTCTCTCTGCTTTTTGCCAGCTTCTCAGGAAGGCTGATGAGGGAAGTGAGTGTTTGGATCTGAGGCTGACGCCGAGTTGCAGAAGTATCTTGGAGCGCTTTTTTGCCCTGGTTACAAGGGCTCGGGGAGAAACTTTGCTGTGTTACTCCATTGGCTCTGTGACAGCTGGGAAACTCCCTCATCCTGAGGTTATTCCTGGTGGATCTTGTTCTGCCAGCTTCAGTGCCTCTTTATGTGGCCGTGACAGGGTGAAGCGCCCAGATTGGAGAACTGGATCCGCAATTTCAATGTCTTTGTTCTGCAAAACATGTACATAAGAATAGATAATGGATAAGATACGGAGACCTACAGGCTTGAGTCCCGGTATAAAAAGGAGCAGCTGAATGGAAAAAATGAATTAAGAATATTTTTATTTGCATAATTCCCATTAATAAAACGTTCTTTTATCCCAAGAAAATGGAGCATTAGCTACATTTTGAACAGGGGATATTAAAAGAAGCTTGTTTTCCCTCTGTAGTCTGACAGGAAGCAGCAAGTGACTGCAGAGCAGAAAACTGTGCTACAACAAACACATTCCAGCCATTCCTTCACCCACCATTCTCCTGCCCGGCGTTGAGAGGAGGCACAGGACGGAACGTGCCAGGGGAGCTGACATCATGGCAGCTTTTGCAGCGAAAAGTAAACACACGCACACAACCCGTCGTCAAATGCACGCTTCGTGGTGTGCTGTAAAGCTCGGGATGTTTATCCTCGTTTTGGAAATTAGCCTCTGGAGCAGCCTTTGGGCCTAGAGGGCTGCAGGTGCTGGCTCCATACCAGGCTGAGGAAGTGAATTCCTGGCTCCATATGCAAACGTCTTTCTACTCTTGGCTAAGGCAATATAGGCAGGGGGGCTGAAATGCAGTCTGAGATAAGACAGCATCTTCTGTCCTTGGGTTGCTTTTCATGGAGAATGGGATCCTGCAGAAGTCTTTCACAGAGCCAGGGGAGTGTGGAAGAAGGTGGCGCTCCCCGAGTCACGTCACTTCACCTGATGCTGTGTAAGGCCACTGGGCTTCATGGCTACAGAAGGCTGGAAGCTGTCACAGTGCCTCATGAAGCACCTAGGAAGAAAGGCTGACAGAGTTGGGGGTGTTCAGCCTGGAGCAGAGAAGGCTCCGGGGAGACCTTAGTGCGGCCTTTCAGTGCTTAAAGAGGCTGTAAGAAAGATGGGGAGGGGCTGTTCAGCAGGGGCTGTTGGGACAGGGCAAGAGATGCTGGCTTTAAACTAAAAGAGGGAGATTTGGACTGGAGAGAAGGAAGAAATGTTTGATGCTGAAGGTGGTGAGACCCTGGCCCAGGCTGCCCCGAGAGGTGGTAAAGCCCCATCCCTGGCACCATCCCAGGTCAGGTTGGCCCTTGGGGCTCTGAGCACCCTGCTCTAGTTGCAGATGTCCCTGCTCCCTGCAGGGGATTGGACTGGGTGAGCTTTCATGGTCCCTTCCAACCCAAACTGTTCTATGATTCATGCTGCAGCCACAGAGAACTGCTGGTCTAAAAGGCAGCGCTTTGACTTTTCATACTCTTTTTGGTGATTCTGCAAAGACTCAGGTTTTGACAAGTAACTTTCAGACCATAGCTTTCCAACATGCATTCTAGGTGTGTTTTGTTATTTTGTGCCTGCCTGAGACTCCTGATACTTGGGCACAAGTAGCGATCTGAAAATCAGGAGTTCCAAGCTATGGCTTCTTTCCTTCATCTCTCTCTAACCTTATTAAAAACCTACAATTTCCAGATTTGGTGATGAGAGGGAGTCCCAGGGGCTGTCACAATGCAGTGTCCTTCACATGATTTTAAGGGAATTATGCTATATGCTAACTTTTTTTTGTGCAAATGGAAATGGCTCAGCATAGATATTTACCTTTGTTGGGAGTAGGAGATGCCGAAAGTACATTTATTTGCCTGCTCTTGCATTTTTTCATAATTTCTAGAGATCAGGTTGAAGCTTTCCATTTTTCTCTGGCAAGATACGTATCTGCTTATGGATTAAATTAATTAGCTTGGTGTGGAAATAGTAATTTCTTAGTTTTAATCTATGTTTATAAGCATTCTTCCTTAAGATTATCTTCCAAAACTTATTTTGGCTTTATTTTTCTTTTCAAGTTACATCCTCCCCAAAGTGTTGCTCCGTGTCTCAGCTGACCTGTACCTGAGCAGAGCGATGCTCTGTTGGGTGACTACTCCTGTTGTCATCCGTGAGGAAAGTTTAAACGTTTTAATATGTGGCATCATTCCCACAGCTGTCATTGCTGTCGGCAAGTTTATTCTCAGCACAGTGTGAAGCTTTCAACCATGCAGAAGGGCAACACTTTCACTTAAATTGCTAAGACATGAGTTTTATATTCAGTTTTCTCTTGAACGTAATAGAACTTGTTACCAGGTCTTCTTATCTCCTCAATTTTAAGACTGGTGTTCACTGTTGAGTGAATTCTGGGCCAGTCTTCTTGGAGTCCTGCATGAATACGCTTTTTTATAACGCCAGAAAGATTTTCTGATTCAAATATTGTTGTGTGTAGATAATGAACTATGGAAGGTCAGTCATCTAAAAATACAAATGTTTGTTCTTAACACAGAAAGTTTGTGTTATAGACTAATCTAATGCTGGAGGACAAGGTGGAACGCTTCTTCCTTGTGTATCGTTCTGTACTAATGGCAGTCTGGTTGCACTTACCTCCTGTAAGTAGGACATGACTCCAGGTGTTTATTTATGGCTTATGCACGCAAATGTATGTGCACATGCACCCATGTGCTCGCACCACATCAGTAAGAATGGTTTTCCAAAGTTATCCTGATGCCTACAGTGACAGAATGCGTTTGGGAATGGAACTCGCTGTGGGGAATACTGCTGGAAACTGAGAATTATCTGGAAGTATCATCTGAGATATCAAAAACTCGTGGCTCCACAGACATCAAAAAATTTGGTCAAGAAGTAACCCACTTAATAAAAGTATGGAAATAATTGGCACTAGAACAAACAACAAGGCTCTGAATAAAGAACAGGAAGGAGGAAGTAAAAGGCGGTGAATCCTAGAGGAGAACATTTGTAGGGAAAGTCAGAGGGATCGGTGGCATACTGTGAATTCCCGGGTTTTATGGCTGTGGTGGCAGCAGCAGCAGTTCTGGACTTCCCAGGCCGTGTGCTCCAGCTTCCCACACCACTGCGGTTCCTTCCTGTTCTGTTTTTCAGCTCTTCAAATCAGAGCTTAAGTCTCTCCCTCCATCCTTTGAATTACACTGCATTTGCTTAAGCTTCTTCTCTCCAAACCGCCTGGGAGGGTTCCTGCTCTGCACCTTGGCCCAGCCCTGTACACATCCCTGCGGGCTCTGAAATGCCCAAACCCGCAGGTGGACAGAGCCTAGAACTGCCCTTGCTGCTGCTGGGGGGATATTTCTCTTTGAGCTGCAGAGAAGGGGGAAATATTTAGTAAATACCCGGGTATTTGAAGCAAAAGGGGGATGTATAGTTGTTGATGTAGAAATTCCAGAAAAAATTTAATAAGGCAGCTGTGAAAATACTGCGTGAGAGGGAAATGAGCATCAGGTAGCTGGAGACTTCATTGTCTGAAAGCAGCTGGAGCTGTGCTTTTATGAACTTGTGTATCAGCCGTTATCTGCTCGCAGGAGGGCTCTTCAGCCTTGCTTCTATGGGCATAAAAAGTTCCAAGAGCAGAAGGTGGAAATTTGTGGATATATAAAACCTGTTCTTCCAGCCTTTGACTGATGTGAAAAGAGTATCAGACCATGGCAGGTCCAAAAATCGGTTACTTTTTTTATTCCAAGGAATGGTAATTTCACTGGAGGTGAAATTTTTCCCCACCACGCAGGAGTTCTCCACTTTCAAGGCATCCCAGCCACCATGCGGGGTAGCGTGGATGCTTCCAGTCTCGGTAAATACCGATGCCTGACTGATGCAAATGCTTTGGTCTGGGTGGAAGAGCTGGAGGAACGAGCAGAACAGGACCTGTTCCTTGCAGACTCTGCCCTGCATTTCTCATAGCATTCCTGCTTTGCTTCTCTGCAGAGATCCCGTGCCAGTTCCAAGTTGGTCTCCTTGCTAATTCCCAAGTTAAATATTTGCTCCTGAATGGTTACAGAACGAACAACTTCCCTGGATCCTTTCCATCTCATGTTTGGAGCTGACATCACCATCTTCTTTGGTGAATTCCTCCTCCTCCGAGGCTGACCTCCGACACCCGACGGAGCGCTGCCTTCTAGCGTTTCAGAACACTGCCTTGTGTTGCTGGAAGGGCTCGCACAGTCAGGAGACTTCTTTGATTTCAGAGATTCCTCAGTCATTCGCCATTTGGTGTCCTTTAGATTGTTAGGGGAAACACTGAGTGTGCTGGACACGCGTTATTTGTATAGTGATTCTCACTTGCTGTATCTGGAATCTATTTCTGTCCCTGTTTGGGTTTTTTTTTTTTTTGGTCCCTTTTTAGTGTTCAAACGAATCTGGTGAAGGATGCATCCCTTTCATTCCATATTTATGGAATAAGGAACTGATCTGTCTCAGTGATTTGCTTTTATGGTAACGCCTATATCGTACTAAAACCAAAGTAACATTTTCTTTCCATTGCTTAGAATGGCACATTTTATATTTATTGCTCAGTTGCTGAGGGAAAATAAATAGCCAGTTCCTAAATGTGCAGAAAGAATTAATGCTTTTGCTAGAATAAAATTAAAGCGTATATTTTAATTTATTTCTATTTATTGCTAAATCCCCCCGTCATTCTAGTTCAGGGATAATAACGTTGCACAGGAGACGTATCTGCCGTTGAAAAGATTGCCAAGTGTTATAGAGCTTGTGATTTCTTCTTTGTTCACCCCTGGCATTTGTGTAGTACACAACGTAGAAATTAATAACAGTCAATAATAGCGAGAGAGTCTTTGGAGAGAAGCAATTGGAGGACAGGCTGATCAAGTGGTCGATATCTGGGCTGGGAATCTCATTTGCTGAATTTATCTGGGCAAGCTATTCAACTTTTCAGTGACTCAGCTTCCCTGTTGTGGAGTGGAGTGAACAGTAAGGCATTAAAACTAGATGCTATTAATGTGAAATCAAGTTACATTGTTGAAGGTATAAAAAAAAATATTACTCATATCCTGCTTTAAATATAGTTATTTTCTCACTTCAAATAACTTCTGAGTCCATAAGAATGTAATTGACTTCAGTGAAATTGCTGAAGGACTAAGATAGTCGTGTTTAGAGAAACTAAGAATGACAGAACATGCTGATCCAAGAAAAACAGCGGAACGAGTCAGTTCAGGATGCTCTCTGGAGCACAGACCCACCAGCAATCACCTGTTTTGTGTCCTGGGCAGCTGGAGATCTAAGAAACTCCCTTTCAGTGTCTGCTCAGGTGTTTTGACTGAATCACCTGGAGAGGGAAAGCAATTAACTCGTTTTAAGGTCATTAACTCATTTTAAATGGAAGAATCACTTTGGTAGTGGTTAAATAAATAGATTTGGGTGGAACCATGTGGTTTTGTCAGTGATGTTCCAGATACCTGTTGTAGTAACTCTTGTGTATCTTGGTTTAGGGTAAGTACTAGGAATTTGCTCTTTAGGCTTTGAAAGATGTAGAAATACATACCTTGACAGCAAAGAAGGTTATGATACTGTTGACAAGTCATTGTTCTGCCGGGTGTGTTTTAGGGTCTGAAGAAGGATGTACAGAAGTCCACAAGATAAAGGATACTTGTCAGTTTGGATTTCATAGGGAACTGGTAGAGGAACACCCAGTTCTGAAGTCCAGAGGGGGTTTGGGAGGTCCTCCTGATGCAATAATTGACTGTTCGGGTTTGTCTGAATTTGGTAATTATTTACAGTGATTTAACACAACATATATGTGCTATCTGTAATAAACAAAACCTTGCACATGCTCTCTGTTGGCAGGTCAGTGGTGAAGAGTTTTGACCAGGGAAGGAATTCTGCCCGCCAGACAAAGACTTGATAGCGTTTGTGGTGAAATAATCTGCTCTGTTGGAAGACGGGAAGAAAACTCCTTTCTGTACAGCTGGTGAGTTTTTGTTTTTACAGTCAAAACAGATGTACTGACTAGAGGAGCCATTGGTGATGGTTTTCTTTAACCCATGCTCGAGTCGTTCCTGTTCGATTCTAAGTCAACAATAAATCGTTTGCTATTTAAATATGCTGATTGCAGGCTGGCTTTCCAAGAAAAGGTTGCACGTTGTTAAAGCTCTGATGGTGTCAAAGCTCAGCCAAAACAATAATAAAAAAAGCACACACACCCGCCTCTACTTTGTGGTCATTGAAACTTGAAGAAAATTTAGAAAGAGCACGTGTACACTTCTCTGCAGTTGTAAGCGCGCCCTACCGATGTGTGCTGGTTAACTCTGCAGAGAATGGAGGTCTTTGTGGATGTTTGGAGTGTTCATTCTTCTTGAAGCACTGGCTGTAAATCCAATTTTATAGATTAAAGGCTTCTCGCATAATGTAGGCACCTGGCGGTTTATGGAAGCCTAAAAATATCTCCCTGGATATAACATGTTTTTCAGCAACTTGGAGCATATGTACGGGTTTTGATACCTTTTAGCTCTTTTTTTTTCAGTACTTGTCTGTCACCTCAGCTTGTTGTGCTGGCTGTAGTATGAATAATAAAGTACATGCTGTTCATTGGCTGCTTATTAATATGCAGCGAGGGCTTGCCATTAGCAGTTAATAATATAATATCTTCCCCTCTGCACAAAGAAGTCAAAAGACAGCACTATTGCCACACCGAGAAGCTGACAAGATGGGCTCTTCTACTGTAGGTGAGCTGGGTGTGATTGCAGGGGAGACAGAGAGATTGTATTGACTGTAAAAATTCAAAGAGGGAGGACGGTTTTGTCCAGAACAACCTGAGAAGCAGTCTGTATGGTGTCAGGGTAAACCTCTCCTGAGCCGGGAGCGCTGCGGGGTTTACTTGTACCAGTGCAGATGGCTGCTTGTCTTGATTTTGTCCAGGAGCTCAAACTTGGTCAAGGAGCTCAGTGTGAGCTACCAGATGCAGTCCTTGCTGTCATACAGGACATGTCTGTGTGAACCGTCAGTATCGTGCTGGATCTCTCCTTGAGTATGAGTGCCTTAGTAATGATAAATGCTCTGGTGCAAGAGTCCGTGGAGCTTGAGATAAATGAAGTACATTTCTAGGTAAACCCCTCCAGAGCTGAAGACTTGTGTATGAATCTCCTGTTCTTGCCTTGGGACAGCAAAGGAAATAAGCAGGGGTTTTAGTCCCAACACCAGAGCAGAAGTTGTTTCTTGTGGCCTCTCACCTCTTTGTCCTGCCTCCATCATGAAACTGAACAAGTGCCTGAGAGCTTCTGGTCTTGTTCAGGATAAAGTCAAACTTGTGAGTTTCTCTGAAACAAATGGTGTAAGAAGTGATTACAGATGAGATTTAGGAATCTTGGCACCACGCACTTGAGTCTGATGCCCACAGCAGGAGCACGGCTTTGGGTAGTTCTGGCTTCCCTTCCAACCCCCCTTAATGGCACTGAGCTTTCTGTCCTTTCTTTGTGGTTGAAACTGGCCAATGGTTCAAAAATCTATTGGTGGAGAGCACGGGGTCATAGGCAGACTGCTAATGAATGTATTTACATAAGCCTTGTTTTCTTAGGAAACCATGCTAAAAAGCCCTCACTCTGTGGATATAACCTTTGATGGTGTTTGGATGGGGTTAGCTCATTCTTTAACTGCTGACTCACTTGGCAGCGTGTTTAACTTTGTTGAAGAGAACTATAGCAGGGTTAGAGATAACATAAAGTTATTAATTTGAAACTTGGAGATGGGAGGGAAGAAACAGGAAGGAAATCTGAGCTCTTGTAGGTCAATCTTTTGGTTACATTGGCATTAAATCAAGAACAGGAGGAGAAAAATTGTGCAACGAGAATCTGAGTCTTTTTTTACTGGTTTGCCACTTTCTATTTATGGGAACCCGAAATGACCTGGCTTCCTGGACTGAAAACAGTAGTAACATATCCTTAATGACAGTCCTACTTTTACTTTTTAAGCCAGTCTCTGCTACATCTCTATGACATTTTTTTATCGGATGCCATAGCCCACACTGCCATCCAAAAGGTGGTGGGACCTGAGACTGCATCCTGCCACATACAAAGCACCAGGTGACGTTGATGAAATCGGTGATGATGTTAGGGCTGCCTTTTCCACCCCCAGTCAACCAACATTCAGTGCTCCTCTCATACTGCCCCTCACCCTTGAGAAGAGCCTCATATAAATATTGTCGCTCATTCTTCTCCCAATGATGCCTTCAGTAGAACCTCATCAGGCGAAGGATCACTATGAATTCCTGCGTAATGTTATGGTTTGATGCCTCCTGTATTTGGGAGAAATGGCACTCAAATAAGCAAGTCTACCAGTTTCTTCCTCAGTGTTTTATCTTGCAGGGCCTTGGAAACTGGACTTCAAATTTTCATTAGATACAGAACCTAATAGCTGCTTAAAGAGCTCAATACTTATAATCAGTTTTGATCAGTATGAGAGGCTTTCCCTGCCCTTTTTGCTCATTTCTGGATGGTCTTGAGACCACATGGTTCCTGTTTTTTCTCACACTGCCCAAGCAGTGACTTTTACCACATTTATCACATTGGCTACTTGCTCTAAAAAGCTTTTTTTGCTTCTTGTTTTTCTGAATATCTCCAAAGTGAAAATTCATGTAACTTTCCTACAAGTCTAATCTCCCCCAGGAGAGTAAAACCTCACTGAGTAGCAGCCTGTGAAGCACTGTGGTGGCATCGGCTCTGTGTCACCTGGGTTGTTCAGAACGTTGTCCTTTCTCAGAAGTAAGATCTATTCCACTGCACGTCCTTTTTCTCCTATCTGCTGGGTGGCTGGAGCCTGCTGGACAATGCAGAAAAGAATCAAGATTCATTGCTGTGTTTGTTCCTGTGCATACAAGTAATATACACATCATCATGGGATTATTTATTCATAGGTCTAAGGAAGTCGTCTACATATTTCAAACAATTATCATTTAAACATGCTTGGAAAGTGATTACAATATTTAGTCCTACCTTAGACGTGTAGCTCCGGTTTTTCTTCTCTGAAGTTTTTGAAAGAATTCTGTTTCTAAGATGAAGCGCCTCTATATACAGAGGATAATTGGATATTACATTGAAATAATTAAATTGTATCCATTTCTGTGGAACCTCTGCCAGTGGCTGAATATGTGGCACTTTTGCGAACACTGAAAAATCTGGAATAACTGAAGAAGTTTACAAATTTTTTTGTGATATTTTTGATTATCCAGGAGGTCTTTAATGACTCTGCAGCAATGCATTTACATGAATCTGGATCTCTCTAGTGCCAGATCAGAACGACTGAGTTGTGTTTGCACTGTGCAGGGTAAAACACACCTTAATACTTAAGATTCTTGAGCCTTTTGCCTTTTACTGATTGTAATTTGTTACCCAGCTTTCTGTGTGCATCAACAGAAGAAATAAATTTCAAGAAGGAACTTGAGGGAAGCTGGGGCCGGGCTCTGAGATTGGCTCTGTTCAGCGTCTATTGTAAGTGACCCCAAAGAGCACTTTTTTGCGTCTTTCCATTTTGCAGTGTGGAGGTAAAGCCATTTGGAGGGAAAATGACTCGAATGTTCTCCCAGATACTGTTATTCACATCGGTTAGGCACAGCTGGGAGGCTCGGCTCAGGCTGTATAACACAGACTGCAATACCTATTGCAATTAGAGGTCTGTCTGGGTCAGAGGAGGAGGGGAGAGCTTTCCCCCTGCTTGCACATGCGGAGCCAGCTGAAAATACTGTGGTGTGCTGTTCTCGTTACTTTAAGGGTAGACTTGTTTCTTTTAACCAAGGGTTATATGGATGTACGTGATGAAGGCTGCAGATTTGGGACCTCCAGAGAAAGATGTTGATGCTTCGAACTCTTGCCTAAGGCCAGGTAAGAGGTACCAGAGGGTTTTGAGGGTGATTTCTGTGATAGAGAATGTCTCCTTATTAGGGATTCTGTTGTCCCCATTTGCTATCACCTCTGCAGAAACAAATGAAACCAAAACAAGGACTTAAAAGAAAAAGAGTTCAGATGGCTCTTACACTTGACCTTGTCTGAGTAGTTATCCTTTTGGAGTTCTGGTCTTCTGGGTGCATCTGTAAGGGTGGTAAAGGGGAAATGCAGGCAGAAGGCTGCTGGTTTTTCCTTCTGGCTGGAGGCAAGTTTGGCCACAGAATAGAGAATGGGAAGTAGGTTGCTAAGTGCTGATTGCAGCACTAGCAGGGGAGTTCTTCTGTTGGCTGGGGGCAGGAAGTTCCGCGGCCCACGACTGCTGGATGACAGCAATGCTCCTTTGTTTCCAGCTGAGGAATTTGCTGGTTGTACCACAGGCAGAATTTCTCAGATAAAATTTGCAGCTTCTGTGGGTGGAGAAGAATGTTTCAAAGGGACTAAACTGAGCCTTCTCCTGACTTGTGATCCTGAAAGGGAGTGCTTCAGGCTACTACTTGTATAACGGTCTCACTATGTCTGTTGGCTTGTAAGGACCAGCCATCATGGAGCTAGTTGGTACTCCTTTGTCAGATGTTCTTGAACATATTCATCTACGGTCTCTGATTTTTTAATGAAATCACATTTTTTACATGATAGGTCATATTTACTAATTGTTAGGTTGTTGGTTTTGTCTCAGCAACCTTAAAGTTCTTAATAGCACCTTGATTTAATTCTGCCTTTGAAGCTGAATCAGTGTTAATACTATTGGATTAGAGATATTCTCCAAAGTATGGAAAATTGCTTTGAGCCCATGTCCATGTTGTAGTGGAGAGGTCTCCACTGTGCTTTTGTGATCACTAGACACAATGTCTTCTGGTGGTGATGTGCCTTGAGGCATAATCCAGCTAAAATTGACACGGTTGACAAGTTTTATGGAGGAACCAGAGCATTGTTTAGTTATGTCAGCTGGGGATGATGGTAGCTGTCCATTCTTTGAAAGCCATATTTTGAAGGTCTACTAGACCTTGAGCTGTTGGCTGTAAACTCCTACAGAAGCATCCAAAAGCCTGTGTTTCCCATCTGCTCTTGCAAAGGTAAATGTGACAATTCACTCTGGGGACACGCCTGACTTCCTTCATTAGCCTTAGGTTAGTCTAAGCTGCTCATTTTTCTTGGAGCTACAAGGAGGAGCTGCGTAGGATATGCAGTTGGTTCACATGGCACAAGCAGGTGATTAAGGAGAGCTTCTTGTGGTGAGCGTGCTGCACCTGCTCCCTACAGGTTGTTCTACTTGTTGACTTGTAATGTGACGCAAGAAACTATTTGTGTTAAACCCTGAGTGATTCAGGGCTGGGCTCCTGGATGCTTGCTTCCTTCTGGGTTTGGGGTTTTTTTATTTCATGCTGCCACAGGAATGATCAATAGAAGTATTGAACCGAAGCCAATATGACTTGTAGGAGCCAGTCTGGAATTACTCGCTGCTGTTGTGTGCCAGAATCATGAATTCCTGACATTCCCACCACCTTCAGTGGGCACTTCTGGAAGGCATTGGTTCAGAGTTGATTGATTGTATGTAATTACATTGTGGTGATCTAGTGTGCCTGCTGGTCCCGATCCAATCATGCGGCTTTGAGAAGGCTGATGGCACCAAATGTCTCTCATTCCTTGGGACTCTCAGTGTTGCTAAAATCTTCTTGAGGAAGTTACCCTTCTTGATTGGCTTTAGGAACAGCTTCTGAAAGCACCCACCTCACTACATTAATCCACAATGCAAGATTTTACTTTTTATATGCTTTTAAATTAAACTGAATTGTCACTTACCATAGAAAAGTACTGATTATTTTTAAGATAATTTAAAATTATTTTTTAAGAGGATTCTGTTTTGAGTCCCCCCAAATAATGGGGTAATAGCACGTGTCATTACAGAAGCCGTGAGCAGAGTGCTTCTTTCATCAGCGCACTATTGCTGAGCATGAAATGCTCATTTTAAGAGCCAAATGTAAATGTGCTTAATGAGACACAAGGGGACTGGTCTGTGGCTGGGGAGAAATGGCTTTTAGCAGCAGATGCAGACAAAAGTATTGGATTTCAGTCTACAAGAAGTCAAAGACAAAAAGAAAGTGTCTGTAGTCCCAAATGGAGGAAGGGGGTGTCGGGATTTAGAAGGCTAAACAGCTGTAGCCTGTTCATGTATTTTAATCCATTGCTAGAAGACTGGAAATTAAACAAAAAAACAAGAACCCTTTTAAGAAAGATCTGCAGTTGGCCAAGGTGGGCTACAAAAAAATGCAAAATTTGTCAATAGTTTCAGGTTTATATGGAATGCACCAGAAATACATAGAGAGATTCTTCTGAGAGGGTGTTGTAGGGAAACACTGAAAATTACAGATTGAATAGAGTCATTTTGATATCTCGTATTATCAGAAATCTGGTGAGTGTTCCACAGCTCATAACTTACATCTGAGAACACTCCTGCTATTGACAACTCCTTCAGTACTGCTCGGGCTAGTTGGGTCAGCGCGTTTTCTCAGCGTGTTGAGAAGTGGCACGTTTCTGGACTTTGATACTGGAGAAAAAAGGAAGCAAAAAGTGATTATGAAATATTTCTATTGGCCTCAGCAGCAGCTCTGCTGTTCAGATGGTTTAAATTACCTACCTCAGGGTTCAAGTGTAAAACTCATATCCAACTCCACATTTTTAATATTTACAAAAAGGTACAAGCTTGCTGGCCTGGATCTTGAAAGGAACATAATTGAACCCTTAAAAGCTGCTAGTTCTATCTCATTTTACAGGAGGCAACAAATCCTTTTTTTTTTTTTTTTCCCTCTCTCGTTCATTGGCAGTAAATTACTTAGAAAATGACAAGCTGAAGAGAAGGAATTCTTTTCCCCAGACTATTCTGTCTTTCAGCAGAACATGAATCCTGGCAGATTCAGTTGGACTCCACTGCCTTGTCTGCTTGGTGGCTGAGGCCAAAAGGGCTTTTTTTTTTTTTTTTAATTTTAGATAAGGCTTTTGTTTGGCTTAAAGAGTGGATGAGCTTAACAGGCTGAGGAAGCACTATGTCCCTCTTTGGTGTCTGTAACCTGCTAGACGACTTGCTAAAACACTTTAACTGCACTATGTTGGCTTTAAATTTAACCATAACGATTTGTTATGGGCCTCCGTATAGTCCATGGTATAAGACAGCATTGCTGAGTGCCAGAAAAATGTGGCTAAGACAGCGTGAGGCTGTTTTATGGCAGTTTTATGCTTGTTTAAACCTAATTTCAATCTTTCAATAAAGAGGCCTGTGAGAAAGATGGGGAGGGACTTCTCACTGTTGTGCCAGGACAAGGGGTGATGGTTTAAACTGACAGAGAGAGATTCAGACCAGAGAGAAGGGAGAAATGTTTGATACTGAGGGTGCTGAGACCCTGGCCAAGGGTGCCCAGAGAGGTGGGAGAAGCCCCATCGCTGGCACCATCCCAGGTCAGGTTGGCCCCTGGGGCTCTGAGCACCCTGCTCTGGTTGCAGATGTCCCTGCTCCCTGTGGGGGGTTGGACTGGGTGAGATTTAAGGTCCCTTCCAACCCAACCCAGTCTGTGATTCTAGGATTTTAATGAGACTGCTGGAGTTGAATGGGCTTAACTAGGCTCTGTTCTTCTGGGTTAAACCCGTACAGCAGTGCTGCAGCCTGGTGATAAGTTGGACATTAGGCAGTCCGCGTCAGTTGTTCAGGACTTGATGAGTTTTCAAGAATTAATGTTCCATAAGTACCTTCATTTTTCAGTCTGTGTAGAGCAGAGGATTACAAGGCAAAAATCTTCTTTCTTAGGTACCAGCTGAGTGTCTTTACTCCTCAGCCAGTGGGTGAATAACGAAGAGACTGAGCTGATTCTCCTCGCAGCACCGTTCATAGAAAGCTTCTTGTTAGGTGGGTGACATTTTCTCTACAAGGCATAGTCATGTGTCAGACGAAGAGAACAGCGAGGAGAGTCGACCACAGCTTAGGACGGCTCTCGCCAAGGCTCGCAGATGTGGTGGGTCTCCTCCAGACGATCGTCACTCACTTGCTGCAAACTCCGCAAACCTCTGCCAGGACCAGGGCTGGGAAGGCAGACTAGAGCAACACTTCATCCAACTGCACACGCAGTACTTGAGGTGTAGCAGAAACCTCGTTCCCTCTTTGGTTTTGTACAGGAAAAAAAATACAATTCTGCAAAGCCTCTGACTGTTGTTTTTCTAACAAGTTAAACAGATGGATTGGAAATAGTATTTACTGTTTATTTCCTCAACATATCAATATGTGAGGAGCCAGTATAAATTACGGTTTGACTGCAAACAAACCAGCCCACGCCAAAGCAATAGAGTAAACATTGGTGTATTTGGTTTCAAGTCAATATTATGGGAATTTAGAGGGCTGATGTTTCTGTTTTCTCTGGCTATCTCTGACTATCTCTGACTAGCTGAATTTTAAGCTCTGTAATAGAAAAAACTGATGGTTGAAGAAACTTTGTGCAAAATTGCCTTAGTTATTCCAAAGAACATCAAGAGCCAGTAACTTCAAGTTACAGGCTTTAGTGATAGAAACAAGATTTCTACCTATTTCAGAGCTGTTAAATTTTGTCAGATGAGAACAAGACTGAAGCCATCGCTGTGTACTCTCTGGTGGTGGCATTTATGATACAACAGTCTGTTCCTTCCTCTTTTCCCTGCATGCTTATACTTTTTTTTTTTTCTGTACTGTCTTATTGACTTTTCTGGGAGCCCTAAACCAGCAGAAAATCAACTCTATCAAAAAGTGGGCAGTTTTTGCTGGTTTAATTCCCCCAGCTGGCTCATGTAAAGGCAGACCAGTACAGGCAGGCAAGTTCCAGTGTGAGGAAGGGGATCGGGACACGTGGCTGTGCATGTGGAGGGATGAAGTAGCACCCCTTGGCATTACTGAGCCGTTAAATTGGCTCATCTGGATTGCATCCTCGTATTGCCTGTACTCTGCATATCAAAACCCCAAAGCGGTGTATGCCTGTTCGCAGCGTGTTCCCCTGAATGTCATTAATTTAAGACATAGTTGGGCACATGAGTGAAGATGTCAGAGTTCTTGACCAATCTGTCTGAGTGTCCCCATGCTTCCAGCTGTATTTTTCCAAACAGCCTATTGTGGAAATTGAGAACAGATGAAACAAGGGAATGTAAAAACAGTGAATTGAATATAGTCCCCAAATTATTCACTTATTTCAACAAACAAGAATCACATTGATGTAATATACGACTGGTCTCAATGCTAAAAGCAAATCAAGGGCTGGAATGTACTTACATGGCTAGACAGCAAATATCTGAGTCCTTATAATCCATTAAATCGCAAGAGTATGTCTGCTTGTCTAAATGGAAGGAGACATCTCTTCTCTCTACCACTGTCATTTACTCCTCCACTTCCTGGTTCTTTAGCCTTTTTTTTTTAAATAGGGCTTCTTTTGTACGTGTGAAACTGCTGCTACTCCCACTTAAGTTTTCTCCTGAAAGCTGAGTTAAAGCACTGTGCAGAGTCGTCTACAAATGGATGCAGCTTTTCCACAGTGAGTTGCTGCTTTCTGGTATCTGGGATGGCCTGCCACAGAAGATGGCTGAGCCACGCTCGCTCTGCTGTGGATGGAAGCTATGTGCTCTGCTGTGGATCACAGATTGTGACGGTTGCTTCACCTCGTTGCCCAGGTCTGTGGCATTCATCCATGACACTGACTGGTTTGTGTGATTACATTGAATATTCCTTTTGTATCCCAAAGTTTTATGACTAGGTAGACCTAGTCTAGCTAGTCATAAGAGTTTTTTTCAGGGTTATCTTTAAGGCTGATAAAAGCTGGGTCAGGTCAGGCCTGGAAAGTCAATCTTTTTCATCGTGTGTTAGTCCTGGCAGGAGTTTTGGAAGTCTGCCCTAAGCTGCAGAGTGGATGTGGCTCAGAGTACCTGTGTATCTCAGCAGTGTGTGCTCTGAGACCTGAGCTCAGGATGCAGAAAGGGGGTGGAGGTGTCACAGTGTCCATTTTTTCCAGTTTATCTGTCGGCATTAAACAGATAGGACATGGCATCATCTCAGGGTGCTCTGGAAATGCATTTTGTGTACAGGCGGAGAGAATGGATTTTTGATCGTGCTCTCCACAGTCCCCGTCAGGGTGTTACTTCCAACATGTTTTGCCTCTGATTAGCTTCAGATAATCATCATGTAAATCAAAACGCCAGGAAAAGATATATCCCCTCTTCCTCCAGCCTTTCACAAAATCCAAGATTTGAAATGACTGCTCTGAAATCTATGATGTGTGATAGTTTCTATCAGATGACGTATTGCAAAATTGCTTGTGATCCAGAAGGTCTTTGTCCTAGGGGAATAGTGTTTCTAGGAAGCTTTTCAGTTGGCTGATGAAAATCACTGCACGACAGTTCTCCCACTGGCTCCTCAGATGAGCTCATGGTGCTCAGCATTGCTAGTGTGTTCTCACTCCTGCCTCAAGTGTAGCTGTTTCGAAGGACTGAGATGCCTTTACCTGACCCTGATCCCACGGACATTACAGCAAGTGAGACTTTTTGCAAAATCCCAAACAAATGATCACAGTTGTGGAGGTTTGTCACGATACAGATGACAGAAACCCTCTACATTTCCAAACCTGTCAAACCCCCAAAGTTGTCCTTTATAAGTCTGGTTCACTGGCTGCCTGCAGCTATTTATTGCCTGAACAGTATCTGAGTCCTCGCACCTGTCTGGTGGGGTGGTTCTTGGGCAGGAGAGCCATGCCGAATGTCATATGCTGCTAGCTGGGGTGAGGTCTAGGATGAGCATCTCTGTGCTCCCACCGTATGTAATTCTTTGCCTCTAAGAGGGTGAAGTCTGGATACTCCTTTTGCAGGGCTCTTGGCTGCCCTTGGTTTTTGGAGCCACTAAAACCTCTTTGATGGGCAGTCATCTCTTGTGCTTGACTGAAATATTAGCAAGTCATTAATCCAAATAGCAAATTACTTAGTGAGGCAACAGCCAAATCTCAAGTCTGGAGAATTTGACACCCTTAGTGTTATAATTTCACATAAATAATATAAATTGGCATTCATTCCTTATGCAAAATGCTATGTGAGATTGATGTGTTCTGTTTACTACAGGCCAGAAGTTCTCTCACTTAGTCACTTGGGTGGTTAGTGGTGTTACGAGTTGACAGACCCTAAACCCATCCTTTTAAAGGAGAACAGGCCTTGTGCGTGAATGCGGAGGGAACCGACTGATCGTGTTTATTACTGACATTGTGGCGACTTGTAACTTCAAAATGTCCTACCGAGCGTTTACTTCTAAGTCTGCAAGGATTTAAAAATACACGTATTTGAAGTTAAATAACTTTTGTCTAACCAGCTTTTAAAGTAGCTTCATAATGGAACTGTTGTAATTTTCCTGTGACTGAACTCCGAACACCTCAGACCTCAAGGCTGTGTCGCTGCTATTTTCAGAGGTGCTGAGTGCATACAGCTGCTGTTGACTTCCCTTCGTATTCTGGATGTTCAACACTTCTCCAAATGAGTGCACACAGCATCTGCTGCTGCTGCGAGTACCAGCGGCCCAGTGAAAACGGCTGGATTACAACAGTTGTACCTTGCTTGGGCACCAATGAGTTACAAGCCTGATAGAGGCTGAAAAAAAAATCTACTTCATTAAGCTTCAAGAACTTTGCCTTTAATTTGTTTGAATCAGATACAGAACTTAAACATCAAGCCATCCTCCAAAAAATAAAGTGCTAGCAAGTCAGTTCCCATGTCTGTTGATTCGCTATTTATTCATTCTTCAGCTGAGGTGTTCAAGTGGATCTCAAGTAGCAGATTATTCTGTTGAACCCACAAAGCTGCAGGTTTTGTGTGCTCATTCCCTAACATCTCGTTAAAATTGGTTTCCATTTGCCCAAAAAGCCATTTTTAAGTGTTGCACTCCAGCCTGTTGCCAGGACTTTGTTTGAAAACCTCTGAAGAGTGGGAATTGGTTTGTGTCAAAGGAAAGTGGACAATTATTTCAAACCTTTCATTTTCACAGGCTATCACAGTGCTGCACATTAACAGTTGCTGCGAGCTGACATGTAATTTAGAATATACGCTCCATGCTCTTCAAGCTGAACAAAACCCACTAAGATACATGAAAAGAATCACACAGCTTGGAGTAATGCCTTGTTCAGCCTGGAAAACGTTGGGTTATTCCCATTCAAAATACCACTCTAAATGTTCATCGCTGGTCTCTGGTAAGACGAGGTGGGTAGGACGTTGAAGTTACAACTTTCAGAGCTGTTGAAGAGCTCTTTCAGGCAAGAAGACACATACAACTGTAAAGCTGTCTTCATTCATAGCCTCTGAAATATGAACTGGACAACTCAGCTCACCAAGAAATACTAGGCATGCCAGCTAATGCTTACAGGAGCGTTGCCTTCGTGTTTTCCGTGCCTGGCTTGTGATACTTCATTAAACATCTCTCAAGAAGCAGAGGTTACTTTGACAGTGAAAATCCAAATAGTTTAGATTTTGCTGTCTTTTGTTTAAATGGGCAAGTAATAAAAAAATCAGCATTCATTGAGGGTTCACACCACAGGAATACAGTGCTGAAGTCGTCGTGATGGAGTTAGTCTTGAATGTCTTGCCACCAGCACAGATCTAGAAGAGCAAGTGGGAACTGATTTATAGATGCAGTTATTGCAGACACCTGGGCAGCAGAGGAAAGGGACTGTTGGTTATTTCGTTCTGCAATGAATGTTTTGCTAATCATGAGCCATCTATTTTCTTTCAAATATTGAGATGTGAAGAAAACGAACGGTTAGGAGATCAAGCGCTGAATTTATATTTCAGACAATTCTGTGGGAAGATGCATCTTCCAGCAGGATCTGCACACACTTGTCTGTTAATGGATCATGGGAACCTTCAGCGAGCATGGCACTACAGGCAGAATCAGCGTAGATGTTTAGGAAACTACCAGAAACGTTGCTCTGCTAACAGTAAATAGAAATACAACTTTAATACATTTACTCTTCAGCTTCTCAAACCCATGGTTTACCTCTGAAGTGGGAGATAAGGTTTGCTTGTGAAGGTGTAAAAGTTACTCATCCAAACTTATTTCCTCTGCAGTATGATCCTTCTGCTCTTTTTTAAGCAGCAAAGTATAGGATGATTCATACAGGTGAAGAAATTAATAATATTTTGCATGGGGTGTAATAAAAACATTCATGTGTCTGTCTGGATACACAGTCCGCAGAGTCACTGTGCTCTTATTCCTTCCCCCTTAGCACAGCGCTGGCCTCTCTCTTTCCCTCTTAGCTCCCCAAGGTGTAATTTTTGAGGGTGTATATCACTCCTGTCAAAGAAAACTTGTCATCTGATGCCATAAAATCATCCTTGAAGGTCTAACACATAGTGGATTTATTCCAGATACTCCTAAAGCATCATAAGAGCAAACTACTAGCGCAGCAGAAACCCAACTTGTAATACCTTGTTGGGTGACTTTAGGCAAGTTCCTTTATCTGCCGGCATCTCGCATTCCCCATCTGTTAAAGAATAGAGCTTTGTAAAGGGACTTTAAGATCTGCTGATGAAAACCATTTTCATGCTTTCCTTAGTGGCTGCGAACACTTCTCTTGTGGGAAATCGAGCCTAGTTGTAGATGCATTCATCACAAATATGGCAAAAAAAGAAAAAAAATCCTAAAGCTGTGCATTTTTTTATTACTGGTAGTGTGCATTGATTAGAGAGGATTAGAATCTACTATTTTCAAAAATAAATAAAAATAAAAGGGATTATTTAAGAAGCTGGTGTTCAAAGACTGTAACTCACAGCAAGTCTGTGCATTTTGAACAGTTTATTTGTAAGAAAATATTCTAAACCCATTAGGCTGCTGCCGCTTCGAAGTGGTGCGGAGACTTAATTAAAGCTTCAAGACAGAAAAGAGGATGGTGTGAGTTTTATAACCAGGGCTGATATTTTTGAAAAGCGTTATCGTGTTTTTCAATACATAGAGGACTTGTTAAAGTGGAGGTTTGGAAGGTAAAACGTCCTCCTTGTTCACTGCCAGGATTCACCTGCCAGTTCCTGGGATTTCCCTGTTGTCAGAAGGACATCCCGAACACTTCAGCTGCAAGGATCATACATTTTTGTGTTCATTAAAAGGGCTGGGTTAACGTGACTGGAAAATGAGCTATCAAATGGAAAGCTTTAAAATTCTTCCAGATAGATCTACTAGTTCAATCACCGAAGGGCTTCCCTTTATTTCTTTTGCCCGTAGATGTGTTATTACGGGTATTTCCCATTACATTTCAATGTTTCACATTCAGTTTTATAACTGTTTACCTCTGGCATGCTCACCTTGAAATCAGTATTGGTGCTTCCAGTACCCTTCCTTTTCTAGAACGAGGGGAGAAGAACTGGCTTGTGCTCCAGATCTACTCCTGTAAGTACAGGCATGCAAAAGCTCAGCTCCTTGAACCGTGGAGAATTTCAGTCTGACCTTGAGTGCAGCTTCCGAAGGCTACAGAGAGGTGGCCTTTGGTGGTGGAAGGGAAGTTTGAAAGCTGGCTTCATGGTGCTCCAGACACGTGGCGTTGTTTTAGGGCCATGGTTTAGTGGTGACTTGGCAGTGCCGGGGGAAGGGTTGGACTTCATGGGCTTGAAGGTCTTTTCCAACCCAAGAGACGCTGTCTTTCTGCGAAGGGTGCTAGGCCAAGCTATCCCAATGGCAATGGAAATGGGATGGTGTAGAGAGGTTTGGGAAGCCTTTCCGTCTGCGCCTGACACCTCGCTCTTATCAACAACTGCGATTCTTACAATGAACAGTGTGTAATAGTTCTTAGAGCTTCCACCTCCTGTCTTATTGTAAGAATTTCAGCCTTCCTTTAAAACAAAGCTTCCACTCTTCTGAGTTACGGGGGGAAAAGTTAGAAACGTAGGCCCAGCTGTCGAAGCGCCAACCGCTTGTCACTTGTAATTTCACCACCTAAACATGTCAGAGAAAATAGCGTTATTTAGACCTGTCTGGGTAGCGCTTTCACGTTCCACTGCGCTTCTTTGGTAACTGAGGTGTCCTTTTGTTTCCACACATTAAATAATGTGTTACTCATCAATTTTTGACCTCTCCGGGATGAAGGATTAGTCAGATTGATGTGTGTATAACTGCCTCATGACTATGTTCCTTCTAGTTGGGTCAAACAAGACAAATTTTAGATCTCAAGCACACGGCTAAATTTACCCAGTTCTGCATACTTGATTTGGCAAAACCATATGGACTTTTTGATACATTCCTCAGATCTCTTCTGAATCCGTTTCCAAAGTCTATATTCATGAATTGTACCCACTGTTCAGTAGGAGGTGTAGAAGAACAACGCCTATTTTAGGCGGAAGATTTCCTGTGAACGTACTTGTCTCGGACCAGCTCTACCCTGAAGCTGCAGTCTGAAGCTGTTGAAAGGGCCAGTCCTGTCCTCCCACCTGCGCTTCACCACGTTCCTGCACCTCCCCTGGGCTAGGGGTCCTGCAGCCCTTCGGGGGATCAGCTCAGGGCTGTAGCTGGACAGTAATTTTCTCTCTCTGTCCTTCAGGCTGAGATCTCCAGAGCGGAGCTCTTGGGTCTGATCCAGAGTCCCCTCTGCTGCAGGGATGGTGGTGAGGATGTGCAGCTGGAGATGGCACCAAGGGCTGGAGGTGACATGGGGGGCGCTCTCAGGTCAGCTTTAGCTAACTGGGTGATCGCACTTTGGCTTTGCTGTGGCTTGTATGGCTGATACAGAAAAATGGAAAATTCCCTTTTAACCTGTTAGGCAGGATTTCCACAGGAAAAATGTATTTGCTAAACGCAGGCTGTGGAGGGGCTGAGGGATCAATCCCCAACCATATGCCTGAAAATCATCCTGCGGGATGTTAGACATTTAAAGCATATCCTGTTCCCTGAGCGGTCTGCCCTGAGGACAGAAGTTGGAGATGCCTTTTCCGCGTTGCCAGTTTGCTCCCAGTGTGACTGAAGCACGAGGCGGGCTGGGCTCTGCCTCCGCCAAGCCGCAGGAGCCCGCGGGGAGCCTGCAGCCAGCAGCCGAAGCAGTGGGTGTCTTCGTCAATAAAATGCTGCTTTTTTTCTCAGAAGGCACCAGGTCCTGAGATGTAACGGTGCAATAAGAAGAGGTTGATAGGGAAAGAACTCTGAGCTGTTTCAAAAAAATACATTTGAGAATAATATTAGCATCCGTGATGTTTCAGATGTAGCAACTGCATAAATTGCCATGTAATTGCTTTTTATTCTTTTGAGAGACTTTAAAACTGTAAGTAGGTTTTTTTCCTTTTGTCAGTGGGCTTAAAAAGAGATTATTTGTACCTGAAAGGAGAGAGCTCAGCCCAGAAGGTACGAAACAGAGAGCTGCTGGAACTCTCATTAGAACTCTTACATTAGAGATAAGAAAATCTAAAAATTAGCTGATGTAAAAAAAATACATATATATGTAGAATCACCTTTTTTTCTCCTGTTCCCCCAACCGTGTGATCCCAGTGCAGGCTCTATGCCTCGTTTGCCCTGTGCTGAGCTGATTCAGGGAGCTAAATTGGCAGAAAAGTACTCGCTGGTTTTTGTTTGGTTAGTGCTTTGCTGTCTCATTTTCTGCACTGATTCACCACAAAGTGAGACAAACCCCAGCGCCAGGAGAGGAGAGGCACAGTGTGGGCAGAGCAGCAAAGCAGGGGAGCCAGCGGGACCCCACCTTTCAGCTGCAGCCAGCTGCTCGGGTGACTTCAGTCTCAAATCTCCGTCTTAACGTCTTAGAGTGCACTAATTTTTTTAATTTTGGGTAGTGGCACGAATCTGTGAAAACACAAGTTTCTTCATCTGCTGATTGTCCAGGTAGGTGTGGGAAGTCTAACTGAACTCACGGGGCTCAGAGCCTGGATCTACTTCTGCGTGCGCCTGTGTTTTGGCAGGGTTTGTAAAAACAGTGATATACAGGAATTCTTTTTGAAAAAGAAAATCAGAATTGTCGGCGGTTTTTTCAGTTTAGAGCCGGCACTGAAAAAGTAGAAACAATTAACTTAGAATTCAATGCAATATTTTGTTTCACATAAAATATTTTGGTTTGAGCTTTTCAATACTTTCCAAGTTTCGGATCTCCTCTGCTCTGCTGTATAATTCAATCTGAACTTGCAAATACTTTGTTTACTCCAGAATCTTTTTTTTTTTTTTGGAATATAAACTATGCATTTTTGCTGCCAGCTATAGCTTCTAATGCAGGCTGATGAAGCTGGGCCACTTCCCCTGCCATACGCTCGCAGTGAGTCAGGGCTGCGGGTGGAACTTGAGTTTTGTCATTGCCAAGAATAAACACACGCGGCTTTACTAGAGCAGGAAACTTAAGGGCATCATTTTTTATCATAAAAAGTGAAAAGCAGTACTTCAGCATTTTCATATTTTTGTATTGCTGATGTTTCTTCGTCTTTCAAATTAAAAATATTCAGTGCGCAGTTTGAAAGCACCAAAGCCCATCAAAATACAGCTTGATGTCTCCGTGTGCCGAGAGCTTTGGCCTCATCCGAGAAGACACTTAACCACGTTAGTCATCACAGGCGTTTCAGAAGTGAGGGCTTGGCGCTTTGCGGGTTCAAACCCAAGGAAAGCTAAACTTGCAGAAGATCATGGAGAAGTCTAGTATCCGGTTGGCTGAACTGACAAATTTTCTGGAAACTCCCCTAAAATCTGGGCTAAAATTATTTCTTTTTGATGCTGAAATCACAGCTGTGACAAATATTCAGCCGTATCTATGATTCATGTGTTCTCTCAGAATGGGAAGTGTTGGAGTAGCACAATTTAGTAACTTTTGTTTACTTCCCCCTAGTTCAGCATTTCTAAATTCACATGTTTTCTCTCGAGTAGGTTATCTACAGAACAAGCCCATTTTTACCTGTCTATAGCTGACACTTTGCTGTTTCTTCCACCCTTCTCTGCTGCCTGGTTATAAAATATTCAACTTCCTGTAACGGGACCAAGGAGGGGGAACATGTGCGGTATTAAATGTTGCAGAATTCATTTACAGTCTCAGATCTTTTTTTAACGTATTTTCTTGATTCAAAACACACCCCGATTTACCTGCAAAACGGAATCACCATCTTGCTCTCTGGCTTGGTAGTTGCAACGTTTCTTTGTGCCTGGTGACCTCCATCTCCACATGCCCAGCTCCCAGAAGGTAGGACAATACTGGACACTCTTGGTTGTCTGTTGTGGTTCAACTGGTGTGTTCTGTGTGCAGAACTGGTTCAGGTCCCAGTTCTGCTCCCCACTGATAGAAAAAGAGGGGCTGAAGCCTGTTTTCCTCTAATGCCCACTTGTCCTTTGCCATTTGGGTTAGGAGCACGTTACTCACGTACAGCTCTGTGTCCTGCTAATAGCTTAATTTGCAAACTTTTCCTGTCACCGAAGCACCTAACCCCAGTTTGGTGCGCGCCTGAAAGCCACGCTTCCTGTAATTTTTGGCCTTTTTGTTCCTTTTAAAACGTTTCAACATATTAGAAACTAAAGATTGGTTTCCTGCCCGTCACAGTTGTTTCTTCGGCGATAGGCTTCTGGTTTGTGCTTGAGAAAGAAAACCCAGTGGTCTTTCATGCAGTTAAATTCAAAGTAGCTGTGGGGATCTTGAAATGAAAATATATTTCACTGCAGAGCTGTCATCCATTCAGCCGAATGCTTGCTGTTCTCTCCCTTGGTATGAAATAATGTGTATTTTAAAGCCGAGATTTTTCTTTCCTGTCTGCCCTCGTGGTCATTAGAAAATTGTAAAGGAAACGTTGTTCTGTTGAACAGCTGGTAGTTGTATTTAAAAATCTCATGTTAAAGCAAGTGAATTAACTAAGTAACACAAAATCCGTACGCTGAGAGGCCAAAGTGGTAACGGAGCCACTCGTGTCTCAGCAAGAACAGCGGAGGATGAGTGAAAATATGCCCGGGAAAAAACCAGAGTTCTACTTGCACATTGTTCTCCTAAGCATGACTTATTTTAATAGCCTGCCAAACCTACGTTGTTAAAAGTCATACGGTTCCACTTGTAAGAGATTTTTTTGAAATTATGTGCATTAGAGGGATTTGCTTGAATTAGAGCAAATTTTGCTCTCCCGCTTACAGCAATGTCATTTCATTTAAGTGAACGCACTTCTCAGTGGAGTAAAATGTAGTTCATCGTATTTAACTGCGGTATTAGCAAAAAGAACAAATTGTGGCTGGTTTTATAAGGAACGTGTCTTTTATGTGGTAAGAGGAATGGAAAATAAATTGTTTTCAAAAGGGCAGTTTCTAAATGCCAATCCTTCTAGCGGAATATCGAAAAGCTCAACCAGAGATGAAGGATTCAGCTCTCTGCTTCTCTGCGATGCCCCAGCCCTGCACTTTGCGGGGTTCTCCTTTGTGAAAGGTTTTTAGGAGGCCATCATCATCCTGAGCAGTGAGACTGGCGGCTCTGCCTGCCCTTTCTGCTTGTCATCCTCGACCAAGGGACAATCTGGCTCTGCACTCTCTCGTTTCGATGTGGAGTTTGAAGCTGTTTGGAAAACATGTTATTCTACATTTGACTTTCCTTTTTTGGGTATTGCAGACTGTGTTTTTACATGAATTTTCATGAAAATTTTAGATGAATTTAGATTTTTTAAGGGGAAGCTTTCAAGGCAGCTTACTGTTTTGTGAGTCAAAATCAGTTTGAAACTGGTTGCAAGTGGAATAGCTGAGATCCCATGATACTTTTCAAGTCAAAGATAGCTCCATTTATTCAAGAAATGCTTTCATGTGGCTTCTCAAGGGGAACAGTAACTTCTTATGAAGTGTTTAGAGGAGACCCGGTGTCCAAGTGGCTGGTGGCAAAGTTCCATTATTTCAGCCTCCAAACGCATTTTCCAGCTGAAGTAAATAAGTGTTGGTGACGAATAAAACACCTTTGTAAGCGGTAGGTTGAGCAGGGGGTTTAAAAGGTTGGCAGTTTAATATGAGCTTTCACCATTACAGTGAAGTCTACTGAAAATGGCTCGTTGTTCTGTGTGTAAAGAGCAGGTCGAATGACCCGAGTAATCCTGGAGAAACAGCGGAGACCTGCATGTTCTCCACAGGCCTGCAAGCCCAGTGGTAACAGTCTGGGCTCTGGGAACCGGTGCTCCCAAGGTCGGTGTCAAAATAGTAAGCTGGGTGTGGTGGATTTAGCTTCTCTGCGTTTTCTCCTGTCAACCCAGGAGATGTTTTTTTGGGGTGCGTGTAAATGAGCGTTTCTTCACAATTGAAGTGTTGGGGTATTCATCAGTCACAGGTATCGTGATGATTACTCTGCTTGGGTCAGCCTTTAATGCAGTTTTAGACTTCTTCATTCAAAGTATCGTCAGTGGTCTGCTTGTCAGCTGTAAGGTGGGCAGGAGATGGCATCTGCTCTGTCTGCTTCTGGGCTAAGTGTCTGAATGGCCAGAGGCAGCCCAGGCGTGGGGGGTGACCGAGGAGCTCCCATTTAAGCCTTTTTACCAGTGACAGGACTAATTTGTGTACTTCTTTTCTCTTCCAGCCATCAGTTCTCATTAAACTGATGATAGAAACTCTTATCTGTGAGATGTCCACCTGGCTTTGTGATTTGATTACAGTTGGTCAGAACATTACTGGACAAAGGGACAATGGACAGGGTGATCACATAACTCTTCTTTAGCAGCTGAAGCCAAGAATGCTGCATTATAAAACTATTCAGTGCATTTGTGGGAGATATTTCCATCTCTTACCAAGCATTCGTCAAGTCCGTGTTTGCAATTAATGGCAGCCACGTAAGCTATGAACATTACGGGTGATTGCAGGGATATTTCACGTCACCTGAAAACCAACGATGGCGAATGCGGAGAAGAATCTTGCAGAAGTAGCAGGTTCTGAGAGGAGTAGGAACAATGTGAAAACTGTAAGGCTCAAATGTTAGCGAGGCTACTACATTTGGAAGGCATTAGCTACTTTGAGTACTTTGATGCATGGGGCCTCCTAATAGTTATTTCTCATGGATCTGCAAAATACAAAAAGACTTTAGGTTAAAGGAATAGTAATGAATCATTTATGAGATATTATCTACGAAGATGGATTGGTTCCATCTGTTACAGTAATAAAAATAATAATGCTTAGCAATTACATAAATGCTTTACAGGTTTTCAGTGTGCAGCACAAACATTAATCTAAGATCTAGCCCATAGCACAGTTTTTAAGAGCTTGTAAAATGGCTTCAGCTTATACATACCGCTTTATTTATTTATTTTTAACCAGGAAATTTGTTGTAATAAAGTTTTTAAACTGGTTTAGAAGATTGCGTTGTAGCTTCTGGGTCTAAGTCACTGTATGAAGGTAGCCATAAAAATCAGCTGCATTTCCTTCTGTTAAGCTGAGTCGCTGCAAATGTCCAGGAAAAATACAGCTCTACAGGCAGGTGTTCATTAGCATTCAAATGATGGAAAAGTCTTCCAAGATGCACTATCTCACAGTTATTTGTTAATCTCAGTTTTCGTGTCTTGTAGGCAGCTCACTGATTGAAGGCCAATGTGTTCTGAAGCAGAGAACAGTCAGACAGAAGTTACGCTACCTCCATGTGTCATTTCAGATCCTAGGATCACGTTACTTGAAAGAAATAACTTCTTTTGTTCCATCCAGGAAGCAAGGGGATATATGAAATAGTGGTTTCCCATAAAACATGTTTTCATTGCAGCCTAATTTACCCCAACAGAATGAGTATTAGATTTAATTTTGTTCTGTTTGGTTTTTAATTTGAATTCTTGAAAAGAAGTGATAACTTCAGGGGAAAAAAAACTAATATCTGTTGGGATTGTTTGATGTTCTCCTTAGCAGACAAAGGTGTGGTAAAATAGACAGGATTTACAGTAAATGCCATTTAGTAAGTAGCTCTCCCTGCTGATACTTTGAGCATGTCTATGGGCTGTATGAATCTATAGATCAATATCTACTATTACGCTTGGGGTAAGCACCTATGTAAGAGTGTCTCGAATTGGCTTCTTCACAGTGTAACCTGTGACCTTGAGAGACGAGGTGCCGTGTAAGCTGTTGCTGTGTAAATCTGTTTATCTACATATGTCACAGATTAGGTGTGGGCTTTGCAGAACAACTTGGTGAAACGAGTGACAGTAATTCCATTAACTGTGGTCAAAAGTAGTGGATGTGTTGACAACTCGAAAGGGGTGGGTTACGTACCGTGACGTACCAAGTATTTGGTTTGGAAACATTTAACACGTTCTATTATGCTGGATAATAGAAAAGGTTTAATACAACTAAAACATCCTTTTGCCAAAACAAGATATAATTTCCTTAAGTGATATTCTGATAATTCATATATAATGAGATTAATTAAAACAGAGTGGGAAAAAAATTTCCAGCGTTTCATACACAGAGAAAACGATGGGTTCATTCACTCATACCTGAGTGCTGATAATCATTGATGAAACAGAGCAACAGTTTATCAGCGCTAACTCTACCCTTCTAATCATCAGTGACCTGGAAAGCAGTCCTCCAGCCTCATTAGCTGCTATCTGGGTTAGTGTTACAAGGCAGAAACTGCACGCGGAGGAAGCGATTAGCAGTGCAAAGTCGATCTTCCGTGGTAACTCCCAGATGCTGCTTGGCTTGCTCTGCAACCCAGCCTGTCCAAAGCTTCCCGTGCTGCCTCCTGCTCTGCGCTGCGGCCGTTCTGGTGTCCTCACCTGGACATCCCTGTGGGTATCCAGCTCCCCTCCAGCCCTGCTCCCAGAGGCATCTCTGCTGAAGCATCTTCAGTCTGACTGCCTTTGGGGTTACCCATCTGAGAGCTGGTTCAAGGCAGCCATAACATTAAGAAGCCTCTCTGTGAGCGGGTGCCGGTTCCTTGTTCTTGTCTGGACAGCAATGCCTGCCCATTCACAGCTGCTAAATTGCGGCTGAGAGGAATTGCTCTTTGTAACACACTTTTTCTTCCCCACCTCCTCCAGAGCATGTAGAAATCCCTGACTGTGAGCGTATATCAGCAGGTTTCCTCAGCCCTTGGAGAGGGATGACAACCCTCCAAACTGCTGTGGAAACCTGCCCAGAAATCTACCTGAATGGAGGATGTTGCTCCCATGGCATGAATGTTGTGATGTGTTTTTAATACCATGCGGATAAGAGTTACGTTTTGGTGGTGTTCCTCGGAACCGGCTTTGCTTCATACAGAAGGGCTTTAGAATAGACACTTTCAAGTTGGTGGTGCACAAGAGCTTTGACAAACCGCTTCCAGCTAATCTAGCTTTGAGGTGGTTAGAGCTCGTGGCCCCAGAAGGCTGCTCTGTTTTTCTACCAGAGCTCACCAGCCCGTGCCAGGGCTGGCAGGAAGGAAAACGTGCTTCTGTCATAACTGGAGTCCTGGCTCAAAGTCACTCTCATCAACAGTTTAAACCGAGATGCCGCTCTGTGAACACGGTTAGCTGAGACATCACACACCTTCTGGGTTTTGCCTCTCTTGGAGGTGTAGTACCTCCCAGAGATGTTGGGGTGGATGGTGAGCCGTCATAACAGCAAACCGCCACTGCCAGGTTCCCCAGATACCTTGCTTCAAGACACCATGACCTGCAAAACCTGTAGTTAGGCTAGTGAATAGTTGGTATGATGTTTCTTTCTTTCTATTCTTGCTTGCCTTAAAAAATTGGTAATTATAGTTGTCCTAAAGTTCCAAAATAAGTCGCTGAATTTCCCTGAGAAAATGGTCCTGGGCTTTTGCTTCTCAGGTGAGATCTCAGCACTTAACAGCATTTCAAAACATTTAAAAACCATGAGCTACTAAATGCCAGTGCTGTTTGTCTAGAGTCTGTAAGTGACTAGCAAAGCTGAGCTGCATCATAGCTGAGTATATTGGGCCATTTATCTCATAATGGTGGTACGATAATCATGATAACATCAGAAATTGCCATCATTCTTTGCTGAGAAATTGCTTGTTGCCATCCTCCTGTTTAAATACACCTGTGAGAGTTCTGAAATTATTTAGAGGACTGTTTGGAGGCTTCTCCTTATTTAACCTTCCAGATTCTACTCTACAAAAAAACCAGTTTGTGTGGAGGAACCCTTGGTTATATCTTACCTGAGCTGCCTTTTGTACATCTTCCCAGTGTGTGTAATATTGAGCAGGTTTTTTTTAGTGTCTTACAAAGATCCAGTACCTTGTCTTGTACAATGTGATTGCAGGGAAAAAAGGTATTAATGACTAATCTGTGGTTAACACAGCTCCTCCCTTTCTTTCTCCCCTGCCGTGATCAGAGTTGCTCTAGTTGTTACTGTTGAATCTTGGATTATCAAACTGAGGTATTTTGAGTTGATGGACAAAAATGGTTTGTTTGTTCACTGTGTCTGAGTAAAGGAGAGATGGTCTGCTTCAGTGAAATTCCCTGTGAAGATGAATCCTACCCAGGAGGTAGCTCTTCTCCAGTCCCAAGAGCCTCAAAATATTGAAGAGAAACACATTTGTTCCTCCAGCTTGAGAACTTCGAAATGCTGGTCCTCATTGCTGACACGTTGCAGCATGTTCAGAAGGTAACAAAGTCTAGTTTTGGGAAGATAAAGCTGGAAACAAATTCCCAAATGAGTTGCTCCTGCTTATGTCTTTAGGAGGTAATGTCTCAGATGATTGGGTCCTAAATTATGAGAAGGCTGAAGACATACTCCAGGGACACCCCAAAAGCAACCTATTACCCAGTATTTTTGTATCATGAAGAAGACGCAAGCAGCTGTCTCCTCATTGTGATCTAGAGCTGCAAGTGAAGCAATGATAATTACGTATCACAGAGGGAGGACTGCCTTTTGGCTTTATTAGTAGCCATCCACGGAGTTTTAGGTTATGACTATGAAGGAGGAATTATCCCTCTATCCTTCTGTGCTTTGCAACATTTCAGTGATGCTGTAGTTTACTTAAGCTAACTGAACAGTACAGTCATGTGGAAAGTGTGGAAATTGAGGTGAAGGATCACTAAATGACATCAAAATTGGTGTCGAACTCCAAGCTTCCCAGCTTCTACTTTCTTCCTTCAATTGGCATTGCCAAGAGGAAGCATGACGGAAGTTACTAACGTGATAGAAGTTTCCATTAGATTCTCTTACAAAAATCAAAATAGGGTCATTTAGAGACTAACCTTTCAAGCATCAAATGTTAATGGCTGCTGAGGTCTGGACAGGACAGATACACTCTGTTTACACAGCCTTAGCTTCAGGTTCTCAGAAGTACGTGAAACAGGCAGCTACAAAATAAGTCATGACCCCATGGAAACAAAAATGTCCCATACCTTCCAAATTTCCCTTAAAGTTCATCAGTGTTAGGGACAGACCTTGAAAAACATTGTTTCCAGAGCATCCTTACCAATATCAGTGGTATAATTTGACCAGATTTACAATCGCCTAATGAAAACTAGTACGAATGGCTCTGAGAAAATTACTCATCACGGTGGTTTGGAGTATGAGGTGGGCTGATTTTATCTTAGACAATAACATTTCAGCTTGGGGATTGTGATCTTTGACTCTGTGCTGTGTGACTGGTCACACAAGTCTTGTTTCACCTCCGTGGAGGAGATGGGGTGATTTGAACCCTTCATGCACGAAGAACAGCCAATACTGCGGGGTCGGTGTGGGCAAGGTTAACCATATGTGCAGTGTGAGAATCCACGTCAAGAAAAGCCAAGCGTCTGTTTGCTCGTGTCAGTAGTGATTAATAAGTGTACAAGTACGTTGGGTGGGAGTTTGTGCGAAGGTTTTTAACCTCATTGTCCTGAATATCTTCCGTTTGTCTGTCCTACCTGCTGGCACTTGCTGAAGTCATGACTACAGTGAGCCTGTGGTGATGGACTGGCTGCAAGCATCCTCGCAGGGAGGGTCTTTGAAGGCATCTGTATGTGAAAAGGGAAGTTCGTGCCTTGAAAGTGGTTTTAGAGTAGTTGGTTTGGGTTTTCTTCATATTTTCTTGAGCCTCTCTGGTTCTTTTTTTTTCTCTTAAACTCATCTATATATTTAAAAGGTGGAGAGAAGGGGTAAACTCATTTCCAGAGTGTGTTTATGATTTAGCAGGACTGAAAGCGAAGTGTTTCGGTAGTGCCTGCTCAACAGTGGCCATGAGACTTTACATGCTGATAAAAATCACTGGAGACCACGATGGACACTGAAGGCAGAAATTATCATGGTAATTTGGCTGCCTGCCATTCTTTTCCTGTCTTTTGCTAATTTATGTACAGTATTGCTCGGTGGCTGTGTGGAAAATAGACAGCTTCATGAATGGGGTCTTTTGTTACAAATGTAACTGTCAGATTTTATTTAGTTTCCTTAATTATAATGCTTACCCCTGATGCTCACATGATGAACGCTGTGACCTGCAGTGCATATCTGTGGGGTTAGGAGAAGCAAAAGGAGTCTTTCTTGTACGGCTTTCAGCTGATTTGAATATGTTTCCCTCGAGGGGAAATCCCACGTTCATACAGGTCCCGGAGAAAACCTCTCATTTCGTTTCCCACACGAAGGCAGCAGCAGTCGGTCCCCACAGAGCGAGCTGCAGCCGTTTCCCACTCGATGGCTGTCAACGCTGGATGCTAAAAGAAACGCTCCACAGAACGCTTAAGTTGAAGTCACGGCATTGTAAAGCTGCTGGAGGGAGGCAGAATCAAGGCAACCTCCTAAGAGAATTAAATGAGCGAGTCAAGAGTAAAACACCCATTCGGGGGCGCGCTGCGGCGTGGGTGTGGGGAGGGACAGATGGAAAGGGTAAAACCAGCCGAAAGGAAGAGAAACTTTCCCAGCGAAATGGCTCAATGTGTTTTCAAAGAACAAAAGGGAAAACCCACGTTGGACATATGACTTAATGTATAGAAATCTTAAATTGTTGTAGGACTGGAGCTTTGCCATGACATTAGCGGTGTAAAACCGCATGTTTAACAGGCTTTATCACCTGGGTGGTGTCTGTGCCCCCTCTTCTGCATAACACTGGCTAATTTTGCTGTTACACTTTGCTAGTTTCTTCATATCTAGTGAGTTTGGTATTTAAATATCTGCCAACTCTGTGAATTCCAACAAGCATTGGCATGAGTAATGAGTCAAATGTTAGAGCAGCATTATTCTTTGACAGCTCTAAAAGGATTATATAACCAGAATTTTAAATAATATTTTTGAAATGTGTAATTTAAGAGGTCCTCATGTTCTGTAAATGGTTTAATTTTTCATACAATTTAATCGACATTGTACAAGAATCATTAAGTCAATGATGATTAAACCAGCACATTTATGGATCAAACTCTCTTTGGGGAGAAATTTTGTCATCATGAAAGAGATATAGACATATATTTTGAGGACTGAATAGGCCTTTCAATACATCTCCACCATTGCACCTGACCTGGAACCCCTTTTTAGCCAATCCGAGGCCAAGGCATCTCTCGAGTCAACGCTAGGTAGTGTGGAGAAGTTCTGCTGTGCCTTTGCTACATGACACTCACTTGACAAGGAGACACTTATGTCACCCATGTGCTTCCAGCCCGATTTCAACCAGATTCTTAAGAGGCGAGAGTGTAATCAAGTTACTAAGTGTATTCTCATGTTTAATTAAGCTGCTTAATTTTCTGTATAGTAAACTTCTGCACTCATTAAAAGTAAGTAATGGAGTTTGGCTTTGTTTCGTGTTAAGTTCCAAAACTCCACATACCTGAGATAGTGGCTGCAGGTGGATTTACTTTTTCTCACTGTGTAAGAACCCTTCGCTGGATCGCATCAACAGATATTTTTGTCTTTACTAAAAATGATAACACTCAAATATATGGTGGGTACTGAAATTGGAAAAGAAAGGAATAGTACCTAGCAGTGTTTTGTCTTTCATTCTTTCCAAGTCCCTTAACCACTGTCTATGTTAGAGCATACAGTGATTTTTGTTCCTGTTGAAGCTGGCCAGATGACATTATCCCACCCTGTAAAAGAGGAATGGTATCGTCTCAGACTCGACGGGATTAGTCTCTAAAATTTTGTAGTAATTTACCTGTGGTTGCTAGATACTTCTGGTTTGAGTCATCTGTTGGAGAGTTTTTGTGTAAGATGTGAAAAAAAAAAACCATGAAAACTTCCAAGTTATGGATCGCATCAGTAGAGTGAGATACGTAAAAAGTTCATAAAGAGGAGAAATAAAGGAGATCAGAAATGAAGGAATGATAAATACAGAAAAGCAAGTATCGATGCGTTAGGTCAGGAGATGACAGGGCTGGTGATAACACAGAACTGAGGTAGAAAGGGATTACAATAAAAACGAAACCTGCCAAGTCGGGAATTGCTCAGAGAAGGTGTTTTTCTTCTAATTGGAAGGAGGAGCAGATTGTCTAAGAACAGACTATACCTGCTCTCTGTTTGAAAATTCACTCTACATTTATATGATGTAGAGTTAATGACCAAATTTTCACTTTTATTGTACTAAGTTCTCTTAAGTAATATCTCTGTTAATCAGCATGTTCAGCCTAAACTTAAAAATTCACTAAACCAAAGGTAAAAAATTATCAGAGAGGAAAAAACCCTTCTAGAATAGGTTTATGTAATACAAATTTGCCAACAAAATATGCTCCTATATCTGAGTTCTCCACCCTCTCAATTAATTTAGCAAAACCTTGGAAAAACATGTGCCTTGCGACGTTTTCCTGATGATCAGTTTGACTTGTGCTGAACGTGACTGTGCTCCTTCCTGGAAAGAAAAAGACAAGACGTAACAGGAGCTTCTCCACCACTGTAGCTGAAGGTTTGCCACTATGTCTGGTAGTCATAGAAGATAAAGAAGTTTTCCAGACCTAGCGAAGTTTGTGCAGAGTTGAGTAGTTCCCATGCCGCAGTTGTTTAGCGGCAGGGTTGTTTGCAATAATAATAGTAAAGAAAAATCGCTAGCTCCAAATCCACAGACTGTTCCCAGATACACACACAGAAACAGATAAATCTGGACTAAATGTCAGCACTTACAAGGTAAAAAGGCTGATTGCAACGAAAGCAAATTAGTCCTTCCCCTGAAGATAAGGAAACCAGGTCCTTTGTACCTCTCTCATCCCTGCCCATGTCCCGCTTAATCATGCTCCCTAATCCAGATTTCTCCAGAGTTACATCGCTGATTTGCCCTTCTTTCAGAACTTTCTCTCACTTTTCATGCCCCCTCTCCATTGCTCCCCTCCCCATGCTGGGGCTGGGGGGTCACAGCCAGCGCACTCCTGCCTGGGGACCTTTCCCATGGCAGATTCTGCGGGATTTGCCCTTTTCCAGGTGGAGCAGTGGGCGCTTCAGCAGCCCTTTGGAGGTGCAGGGGAATCCATCCTCACCTTTCTCCTTTTCAACTTGTTCATCTGAACAGAAAGTGGGAAACCACAGTGGGAAATTTCTGCAGCACAAGCAAACTGAGAAAAGTAAGTCGAGGTGTGCCTGTAGTTCAGTTGTTTTGTTTCAGCACCAGAAAAGCCCTTTACATCAGTGTTTCAGTTGTGCTGATTCTGTTAACTTCATTGCTGACTTCACTGTCAGATGCATTTATTTTATGAGCCAGGACTTCAGCCAGTCTTAGTCAAAGCAGAGCTCTTCTGCCCTTCCACAAACACTCTGCAAGAGCAGATCTTTCAGCCGCCTCTCCGCTGATGGTCTGCTGGTGCTGTGCCAAACCGTCTGCGAGACGTCTTCCTGTTCTACTTATATAGGAAGCATCATAGCACTTATGGGAGGCCAAGTAAATTTAAATAGTGGATCAATCTACAAAATCGTAATTTGTAACTTAAATTATTTCTTTGGAGGGGAACAGATGAGTCCTTGCAGAAGTGACAGGACTTTTTTAACCCTCCTTCCAGGCTGGTACCAACAAGTTTGCAGAGCGAGTGAAGAATATGATGTTTCCTGAATAGCTGAGGACAAGATATTACGCAGGGGATTTTCCTATATCTTGAAAGAGGCGCTTAAAGTGATGTTCCGTTTGTAATATTTTCTTTGTCACTTGACAAATCCATCATTTTCCCCGCTGAAGCTCTCCCTCAGCTGCCTTTATTCTTCCTTTCTCTTCACAAGGGTTTGGATTGCAGTGCTTCTACTTACTCTCCTGCCAGTCCCTACCTTTCCGGGGAGAGGAGGCCGGTGACCCCAACTTCTGAAATGTCTGTTTCCACTGTGTTGAGCAAGTATAAGGACTGTGTAAGTGCAGAATGGTTTAGTGCATTTTTTGCATCCAGAGTAACTGGCAATTAATGTCTAACTGGGCTTCGCTCTCGAGCAGCAGGAGCCTCAGGGCAGCAGTATCTTCTAAAGGCGGCTCTTGTCTGGCTGTGGTCTGTCTTGCTCTCTAACAGTTGCCCTTGAATACAGTTTTTAATGTACTTATCTGGCAGCGTTCCTTGTGCATCCGTTGTCAATGTTTTTACAGAGTCTGAAAGATGCAGTAGTTGTACAGAGCGTTTTTAACAGCGTTAGGATTCAGCCGATACTTCCCAAGTCTGGAGTCTCATCATGAAACCATGGCTCCTCACTGCATCTTTGTGGGGAAATAAAACCAACGAACTGACCAAAAAACATGTAAAAGACTCCACTGGAAGAACTTGAACAATTCTTTGGGATGTGTCAGCAGCCTCCTTGGTCCATCCCCGGGCTCTGGCTGCTGCTCTTGCGGAGCGCTGCTCTTTTGCACGCTATGTAAATATTTATTTGCCCTGTAAAGCTTTTTGAGCAACCCCATTTTAATCAGCTGCAGTGGTTTAAGGCATCTGCATGGAGGAGGTGACCCATTAGCTTCCTCTGCCTTATGCTGTAGCCCCTTATAGAGTATAACATCTGGTGGAAACAGCTTATATTAGTCTTATCTTCGGATTGCTTAACGGCTCTAAGTAACATGGCTACAAGTGAAGTGGGATGTGGGAAAACTCAACCTTGACTGTTGCTGTTACAAGAATGTTGGCAAGTTTTACGTTCATTTTTTTCTTTCCCGTTTTAACTTTGTGCGTATTTTGCAATTAGTAATTTATAATACATCACTGCCTTGGAAGTGTTGTTAAAGGCACAATTAACTTGGACTTTCCTTTAACGTCCTGGAATATCCAAAATGTTTTCATTGACTTGAGTGTATGAGATGCTACTGAAAAACTCAACTTCCTTTTTTCCCTTCTTTTTGTATTGTTTTGATACTTTAACAGCTCAAGTTTGCTTCTATTTCTGCTCATCAAATCAGAAAAGTTTTATTTTATCTCTGTGATGAAAATTCTATCTAAACACTTGTATTTAAGGTTTTTTCGGGTTTTTTAAAATATTTCCTGGAAGAGAAATTTGGAATACAAGCACATATGGCCTGCTTAGGATCTTGTTTCAGCGCTGCTCAGAATATTCACGTAAGTAGATCGGGGAGAGCAGGATGATAGAAATTTGGTGGCCATTGACTTCCTGTCTCGCTGGTGCTGGTACATTAGCCCTTATCAAAGTTGGAAGAGCAGCTACAACGCAGCCCTTGTAGGGATGGGATCAATACCTGGCAAAGCGCCTGAAGGTCAGATAAAGTACTTAGGCAGGCAGTGTGCCAGGCTAAAGAGATGTCAAGAAAATCAATTAGATACTAAAGAAGGAGCAGCAAGCGAACTAAAAATCCAATCTTGAAAGGCTCTTTATATTTTGAAGTCAGCTTATTAGCGTTAGCTATATCTTTATCTCTCTAATAAAATTATGTTTGTTAAGCAATTAAAACCAGGCTGGGGTCATACAAGGCCAGCACAGAATGGGCTGTGAACACCTGTATGGGACGAGATTAGAAATAGCTACAAGTGGTGGAGATTAAATCGAACGGCTTTCAGGGTACAGCGTTGCATAACGGGTGATTAATCTGCTCTCCTCCTCCCTGTATTGATTACTTTACCTATGTGCATTTGGCAGCTGTCTTAGATACTTTCTCCTCGGAGTGGTAATGGAAAGCGTAGACTTTGAGTTTGTCTGCTGGTGCCAGGTAGTTTACTTAATAAATTATAGCTGTCTGAAGGCAATAAATAGCAAAGAAATCCAGAGGGGCGGGGTGTCCCGTAGCTTTCCTCTCCCCTCCCCAAACCGCAGCGATGGAAAGGAGGTACGTTCTACCAGGTTAGCGGTTGGAAGCACGGCTGCCGTGAGGAAGTGTGTTGCAGAAATGCCTTTTGGTACCAATGAGCTCTTGCTCTCAGCGTGGCCAAGGGCAGTGGGGAAGCTGCTCTGCTGCCTGGGCACGCTCACTCTTCTCTGCTCTCCTCTGCAAAAAAAGTACCCAGGGGAGAAGAAATTCACCACACGCTGCTACCCAAAGCCGAACTCATGCTATTTCTTGCATACTAAATTTACTGGCAAAAAATGGTAAATTAATGCCAAGGTGCCCAAGGCCTGAGCACAGGAAGTCTGTAAGTGTGTATGGTGCATCTTTTCCCCAGGCAGCAAGTAGAGCAGAGCAAGGTCCTTCCATCCTTGTTATGCGTCATGCCATTGCCACCTTGTCCCTCGTAGCCAAGACATGGCATCCAGTCTTTATCTGATGAGAGTTGTAACCCTCAGCAGCTGAAGCTGCGGTTGGTTGAAAAGAAGAAAACTCCAGCTAGAACAAAGGTACGTGTGGTTTTTGTGCAGAGTCCTCAACCTTTCAAACCACCCGTACTGTTGTTGTAGACTCTGTCACAAGACATCTTCGAGTAAAATTGAAGTCACCAACTCCGTCGGCTTTTCAGGGGTGGGATTTCACTGCCATTGGGTAGGATTGAAAAATATCAATTAAAGGTAGTTCGTCTTGTTGCTTGTATTGATGGGTTCATCGGTGGACAGCACGTTTGAGGGCACGCTGCTTTGATTAGCATGCGTTTGGGTTGACTGCGCAGGACCGTTCTTCTCCCAGAAAGGAATGGCCCTGCTTTCCACCAGGCTCTGGTTATTCGTGCGCTCTCTTTTGACTGGCGGTTTTGACCTTAGTTAGCCAGATGCTGCAAACACCATGTGGTTTGCAGGCCCATACGTGCGGTATGTGGATGTATACGCAGGCACATACAGCTCTCCTGCTCCATATGTCACTGTGATAAACTCCTAGAACTGAAATAATAATGATAATTCCTTTCTCATTTTGGCTTTATGTGGAGATAGAGTTCAATACATATTAATGAAACAACAAAAACTGTCTGTCCATAATTAATAAGGTTAATTCATTTTATTCAGTCTTTCTGGATGTCAGAGGAATCAGAATAAGGAAGAAAATGGGCACAAATAATGACAACAGAAATTTGGTCTGTACAGAGACAAGGGCTCAAGTTCTTTCTTCATTTGCTGCTCATTTTCCTGCTCAGATGTGCTTTGCGATAACCTCAACCTACATTTGCAGCACATGCACCAGGCTTTAATTAATTTGAGCCTTTTTGTTGCCAATGATCTCACTAACAAAATATTGTAGGAAAAAAGTAGTGTAGGTCTTCTCATACCTACATTTTCTTTCCAAGTCTTCGGTCTCCTTGCCAGGACAAATCCATAACATTCTTGTCGGTATTCACTAGGATTATTTTTTCACTCAAATCCAGAATTCATTGGCTGGCCTATTAATTAATTCAGTCCAAAGGGATGTGAAATCTTTCAGAATTCAAAATACCGCATTTTGGAATTTGAAAACCAATGAACAAGACGTTTCCATGACCATGTGCATGATCTGCATTGGACAAAACTTCTGAAATGTCCAAATTTTACCTGTATAAAGAAAAATGCCATTAAATCTTCCCTTCTACCTGCCTCTTCCAGATATCTGCCTATTTTCCACAGGATCAGCTTTATTTGGTGGAGCTTTATTTTTAGGAAGCTGGTGAGGAACTCCACACATTTAACATACGTATATACAAATATATATGTGTGTGTACGTGTTATCTAAAGAGTACTGCAAGTAGCAGACAAAATAGTAGCTTTGCAGAGTGGTGGCAGTGATGTATGCACAGTGAATTGGGAAGGTTTGTGTGAAATCCTTCGTCCTGTTCTGGAGATCAAATGTCAATCTCCATAGGGAATGGAAGTTACCCAATATGGGTATTAAACAGAAGCTCAACCTTCAGTATGAAATAGGGAGAAGAAAAGTAATCTAAGAGTAGTAATTTAATTATGATTTTTTTTTTGCACATTAATAGATAATTACTTAATATCTTATTCAGAATGATCTGTAAACTTGTGTCAAGGGTTTTTATAAATTCCAGTGACTCTGAAGACTAGAGACATGGTATAGTCGCTACAGTTCTGATCTCAGCTTCAGGCACAAGCCCTGAGGATTCATACTGGTCTACGTCCAGTACTGTCCCATTTCTCTGGGATACAATGTCCTGTGTCCCTGGTGGTGGTGGGGAACACCTACTGTGTTCTCCATCGAGCTGTGTATTCAGCAGTCCAGGATGCTGGTCTGTATCCAAACTGGTGATGGTTTAGGTTGCTATGTCCAAATGACAAGAGGTGATGGGTACAAGTTACCCCTGAGGAGATACTGATGGGACACAAGAAGAAAATTCTGCATGAGAACAGTCAGCCAGTGGAATAATCTCAGGGAAGTGGTGGAGTTCCCAGCACGGGACACTTGTAAGGTTCAGCTGGACAGGGGGCTGGGCCATCTTGTCTAGACCAGGCTTTTGCCAAGAAAGGTTTGTCCAGATGATCCTTAAGGTCCTTCCACCCTGGTTTTCTGTGATTCTGTGATGTCCTGGAGTGGCTGCTCAGCTGATTCCTCCAGTGGACACCAATCTCATTTACCAGGAGAAAGGCAAGTGACTGATGTCTTTCAAATTGGTCATGAATTACCAAACCTATTCAGTCTTTCAAGTAACATCTAGTTCTCCAGGTGTCTGTTGGTGACTACAGGGTGAGACAATGATCTCCTTAAGCTGTTCTCCCATTTTCACAGCAGATCTGAACAGAGTTGAGAATGTAAAAATCTGGCCCTCGTGGAGGACGGTCCTTGTTGCCTGTGCGTACGTCAGGAATGCAGTGTCACCAAGAGATGTTTATTCTTCTCAGTATTGTCTCTTTCCGTGAAGGATATTCTTTTCTCTTTGCAAAGAAAACATATATATATGGATTATAAAAATATAAGAAAGTAGGAAAGTGTTCTGGCATTGACAATCTGATCACCTCATCGTAAAGAGAACACACAGTAACCGGGCTCTAGTCAACTGTTACCCTGGAAGAGTAACAACCCCTTCACCCCAGCCGAGCATTACTAGAAGGAAACCAAATACTGCGTGTACCTGTGGTTTTCCAGCTTCTGTAGGCATATTCTGTCAGCAGTGTTTCAAAGCTGATTCAGTTCTTTGTTTTTTGGCAATTTTGTGAATGATGTGGGCGCTTTGACACAAGAATTCACCAATTAAGAAACAAGCAAAAAGACTTTCAAATAAATCTTACTACATTTGTTCGAGTCATTGAAAAGCAGGAAATTACTGTTGCTCTCCAGAAAGCAGCTGTGTGTATACAGTGACATGTTAGTTAATGATTCCAATTAGAGCATAAATATACATTGTATTACTTGTTATTTGTATGACAATGCCACAGAACAGCCTCAGCATCGATGGCAGCTCTAACGACTGGGGCACTGAGAAACCCAGACCTCAGCGACATTAAGAACCATTGACTGTCTTTTAGAATCTGATGCTGAATTAGCTTTATATGTACTTTTTGAATCCCATCACACTACGTGCTGGTCTGCTTCTCACTTGGAGTGAGTTTATGTCATTGTTTAACATCAAGGTGAGAAAAAAAAATGTTTTAGGAGTCATTAATGTTAAACTGGCAAGAAAAAAATGAATTCCCCAGCAGCAGAAATGATCATCCTCAATTGAAGCAATGGATCCATTGTGAAGTAGATACACAAATTATTTAAGGATATGCCCTCCTTGCCTTCCAGATACTGTCCGGTGACACTTCTGAAGTGCAGATGATGTCCTCCAAGCTCAGCTATTTGACCCAAAAGTTTGACGCAGTCTCCAGTCACTGGGTCGCAGTGGTGCTTCACTTCTGCCCGGGAAGTCTCGTCCAAGGTAGGAGAGGTGCTGTGGTGTTCGTGTGGCTTCTCAGTTAACCATTGTAGTACATTAAGGTGTCGCAAACTCTGCCACAGGCGAAACTACTCGTACAGCCTGGGTTTATCTAAGTGGATGGTGAGCACCTGAGAATTGTGCAACCATTAATTGCCTTGGAAAAAATGGGGCTGGGCTCGTAGTGTTTCCTGCTTAGGAAGATATCTGGAGGATAGTAAGAAAAGATGCCAGTTCAGAAGCAGCAGCCGTTCAGCTGGAGGCACTGCAGAGTGTCTGGTGTGAGCTCCTGAATAGACTGGAAACATAAAAAATAGATGGCTGACATTGTGTGAGTGATGCCTGATTAATAATGAACTGTGAACATGAAGCATGGCATTGAGGTCATTCTGTATTTTAATTATAGAGTGGATTGCAAATTATCTAATTATCTGCATTCACTCTTTTGGAGAGAGTGAGAAGTCTCCTGCCTGTGGAGGCGGCTGACCTTGGCCTCAGCACGGGGCTGGGGCAGATGAGAGCTGATGGTGGTCCCTGGCTCCCCTGGAAATCCATGCTTGATGGATTTCAGAAAGAAACCAGAAACTTCAGAAATCATCAAATAAGGTAGATGCAGACATAATCAGCTTTGTGAGCACGGTGTGGGAGCAGCACTGGAGTCCCAGGGCTGCGGCAGCTCCAGGAGGTGGATGCCTGGAGCCAGTCCCGAGAGCAGGCAGGGGTCTGCTCTGCTGCGAAGAGCTGCAGGGTGCAGTGCGGCAGGATCGCTGCTGCTTCTTGTGCGCGTTCTCGAGACCTTGGCTGCACTGTAAGTTCGTAACTGCTCCCCTTTGGGGTTTAGATTTAAACTTTTCAGTCGATTTATGTACCTAGAGGGCTCCAGAGTGTACTTTGCCCTCTGTGAGGTGTAAGCCAAATCCCATGGCTGCCATGGGAACCCCGGCTTAAACGCAGAGAGGCCGGTCCACAGCGTTTGCTCTCTGCACTCGTGCTGATTCTCTCACGAGATAATTCATTTCTTCAAAGCCAGGCAGCAGCTCAGTTTAAAACCGTTCATGTGACAGTGGATTCTCCAGGAAAGAGAATATGCTGCTGTTGTGCTTTCGTCACGGAGCGGTACTCGGTGCTCTTGGAGGTGAGCTCCGATGCTCAGTGCCAATTGCTGTTTGAACCGATGAGGAAGAAGTAGTAGAAGGAAGCAATAAATACGTGCTTAATACATACCTTAACTTTGTTACGATTCCGAGAACCTCATCTATGTTCTGTGCGTTAGTAATAGTTAAACATACTTATCCTGCCTTAAGAGCAATTTATTTTGCTCACAGTTGCTTCTGGTGTGATGCCATCCCAGACAATACCTGAGCAAAAAAGTGCTTTTTATATTTTGTTTTGACAAAACCAGTACTGGTTATATTTAATATAAGGGAATATATGGAAAATCTATTAAACTAGTAACTTCCTTGAAATGAATATTTAAGAAGGACACATGCTGGAAGGCTGGACCACGAGCACAGAAATTTATTAATTGATTTAAGAGCACCTTAATTATTTTTAAAAGCTAAGGCATTTTATACTTTGGTTCCATAAGCTTTTGAACTTTTTTGGCTGCGTATCCTAAAGGCAGAAGAAATTTCTTGCCTATTTTTTTAATCTGGAGAGCTCAAAGATGTTCCTTCTAGTTAATTTTCCAGCAAAGAGAAACTCAGTCATGTGGAGGAAAATGACAGCGATTTTATTCAGTCCATCGGCACTGATAATACACTCGTCGAGAACCATCTGCATTGATGAGATAGTATTTATGTACAACTACACGTAAATCAAGCGGGTTTTTTCTGAATGGGGAGGTTTGTGCTTATTAGGGGCATTTGTGATTTATTTTTTTGCTGATGTTCTAGGAGAGGACAGATAAGGACCAGTCTGCCATACTGGAAAACAAGCAGGATACGTCCGCTTTGTTTTAAAACACTTAGTTGGTTGGGGATTCAGTGTACCTGTGAAAACAATCTGAATTATCATGTCTTGAAGATGGCCAGGGAAATGATTAAGTGACTCTATTTCTATGCAGATTGGGGCTATATAATTAAATACGTACTTACAGACAAAAGCAGAAATGAAATTGCTTCTTCAGTTCAGAGAAAAATAATAGGAAAGAATATAAAATGGCATGAATAAAGATATAAATGGGAGCAATAAATGGCCAGTCAATAGGGTGTTTTGGCATTAGAGAAGGTCAAGCTAACTGGATCTTTTATTCTATTTTTAGTTTTTCTGAGACTGCAGGTTAGGCTGAAAAAGATAATGTAATAAACGTAAACTTAAATAAAACATTTGAAGTGAGGTCTATTTGAAATGTTGATTAAGAAATATAAATCATTATCTGGCACATATTAAACAAGCGGATCTGGCCGACTGTCTGGGTAGCTTACACAGATAATAACTGGGAAGTAAATTCCTCGTAGAGAGACTTCTAGGTTGATTCTAGCCCTGCTGCTGGTTCATGTTTCCGTCATGGAAGAAAACGAGAAACCATTGCTGATTGAGTATTGATACGCGTGAGGAGATACACAGCTGGATACGGAGATACTCTGTGTGAGAGCACGTGTCGTGGTCTCACATGTGTGTGGCAGAGAGAATGGGGGAGAAACGTACGGTGAGGAGGCCACCTCACTGACTCAGAGTGAGCTGGGTTTGGGTTCCCCAGCCAGGATGGGTGCTGACATGCTGGGGCGAGGCACTGAGCTGGCTGGGGGCTGGAGCACGGGATGCGTGTGGAGATGCTGAGAGGGCTGGATTGAGGGGAGCGAAGGCTGAGGACGGATCTTACGGCTGCCTGCAGAGAGCAGCTGAGCAGCTGGAGCTAACCCGACCTGGCTGGAGCAGGAGGTTGGACCAGAGACCTCCACAGGCCCATTCCAACCTCCATTATTTGGTGATTTGAGTTTGGCCCTAACGCAAACCCTCTGACCGTACGGTTTCAGTCGTAGTATCCTATCAGCTTTGTGAGCAAAGTAAGTCCTATAAAAATAAGTCCTATCCTTATTCACGAGAGTTCAGACGAACTAAGAGTGTCGCTAAAATGCTGTTAAATGGCTTTATAGAGAAAGAATGTCATCTCTTGAAGTGGAGAACATGACGTATTGGACTTACCACACTAAAAATTGTGCAGTGACCTCATCTATAATAAACTCTGGTGTATACAACATTTAACAGACAAAGCTATAGTGCCGTCCAGGTCTAGAAGCTGAAACTAGGCAAACTTGTCTGTAGGTAAGGTGGACGTTGTACAACATGATTCAATTAATCGTTATGCTTACATTCTGTAAGTGCAAAGGCACGTTACTATTGATGTGTATCTGTCTGCTCTCTGGTTTTAAGGCAGTAGATCTGCTTGTGTTCCCAGACCTCTTGGTGACCGAGTATGGTTCCATCAAATTAAATACCATGTGATGTTACACTGGAGGTTAAGATAAAGGAGCACAGTGGTCTCCGTTGTTCATACATGAACTTTCCTTCTTTACTGGGTTGCGAAAGGCTTTTGCAGTTCATGTTCTTGTTGTGCTCAGACAGTCTTTGGAGTTCTCCAAAGAGTTTTTAATGGATCAGCAGGAGAGGTGAAGTTTTGTAGAAATCAGTCATCCAGATGGAGACATCAACGGAATCTTAAAAGTGTCCAATGTTGGGGAAAAAGTTGTCCAATGTGGGGGAAAATGATGAATAAATGAACATTTGCCCAAATTACCTAAAACACAGCTAATGAAACTAAGATGCCTCCTTCCTGGGAGTGGGTCTGAGTGTGCTCTGTCTTTTAAAAAGGCTGTGTTAGGTTTCTGAAGTCGGTAAACATCACCTGTTCTTCAGAGAAGCTGGGCTATCAGGACTGTCTCGTGTACGGCTGTGTCCCTTACTGTCCTCCGGCGTGTTGCCACGGGTGTTGGCTGCGGTGCCTGATGGGACCGTCTTGCCCCCTCGGCCCGCTATCCCTGTTCTTTCTCCACCTTACTCCTCATGCTCATTTGATTTATATATATTAAGTTTATTTTTAAAATAGAATTCCAGTAACACAGGCGGGGAGAAAGTTTCCTTTCATCCTACTTTCCCCTCCTTGGCCGAAGTGCTGAGTAAACATTTCCTGGCCGGTTACGAGCTGGGCATCCCCCTGCCATCCAGAGCGTAGACACCCGTCTGGCTGGCTGGGCGCTCGTCTGAAAGCTGCTTCTTTGAATACACGTGATTAATTCAGCCACTCTCATATGATTGCTTTTCTTCTGGATCATTTGATATATCCTGTAAACTGCTTACTAAGATATCACGTAGTCTGAAGCTCGCATTGTTCCGCGGAGACCACTGACAGTCCCGCTGGATTTATAGCCCTGATTTCCAGACGAGCGCTGAGGCTTGTTTCGATTGTAATTCAGCATCCTGCCTACATCCCCCTGGTTAGGGTGTGCTGCAGGGAAACTGTGTATGTTGTGGAATTACTTTCTGACATTGATGCATGAGGAAGTTATTTCGCAAAACTGGAAAAATAACGGTGTGCGCTGTAAGAAATTCAGTGGACTAACAGGGTTAAGGGTAACATCCAGAGCGGCTTGGAGCGTGGAACTCTTTCCAAGGATTTGTGTCATCCAAAAGCAAGTGTGTGGTGCTCTGCAAAGGTTTCTGCAGGACAGTCACGCTGGAAATTGCTGCATATTAGCCTGTCGTCGAGCGATCAGGATACTGCGATTTGAATAGGCACAGCTGTTATTTTCCAAGAAATATGGCAAAGAGCAGTAAGGAAAAAAGGGACAATTGGTGTTGCTAAATGCCAGGAAAGGGAAGCTGACGTAGGTCTGTTTGTGAGACTTGGGCTTTCTGGAAAGTCCTTTTGCAAGGCTGTGATTTAACAGAGAAGAAAGAAATAACCTACCTGTCCTATATCAGATCCTCGTTCATCTTATGAATTGAATATGAGAGGGAAATAGCTTCCTGTTTCGTTTTGGTTTTACTTTCTAAAACATTTCAGTTTCTCACAGCTCCTCTTTCTGCTTCTGTCCTGATCTACATTTTAACATCAAAAAAAGGAACATTAATGCCAAAATACTTGATTCCAGTTTGCTTCTCTCTTTGTCTTCTTTTATGTCTTCTGTCTTGTTTTGAGCTGGGGTCAGACTTGGGAGAGAACTTCTGATTTGATTATTATATTGTCATCAACATGCATCATAGCAGCTTAATCTGTTTTATCCTCAGAACATGGAGGCTCTATTATGTTTTCTGTTGTCTCACAGCAGCCAGCAGCTGTACAAGTGTGCATCACCCTCTGGACCGAGCACGCATTAACCTCCCTGAGACTGCAGAGAAATGGGTAGTTAAAAGCCACCTCATCTGAATTTGCCGTCCTCTGATCTTGGAGAGTTCAGCCAGAGAAGATCTCAGAAACCAGAAGCGAGGTTGTATATAAAATCTGTTTGGGAACCTTAGGAGTAGGCCCGAGCATACGATGGGAAAGAAATGCGTTGGACATTGTGCTTCGGGTGGATTTATTTTTATAATAACTTCTAACTTAGTCCATAGGAAAGAGAAGCTTGATTAATTTGGAAATAGAAATGTCCCTCCAGCTTTCTTTGTTCTTGATGATGTAAAGAGCCAGAGAAAGATTAAAGAGGACTGGGATAATTCTTAAAAAACATGCCCAGATTACGCTTCCATAGCATCTCACTCCAAAAAATCTGGAAACTCTATAAAAAATGTAGTTAAAGGCTTCTTTTCTGACTTTTGGCTTCTTCAACATATTTTTCCCCAGGAATGGTACAGGATACTCTTTGTTGGTGCAGCCAGTAGACCAATAAAGGGCTTGCCTTGAACATAGAAAGTTACGGTTTGAATGATTTGTTCTTTCCTCACTGCCTTGAGGAACAACACTGCTGCCAGCTCATGTAGCCTTGCTGAAGTACCCATTTTTGACATCAAAGGGTCTTGGTTTTATCTTGATAGCTCAAAATACATCCTACAACAGGAAAGCTGACTCCAATGCAGCACTCCATCCTTCCTCTTTGAAGCATGATGCACTTCTTCCTACCAAATGCCTTGTGCAGCCTTTAGGCCAAGGAAGCTCTTCCTGAATAGTTTGCAGATGTCCTGATAGCTGATACTGGAGTCATGGCTGCACCTGATCTTTCATGGACTCCCCTCTGAATAGGAGAGGCTCAGCTCAGAGACCTGAGGTAGTGGGGATAGAGGTTAATTTGGCAAACAGAGGAAACAGAAGAGCCTTGATGTCATTAAAGGAACAAAGTGGAGAGAAAATAAGAGAATAATCGCTTGATATCCTTATGGACAGTGTGGTGGTCTCATGACAAGATGTCAACATAGACTATCAGACAAAATATGGGCAACTGAGACAAGTTAATTTCCTCTGCATCACTGTGTGGCGTCTCATCTCATACGCTTCAGCACTTTATACCCCCTTTTTGGCAATGTACGTAGAGCAATTTCCTTAGTAGTCTGAGCATTTTATATCCAAACTGGAAATCATCCTGATATCTCTGCTTATTATGGGAAAAACAATGCAAAAATGTATGAGACCTAGAAAAGAGACCTAGGAAGTTGCGTGCAATAAGTGTCAGAATTGTCACAGTGATGGAAGAGGCGTAACAGGCTTCTAAAAAGTGCTTGGCAAAGGCCTATGTTGGCTGCCCAAAACCGTTGTAAAATTGCCTTGGGAGACAGTTCTACCACCTGAGGACTTTCAGAAGGTATCACCCAAAGTAGAGAACTTGGAGGTTTTTAACAATATTTCAATGCTGAAGTCTGAAGAGCATTGCTCGCTGGGGCGCGTCGGGGGGTCTAGCTGTTAGTGGCTTTGCCACAGACCACTGTTCGATGTTCCGCTTGCCAAGTAATTAATAAAAGTCATCTTCTGGGGCACAGCTATGTCCTAGTCCCCCATGTACTGAAAGGAAGAGGAATTGAATTATTTTCCTTGGATGTTACTCAGTTGACCTTCCACTGAACGGTGCATCTCTTGCTTCTGCTTTTAAGCTTATTAATACAAATTTCCAGCTGCTTCGTTCCTGCTAACGATAGAAAATGCAGAATAAAAATTTGCATGTGCACTTGAGTGCAGACAATCTGGCGAACTTTATTCAAAGGAAGAACAGGAAATCTGATAAAACGGGTGATTCATCCTCTGCTGTAGCCACAAGCAGCATCTTTGTCCCCTATTCGTTTGTATCACTTCAGGTGTCACGTCATATGCGCTGGCACTGTAACCCTCTGGAGGAAAGTCCTGTTTGAAGAGTTAAATGGAAATTCCTGGGAAATCTTGTATTCCTTTTCTGTCGCTCTACGTGGTGGAGCCACACGTTGATGTTGGTCCACACTTTTCTGTCTTAATAACAGCAAGAACCAGAGTTTGTAAATATTGTTGCATGACTGAAAAAATGGAAGTTACTGAATTAATTTATTGGAAAAAGAAGCAGAACTATTGTCTATGAAATTCCAGAGTTAGTGAATATAAGAGGCAGCAGCCTCTGGTTTGATTTTTGTGTGGAATTACCAACTGAGAGTGGCTAGAGAAGGTCCTTTAATTCGGCACGTGTATTTTTTAATAGAACGTGATGTAATGTTCTCGCTGAATACCACCATGGGATCAGCTATTTGGATGCAGCTGCTTGTATTTTGTGTTTGCAGCTCATAACGTCCACGTTGAGAGGGTACGTGGCTGCTCAGGCACGGCAGTGGAAACACTCTAGTCTTTTCTGCCAGCTACACCCAGCCTGCCCCGTCGCTGTCCCTGGTCAGTGCTTACGGTGGTGGTTGCATTTCCACTGCTGCGGGGCTTCGTGGTGCATGGTGCAGTGCTCAGCTCTGGAGCACTTGGAGTCTGATGTTCAGCAGCGTGGGCAGCCCGTGGAGGCCTGTTACGACTTTTTCTGACCATCACAACCTTGTAGGAATTGGGTGCACGTGGTATTTCTCCCAGCTTTTAATTTTCCTGCTGGCCGATACCTGACCACGTGCAGGAGCGTGTCTCTGTCTGAACTGGGATGGCAGGGATCTGTGCTTCAGGCTTACGATGCGCTTTGGGCCACCTCGTCTTCAAGGGAGCCTGCGAGTCCTAATACAAACAGCACAATAAAGAGTAATAGCCTTAAGTTAAAAGAGGCAAGAATAACAAAATAGAGTTTGAAAATATTTTTGAAAATGAGTTAAGTGGTGTACGCTGAGGTAGAGGGAGCCAATTCTGAGTCGAGGCTCCAGCAGTAATGATGTGATTTAGATTAATTGCAGTGTTTTATTGCTTTGAATTGAAAACAGCATTTTTATGGGCTAGACAGCAGGTGCAGCGTATCTCAAAAGCAAAGATCCAGTTTTCCCGAATGCTTACTAAGTAATAAAAATGGGAAAGGAAAACAAGACAGAAAATTCACTACACAAAGTGAATTTTTTTCTAAATCAAATGTCTTCTCCTCCCCCTCATCTTACTTGAAGCGCTCGCAGGTCTCCAGGGACCATGTTTGTATCATGATTCACTGTGCACCCTGCAGATCCAGATCCAGGTCGGATCTCTGTATAACGTGCCTTTTTGAAGCGGAAGAGGTTTATGAGGGGCTCTGGAGTACCTCACTGCAGAGGCATGTGCTGAGCACCGTGATGCGGCGTTAACACAGAGAACCCAAACGTACGTACGATGAGTCCTGTTCATCATCAGCCCGTACAGCAGTACCGCTACCTCTGTTGTCCTATCTTCAACATCGAAAGAGTTTGTCAAGGAGGCACTTGGAGGTGTGCCAGCTGCCCTCCTCGAAGGTCTTCGGTATTAGTTGGCACCAGCAGCGCTCGGCTTTCTGCTGAAAGTTGTTAATTCTGCAAGTGTGCGGTGACGGGAGTCTCTGCTGCTCGGCACCGGAAGTGCTTTCTTCCTAATTTAGCCAAGACTCGTTCACCCTGATGTTATTAAATGCTGAAAGGTACACATTAACGTCTCTTTGTTCGGATAAGGACAATCACGTGGTGCTGCACAGTCTGAAACAGCATTTTGGTTTGTTAAAGGCAAAGGGGGCATGATCTGGTGGTGAGTTGTAGGTTCCCCATGTGCTTGGCTTGAGAAGAACGTGGCTTTACCAGTGTATTACCTGTGAGATCCCTTCAGGGAATATATTTTGAAATACATACCATGTTGGAGCAGGATAGGCGGTTGCACAGCAAGCAGAGGGCTCCCGGGGATCTTCTGGAATAGGCTGGAGGAAGGCGGGGAAGGCTCTGGTGGTGGGAGCAGCAGGCCACCTGACGGAGGTCAGGCTTTCTAGGATCGCTCTTCACCTCTGCAATTCAGCATTTCCTTGTGTTACCCAAGGTGACTGGGTTTCTCGCTCCCTCAAGAAGTTTTCATTCTGTTGCAGTAAATGAGACAGCAAATGCTTCTTGTTGTGTAGGAATTTGCATTTGGAAATGCAAATTCATCAGTAGTAACAAAGGGAAGAAGCATTTGGGCTTTATTTTGGCAGCAGAAACTACAGAGAGACCTAATGAGAGGGGAAACAAGCCTAAATATAAACAAACATTTGTTATTTGAAATAACAACGTGATTTTGGTGTTTTTCAAGAGCTGACTAACCAATTAGTTTCGATTATTTCCCTTGCCATTATTTTCCAGGTTGGCTTTATATATCTGGTCAGGATAAGGAGAGCAATCACTTCTCCTGGAGGCAGGAATCAGCCTGAAAGCGCCGTGCAGGAACGTTAAGAGTGGCTGGCTCAGCAAAGGTGTCTGGACCTTTCTGCACCTGGTAATGGAACTGGCTGCTGACCAGGCAGCTGCCTGTGCTGGGCTGCGCTGCCACGGCTGGGGTGATGGCCAACCGCTGCTGAAGCCCTCTTCTTTCCGTGGAGGTTCCTACCTCTTTCTAGAATGGGTAGAGGAGACACAATGGCCCTGTGTATCCATTGCATGTAAAAGCAAATAGAGAAGTGAACATCAACATGAGTTTTGCACAAGCTAAATGGTGGTCAGATGTTGGCTGAGGATTCTGATCAATTTGATTCAATTTCTGCTGTGGTAGGTTTTGTGTCTGGCTTTATGCAAAGCATTTTAAGTGTCTGATGGTGCTTTTGGGTGCTTCCCATGCCTGAAAATCTTATCGATGGGGTTTTCACGTTCTCTTTGTCATATGAAAGCAGCTATACCTCTGCCATTCCCTGGTACCATCCACCTGTGCCAACAGATGGAGCGTGTGGAGCCAGGTGAGCTGCACCAGTGCGAGTCCGACTCCAGCGCACAACCCACAACATAAGCAAGTAGATCCTGGCAGTGGGGTAAAAACCATTTTTATTTCTTTGCTTTTCATGAGTTTTGCAAGGTATTACCCAATAGTTCAGTGTCTTTGTGAGAAGACAGCTGGGAAAGGGCAAGCGACCTCTCTTATTTTAGTGGTTATTGCATAAGATAAGCACAGGAAGCAAAGAGATATCTGAAGAGGAGAGATTTATCCCACACAACGCTGCCAGCGAAGCACAGTCTGGTAAGGGCGCACACTTGTTCCTTCCGTGCTATAGATAGGTTCTTCTCTCCTATTATAGGGAATTAGGTAATTTTATATAGCTTTAGCTATAAACGATGCAGGTTTGTTCAGTGTCGATGACTACTGGAATAGCTGGAAAACTAGTTTTCATGTCGTTGTGAACTATTTGTTACATGGGTGATTGAAGTCACTGTCATCATTTGGTTTCCTCATAACCCTGTCCTTATGCCAGTCCTATTTACATTTGTAATGTGGCTATTTGTGTAGCAGCAGCGTGAGAGCGGGTCTCATTCAAGGCAGGTTTGTTTTTTTCTTTCTGCTGTTTGTAATTCTCTGGTGTTACAGATCAGGTTGTAGATGTTGGCAGTGATGCATGCAGAGAGGCAGAAGACCCAGCGTTTTGTTTAGCATTTTTCAAAGAAGAAAAATATGTTTGGCATTTTAATTTTCTTAAAACATCCTATAATTTGTTACATCTTGCTCATTCATAATGTAAAGCCAGGGAGAGATTGATACCACAGAAATAGTTTCTGAGGACTCACGGGTGCTCGTGGAGTTGCAGAGACGGTAATGTTCAGGTTATGATGGAGCAATCAGGAGTGTTCAGGAAGGTACATTACACGCCATGAATTTAGAACGTGAAAAATTTTGTATTTGATGGAGCAGCCTTTTTGCTGGTGTGAATTGCTGTACTTCCATTGACGACAATGCTTTGTACTGGCTGTACACCCATTGCAGTGCGTCGAACTCAGTTTTGTAGCCCTCTGAATACCAGACTATTCCCACTTAGGCAAAGGGAGCGATCCCTCCTATCGGGTTCTGGTTTTATTTAAGCTCTGTTATAATGAGACTGGGAAAGGCAGTTGGAGGATTGGAGAGGAGGCAAGTGAGGTAAGGAGAAAGAGCTGTAGCAGTGAGGTAAGCCCTATTCTGATTTACTCATCAAGTGAAAATATTTAATCTGCGGGTAGATGGCAGGACATCCAAGTCCCTCCAAAGCAGCACAAGATGAATTACAGGCTGGAGCAAGGAAAAGCAGCAGGATTCTAGTTTTGCTTCTTTATTTCTGCCCCCATCTTCACCTTATAAGTGAATATATTTTTTTACAAATACATATTGCAATATAAATCTCCCAAGTGGAAAGATCAGTGTATGTTTTTAATGCTTTAGTAATGCCTTGAGCTTCTCTGCGGTGCCTTTCCCATGGAGCCGAGAGTGCTTGTAAAGTAATCGTCACAAAGGTCTCCGCAAGGCAGGGAGGAGTCGTGTCCACTTGGCAGATGGGGACTCTGAGGCACAGATGGGGTTTCCTGACTTGAGCAGAGAGGCAAAAGCCACGCGCAGCGACGTTGCCGAACCTAAAACACCTCGTCTCTCCTGGATCCTTCCCAGCCCTGAACCGACACCGCGATTAAACGTGTTAAGGCGAAGCTAAGTCAGGGCAATGATGAAGTAATAACTCCTGGCTGTTGCTCAGCGCTTCTGTGTGGTTCCCACTAGCAAGTGCACAACTTCAGCAGGGCTGTGGGGCAGGAAGGAGGGCGGCAGGGGTTGAGGAAAGGACGTCCTCAACATTAGACAAGTTTTTACCTTTTTTGTGCTGGCATTTTGCTCCTCCAGTGGAAGAACATCGGGTGCTGCAATGTATTTTATCTTGTACAGAGTAAAGGAGTCTCTGTCATCCTGGCTGGTAGTTATCAAGTCTCCAGGCGGAAAGGATAGTTGGAAATGAGGCAGATTTCCTTCAGAAACCTTCCTGGGTTCTGGTTGTACTTGGCAAAAATTGAACCTTGCCTGTGATATGTTCTGATTTCATGGAAGTGGCAGATTCCCCAAATTTCAGCTTTTTGCTTATTAAATGTGGAGAGCAATACCTTCCTACTACAGGGTGCACTGAAAGGCTCTGAAAATCTCAGAACCTGGAATAACAGGGAAAAGGAGAGGCAGCACCTCGGGTATTTTAAGTAGGCTATCTCCAGTGGCAGCGGTTTAAGGTAGATAAAGCGCTTTTCTTTCATTAGCAAACAATTTCCAGCCGGTTTAAGAACCATAACTGGTGGCAAAAGGCAGACATCTACTGAGCGCACAGACTCCAAGAACCCCAGGCAGTTACGCCGACATTTGTGAATGTCCTTTAATGTGTTTCCTCATGGAGGTCAGGTCAGGCTTCCTTGTCAGAATGCTTACTGGTGGAAGAATTAATTGGTAAATGGCTTCATGGGAAGGAATGGTGTCTTGCACGGTTCATTCTCCAGTGGGTGCGACCGTGTGAGGGACAGACAAGTGATCACCATTTCATCTGCTTCCCTTCCCAGGAGGTATGTTTGTGCACGTGTGCAGGAATTAAGTGATTTATTTTTTTAATGCGTTGGTGTAAGAAACACACGCGTTACGCTGAGTAATCGCAGTTCCGTCTCATTTTACAAAACAAATGAGAAATGGTTTGCTTTAGGACTAGATTTAGCCTGTCAGAATTGAGAGCTCATTTTAGATTGGAGTTTGAAGATATTATTAAACTTTGCATTGCTGTGAATTATGTATCAGTCAGCACATTATCAAAATAGCAGCATCTTGAAATACTTATTGAACAAATATGAAAGTAGCTTCTTAGATTACTTATGAAGCATCTTTACCCGGCAAAGGAAAATACAAGCTTTCTATTTTTCGTGGAGTAAAGGGCAAACAGACTCAATAAATAGCTGCTTTGGGGAAATGTGATATAATATTCACAAAAGTCAGCGTTCTTGAGGGAAAAAAAAAGAAAAAAGAGGAAGTCTAAAAACTCAGGACACAACAGTGTAAACTTCCATCAAGCCCATTTGTGACACAATAAAGACATTCAGGTTTTGTCCATCACAGGTACGTTTTTTAGTGGCTGAAGGACCTCAGGAAGATGAGATTCACCCAGTGAAATGCTCTGAGGTCAAGAAATGAGATGGTGATGGGATCAAAGAAAAGATTATTTTTTATAAAACACATTTTAAATTCTTTTCATTCAGTATTTTAAACATTTTTCTTAAATTTTTTTGGTACGTTTTTGTTGCAAGGCCCTTCCTTGATGCTCTGTGAAGATAATGGGGTAATCTAATACTGAACAAAACAGTCACAGCATGAAGTCATCCCTCAGCGAGCGCTCAGCCGAGTCCTAACGCTGTCACGATTCCTTAATGTTCGTTTTATTACAGTAACCTACCAGTTACCCAGAAGGAGGCCCCTGTTTGCTGGGGACTGTGCAAACACAGCGTAATAAATATTCCCTGCCATGCAAAAACGTACAGCGTGGGGATGAGGCAGCGGAGGTGGCGAGGGATAGTACAGTGAGAGGGTTCTCATGTGCTTGGGGGACAAAACTCATTAACGAAGGTATCGGTTAGGTAGAAGGAAAAGAGCAGTAGATGAAGGGCAGACAGGATGGAAAGGAGAAGAAAAAGGACCTTTCCCTTCCGGTTCTGCTACAGGACACACCATCATCTGGGGTCCTTGTGCTGCTCACTAATGCCATGTGAGGGAAGGAAAGAAAGGGTTTCCTCCTCTCTTGAGAGGGTGGTATGGGTAGTCTTCTCCATGACGCTCCAACAGATGCCCATTTCAGTCCCTTTCTTCAATCTATGCCTTCTTTGAAGCGATAACATGGATAACATTGGTATTATTGAAAGCCACAATTCATACTAGCTGCAGTGCAGCTTGCTGGTATCAGCATAGTTTTACGACAGAATTTTACTCAGTCACTTGTTGTTTAAATTATCTCTTTTGGAAAATAAGTGTCTGTGATCGGACATCCAGTTCTGGGGTTGCGGTGCTGAATCCACGTTTCCAGGTCTCTTCCAAAGCAATGACAAGCGATGGCAGGACCGGTCGGTCATGCTTTTCCAGTAAAAGTAAATACAAGGTATTTCCCTTTCTTCTTTTTTGGTAGAATATGCTTGAAAGAAGCCCGTGTTTTGTAGTGGGTTCTTGCTCAAAGTAATGCTGCAAAGTGCACCTGTCTCTGGTGTCACTCCTGCACACCAACTGTGGTCAGCAGATGTCAACAGACCTGTTTCAGTGGTAAAACCACTGTAAACCACTGGAGACAGTGAATAATCTGATCATCTGGTTTTATCTCCCCTCCGTTGTTATATTATAGCCCTCATTTCGTGTTGGTAGGAAGCAGCTTTGGTCAGCGTGACAGTGTATGTTAACGACAACCGGGTAAAAATATACCTTCCGCCAACTGCTGAGCTGTGGCTTCTCCAGTGTAAGTAAACTACGTGCAGACAAAGCCGGGCCATCGTTTGGCGTAACCCGATCTGACAGTACTAAAGCATTGGGAGCTGTGCTGATTTATTGGAGCAGCTGAGGATCTGGAAATCGGAATTTGTAAGGGTTTTAATCATTTATAGTGTTGCTCTGACTGGCAGGAACAAACTAATGTGTATAAGTTTCTTTGTAAGATGCTTTAATCTCTGGGGAAGAATAAAGGATGCTCCTGGAAGATGAGGACCTCCAGTGCCTCAGGATCTAAACAAGTCCCTGCTCGCTGCAGGGAGGCTGGACTAGGTGACCTTTCAAAGTCCCTTCCAACCCAATTTGGTGATTCTATGGTTCCGTGATCATGAGGGTCCTGCCAGCTCCGCACCCCTGGGATGGGAGCAGCTGGACAGACCTATGGAGGCAGCTACTCGCACTCCCGTTGGGCTAACCCAGACACCAACCCCCCAGTGAAGATGTCCCAGTACATGTGTAATAAAAAAAGCACTGAATTTGCATGAGATCTTTCAATGCTCCTGGGTTAGTCCTGGCTCACTCATCTCCGCTGCTGTTTTGCCTCCATACCAGGCACAAACGGTCCATCCGCTGCATTTAGAAGTGACTGATAGATCCATTGACTTTGATCCAAAAGCAATTGCAAACCTCTATAAACACTCATTTCACGGCATCCACCCTCGCTATCACTTCTCGGCACTACCTCCTTACCTGCTCTAAAGCCTCCTAGTTATCCACAGCAGCAGTCAGAATCACATCGAAATGATTGTAATCAACGGTATTTATGGACCAGTCTGTACTAGTGAGTCATCCCAGCAATTTTCAAATGTGTTGCAGTATGAAAAGGTTGCATATCAAACTCTAAACTGTTTCATTTAGCTTCTAAACACTCGTTTCACCCCTACCGTAACAGTCGAAATGCCAGACAGAGGGGAAATAGATCCAGAAATTTAACATGACTTTTCTGTAAGCTGGTAGGAATATCGACAGGGTCTTGTCTTATTTGTAGGTGTTGTGACCTCATTAATATTACCAACCAGAAAGAAGTGATTTTCTTGTTAATATAACCATTATTAACAATAAATTACTACTAAATTAAGAATAAGGATTAGAATATCTTCCACTGGCCAGTAATTTTAATTGATATTTTGTGGCTCACATTCTTTTCCATTTTGCTTGTGATCAGCAAAATCCATTGCCTAAAATATTAGTTATTCTTACACAGGTATTCTGTACACACAGGTCACAGTCCGTGGTCTAATGACAATCACGCTTTAAAAACATCAAGGAAGTGTTCACATATTTCACTTCTGTCAACCTTTTTTTTTTGTTAACTTTTTTGTTTCCTTTAGAAAAACAGACGACGTGTAGTTTGAACTAGGTCTGTTGAAGTTCTTCGTCTCCGATTTAGGAATCTCAGAAATAATTTGCAAAAATAATAAATCCCAAATTAAACCTGTCGTTCCCTGGATCAGCTTTCAGGGAAAGTAAGAAGTGCAAACACAGCTTTCCACTTCATGAGAGGGATGTTGTTTTTTTTTTTCTGGGTCTCAACTCTTCCCTGAAGCAATAGAAATGGGGAGGAGGATCCTGAAGCTTCTTGACATTTGTAAATTCACTCTTATTCATCTTTCTATCTAAGATTTCTCAGCTGGATGACAAACGTGTGTCATCCATGGAGTTATGTTTTTTAGATGTCTCCATTTATTGGATGCTCCAGGGTGTTTGGATTCAATTGGAACTTACAGCTTGTCTATGTTTTATTTGCATAATAAGGTTATGAATGACAGAGCAGCTACAGCCAGACGTGTTGGCTCCAAAGGCTGCAATTTAAGCTGGGAGTATTTTGCAAGAGTGAAAAAAGAATGAGATTGAGAGAGTCTGATCACGTGTTAAAAAGTTACAGAAGGGAAACACCGTTCTGTAGTGTTCGTGGCTGTCTGACATGAGATTCCTGGACTGATGTGGTTAGGTGCAGCCCGAATCCAGGTCACCTGCGTTTGGATGCTCTCTGGTGAGCTGTAGTAGTGTGTAAAGAAGTTCAGAGGGACAAAGGGCTTTCCAGATTTGATGAGACTTTGAATGACTGCTATCATCTTTGTAGCAGCAGATAAGACTAGAATCATGGAACTGTAGAATGGTTTGGTTGGGAAGGACCATGAAAGCTCACCCAGTCCAACCCCCTGCAGGGAGCAGGGACATCTGCACCCAGAGCAGGGTGCTCAGAGCCCCAAGGGCCAACCTGACCTGGGACGGTGCCAGGCGTGGGGCTTCTCCCACCTCTCTGGGCAACCTGGGCCAGGGTCTCACCACCCTCAGCAGAAAAACATTTCTTCCTAATATGTAACCTAAATCTCCTCTCTTTCAGTTGTACCCATCAGCTCTTGTCCTGTCCCAACACGCCCTGCTCAGAAGTCTGTCCCCATCTTTCTGACAGGCCCCTTGAAGCACTGACAGGCTGCACTAAGGTCTCCCCGCAGCCTTCTCTGCTCCAGGCTGAACCCCCCCAGCTCTCTCCCCTCTCCTCCCAGCAGAGGGGTTCCACCCTCGGGTCATTGCTGGGGCTCCTCTGGCCCTGCTGCAGCAGCTCCCTGTCTCTGCTGTGCTGAGGAGCCCCAAGCTGGACCCGGCACTGCAGGGGGGTCTGCCCAGAGCGCAGCAGAGGGGCAGGATCCCCCCCCTTGACCTGCTGCCCACGCTGCTGGGGATGAGCCCAGGATATGGTTGACCTTCTGAATAGTCCTACTCAGGAAGCTTTGCTCGTCAATCTGTATTGCACTTCGCATTGAATATGAAGCAACTCTAACCTTTAGAAACCAGAAATAGTAAGAGGAGACCCACAGCCTGCCATCCCAGCCCCACTGTGGATTTTCACAGAGTGTCTGTACAGTCCCATAGCACAGCCCCAGCCCATCTCGTCCCCCTTACTGCCTCCCTCGTTTCTCTAAGAACAGCGATTAAGCCCCCTCCCCTATAAAATCAGCACTCGCACAAACACACCCATATATATTCAGCATATACTTCAGATAGAAGAGACATTAGTCTTTTAGTGGGTTTGACTTCCATGTACGGCCTGAATTGCGTGTGCTTTAGACCTATGTGGAGAATAATTTTCTATATATTCCAAAATACTTAATTTTTCTCCATACGTCACAGACCATAGCAATTCAGTCGTGAACCTGAGGAACCCTGGACATGTGCACATGATGTTCCCAAGAACCTCTGTTGAATGGGTTGTTAACGTGGTGTTTTGTGTCCTTCAGAACTACCAGTTTCTGAGTCTGACTGAGAAACAGCTTCTGGTTTGCATGAACTGAGTTACAGAGACAGTAAAATATGCTGAAGCTTCAGCGTTAGTCATGTTTCAGGCAGCGCCGTTCGCTGTCCTTTCTGGGCTGTGTTGGCTGGCTGGCGTCATCTCTAAGTGTGCATTAGCTGGTACTTCAGATCCCTGGTTTTTTACTGCAGGAATGTGGTATTGCTTTTTTCTTTTTAGATATATTTGTGAATGCCTATCTATAAATATGAAATTGGCAAACATTATATGCGGACATACAAGGGGCTGGTTTTTGAAGCTGGCTCTTTTGTAATCCGGGAGTTAATTCTGATGTACAGAACCAATCCGAGCTTCTCGGGGATGATTTACAGGTTTATTGAGCCATGAGCTTTTCTTTCTAAAATGAGTGCTTTCCAATCTACATCGGGTAAGTTCTCCAGTTGTGCTGTTCTGATAATGGACATCTTTGTGTAAAAACAAGACATTGATAGAATAAAAGATTTTTCTTAATATTCTCTGATCGTAGAGGCTATTGATTATGTGTGATGGTCACGTCAGGCAGTACATTTTTAGATGATTACTTCATGCCTCAGGTGATGCGATGTGCCGTAAAGATGATGGATGGTGCTTTGCACTTCTAGTACCTTCCAAGGGAAGCCTGAGTAATCCCCGTGATTTTGTTCCTTACAGCAATACCGAAACTGTTGGCCTTCTCCTGAAACAATAAAAATTGTCCAACAGACCTAAGCCTTTGTGCTGTGCTGTCTTGCCCAATTCCTAATAAATACATTTATTTTTCCGTTGATTAAGTTTGTTCTTCTGTAGCTTCTTCAGGCAGAGCAGTATGTTAGCAGACATTATGAAGTTAGTAAACACTATAAAGTGTGAAAGCATTTGCTGCAGGAGCTGTAGTCTAAACATTACAGGAGAAAGCAGGATTCCAGATCCACTCTTGGCTTTGCCTCTGAATATGATTGTAACCTTGGGCAAAGCTCTTAAGTTTGCCTCTCCTTAGTTGATTTAATTTGTGAGGCAGGATAATGAGACTTAGCTAGTCTTTTCTAGCAGGATAATGAGACTTAGCTAGTCTGCTAGGACGTTGGTGGACGGAGGGTGGAGGGGATCAGAAGCTGGCTGGGCTAGAGGATGGAATCATGAGTCTGCATCACAGCGGGCACCACTCCGGAGGGAAGCGGGGCAGGAAGAGAGCTCCACACCTCGCTGCTGAAGCTGACTTTGTCTTCATTAAGTTGTGCTACTTGACCCTGTGTTTAAGGGCAGCTGGAATAAGAAGACCTGTGAGACACCAGCAGCCAGCAGAGCATGATCCAGGGAGAGGTGTGCTGCCATAGAGTGAGGCACGGCAATTTGGAATCCTTGGGGGAGCTGCTGTGATAAATTACTAGGGGTTTGCTGAGCTCCTACCCAGGACTTTCACCCCCTCTCCCTACCATCACTACTTATTTCTTATATGTTAGTATCTTCTTGCTCCAAGAAATTCGGGTAACTATGAGTTTCGGACGGGTCTGCCTCCCATCCATCTCTTTTTTCCTCAGTTTCACCATTATGCTATCCGCACTGGGACAGTAGATTCACAGAGAGATACTAAAGAAATTAAAGGCTTACTTCATTTTCTAATCCATCTTTTGGCAAAAGCAGCAGCGTTCCCCATTCCACATGTGCGAGGGCTCTTGCCCAGTCATGTTGTAAAGAATGGGGATTAACTGCTTACTTGGGAGATTGTTTGAAGCTGAAACATTTCACTGTCAGGAAGTTGTTCTTCAGATTCAACCTGAATTATCTTTCTTAATTTAATCACATCACTCCTAGCTATGCCCAGTGAGTTGCACTAAATCTTTCCTTTCCATTCTTTCTGTTTACATCCTTCATGTGTCTGTTGACAGATATATTGCCCATAGGTATTGCTTGGCTCGACTAAATCTGTTTAACTGAAATGCTTCTAATTATTCCTCCCATACCCACCTCTATAGCCCCTGCTAGGTTTTTCTTTTACTTTTCTTTTTCTGTGCCTAGCTTGCCAGGAGCTTGCTGGTTAAAATTATTTCTGAAAGCGTGTTTGATGCCCGAGCTCTGGGAAACCCAGAGCAAGGGAAGGAGGCTGTGTTTGTTATCAACATGAACTAGTAACTGTAATATTCTCAATTCTTGCAGAGCTTTGGTGTATAGCTGAAATAATTACCCTCGCTTCTGTTTTCATAATCTTCTGGCTTGTCTGTAGATTGTCATTTGGAGTGTTTATGGGCTAAGACCAAAGGCTTTCACCGAAAGATTTCAAAGTGGGTTGAAATCTCTCTCTTATTACAGTTTGAATCACTGCCATTGTACAGCATTAGCCACAGCACCAGCTTCTACATGCTAAGCTGATTTTTGATCTAATATTCCTCTTTTTCCTCTTTGCCTAAAAGGAGAGCTAGAAAGGTTACCCTACTGCTATCTAAAGCCAATTAGTAGAAAACTTGATTATTTCATTGTCACGGTTCATCCACTCTTTATTTTGCATTGGCTTTACCAGTCTTTATCATGGGGAAGCTGGAGAGCTGGACTCAACACACTGCAGGACTTGGCACAACTTCTCACGCAGTTCTACCATACCTCAAGTCCCAGAGGACTTACTCAGTAAATTTGAAATAAGTGCTCTAGGGGGTATAGAAAAACTTTACCAAGATGGTTTGGGAAATAACAGTTAAGGACGGAATGCTCTGCAAACAAATCTAGTTTATATGTGTGCTTTGGTATCTATCTGGTGGCAGATACCTTTGGCTGTACATGGAGACAGAAGATGCTGGTTCAGGTTGAACGAAGGCAAGTATGTGGAAAACCATTTTACTTCCCTGCTTCCAAAAATATCACAGAGGAGGAAGGATACCGCTGTTCCACTGAAAAACGAGAGAGGACCTGCTGTACTGTGAAACTACCCACAGAAAAGCAAATCTGAGAGCTCCTGTCCAAACCGTTATTGAGTGGTGTTAACAAGCCGTAATTGATCATTTTGTTGTGGACTCAGCATGCCGATAAATACAAAATGCTTCAGTTCATTTCAAACAATCACACAATTTCCTCTGTGTTGCTGCAGAATGAATCCTTGACAAAACGATTTACTGACAGTGCCAGTCACTGTCTAACTGTGGGACTGCTTGGACATCCTCTCCTGCAAAGTGACTGATACCCCGCAGCATCTACAACGGAACAAACAACTTCGCGAGACAGTGCAAAAATATCTTGACAAGTTCAACCGTTTTGCCTTAACCCCTCGAGCACTGTCGCAGCGGGTATTGCGCATTTGTGGGCTTCGCCGCAGTGCAGCAGGGTAAAGATAGCAGAACCTGGTGTGCCTCGGTGGGTGCCAGTTTTTAAACATATGCTCTGCAACTCCTGAAGTTGGGAAATTTGTTCAGCATAGCAAAATCACACTACTTTTCAACTAGGTTGTCAGGGAGGGAAAGTGTGGCAGATTACTGAAAGTTATTTTGAATTTACTTCAGACTTCGAACGTTTTCAGTTTGGAGTGTTCAAGGCCAGCTTGGACGGGGCTTGGAGCAACCTGCTCTAGTGGAAAGTGTCCCTGCCCATGGCAGGGGGTTGGAACTAGATAACTTTAAGGTCTCTTCCAACCCAAACCAGCCTGTGATTCTATGATTCTGTGAAATAACACAAAAATCTGGAGATTTGAATTGAATATATTACTTTATTCAAGAGTAATTTTTTTTTTCCCAATGAAATTGCTGTTTCTGTCAATAATATTTTGTTCTATGTAATATATGGAGATCTTGATGTGGATTAAAGTGCTGGCCAGGTAGGCTCTGAAAGAACACTTAGAAATTCCACATCCCAAAGAAATCAGGGCAGATCCTTAAAGGATCTTAGATGCTTGACTCATATATCAAGGCTTAACATTTTAATTCTTCACAGGGAAGTCCATTGCAAAGTATGAGCACGTATGTTGACACTTGATTCCAGATGGTAAAGATCTTTCCATTTTTAGGCATAAAGTCTAAAAGTTGGAGTTCGATGCATTCAGAAATGCTACATTTTTTGGTTATTCAATACATTTAAAGAACCTAATACCTTTGTTACTTTGCAGGTAAAGCGGTCTGTAAAGAACTTAAATAGCAGCAAGGAGCCAGACTCTAGTCTAAAGAGTCTGGGATTTGGTAGGGGTGAAGGAGGAAAGACATGTCAAGTCACAGATACAGGGAGTGTCTTAGGTCACTTGTGCTTCCATCGCACTTTAGACTGAGCCCACACATCCCCCTCTACTTTAATGCATCTTAAAAAGGGCTGTATTCCCTTCTGCTGCCTTCTGCCCCATGAGCTCTGGCCAAAACAAAGAAAACAAAAACCTCAAAAATCCCAAACACTAAAACAAACTAACAAAAAATATCTTCAGGGAGAAGCCAGCAAAGGTTTCTGCCAGTGGGAGAAGCTGCATAAGACACCTGGAGAAGCCTCTTTTGTTTTTTCCTGGACTTTTTATTTTCCGAGCTGTGCTTCAATCCTGTTTTTCTTTCATCTTCTCCTCTTCACCTCAGGTTACTTCCACCCCCTCAGCTCCTTTCTTCGAGCCTTTTCTTGCCATTGATTTGCAGAGGAATGCCAAGGCGTTTTGGCACCAAAAGAGAGTACAGATGCCTCCGAGATGCCGCCGGGAGGTTGCAGTGAGACGGGAGCCGTGAGGATCCTTGTGCCTGCCTTGGGTAATCCTGGTGCTGTAATTGAGGTGCCAGTCATCTGGGTTAATTGTGCACAGTGGACTCAGAGTCAAAGGCATACCTCTCTCGTGACACCTCCTATACATAATTTGTATGTATATATAGAAAAACCTCGGTGTTTAATCTCGTCTCTTTACTAGTGCCTGTTTGTTTATTCATCCTCAGGCTCTCAGCTCCCTGCAGTAAAAACAGCCATTTCCTGAATGTCGGGTAAGATGTAAATGGTGGCTGCTTTTCCTTTCAAATTAATTCATCATTATTTTCATTTTAGTTTTCTAAAATGGAAGGTGAAGATTGCTATCGGTGACTATGAAAATCTGGGAGTAACTCTGTAGCAGTTCAGCAGATAGTTTTTTGGGTCAACAGCCTGAGAGTTTGCCCTTCTTCTCGCCAGGGACCTTTAGGAACTCGAAGTGAACAGGGCATTTCTGACAGTCCGTGGGCAGCGGCTCCACCCAACAGCCTCCCAGCACTTTTGAGTCAATACTACTTTAAAATGTAGGTGAGCTATTTCCTTCCCAGAGTGACAATCGTTAGTGGCCAGGGAAGGAAAGGCGGCATCTGATTGCTGAAGTGCCGCGCCTCGTTTAGTTGTGTTATGTCATGGTATTTGTCCTGTCATGTCCGATGCAACGTGTTCGAGCGCAACAAAATGTGACCCGACAGAACACTTTATGGCAAGCTGGAATGCTTTTCCCTCTACTAATGGACGAACATATATTTGGGGAGCACAAGTCAGAGAACAGGTTGTGTCCCATCCTCCTTTTGTCTGAAAGAGGGAGCTCCTTCCCGTGTCCTTCCCAAGTTTCTACAGGGTAACTTAAGTGCTCTATTTCGGTTATCTGAACGTAAAATTTTATTTGATGTATATAACAACTTCTGCTGATTCTCCAGTTCTCCTCTTCACCCCAAAAAAATCCATCCTGGGGCTTTCTGCCATCCACTCTGCTGATCCATTTGGCTAGCGCAGTCATTGGTTACAAACTACTGGTAGTACAAAGATGGCTCCTTTTAAGAAGGTGAGGTGTAGTTGCCTTTCTTATAAACTGAAATACAGACAGGTCAGCTGGATGTTTCCCCATCAGGTGATACATCTTTACTGTGCACTTAGAGACAGTTGAGTTGCAGCAAACGAGCAGGTCTTGGATGAGATGTGTTGTAACAGGTCAGGTCAGCCTCGTGGTCTGCCCAGGCTAAGGGAAAGTGAGTCCTACAGCTTGATCCCGCAGGAAGACAAGGTCCTGTTTCCTTCCCCTTTTCCTCCTCTCTCTTCTCCACCTTCCCTGTTCCAGCACTTGTCAGATCCTTCACTTGTGGTTTTAACCTGGCAGAGAACTGTTTCCTTTTTGGTTCTCCACTGGCTTGTGTGTTGACCTGGTTCATGGGAGAAGTCCAGGAGGCTACAGGGAAGGGAGGGAAAGGGAGGACCGGAAAGCTCTGTGTTTCAGCAGCACAGATCTGCTGAATCAGCTTTGCTCTTACATCGCAGCAGGACTCATTAGCTGAGGAAGGAGCAATTACTGCTTCTTACTGCTGAGACCTGAGCTCCTGTCCGATCATTTTGCTGCCTTGTGTGGTGCAGAGTCATAGGCACAAGTCAGTGGTGGAGCTCTCTTGACACCCAGCAAATAGCCCGATGCTCTAGCCTGTCTTCGCATGGCTTGAAGACACAAGTTTAAGACAAAGCACCACAAGAGCAGTTAGAAGCAGGGATTCAGTTTCCTCATTAATTTGTTTTAATCAGCATTGCTATGACGTTTAACACGTGAAGCATCTCTGTATATCGAAATAAAACATTTATCTGTTGTCAGCTCAAAGATTCATCTGACAGGTCTACCCAGAATTATAAAATGTGATTCTTTTATTTGTTGTCTCTTTCTAGCACTTTTGATGATTATTTGTATCCTTTTCTCTGCCAGTATCAATAAGGACAGCAGCTGAGATTCACATGTTCTGACGGGGATCTAGGAGCTGGGAGTTAGCCCTCCCTCGGTGACGGTGTTCAGTGGGGTAATCAGCCATTAACAGCAGCACAGGCTATAGATGTAAAAGCCTTGGTCTATAATTGAGGAGAAAGGGCAAAAATTTCAGGAATGCAGATTGACAAGTGGATTGTCACGTGGCTGCAATGCTGGTTTGTCTCTTTTTTTTTTCTTTTCATTTCTGTATCTCTAGCAAAGAGCCTTGCAGTTGCATGAACTTTCTATGGATACTGGATAAAAACATTGGTCCCACTCCGCGTTCTGGGTGAAAGGGTGGCAAGACAATGGTCTTCTTTACTAAGTCTTAGTGAAACTTCTTGCTTCCTTTCATGCAACAACCAACAAGGAGCTGTGCTGATCAGAGAATTTGTGCTTTGGGAGATGGAAAGGCCCAAAATGGTTTTAGAAGATCAAGTAAACTGGGAGAATAAGTAACTAGAAAAATGACACGGTAATGGCAGTTAATTGGTAAGGAAAAGACTGGGAACCAGGGGAACGGCGGTGATGGGTTACATGGCATTTATGGTCAGGCTGATTGCAGTGACTGATTGATGGACTTCTCCAAAACACCTCAGGTGCCTCCTTGTGTCCATCCAGCCTTGCTAACCGCTGGCCCCATGGACCTATTTTGATGCTTTTGCTTTAGCTCTCCCATGTTTGACCAGCCCCATCTGCCTCGGTGCAGCAGTGCCTGGATCGTTATTGCAGTTAATCATCTCTAATTGAAACAATACTCTAAATGAGCCCTTGTGCGTCTCGGTAGCAGGAGGTGCTGGTAGTTCTCTTCCAGTTTAGTTTGTTTGCAGACTTCCAGAAGCATCATTTACAAAGTTCAGAGACACGTAGATAAATCCCCTCGCTGGTGCAGTAGCGCTTCAATCAATCATCAAACTAACAGCATCAACATTTTTCCTGGGCTATTATCATCACTTCAATTGCTGCAGCAATACATTCTGCACCAATAAATCAAGAGTGATCATTTTAGATGGGCAGAAACATAAACAGCATTTTAAAAAATATGTCTTTAGCAATCTCCTTTCGTCTTTCTGCTGGTTATTTTTATGGTATAAAAGTAGAATAGTTTTCTGTGTTTGTCTTAGTTTCCTCATTTACACAAAAGACAATCTGGTGTTTTCAAATTCTTTTTTAGCAGCCAGTCACCCAGCCCCTAGCTAGCACGTTCATTTTTCATTTACCTTTTTCTTCTTCGCTCCTCGTTTCGGTAAGTGTGGAATGTCCTTGCGTGAAGAAATGGGTTGTATTTCCTCGGGCAACAGGTGCTTATCTTGTCGGTTACAACATAAAACTGACAAAGCAGCTCACATAACTAACACCTATCACATGAGAATCTGAAACCTTTCTCCCCTTTAGTGAGTACTTTATTTTTTTAAGGCAAGCTGCAGCTGCAACACCTGAATTATTCTATGGCAAGACTTTCTGTGGGTTACAGTTCCCTGTTACATTTTCCCATTAGCAGCACAGGAAAGGTATTTATTCTTTACGTCATGTGCACATACCAGTTTTCATGACAGGTTTTTATGTGCCGAGTCTTGTGTTCTCTCCTTTTCAATACACACGCGTAGTTAAAGGGGTTTTCTTAATTTCCTGTTTTAGGCTTTCCTCAGAGATTGCTTGTTATGTTTTCCCTCCCTCACAGCATACAAATATGTCGGCTGGCTGGAAATAGAAAGACTAGTTTTCGCTGAAAGTTGGCAACTCAGGTGATGACAACTGGCTCCCTCTCCGTGTTACCCAGCTGCAACGTGCGGTGACTTTGGTGCCAGATGGCACAGCACACACGGATCGTTTTCTGTTTCTGGATGAGTAATATCCCACTTGATTGCGGTATTCGATACTTCATCCAAAACGATCCGCTGTCCTTTGCAAAGCAAGGCTTCAGGTGTGGATTCGGAGCCAGCATGTCGTTGGGCATCCACCTTGCGCAATTTTATCAGGATGCAAAAGCGTTGGGATGTGGAGTGCAAGTTTGAGAGGTGGCTTGGGAGGGTGGCAGCCTGCAGAGGACTTACTGGACTGAGAACAAACCCATGTTTCTTTGTGGGCTCCAAAACGGCTTTTTTTCAAGATAAAACAAGCTGGAAATTATCTGTCCAATCAGAAAAATCCCTATTTCATGCAAAACGAAAGATTTCACTTGGATTTTCTGTTTTCTTTTTCTTTTTTCTTTAAATAAAAATATATTTAATGGGTCATTCTCATTCAGGCCCACTATAATAGCGTCATGACCCAAGCCTTTGTGTAGCTCCTAGAAAATACCTGTTCTAATGGCAACAGTCATCTACAGGCCTGAGCATCCAATATCAGCATCAACAGGAACTGCACAAGGGTCCAGAGGTCAGCGGGAATTGGGGAGTCGCTGGCAGAAGAGCAGGAAATATGCTTCATACATTCCTGTAATTGCCTGGGAAGTCCTGGTAAGAAGTAGGAACCTGATTAATATCTGAGCTCACGCTGAGGAGAGGAGCACCATGCGCTCACAAAACAAGCTTTATCGTTTTGTAACGTTTCATACTGCCTGAATTTTGACTCAGGAAACAACAAGTTTTCTAATCACCTGGTATTATGCATTCAAACCTCTGACCTATATTCAAATTAAAAGCATAGAACTGAAAAAAAATCAATGTTTTTTTCAGTCTCTTTGATCGGCTCATTTGCCAGCTACCTGAAATGATTTAGTTTTTTATAATTCCAAATATGGCAAGATTAGCCCTTCATCCCGTTGTTTCAATACGTCTGCATTAATTAATTTCAGTCCTCTTTAATCCAACACTAAACTCACTTTTTCAGTTCAATGGAATGGCCTATTCTTAAATCATGTAAATATTATTCAGAAGTAGGTGATACCCACATGCAGCCTTGCCAAAGTACACTCATTTATTTTTTAACGTCTTTAGCATACTCAGTCATCCAAGGAGCAAAACAATACATGATTTATAAAAGACATTTAATGAATTTCATCCATTTCCCAGCGGAATTTCAATATTGCTGAGACACGGGCACAAGCAGAAATCCCTCAGAAATTGTCATCCTGCATCCTGGGGTAGTTCTGTTTGTGTGTGTGAGGGTGAAACTGCTGCTTCAGTGTTCAGAACCTAAACTGAACGGAGCTAATTAAAACAGCTCGTGCCTGTGGCCCGTGGTGCCAAGACAGGATTTGCTTTCTAGGACAAAAGCCTCTGTGGTGTCAGTTGTTGCCGGATTTAATCCCCTCAAAACTTGTTGGTTTGGTTTGAGTTGCTGTGGACCCTGGACCTCATCTTTGTGTGGTCAGATGTGAAGGTTAGTTATATGAGTGGGGCTGGCTGCAGGTATCTGGGGGTTTTAGGGATACAGCTGGAAGGTTCTGTGTGCACATTCCCAACATCAATGTGCTGTACGTGGGGCTGCTGAGTGACCTAGGAGCAGGTCAACAGTTAAAGTCAATAACCCAGGGTTTCACACCAGAGCTGTTTCAGCCCAAGCTGTCATCCATTCCGAAGGGTAATCTTCGGATTTGCCACAAAGTGGCAACTGTGTGAAATAAATAGGGGTAATTTCCTCATGTCTCAGAAAAAGCTCAGTTAATACAAGCTTGTGTTCATGCGTTTTAGAAATGTAAGGCTTGCTATTACCCATAGAATCGCAGAGTGGGTTGGGCTGGAAGGGACCTTAAAGATCATCTTGTTCCATGTTCAGATTCTGCAATTCCTCCTCTTTTACTTTGAGGTGGGAGGGGCAGAGCTTTCCTAAATCAAGATGAGCCTGATGGTTTGAAATCTGTGCAACTGTTCCAGCCTTGGCGTGTTGTATCACGGATTATCACTGAAGTTGTAACTCAGTATGAAGTCCCCCAGAGTCAGATGTGCCTCGTGGTTTCTTTCACTGGAGGAAGGGTTGACAATAAATTGCACTCCCCAGCTCTGTTTCCTACAACCTGTGCGTGGTTCTCCTTACAAATACCAGCTTGTCCCTGGTGCAGCCAGCAGCGACATTATATACGACTTCTGTTTAGAAGGTGAAGTGTTATCTCAGTACAATTTGCATACTACAATTTGCAGGTAATTAATATTGCAGCAGTATTTTCTCCTCAACTCAGAGAATTCACGTGCAAGTGCGAGCTGTGGAGATGTTACAACTGTAGAGGTGCACAACAAATGATAATTACGAATCATAACATTTATCTGCAGTAGGATACAGCTTACTGCAGTTTCTCCTTCTTGCATTTGGAATCTGAAGCACGGTTGTTGCAGACCCAATCCTGCTTTCTCGTGCCGTTTTAACATCTTTCTATTATCCGTTAATTGTCGATGTGAGCCAGATCATTACTTTCTGTGGATGGCTGTTTTGAAGATGTCAGCTACAAGCCAGCAATTGCTCTCGTCAGCATTGCCCTTAATCACACAGTTGCAGAATAGCTCCTTTTTCTCGTATCATTATAGAGTGCTATTGTTTGTCATCCTAGATACACTGGCAGGACTTCCGAATCTATGTGCAAAATAAATATACAGCTTCATTTAATAATAGCTGAAACTGCGCTACACTGGCAGGCAGATGAGTAGCTTGATGAGGATCATAATCAGTGGCCATGGAGCATCACTGCTCATACCGTGAGCTCTGCGTGGCAGCCACCTGCCCTGTGAGGGCTAAGGCAGGAGCCAGCTCAGCCCTGACAGCTCAGATCGCCAAGGGCAGCACGTGGGGTTTGGCTGCTGCAGGAACGTATCTTGGGGACGTAGAGCTGGTTGGGGAGCAGCCCTGGGGATAAGGCTGGAGCCAGCAGCATCCTGGGCTGCCGGAGCAGGGACATGGCAGGAGGTTGAAGGACACTCAGTGCTCAATGAGGGCTGAGAGGAGAAAGGACACCAGACCTGAACTGGTAGAAAGAGAGGTCCAGGCGGTATTGGAGTTGTGTCTTCAGGTCGTGTCATCTCTATCCCTGGAGGTTTGCAGGACTTCAGAGGACCAAGCACTGAGCAACTGGGTTGGACCTCAGAGCTGACCCTCCTGGGGCAGGAGATCCAACTGGAGACCTCCTGGGGCCCTTTCTCACCTGAATTACTCTGTGGTTCTAATTTTTTCTCCTGTATGATATATTTTTGTGTGGGTGTATAGCATGCAGATGCCTATTGCCTGGCTGCGGAGAACTATTTAATAACCGAAGAGAATAATCGACGTGGGTTTTTGTCAATTAAAAAAGGTAACATGTATTGCTGAAATGTCTCACTTCAGGAGAAATTCTGGCTGATAACTTGAAAAAAATATTTTAATGATTTTGCATTTTTATGCAGACAACCCAAGAAATGTGTTGTTTGTACTAGTGATAGTTCTGTTTTCCCAAACAAGAGAGACTGCACAGAAGTATGTGCTGTTAAATGACACTAAACAAAGCATAAACAATCAAGAGGGGAGAAAAAAAGTTTAGGAATGTCCCAAATTATAAACCATATAAGTACCTTTAAAGCAGGTCTTTGTAATCTTTGCAAGGGCTTTTCATACCAAATCAGCTGAAGACATGAAAAAAAGAGCAATCTGTTTCCTCGTAATCAAAAGGTCGTGAATATCAAATGCAACCCTGGCACGCGTTTCAGTGGCTTGTTAAATCCAGGCAGCTAGTCACTTCATATCGCACGTGCTAGATTTAAAACAACAACAAAAAATAGGGGTTTAAGGTAAACTCTGTAGACTTTTCTGTTGAAAGCATGAGGGTCTCTGAACAGACAACATGTGGCATCTAGAAAGTTTTACCCTTCAAAGTGGTACTGCTTAGTGGTGACCTGGCTGTGCCGCGTTAACGGTTGGACTTGATCTTAAAGGTCTTTTTCAAGCAAAACAGTTCTTTGATTCTGTGACACTGAAACTGGTTCACGAAGATTTTTTCTTAACTAGCATCTCCCTGGCAATACCTCTGAATGCATGTTTTGAAGGAAGATGCACAGAATCCTTAAGTGCCACTGGCTATTTTGGCTTTGGTGTGCTGAAGCTCCTTCTGCAAAACTTAAGTCCTCTCGAGATGATGACGGGGCTCAGTACTTCGTGGTGACTCTCGTCTTTGCTAACACTTATTAATGCAAGGGGAAGGTTCTTGTTAAAATAGTAAGATTAATTAAACAAATCCTTAAGTTATTCTTTAATACGCACCTTCTGTGAAAACATGAGTTTAAGACTGAATTATTATTTACTCTGTTTAAAATCTGGTGATTACGTATATTTATATTAAGCAAATGCAAGGATAGCGGAGCATTATTTAGGTTTTCTATTTAATTGCTTGTCCTGGAAATGATTTTAAGATATTTTCTAAGTTATTTTATAGCAGTAAATGTCAAAGCAGCGATCTAACACAACCAATACAAATTAATTCTGAATTTATTTGCCTTCCTTTTCTTCCACAGAAGCAATAGGAAAGTGACTGGTACTCCCAAGTCTAAAAGCAACATGAGCCGCAGTCCCACAAGTGATATTTAAATTAGAAGTTCCTTCATACCAGGACGTTTGGCATTTTACATTTATTTGTTATCTTCTATTCAAAGGCAAAAAAGTATTGTCTCTAAACAAAATTGTCATTATACTTGTACCGGCTACCAGAATTTTACGGCAATTTGTATTTTAAGTAATTCAGGGTGATAATTATACTCACTGCCTCGCTAACGGCGTAGTTACTATTCAGAGTACCTCATGTATATTTTACTGCCATGTACGTTCTATATCAGAGCAGACCTTTTGCAAATTGATTCATTTGCATCGTTATATACTCTTTCAGAAACGATTTTCTGATCGTGCGGAATAGACTGCTGGTAGAATCAGAGAGCTAATTCCCAGAACTCATCTTTATAGCTGAGGAAACTAAAAAAGAAACCAAATAAGATACTACTTTTTTATTTTTTCCTCCATTTGGGCTCACTTTTAAAGTGATGTTCCTCTGCTGGAATGGGAATTTTTGACAAAGAGAGTATTTAGTAGAAAATTTTGCTTTTGTTCACTCATGTGGAAAAACTCAAAAAGAACAAATTATTTGGCTCACTTTTAATTTTTTTTTCATATGGAAATGATGACGAATTGTAGGGCTGTGTGGGACATGTGCCTGTCGTGTACCTTGGAGCACTTCCTCATCCTCTGCCCATTATTGATCCCTCCCAGCCACTAACTTTCCAATGATTCTAATTTTTAAAAATAACCCACTGCAGAAATCCATTAAGAGTTTTTTTTTTCTTCCTCCCTCACCTACACAAATTGCCACCGCCTGAAGCTGAAGAGAAGCAAAAATCCTGGACGAATGACAAATATCATGGCTTTGGAAGTCTGGCGTGCTGTGGCCCTGCAGGGATAGAAGAAAGGGGACAGCTCCTCTGATCACTCGCCTTGGTACACCACCAGCAGAGCCAAGTTGTTTTAAAGTGGCTGAAGAGGGCTAATTCCCTTGTGCTTGTGCAGAGGCTTGGGGAGGCGATACTCCCACACTGGCAGGGTGACAAGCTGCATTCATCTGCAACATCTGAAGGCACCGAGTTATTTGATGTTTTGTTTTGAAAAAATTATTGAGGACTGTTGTGTATGCAAAAAGAGTTCTATTCTTTTTTTTTTTCCCCTGCCTCTGAGTCCTAGATAACTGAAATGATGGTTGTTGGAGGTACCGCATTTAAATCTTGTGAAGTGCCTTAAAATGATGGTGTGATACATGGAGAGAACGTGTAAGAGGGTTTATCTGCACTGTGAAAAGCCATTCTTTTGATTTACTCCCTATAGAGATGGGCAGCTCGCAAAAAGTTAAATCCCCTTTTTTTCCTTCACCTCCAGAGGTGAGATAAAATAAACTACATGTGGACAGAGCCCATTTGTTCCAGCCTGTTCCTAGTACGTGGCAGATGTTTTGGCAAGAAGCAGGTACCCGTAATGGGCAATAATTTTTCATCTCTTTTGAAAAAGAAGAAATCAGCAAAGAAAACGTAGTCAGGACACCAGTATAACACAGTTTAATGCTGCGATTTGTTATGGCATGTGAAGGGGAAATGACACTTACTGCTACTGGTGTTTATGAAGAAAATGACTATTTACATGGCTGTGAGTCCTCAGACAACAAGATGGGTTTTCATACCATCACAGAATTACAGAATCATTTAGGTTGGAAAAGACGTTTCAGATCATGGAGTCCAACTGTTACTATATAACTCTGTGTTTTGGGGTTGTTTTTTTTTTAAAGGTCATCCTACACAGAACAGATCGTAACCCAAACAGCAGCTCATCCTTTTTCTCAAAGGAACAACTTCTTCATACCTCCTTTGCATAAAATTCTGGGGACTCTGCCTTGTGTTATTGAGTGCTGCTGATTGCCTTTTGATCGCTCGGGTTTTAATGAGTGGCGTGTTATCTCATCTGTGTGTGTACAACAGCATACTTGCGAGCAGAGGTATGGAGGGAGTAAGTTGTACTGGCAGCAGATGAAAGTGAGATGAAATGTTCAAAGGCCAGACAGACAGGCAGAAGGCAGAGAAAAGGGTCTGTTAGGTATTGGGATGAGAAGCTTTTGAAATACAGATAACCTACAGCAGCGATGAGCTCTGTTCTCCTGGCAGTAATAATTACACAGATAAGAGGGGAAAGCGAGAGGAACCAGAAGATGTGGGCAAAGTTCGGGATCAACCATCCTGGAAAGGCCAAGCCGTGGAAATTTTATTCTAGAAAACGGTCAGGTGAAGCGCAGGTAGGAAATCGTAAAGGACATGAAATGTTTGTGACAAACTTGGGGACAGCGAGGTCAAAACCAGCCACGTGAGAGCTTTCATATGAATAGCAGAAGTCTGAAAGCCCAGGGGATGTTCTCACGGGTGTCGCAGAAAGAAAGTAATCGCCATAATACAGGATGCGAGTTCCCCAGCAGTGGGAGAATACATGGCCCTGGTGATAAAACAGCCACAGGATTAACAGAATCCCAGGAAGGTGGTTTATCGCTGTCCCGGCTGACAGTGCCCCAGCCAGGTCCCCGCTCCAGAAACCCTTCTTGACAGTAAAACAGTCGGCACGAGGCAGAATAATTCGTCAGTTCCTCCTGAGCCCTGCAGTTCTTCCTCCACTTCAATCAGTAGGTGTGAAAAAGCCAATCCAGAAAAGTCAGAACAACACTGAGCATCCTTGTAGGAGGGGATAAAAAACTACAAAAAAATCAATGCACCTGTGGAGGAACTGCCTAATAACGAGGAAGATAATTAAAAGGAAATTAAAGGAGCAGCTAAGAGGGGAATATGCTTGTAGATGGCTCAGATGCCTTTAAAGGCAACAACTTACTTTGCTATTCCACACAAATATGCACAACATCATAATTTTACAGAAGATCCGCCAAAAATAAAACATAAACTGACATACAAAGGAGCTATTAGGTTTGGTTTGGGTTTGTTGGTTGTTTTTTTTGTTTAAAGGGAAGAGTCAGCTCTCAGTTTAAACGTACCAGGCAAGGCAAACAGATTTTGAGCACTTGCTGAATGTGGGAAAGCTAATCACAGAAACTTTTTTGAACACATCAGAGGCAGGAAGCTTGCCAGGGAGGCAGGCAGCCCGAGAGATGATCAAGGCGTAACAGGAGCATTAAAGGAAGATAAGGCCGTCGCAGGGAAGCGAGATGAGTTTGCACTGCTGTTCGCTGCGGTGGAGGTTGGGGACGGCTCTGTGCTAGAGCTGCTCTCTAGCAGGGACCTGTTTGAGGAACAATCTCATGTCAAAGAGCCCAGAGCTGACCCTGCGGGGGCAGGAGGTCAGGGCAGAGACTCTGGAGACCTTTTCCCACCCAAGGCACAGGGAGAGCCTGTGATCCTGAGTCTGATCGCTCCAGAGCTCTGACAGCAAGAGCTCCCCTCTTTGGTTTGACCAGCCTCTCCTCATGTGGACCTCTGGCCCTTCCAAACTGCACCCTTGTTCTTGAGCTGAATTACAGAAGATCTCGGCAATACCAGTTCCAGAGCTGGTGCTCTATAGAAGTTGACTAAAAATAGGCTAAATCCCAATTTAGAATGATTTCGGTAGCATAAGCTTAGAAGGCAACTGCTATAATTATGCAAATTTAAACAAGTGAAAAGCCTTAACACAATGTATATAAGATAATGGTTTAAAGGAATTAGCTTTAGGAATTAGCAGAATTTGGTCATTTGTATGTAATAATAGGACTGGAAGCTAATGGTCCGGAGTGAAAGAGTTTTGCCAGTAGATAGTAGAGCTCAGATAATCTTCTGTTCGGTAACTTCACTCTTGTATTTGTTTCGGGTTGCAGCCCGTGCCTGTATTACTGTATTTGAATTCCAATCACTCGCCAGTTCTTAATTAGACAATATAACTGATACGATAATTGTGGCCTGAATTGATTGTTAACTGGAGTTTGTATGATGGTTAATAACAAACAAAGTTCTTAAAGAGAACATAAATAACGTGAGCGTTCCCGAATTGGCACTGTTACGCGGTGGTTGTGACCCAGAGTTTTAATGTCGATACTCATTCAGATTCACTGCTATCCAGTCCGGTGTTTGAAATCTTTACCAGTCGTTGCCAATAAAAGAAAATTAATTTTGTTACCAAGGCTTTTTTCCAAGCTGTGAAATTTTCGACTGATCTGCCAAAACAGTCTATTCTTCAGGGCCAATAATTGATCAGAGTTGTCTTCTGCTTTTTACGCTCTGTTTTGGTTTTATGACTTAAATCAGAAGCACCATCAATGGAACGCTGTATGTCTGTGGTTGTAGACCCTGTGGTATATGAGTGAATGTGTTATTCTAGGGTATAGCATCTATATGTCTCGTATGTTCAAGTGCACTGACTGTAGAAGGATTAGCCTTGAAATCTTTACTGATAATTTTTGGAATAATTGTCTCCTGATAATAATGAGAAGGAATTGTTGTACTCGTGGCAGAAGCTGATACAGTCCGTGTGTAGTGACATGTGTCGGGGTATCCCCGGTGAGTCTGGGGACCTGCTCAACTCCCTACTGAGCAAACACGCCACGAGGGGCAGTTGCTGTCCTGGAGAATTTTAGATCTAGCACTCGTATGAGGTGGGCAGGCTGCTTCCTACAGAATCACATCTCTTGTAGCTCCTTCTTCAATTAACCAGAAAAAGTAAGTGTTAAAAATAACACCCTAAATGACAGCAGCTTTTTCTTCCCTCTCTGAGCCCTCTGTCCCTCTCTCACCTCGCAGCAGTCAGGCTGCTCGCAGGAGTCCCACCAGCAGCGCTTGCCCCAGTGAGTCAGGGCTAATCAACCCGCCCGGGCTTTAACGCGTGCTGAAGTGGTGGGGCGACCCAGCGGACCTGCTTGTTGTGTGACACGGCTAAGCTTACAATTGCTCTGTCAGGGCTGAAACTAAAGCTAATTAAAACTAACGAGAGCGGCGTTACGTGGCAGCTGGAGCTGCTGCGGTTTGGGGCTCACCTGCCTGCCCAGGAGGTGCTCGGGCGTCCGCACTGGAATGGGCCGGGCAGCTGATTGTGCTGCAAACTCATCCTTTTTTTGATGTTTCTCTCCGTTTTTTAGCGGGGTTTGCATTTAACATGGATCAGCTCCCCAATCTGTGTTACAAGTGGTGGTGTGAGGGAAGGATAGGTCGCTTGGGCGGAGGCTGAAGGCTAATTCCAGAGATGGGAAATTTCAGCTGTGATAAAGCACTGTGTTTGTACAAAATTTTTGCAGTGGTGCCTGCCGTTCTGCTCATGAAGCGACTCCTCCATTTGAAACTCTCCTTGGCTTTATGAGACCAAACCAAGTCAGATGTCTCAGCTCTTCCTAAGAAGAAGGTTCTTTTTCCATCGCGGGGTCTGGTTAAATGGGGGGAATTTATTTGGTCTGCAACTAAATCAAAATGTCAGAATCCTTCCAGAAATGCAAGACCTGTCCTTTCTACCGTCAGCTGTCGCTGAAACCAACTGGAAGTATAATTTTCCCAAGGTCTTACCTGTGATTCAAGTTTCCATTTTGAAAAGGTGAAACAAGAGGCACAGAACGAGACAGGTTTCTCTGGGTCTGGAAATCGCTTTCTCGTACAGAGAGGTCTGAGATTCCTGTCCTAAGTTCCTGCTTTATGGGTTTTTTTTTTTTTTTTTGTGGAGAAATGTTATTAGTGACTGTCCAATGTATTCAACAGTTGGGTGATCAGTATTTTACCTTCATTTTTTCTTACACTGTTATTGTCAGGAAAAATACAGCCCAGTTGGGGGAAAAAAGGCAGGGGAGCAAAGCTCCTACAGCCCTCAACTCCTTCTTTGACCCTGATGAATCCATTGCTGGCTGCCGATGTTTCCCCCTCTGCCTTCTTGCAGCCCATGCCAGTGCAACAGCCTTTATTGTGCTTTGCAGTAAGAGACTTTTCCTCAAATTTATGCTATATTAAAATGAGATGGTAATTACAGAGGTCAGATGTGATTGCAGCGTGCAACAAGAAGAGTGCCTTTCATTTCCTTCTTCTCTGGCCCTCATCAGCTGCAGAGTGCATTCCGTACTGCTGCGGAGAGACCTTTGCTGCAGCTTTGTTGGGATCATGGCTGGCTGACCTGGGCTTGAGCGGGTCTACAGAGCCACCACCATCGTTCCTTGCTCAAAGGCAGCCAAACCCTTTGGAGGGGCTGGGAATACTGGCCGCTATCATCCGACAGAGTAGCGTCGAAGCTAAACTAATTCATTTATCGGTAGCTGTGTGAGAAGTCGGTGCCGGCTTTGGTAGCTGGTGGAAAGGAACATTAGGTGCTCCTTCATTCCCCCAGCTCTTCTTGTGAACAAGTCATGCCGCGCTCCCAGAAACTCGCGCCTGTGCCAGCAATCTTCATGCGCTCAGAAAAGCCCAGAATGTCCCAAACCTGAAATTCGCTGAAAATGGATTTTGAAAATGATTTCTAGCCGCTCTTCCTTTTTGGTAACAAGCAATTTTTATTAAGGACTTCAGGAGAGGGTGTTCTGCTCCTCCTCTCTGTACAAACAGCTATAAACTGAATGCATTTTAATAACTTTTTCCAAGAAGTTACAAGGTATTTCATTAAAATGTCAAGTTTTTCTTTCATATATTTTATGATTCTCTTTCTTCCTTCTGCCACAAATATGTTGTTGCCAACATCATCATGACACAGTTTGCTGCCAAGACTATGGAAAGTTAAAAAAGGAAAGAAAAAATGAATTTCTATCCACTCTTTAGGTAAAACTCTTCCAGCACTAGAGGCTGAGAAAGCAGTCAGAAATATCCAAAGTGCCAAAGACAAATGCTAGAGCGCCAAAGCGGTGGCATAACAACATGGAAGAGCCACCAGGGGATCGATTCTGTGCGGTGAGTGGCTAGTGATCAGCTGCGGAGCTTTCCTATTCCGTTTGTCGTTTATGGATTTCACATAGTTCCTTTTAATGTTTCTGTGAGGAGTGGATGTAACAGCACGAGCCCGCACGCGCTGGGGTGGAGGGATTGAGCAGAGCACGTCAGCTCCGTTGGCAAGGAACGACCTGTCTTCCCCACCGAACCCCCTCCCAACTGCTGCAGCAAACCCGTGGTGTCCTACTGCATCCCCCCAAGGACTCTCTCTTTTAAATAGATCAACCTGCTGTCACTCAAAGGTCACAAACCCGCTCCAGCCAGGTGTCAGGCCATCTGGTGTTCGCTGGTTGAATGAGGAAGGAGCCGCTTCGCCCGGTTTTAACTCATTAGGCTGGGAGGAGGGGGAAGGAAAGGAAAAAACGCTCCGTTTTGCTGCTGAGAATAGTCAGGAGATGTGACTGTATTTCCTCCACGGTGCCTGAACACCGAGCTAATTAAAACGAGCCTGGCTTTGCATAGGGAGCATCCCTGCAAAGGCCCTCGTTTTCAGCCCTTCAGCAGCGCAGATCCTCCCTGGAATTTCGTTATTGCTTTTGCTGTCCTGCCTTTGCTTCTGGTTGGAGCTGCCGAGCGGCCGCGGAGATATTAAATGAGCTTCGTGCCCAGGGGTTCTGGAGTTCTGCCTTCGCGGCTCTCCGCTTCCGTGGCCCTCTGTGCAAACGGAGAGGAGCGGCGGAGGGTCCTGGCCGGCGGTGGATAGTCAAGATGCCCAATTACAGGTTTAAAGCATCTTAAAAACTTTCACGTTCCCGAGTGGCTTCGCAGGTAATTTCCTGCTCGGCTGGAGAGCGAGGGACAAACTTTATTTCCACTCATGCTAACCCAGTCGCGGTTCAGGCTGCCTTCCCAGGCACCGCGCGCGATGCTGGGGGGTTTGGCGCTCAGCTGGTTGAGTTTGTCGTTATTTTTTAAACAGCGTAAAATCTCTTCCTTGGGATTTGCTGTGCTTTTTAGGTGTTGCCCCCACCCCAGAGACGTTCTCTTTTCACAGTGATTTAATTTCTCTTCCTCTGGCTCGTAAGCCACAGCTTGCTTTTTCTTGCACTCCTGGGTCTTAAAGCAATTTTAAAGGGGAGCCAAAGAGTTGCTGAATGGAGCTGTTTTGTTTACGTGATGTAAAATTGGGAACCCGCCGCGAGAGAAATCCCACGCAGCCCATGCGGCGTTGAAGGCACACCAGGGTGTGTGCGCATCAGATAAAGTAGGTGGAGTTTCTTAGCGAAGGCCCGTGACTTGCCCAAACGAGTTAATTACACATGCCGCGTCCCACTTTCCCAATACAGAAACATTTGTAATTAAAAAGAAAAGAAAAAAAAAATTAGTGTGTAATTTAGAGTTGGCCTTGGGCTGTTCCATCTTATTCCTGACTGTGGGACCTGGTCACTGGCTCATCAGCTCGATTTCAGCGTGTGATGCTGAAACGGAGGAGAGTAACCTGACAGTGTGCTTACACCTGCTGCTCTAATTCGGGCTCTCATTTATGTACATAATATCGGCAAACATTACCAATATTTTACGGAAATACAATTGATTGAAGAAAAATTATACAGGGAATAGATTTTGAGTCATTTGAGTAATACACAGAACATTAATTTTCTGGGAGAGTCTCATGCAATGTATTGCCATTGTCAACTGCATAATGCATATAAAAATCCATATGCCTGTACTTTTATTTTTAGCCCCGGCAGCCTCCATGTAGACTGTTTTCTATGTCATATGCAGCTGGAGCCAATGATTCTCCCATGTATCTGAGACCATCAGCTCTCCCCGGTGGAATATTGATTTCCAGGAAATAATCTTCATGCAGCCATCTTTGCTTAAATGTAGCATAAAGAGATACTCATACTCAAAAATAACACGCGTTCTTGCCATTTTCTACCAGAAATTGAATGTATTGCTCTGTTTAAGGAAGTATTTAGAGAATAAGGCAAAAAAATATGTAGTTGTCTCCATACTATGGAACATTTTACATCCTACTGCCATACCTGACTGGAAATCCAGTGCTTCCGAGACACTCAGAACCGTGAAACAGAGCGAAAAAAGGCCGGGTCTGGCAACTGTGGCAATGCACAGTAAGGCCAGGAAGTGGTTTAGGCTGTCTTTGAACTTGACCAATATACTGGGATTTATCGCTCAGAAATGGGAGGTGCTTTAAAGATCCTTTGGGTCAAGAACACGTTTTATGACATCAAATATTTAATATTATCTAAGTAAATAAAAAATGTTCAAGGGATTAAGATTAAACTAAAACTTGTGGCTGACCTCTTACGCTGTTAGAAGACGGAATGTTCTCCAAAGGTAACGGGGGTGATTTTTTAGCACGGGAAAGTTGGAGGCTACAGATTCTGTTTTGCTTTGCTCCCTTGCTGCTTTGTGTCGCTGAGGTTGTTAGGCATACTACATATAATTTAATAAACTGGTAAGGAAAAGACTTCTTTTCTTAGAATCTTGTTTTCCTTATATATGCGGCTTTTTTTTTTTTCCTCTGTAGAAGACCTTGAGGTGAACTGTGTTATTCAGGCCAGTGGGGGTGTTGTGGAGTTGTTGTTCTGCGAGTGAGTGCGAACTAGCACAACACTGCTGCCCTTCACCATCTCACTTCTATCCTCAAAACCACAGGAAAGTGTGGCCCATTTTTAAATCTTAGCCATACAAACCCCAGAAATCAGGCCCCAGGTTGAAAACTCATAGGATTAAAATAACTGGTTTAATTTTGCCTTGTACTTTTTGCCTTCAAATTGGTGGTGAGACCTTTGCACATGGAAAATGCCAGAAAAAAAACCAAAATATGGTTGAGGATGGGATCTGAAAACCAGAAAGATGTATCTGGCTGCATTCTTAGGATATGTAGGAAGCAGTTCTGCTTCCCAGTGTACTTTATTTAGAATAGACAGTGGAAATTCAGTGCTTCGTGGAGTTGGTAACCACCTAGAGAACTAGGATGCTGGCCACTTTAGCCCAGGAGTTTCTCATTTCCCTTGTTAGAGCTGCTGCAGCTTGGATAAACGATGGGATATTTCTTGTGTACAGTCTGTCACCATGACCCCATTCCTTCCTCCACCCTCCCACTCCATGCCCATATTTATTTACATTTTTAATACACAGCTAAAGATCCTCACAGGAATGCTCGGACTCCCAGCCCCTCCTGGGAAAGTGAAAGGCAACATGACTCCTGTGTTTGCCAGCACTGATTAACCCCGATGCCAAGGTCTACGTGATGAGTCTTCTTAGGTCTGCTGGCCAACTGGGATATGTTGCATGTTGGTTTGGGCAGAGCAGCAGTGCACCAGTGAACTGCCCTGCTGTGTCATCAGCCCACAAATCCATCCTTTGCTGTGCCAGCAAGATGCCGTGCCGGCTTTGGGAGCCTGCCTGCCTTTCCCTTCTTTGCCCATAAAAGCCTCTGAAAGAAGAGAGGAGGATTTAATATTATGTAAAATCTACCATGGAGCAGGTAAAATCATTCACGCCCCTGGCAGAACAGCAGTTGAACTTGGATCCAGTCATTGTTTGCAGCAGCCTGATTAAACTTGGATCTTAACCTCTAAATGCAGAGTCAGCAGGAATTATCGGTGTCCAGCACTTTCTGAGCAATTTCAGAGCTGTGTTAGGTGACAGATTCCAGTTTTGTGTCAATATAATCCATCTTCGGTGTCAGAAGTAAAAAGAAAATTGCATTTGTATTTTGAGATCATTTGTCTGTGAAAATTAGTTTTCATAATCCTTTTAATGTGAAAGTCTGACCTGAAAAATAATAAAAAAAAAAAGAATCTAGCATGATTAACCCCCTTTTTCCTCTTAAGGAATTTTTGTGGACCAGTGCAGCTGCTACAGCAGCCACCCATAAAATTATCTGCCGCTCAGAGAAATGCAAAACTAAATGCCATATTTTTGGATTGTTAAGTGTCACTTCAGTGAAATGTACTCATGGTTGAATAGCTCCCGTTTATTTTCTAGGGATGGTTAAAAATGAGGAAATTGTGACAATTCTTGAACATTTGAAATCACTTTTCCTTCTGTTGTTCTTGCTGAATGGGGAGAATACATTTATTTTTGGATATTTTAAGGGGTAAATATTCCAAATGTTTGGTTTTGCCACTACTTCACTTCTTTTTCTCCTTCTCATACTTGCCTCTGAAAAGAGGAGAAAGTTCAGCAGTGCAGTCCTAGGGGAAAGTAGGGGGGGAGAGGAGAAGAACACCTGAAATGCAGTTTATTTTACAGTATACGATAAAATGGCCGATTATGTCTTGCAGGTGAACATTTTCTGTGAAAAAGCTTTGCAAATCTTTAAGAAGAGTGACGATAAGGGAGGAAATACTAAGTCCAACATGTTTTCTGTGCTCGCTTCGTTGAGACAGTGGTTTTGAGAAGCGGGAGGGATGCTTGTAGTGGGCACGGTACTGCCTAGTCCTGAGGACCTCCCTGTTGCTCAGCCGCTAAACCCAGCAGCAATCCCAATGTATTTTGGGAGAATTGGGACTGATCGGTGAAGGAGCTGAAGGCAGAGCCATGGGCAGTTGGAGAACCAGGGCTTTCCCACCAGCAGGATTAGCTCAGAGAAACCGTAAAGAGAGAAAAAGGCATTAATTAGGTATTTGGGTGTGGCTTCAGTGGAGTGCAAGGAAGGGAAAAAAAAAGCATAAATAATTCATTAATTTCACACACCCACCCCCAGCCCCACAGATGCCTTTGAAAAAACCAACAACTATCTAGCTAAGAGGGGAAGAGCTGCCTTATTTCAGTCCTTGTTTCAAAGGAGCAATAGACACCCTGCGACACAACAGACTGATGGGGCTCTTTAAGGTAAAAATAGCTTAGGAGAAGAGCCATCGAAATGGATTATGAGCTGGCTTATGGAGACGAGACCAAGGGTGTCAGTCAAAGAGAAAATTCAGAGCGAGGCGGGCAAACAAGTGGGGTCAGTCCTGTGGTCCTTTTTTCTGATTAATGGTGAATGTGGATGACCTTGAGGAAGGTGAAATTTCAAAATAGGTTTGCACAGCGCTAATCACACAAGGCTGGGGTGTAGCAGTCAAAGACAACCAAGCAGGAAAGGCAATTCAAGAGAGTTATAGTTAATTATAAAGACGAACAAGCTATTTGTGTTGTTTAGCATATGGTACCATGGTGTTAAATTATTGAGATGAAAACTGTGTTTAGCATGGTCTCAGCTGAACTTTGCTGGCTGGGTTGACCTGATCTACAAACCATAGTTTCCCTGTGATCACAGGATCATTTCGTTGGAAGAGACCTTGCAGATCATCAAGTCCAACAGCTGATGTCTCCCCGCAGTCAGTAGCTGCTTGTTAATGACCTTACAACAGAGCACCGTGTTGGCTGGACTCACTGCTGGAGATAGATACTGCCTTGGTCTGGATTGTCCCCGGGCCGCTGGGCAGGGACATGTGGAGGTGTTAATGCGTTAAACCATGTTCTGAGTTCAGAGCAGTCGAAAGCTGACAATCCGACGTGTGGATGCGCTGTTCTGACATGCCTTCATCCTCCGAGCACCAGAGACATTTCTGAGGAAAAGCTGAACTTAGAAGAGTTTTATCAAAAAGTGCCATTTGGAAAACTGGAGCTAAGGGGGTGGCGAGATTTTCTGATTCCTTTTTAAGGTTTGAGTATATCCCTCTGAATATTTGGCAGCTAGAAAATGTTCAGGGGCTTAGGGAAGTGATGATGCTCTTTAAAGGGAAATGCTGTGTGATCAGAAAGATGGACTTCAGCCAACAGATCGTTTCTGCTAACTTCTGTGACATGGACAAGATCCCAAAAGTTTGGCTGTCTTTTCGAAGTCACTAAACTTCTCAGGGCAGCCAGAAAAGGGGCTGAGCGTTTCTTAGGATGTTTTTTCTCCTGATGTTTTCAGAGCTTTCACCCGAAACCGGCTCTAGACCCAAATTCTCTCTGAAGCTTAGGCTCAGAACTGAGTCTGAACCCAGTGACAGTTTTGCTTCTTCTTGCTTGTGGTCATTGAACGAAAGGGAGACACTGACCTTTGCGGTATTTCAGTGTTCTGGGATAGCACCTAGAATCAGAGGCAGGCAAGAAATGCGTGGGGTAAAAATTATCGGAACTTTTTTCAGACCTTGAGTTTGTTTTAGCTGTGGCACGTTTTGTCCAAAGCCACTTGCCTGTCTCTAGTGCAGCGTAAACAGCATAAAGCAGCTGCTTTGTGACATATGTGACGCTTGTAGAAAAGTAGGTATGCACTGGCTTCCCAAATCAATGCAGCCAACCCTTGATATTGCATACCGAGTTCCTTTCTGCTTTGACACATCTTCAGAGTAAGATATAGAGCCCGTTACTTCGCACGCTTTTTAAATTTGAACACAGCAATTCATGTATTGATGAAAATGTGCAAGTCACAATCTTTACGAATGGCTTTTGGCACCCATTGATCAGAAATCGCTGGTTTTAGTTTGTGTGCACTATTCTAATCGCTTGTTTGATTTAGCAAAGAGTCTGTAGATTTTCATAGATTTGGGCAAAGGCAAGTGCTGAACGAGCTCCTTGGAGGCATGGCTCTCCAACGAGCGACTCAGCCTGCACAGAGCCACTGGCACACGCCGCCTGTCGCAGCTACGGACATTGCATTTTACTTTTTATTAAGATTTTCATTAAGAAATATTGTTAGAGGGACCATGACATTAGGCATGTGGAACTGTCCTCTGATCTATCTTCTGCTGCCTGTGTGATAACCAGGGGACAAGTCTGCCAGCTCAAGGTCTCATCCCTTCAAGGGATATAATAATCCTGGCCCTAACCCTCACGGGTCCTAACGGCCCTGAGCAGCCTCCCGCCAACTCCTGCCCATGGCCCAGGACCCCGCTTCAGTGTCAGTCCCTGCCCCAGCCATGCTGTAGGATGCCATGGGCTGATGTTCCTGCCTGCCCTCAGCCTGTCCCCATCCCCACCGAGGTGCCCAAAGCCCCGGGCGAAATATAAAGGCAATTTACATTTGTGAAGTTTCAAAGGTCTGCGCTCCAAGTGTGGCTAAGATTGCAAATCTAATTTAAGCTGTTTATCAGCTATTTTTTTAATTTAACTTTCTTAACAGTTCTCACAGACATGAGAGAGAAAATAGATCGTATATCTCAGCCTCCTGTGCAGAACGCTACGTTATCTAAATCTGTTCATCAGAATGGTTTCAAAGGATTTACACCTAAACTTACAGGTTTTCCAAAATACATGAAACCCTTCTTCAAAGCAGAGAGGTTTTGACACTTTTTTGCTTTAATCCGATAAATCAGAATCGCCTCTTAGCACGTGCCGTGAAAGCTGTCTTTAAGATTGTAGAGGGACAGCGGATAAAGGAAGAAACCTCCTCCATTTCTGTGTCTGGCATCTCTTTTTTCTGTTTAACCCAGGAGACTTCTCTTGGGTGGATAATAAGTAATTAGAAGCAAAACTAAGATTTCACCTTTGCTACCCACTCAGCAAAACAAAGTCCCTGAGGCTTGTAGGCTAAGCAGTCCTAATGAGTCCTAATGTGTCCTGACACTCCTCTGGCTCAGCCGTCCTCCGCTTCCTCCGCTTGCTGCAGACAATGAGGACTGAATTAATGCAAAAAGGCAAACTATTGTTCCGCTTCGGGTTTTGATGTGTGTGGGAGGCATGATCTGGCCAACTTTACCCGGTGTATGTTGTTGTGTTGTTACTTGCAGCATAGCATTGCCATCACTATGAGAGGTCTTTGGGGCTGTGGGACCAGCAGTGGAGGTCCTGCTACTCAGCTGGAGGAAGAAATGTCAGAGTTCTGCCTATGAGTAGCACTTCGTGTATCTGGGAAGAAAATTGGGCATCAATATTCTCATATCTTTTCTCAGATGTGTGAGTGCGTGACTCGACATACACTTTCTTTAACATACAAGCAAGGTAAACAATCCTCTAAGTTCATGGAGAAGGGTTTAAAAATGCTGAAATAAAACTTAGTGCTGACCAGGTATGGCTGCACTTCAGAGAATCATTGAATCGTGGAATGGTTTGGGTTGAAGGGACCTTCCAAGCTCACCCAGTCCAACCCCCTGCAGGGAGCAGGGACATCTGCACCCAGAGCAGGGTGCTCAGAGCCCCAAGGGCCAACCTGACCTGCCATGGTGCCAGGGCTGGGGCTTCTCCCACCTCTCTGGGCAACCTGGGCCAGGGTCTCACCACCCTCAGTGTAAAACATTTCTTCCTTCTCTCCAGTTGGACTCTCCCCTCTTTCAGTTTAAACCATTATCCCTTGTCCTCTCACAACAGCCCCTGCTGAAAAGGTTGTCCCCGTCTTTCACTTCTTTTGGGGCAGAAGCTCGTTTCCGCGTGATGCTGGAAACTTCACTTGCAGCCAGACTTTTGTGTGTGTACCAGGAAGCTTCCATGGCCTCAGGTACTACGTGTCTTCTTCAAAATCTAAACCAATCGAGGCAGCCACACCGTTTAGTCTCAGGGAGAGGATCTGCTTTTCTTCAGCATGTGCTTATTTGTGCAATCGCACCGGTTCTGTCTGCTCTTGGACAGCACAGGCCGAACTTCCAGGATGTCTCATTTGGAGCCGGTGCCTACGTTGGAGCTTGCCATATTTGGATGGAAAAATTAGTTATGTCAGCTCAGCCTTCGATCCTGGAACTGTTTTAAATAAACCGTCCTGCTCTTCCTGTAACACTGGCACACTGGGGCCAAGAAATGGTGTGCGGGACATGGAGCATTTTCTACAAATCAAATTTATGTTGTTATTCCTTTTTTTTTTTAATTACTAGACACTGCAAATATAGTGCCTGTTCCAATCAGGATCAACATTAATTTCTTCTCATCTTTCAGATGTTGTAACTGTGTTTCTCCCAACGTGTTGACATCTGCGTTGGCATTTATAAGTTTTTGCGTGCTTTGACTGCCCTGCACGTTGTTCCAGAAGGGACCCTCTAAGGAGCTGAAGTGTGAGAGGTAACCCAGCAGTCGTTCTAACCCAGCCTTTGAAAAGGCTGTTTTGCAATTAAAACGGTGATGTTTTTATAAAACAGGCGCACGGATAGCAAATTGCTGGCCCCAGTAGCAGACAATTTACCAATTTACCAATAAAAGAACAATTGTATTCCTCTGAACTCACATATACGGTGTCACAATTTGACTTTCTTTTTATATGTGCTTGCAAATCTAGGGAAGGCTCGTGTACGCAGCGCAGGGGCATCTTGGCTGGCAGTAGCTGTTCCCCGGGGAGTGTCTTCTCAAGCTTGTATCAGGCAAAAGAATTATCAAGTTATTCAGTAGAAGCACATGGGATTTATGCATTCTTATTGTACGTGAAATATTATGCAAATTTTTCTGTGAATGTTATTAATCTTTCAAACGTGGTCCCGCTGCCGCCGATGTTCTGGTCTCATATGGAACCCAGGAGGAAGGAGCGGTACTCGGTACCTGGCAGCGTGCAATCCTTCCTTATTTTCCCCTCCACGACCCTGCCTATGGACTATAAAATCCCGTCGGTATGTGTTGGAGCGCAGCTGCTGCTCTGGGAGAGACAGAGTGTGTTTCCTAAACAGCATGTGCTTCCAGACCTTGGGGGGCCGTGGGGAAAGGTCGCTATCTCATCCCCCACGCATCGCTGCGACCAGGTAGCCGATAGCGTGCTGGTAGCCTGCGAGGGCCCTGGAAGAATGAGGCTCTCTTCTGCCACTCCCGCTGTTACTTGATCATCCCCGAGCTGCAGATCCTCTCCTCCTGCTCTTTGTAAGCTCCTGTAAGCTGGGTGACATTCCAGTGCTCTGAAGTCTAAACGTATTTAAACCCAAACACTGAAGGATGAAATAGGATCTATTTATTTTGCTTTCTAGCATGTTCCTAACCAGAGAGATGGAGACCTGCGATGGGGTACGCCTTCCCCTGTTGGAAAAAGGCACAAGGGAGCGGGGGAACGTTCTGTCTTTGACACAGTAATCAGGAAAAGGTATAATCTAGAAAGAGCTAAACCCCACTGTGGTGCATCCATCAGGAAGAAAACACTAGCAGGCGCATTTCCACTTGCAATCCTCCTCTCGCCGTCGCCGAGAACCTGGCCTCTCCTTCCCTCCACCCAAAATAAATTTGCCATAGCAAAATTAGGTCTGTCCAGCAGGTTATTAGCCCACAGAATATATAGCTCAGGCTCTGAGCACATCTGCTGCCATGAAATGTCGTCTCTCTTGAAACCACGGGGAATTTTGCTGCTGTTCTCCGAGGAACTGGGATTTTTACAAGGCTTTGAAGTTTCTTTTCTGAAATGACCTGTTTACTTTCGTGTAAGTGGAATATGCATACCTCAGATATTTATGTGACTGTTCTGTCAGACTGGTGTGAGCTATGAACAGTTAGAATAACACTGATGCTAAAGAGGGTTCGATATTTTCTCTCTGCTGATTAAAGTTTAAACTAAGTTTAGACTAAAGCAGATACATTAATGCATGAATAAATTGAATATTTAAACCTGAATACATAAACTGATTAGAGAAAAAAGGTCTGTGAAAAGGTAAAGAGACACCTCGTAGCATCATTTATCGCTGATCCTTTTGTCACATTCCAGTTTACGAAGTGCCAACGAACTGGTCACACTGTTTCACTGTGAAGTTCTCTGGCCACTGAACATCTGTCCTGTCATTTTCCAGAAAACACAGACTGAAAATACAGGGCTGAAGAGGGAGGTTTATTATCCTTCCTGTGAAGTCCCTTTCTGCTAGGAGTTATCAAGTCGCATACGTGATGAATGTAACCCAGTTGTGCCTGTGTATCTGTCACCACTCCTCTCAGATTGCAGCCTCATACGATCTTAAAATAGCACTGAAAAGACATTAGTACATAGCATGTACCTCTATACCATATGCTAGGGATAAAGGAATCTAATTGGGGGTATAGATATGATTTTTTTTTTTTTTTTTTTGCATGTATTATAATGTTTTAACCTCAGTTCCGGCAAAATATATTTCTGCTTTCAACAGAAACTGCAAAAATATAGTAGACTCTGCTTATGCAAACAGTGATTCTTGCCCTGCTTTTAGCTTGATTAATGCGCCAAAGGAAAAAGTTCAGAGTAAGACGTAACGTAAATCTTTAGCTACTTTTTGATTTTGTTTTTGTTTTTTATTTTAAAAGCTATTTTAATCACAGCGTCAACCCTTTTGGAATGGGTTTGTCGTCTGTTGAAATCAGGTCTTCTCTGCTGCTGTCATCTGTATAGTTTTGTTTTAGTAAATACCGAAAAGATGCTGACGATACGTATCTGATGCGTAACGGGTGCTCTCCTGGCGAGCTCGAGCACCCCGTTGACCACTTTCTGTGTGTACTAACACTTTCAAAATGTACAGTCATAAATGCTGGTGGAAAATTAACTTGTTTAGGCGTTCTGCATCGTAAGTACGTCCTTGGGTGAGACTCGTCAGTGCCCCAAGCCAGTAGGATGCAGTTTATGCCTTTGCACAGCAGTGGATTGCATTAGTATGTGATTATGTCCACTTAGAAATGTTTGCTCACTCATCCAGGCAGGAAATAAAACACTTAGATGCAAGTTATGCATCAAATCACTCCTCGACAGTGCAACTTGAATATCAGATTATGCTTTTCAGTTAATCCAGAATGTGAAAATCTGTCACAGAATGTTTCCTCAATTCTCTTCTCAGTTATAACTGTTATTTGAAGAAATGATCAAATAGGAACAGGAAAATCATGAGCAGCATCTGCTTAGAAAACAAGCAGGGATGATCTATGCCTCAGTTGAATGAGTCCGTACGTGGCTGGCTGCTTAGGCGTTACTGGAGTAAACACGAGTAAAACAGCAAAGAAAAACACTTGTAGTACTTCAATAACGTATGAAATATCTCTTTTATTTCCTTGCTTTCACGTGTGACCTGTGTGCAGTAGCCACATCAGTTTTTATGATTTGTGTCCCCATTGCTGGGAGCTTCTCAAACTTCACACTCACCCACCTGAAGATTTTAAAGCACTGTTGGAACTTAAACCGTAAATGGCCAAGGGAAAGGTAAGTGTGACCGTTCGGGAAACCGCGTGTATTTCTTCACTTACATCACCAGTGCGCTGGGGGTTCTAGCTGCTGAAGGTGCTTTGTATTTATTTGCTCGTCCTTCCCTCTTAGCAGCAGCACTATGCAGAGAGTAATGGGCTTTACCGTTTGTGCCCGAAGCTGGTTGTCCATGCCTGAAATCCTCTGAGCACTTCCTAATGGATGGGAAAAATACGGAGCATGGGGATTTGGGGCTGCCTCTCAAAACGCTTGTCCTTTTTTTGCTGTTTTCTTGGCTTTTTTGGCTCCGTGGTTGCTGAGATGATGCTATCTCACAGTATACTCTGTCTTACCACGCAGATCTCCTCTTCAGTCCTGTTGGACCAGTGCATTTACTTGTGCTGCATTTTAAACACGAGCCAGTTGCCCCAGCAGACGCTGCTTTGCATCCTGAATTTTATGTTTCTCAGATGTCGAGTTATTGATCAAACAGCCGTGGGAGCAGTAGTTGTGGCTGAAGCGCAGCGACTTATGGAGGAAAATTAGTATTATTAGCACCTCTGGGGATCTCTATCCTTATGTGCAGCGGTTTTGGAATCCTCCTTCAAACCCATCTGCTCCGAGCTAGCTGGCAAGTGGAAAAGCCAAGCATCTGCCTGCCACTTGTTTGTGTGCACATCAAAGGGTTTAAACGGTCAGAAGTTCTGTCTCTGCTGTATCCAAATTTATTGTTTTGTTCTGCTTTTTGCTTCCTGACGAGTTTCGAGGCCAAGCTCTTCACACGGGAAGTAGGTCCAAAATATAATGAGGAACATTTTACATTTTTGGGGTCATTCCTGTTACCTGGTGGGACGTTGTGGAGAGTTTGCTCTGAGAGCAGGGAACTTTTCCATTCACTGCCACCCCCTTTGACGCACGGCTTTGTCAAAAGCTGTGAAAGTTTGGGTGAAGGCGGTTGGAGGTTGTGGTGCGCCAGCCTAATCCCCAGCGGGCAATTCTATTGAGTTGCCAATTTATGATCATCTAATTGACTTAGAAAGAATCCAAATGTGTTTCTAAATATCCGCTTGAAATCAATGGTGACTGTCTTTATTTTCGGCCTCGGGCAGATTGAAATTGAGACAATAAATGAGAGTGTCTCATTCCGAAAGAATGAGAGTTGGCAGCTTCGCACAGGCTTTGCTTTCGGGGGAGGAGGAGGAGGAACAACCAAGGGCTGAAGTTCCCTCTCAGCGAGGGCTGGGGAGATTAGAGAGGCGTCAAACCAGTCTCTGTTTGCTTTTTGTCGAAAACCCCTGAATTTTCCTCTGCCCAGGGTCTAGAAAATGAGGTGCTCTTGAGGGAGCCCTAGGAAAGAGGAAAACCCCACTTTTTCACACTAAAACCCTGAGAGAATTGATGTCTGTAAAAGGAGATTCTCCACTTCCAGGTGTAATTACCTAAGTTACCTTTAACCAATGGTACTTAAGATCAGTGCGTTTTTACTAGGATTTTACACTGCCTGTAAAGCTGTGATGTGTCTAACACGGTTTCACATTCCTGAACGGCGCGTAGCCTGCTGAGAGCCCAGGAAACAGCGGGGCGAGGGCGTCTTTACTTTCATTGCGCTGTCGTGTCTGGTAATGTCGATCCGGCCCCGCTCGAGGAGCCTTTAATGCAATTACGCCGAGCAATATTTAAAGCTGTGAACAGATGCAGGCCCCCCAACTCCCGGGCACGTTTCTCCATCTACATGATCTCTCCGTCCGCCTTTTGAAGTCCTCCTGGTGCTGGAGGTGGAATTTGTTTGGTATGAACTGGAAATCTAAATAGCTCTGCAAACACAATGACAGATGGCAAAATCCCAGTTGGAACGTGTGACCAGCAAACTGGCTGCGATTTGTTTTCACTCCGGGGTAGACAGCAGACATACTGTGTCTGCGGAACAGCTGTGACAAATATTTGATTCGAGAACTTTCTAAGAGCGGGGAGCACTTCCAGCGAGGGGCGGGGGGAGATGCTACCTGTGCGATTTCTCGAGCAAGAATGGAGAATTTTCAGTTCGACCCAGGGGAGAAGAGAAGCAGTTGAAAATGAATGAAAGTCTCTGTAATATTCATGCTCTCAGCCCCGTGCGGTTTACTGCATCGGTTTGTGAGGAGGATCGGAGAACACGGGTGGCGTTTTATCAAGTAAAGCTGTTGGCTTTTTAATGCCAGAGAGGTTTTTCGTTTTCTGAGTGTTGAACAATGCACTTTCCTAAGGGATTTTTTTGGTTTGTTTTAAAGATATTTTTAATAAGGGACTGGAAAAAGGATGTGCTCTCATGTGAGGCCAAGCCAGCAATGCCTGCAAACCTTTGAAGTGATTTCTTCATTACGATTACAATGTTTTACTCATGAAATGAGACATAAATGCAAAAGAATGCAATAGCTGGAGTATTATCAGAATTAAGGAAATGATCCATGCGCCGTTGCTGTTTAAGTACCAAAGATAATTAGTAACTGAAGTAGTATATAAGCTTTTGTAAGCAGTGGGAACTGGGTATTGTGCTTTTCCTTTTCCCCTTCTTTTTGACTGGCATGGTACACCCTGAGTGAGTCGTTTGCTCACACCCTGGGCCCTTGAGAGCTGATGGCAAATTTTGTTTGAAAGCAGTATCAGGTTTAAATGACAAGACCCTGTGTCCAGCATTATCCCGCATCCTCTACATCTGCTTCGTTTTCCCTACGTCTTTGTGTACTGCCAAATTCCTCGAGTACATGATCTTGGCTCTGAGTCCCTCCTCTCCCCACCCCAGGCCTTAAAGAACAGCGTATTGTGTTTCGGAGCACCGTGACAAAAGTCCCAAATGTGCCATTTTGTGTGAGTAACGTGAAGAAGGCTGCGAGGAGTCTTTGAGGAAAGTTTTCTCTTGGTTTTTTAAAAAAGCCGAGGAGTTGCAAAGTACTCAGATTTAATTGAGAACTAAATTCCTGAGAGGGGACACGGAATGGGGATCTATAAAACGAACTCTTTTACGTGGAATGTGGCTTGGCTACAAAACTTGTTAGCACTAGCATGCGAGTCTGAAATACGTTGTGTGTGTGTGCGTGTGCGTGCGTGTGTATGTAGACAGGTTTGATATGTAGAACTGCACGTAGGAATGTGTTTAATCCTTGCTTTCTTATACTTTAATCACCGAGGTCTTGATCTATTTCCCAGCACACAAAAAACCTAGTTCATCAGCTCAAAGGATGTATATTCAGATATCTGAACATTACTAATCACAAAGTGTGATCTAGATGCTTTTTTTTTTTTTAATCCTCTGATATGTAGGAGAAAAAGAGGAGAGTTGTATGGGAATGCTGAGTTAAAAAAGAACAGAGTTTATTAAGGGGAAGAAATTATCTCAAGCATATAGCAAAGTTTTGAATGGGGAGAAGTACCACTGATCTCCTGGACCATGAATAATTGCTAGACAGCACAAAGCTATCTTCATTTTAACTGGATTGTTGATTACAATCTCTTCAAGATATATAAAAAAGTATTAGTGTAAGTCCTTCTAATCCCGGTTAACTTGTATCATGGCTTCCTTCCCATGATTTTTTGTGTGCTAGTCTCGTTTTTAAGCTGTTTGTGTATTGAGAGAGCAGTTTTTTTAACTGTGATAAGAATGGCCTCTAGAAGATGCTTTTTAAAAAAGCCATACCCAAGTCACGCTCTCGACACATTTATTCTGCTGGTTGTTTCGCTGTATAATTTTGCCAGGAGACATGGCCAGGTCAGTCCCGATGGTGGGAAAGAGTCCTGGGTTACAAAGGATGTTCTCTTCTTCTGTATTCAGAAACAGAGGGATGGTCTTTTCAGAGCGAGCGCTGAACTGGGAGCTCCTATTCAGCTTTACGCCCACAGTATCTGGCAGACTGTTCTCAGTCACTGTTTCCTAGGAATCCCCTGTCCTATCGATACGGACTGCAGCCTTTGTTCCTAGAAGTACACCCTACATTTCATTGTGCTGAAACAAATGTTATTTGCTTATGCCAAGTAAGTCACTCGAGGCTCTATCAATGACCTGCCTGCTCAGTTAGTATGTTAAGGGCATTAAACTAAGTAATTATTAATGAACCCGTTGAAGTGTGTGTTCACTGAACTTTTCACAATATCCTTCAGGAGGGAACGTGTGCCATAACACAGGACATTTGCTGCCCCTCCTGCTGAGAGCTGGCTTGGGGAGGGACTTTCTAGTGACGGAGAAGTGGTGTTCTCGCTTCGAGCAGAAACTCATCGAAGTGACCTTTACCTCCCACGTACCGCTTCTTGGCTGCGTTTACAAACCAATGTGAGCATCATTATTCGTGATGCATAAAACGAGTAATAGAGAGGTGAAGGACACAGCCAGGATATTCTCAGTGGTGAGGTCAAAACGTGGCGTTTTGACTTCCCAATCTCATTTTCCTCCCAGAAACAAGCTGCTTGCATTAAACCAAAAAAATAGTACAGCAGAGAGGTGACAGCTTATAATAGTAGGAGCCTAATAAGGCACAAAAGCAGAGCAAAGCAGGGATGGATGATCTAACCAAGGGGCTAGAAATACAAAACTCTTCTGGCCCAACTTCACCTGCAATGTTCCATTATTAGAGGAAAATACAGAAGCCCAGTAGCACAACTTCCACGTGGTGCTTCATGTTGGAGCCAAGTACGGAGTAGAACCGCTGCCTCATGTGATGAATTTGAAGTAGTCTGACAACAGTTTCCCCTCGGGAATTTATAAGCCGCATCAGGGCAATGCCGAACTGCTAAGCCAAGTTGCTCGGAAGACCAAGCAATAGATTAGTGTAAGTTGATTTTGCGTTCAGAACAACATAAAAGATAGAAAAAGAAAAAAACAAAGATTCCACCCAACCAAAAAAAAAGATGTGTGCCTGGAGAAATAAAATAGATCCATGCCTCGTTGTGTGGTTTTACACAGATGCAGAGCCAAAGCCATGAAGCCATGTTAGGAACAGATGTACTGTATGTTTTATAAGCCTTGAAGGACTTTTCAGTTGTGCCTGATGGACTTGCATCTGCACCTGCATCTGTACCTAGTGATTTCTGGAGAACGGTGTCACGGATTTCAAACAGCCGCTTTGAGGTCCCATCCTGTTGACTAATGTCCTTGTGAAGGCACCTGCGCAGCAGGCAGAAGAATAATAGTGTTGTGTGAACGTGTATTGGGGGTGGCCTAAATTTAGCTCTTCAAAGTGCTATCTGAAGAGGCAAAATGCTTCATTTCGTGTGGGAAAATGTAATATTGGAAAAAAGCATCAGAACAAACTCCCGGCAGCTGTGTTGTTTGAAACAGAAAAACCTAAATCCATAAAACTCCAGCTTGTGATGGGCAGACTGGCAGCATCTAGTCCTCGGTCTAAGACCTGGGGTACAGGAACAGGCAAATAAGTCCTTTCTTGCCCTTCAGCCTTGGCGTCCCTAGAGATTTCTGCCCTTGCAGTGCCTCACAAAGAAGCAACCCAGCAGTTCAGTGATTTCAGTGATTGACTTCGAAGGATGGGACGTGATTTGGGGAAGAGACAGGGAGCTCCTGCGTGCTATCCCTCCCATTGCAGAGCCTGGTCTGTACACAGGTAGCAGCATCTAACGAGCTCTAATGCTCGTCTCAGACCATGGCTATACGTTCCACAATATACATTAAGAAAGAAGGAGAGATCAGCCTGAGAGAATCATTCTACGATTCTATAAACAAATCGGCCGTGGTGATACTTTCCTTGCTACTCAGGCATGCAAAGCAATTAATTAGTTACTAAACTATCGCAGAGTTACTGACAGTCTCGAGTAACAGTGTCAAAAGCAGAGAGCTTGGTGAGGACCTGCCAAGAAAACGAAGGTTCTGTGATACGTGAATTCATGTAGATCCGGACCTGGGAGTAATGGATGCAGCGAAGCGTGTGTGCGGTGCACATTGCTTTCTCCTTGGCAGCGCAGTTGTTTTGCAGATTCCTCGTGGAAATCAAATCAATCTATAGCTGTGCTGCTAGATGGATATCCTCAAGTTGTCACTCGTTTGGTATCTGAGCTCTCCCGGTGGGTTGCAAATTGTTCTAGATAAATGGTTGCATTTATTTTCTTCTCATACTGTGTCCAACCACCTGCTTTTCCTTGTTGCTGTAGGAGCTTGTAAAATACTCCACACTTCATAGATTTTTGAACCGGAGCCCGTAAACATGGCAGAACAAATTTGGAGCTAATTTTACAGTGGCACAGGTTGCCAGAATGGCCCATTCATTAAAGAAATCTTTACCCTGTCTTCTACAGCGATACCGATTAAAGGTTTTTCCTCCTAGATCTTTCCGATACACGCTGTGTGTGAACTTGCATGGTCCAAAATAGAGCCCAGGAAAAAACTCATGGTTTGTATAGGAGGAGAGAAGGTTTGTTTCCACCTTTTGAAAAATGCTTTCAGCTCACCTTCAGACGTGGTGACGTGAATGACTACCCTGAAGCAGGAGCCACAGCAACGCACGTGCTGGTATTTAGCCCAAAGAGTCAAACTGCTTATTCCTTGTTGCCCCGCAGTGGTGTTTCCCAGGTGAAATGAAGTTTGGAACATGAGGACATTAGTTACGTGTATCAAGTGGACCAAAGGCTGCTGGGTTATAAATCGGTAGATAATACCCCATGCACATACATTGGGTTTACACTTATAGTAAGGCACATTTTTGTTATTTCTGTACTAGGGAGTTTAGTATTCCTTTAAACATGAGAACTGGGGCGGTTTCAAGTGGGGATTTGGTCCTGCTGCTCTAAACCAGTTGTAATTACCAGTTTCAGCGCAGGATTATGTAAACAGGAGTGCAGGAATAAACCGTAGAAAACCAGGGTTGACGCATTTCTTTGACTCCATTCTTCTCACTGCCATTTCTCTCTATTTATTCACATCAAAAAGGGCCTCCCTAAAGCCTGCAGAACAGTCACGCTCACGGCTTTTCCTACAAGCCATATGCCATTTCACAGCCGCTTCCAGCAACGGCTCTGAAGAGGTTCTTGAGAGGTGCGTCGCTCCGGCAAAGGGCTGCTGCAAAAATAAAGGATGTTTGCAAAGGCCGAAAGGTCAAAGTAAAGACTGACTTGAGAGAACACGGAATGTAAACCAAGCCAAAATAAACAGAGTAACCCCAGAAAATTGCCATTTTTTACAGTTTTGGTAAGATCAGGCATGTCTACCAACATTTTAGTAGATGTTAATAGAAATTATGTTTGAAATAGAACAAAATCTCCCTTCTGTTATATTAGCATCTACTAAAATGCATTTTAAATCTTACCTATTGCACTTTCACCACCGTTCTTCCTCCCTTTCTAAATAGACTTTTTCATCAAGTTACTGTTGCGAGACAGTTTGCTCATCACACGACATCTCAAAAGGGAATTTTGCATTTCTTTGGAAAAATTCTTTGAGCCACCTTGTAGTCAGGCTAAATAATCACCATTTAGAGGAATAAGAACATTCAAATATAAACATGAGATAAATATCTAAAGGCTGCATATATGTTTGTTTTAAGCAGTTGAGAATTTAGGACTGGACGATAATTTAACTCTGTTTTTAACATATGACATCCTTACTCTGTGCTTCCTCACAGTAAACCTTGTGAAGATATTGGTTTGGTTTCAGTTCAAAAGCTTCATGTATACATAGTCCGTTAACATCTATTAATGTCTATTATTTCTATTAATGTGCCTATTAAATGCCCAGTGCTATCTATCTAATATTGGAAAGAGATTATTAGGTGAGATAAAGTGGGTGGGCAAATGCCCACGTGCTTGTGACACTAAGGAACAGGGAGGACAGTGCACCTTGGAGTGGGACTCTGGTGTGGCTCCGGTGCTGGCAGGGATGGCACGGCATTTGTTGAACTGAATTGGTGCAGAATGCTACAAACACTCTCCTCTGTTGAACTCAAGGATTATGTTCCCTGCCGAGCAGACTTAGCCTATGGATTTAGATCAGTAATGAGGGCAATGGAAGGTCCAGTTCGTATTTAGTTAGTCATGTTTAGTTCATTGGTGCGAGGATCGTAACTGAAGCGTATGGATCACTCTTCACAGAAGCTGCCCATCACTGCTGCCCCTCAGCGCACTTGTGCTCCAGACCCCGCACCAGCTCCGTTGCCCTTCTCTGGACACGCTGCAGCCCCTCAATGTCCTCCTGGCAGTGAGGGCCCCAAACTGAACCCAGCATTCGAGGTGCAGCCTCCCCAGTCCCCCAGTCCAGGGGGACGATCTCTGCCCTGGTCCTGCTGGCCATACCAGTGCTGGTACAAGGCAGGATGCCATTGGCCTTCTTGGCCACCTGGGCACACTGCTGGCTCCTCTCCAGCCGCTGGTGACCAACCCCCCCAGGGCCTTTTCCCTGGGCAGTTTCCAGGCGCTGTTCCCCCAGCCTGGAGCGTTGCAGGGGGTTGGTGGGACCCAAGGGCAGGATCTGGCAGCCGTGTTATGAAGCACGGCTTGCTCTCATATGCCCCTTAACACACACGTAGTTCTTCTGGTAGCTAAGCGCAGCCAGACTACCTTGGGAGCACACACAACACTAGATTTTACTGGAGGAGCATAAACTCGTTGCCCTGCTTTGCAGGATGCTTCTCACTTTCACAAAGTTCAGCCAAACTCCTCCTCATCTTCTGACAGCTCTAGTGCTTCCAAATCAAATCACTTCTTATCTCCTTCCGTTCGTCTAATTCTACTTTTCTCCTTCTCCTGACACGCTCGTTTGGCAGAGGAGCGCGCTCTGCCAGTTTGCCATCTGGTGCTCTCCTCTTGTACGACACCACTGAGGAGACTTTCCATCGCACTGCGGAAACTTGTTTTATCTTTCCCCATCCCTTACGGTATTTGTCCACTCACCCCTTAGTTACCTGTTGCTGCACTCTTTATCTGTCTTGGGGACACAAAATGACAGTATTTTGGGGAAGTGCTGAGCGTGCCGTATTTATGTTGTCGTAGTATGCTTTGGTGAAAAGCTATGACAGTTGTTCTAAAAACAAAAATCATTTAAATTCCCTAAAAGTGTATGTTCTGCCTTGTAATATGTAAAGATTCCTGCAGAATAACAGTCACAATTGGATGCGTGCTCCAACTGCAGCTCCGTGCTGGAGAATATTGTATGGTTTTATATACAGTGACTAAATGCAAATAGTTACACATCTATAATTACTTATTTGACTCCAAAGCTTCTTAAAAAGTGTTGTAATCACCAGGGTGGTCCTAATTCCACGTCTGTGATTTCAACAGCCATGGGATATCGCTCTGCCAGTAAATATTTGCTATCAAGTTACTTTTAGAGATGTATTTTCGGTCGGAATTTTTCTTACTCTTTAATGAGCACTTAAATAAAAGCATATAGCATTAACTTCTGCTCTGCTGCACTCCTGCAATGAATTTAAAATATAAACCAGAACAGGAATGCCCCTGTTGTATAGAATTTGCTGGCCCATTACGTATAATCTGCTGAAGTCTTTTGAGAGCGAGTTACAGGTCTCACAGCCCTGACTTCAGTAACGCCGCGGCGTCGGGAATACTCTCTCCTCTGTGAGGTTTTATCCACTAGCTGAGATGCTTTAACGTTTCCTACAGAACGGCTTGTCTAAACTATTTTCAAAAGAGCTGACGTTCTGCTACCAAAAGTCGAGTTAAATATTATAGTGAAAAGCAAGAAATTTGGAGCTACATTTTACATCCTGAGCTGCTGGTCGCTCCCCCGCTGCTCCGTACGGCTGTGCAGCCTCGGTGTCCTACGACGGCGATGGATTTAAAGGAGAGGTTATTATCATATATCCATCCACATGAATTCACAGGATTCCTAGTGTGAATGAAGAAAGAAAATAGTCAAGCCAAATTCTCCTTGTGTTCTGAGTCTCGAAGCTAAAACAAATGCTGCTGAACATAAGGTTTTAAGGCCAAACCCAAAAAAGGATTTAGCAGGGAGGCAGACTTCAGTGCCTAAATCCAAAACCGCGCCACCAAAATATCATCAGCTCAACTGTGGAAGTCAAGAAAATGTACTGGCCGTTCCCCCCTTTACTCAGACATTTCACTGTTTTTAAACTTCCCTGTGTGCCCAGCTGCCTCAGCCTGACTGCGAGATGTCTGGCTTTCGCTGGAAGCCAGAAAGGAAGAGGAACGGCACGTAGATCCTCCGAGCACATCCTCCCACGCGCTGGCAGCCCTCGGTCCCCGCAAGATTCGATTGCCGTAACTCCTTTTTTCAAACGTTACTGATGGAAGAGATGGTTGACTACAGCCTGTAGCCAGGCTTTTAGGGAAATTTGGCCAAGAAGCAGGTAACCCAGCTTGTTCTTACCTCCACAGGGGCCACCACCACGTTGACCATCTTCAGGCTGAGTAGTCAGAGCAGTAGGCTGAGGATCAGAGGAGGTGGGTTCATCTTCCAAGGCTCTTGTTGGAATTTTACCACAGGTTTTGCTGGTATTTTACCGCTGTGTGGGAATTAATGCAAGATGTATTGCACCAGAGATTTTAAAAAAAAAAAAAAAAAAGACTGTGAACTGTGGGTTAATCTGTAGCACAACAGGCAGGACCTGCAGATTGGCCTTCAAACTTTAAGACCTTTTTGATGTTGAATGCATCAAGTCTTGGCAGCAAGGTCAGGCTCCAGGACTTGCTATTGAAGACGGGATATTGCAGAGTCAATTTTCTTTGTAACCTTTCTCCTTTTGGTCCCATAACTCCTCCATTTTGGTTGCGTGGCAGCACAATAGACAAGGAAAAGCAGTCCAAGTCCTCTCACCGCCAGGTCGGTGGTGCAGTGATCTGGGCACTCCATTGTGAGGGGGGCTTTGAGCTCCCTCTGATATCAACATCTGCATCATACGTAGAGAATCCAATGATGTTATTACTTAAAAAGTGTTGACTCTTGCTACCTCCCTGAATGGTGTGGCCAGAACTTGTGTCTTCTCTATCATCTTTTAGGTCTCAGAATCTGCAGTATTTTAAAAAAGCCCTTGGCTCTTCTTGAGGACGGTGCTGTGCATCTCTCACGTTCTGTTGTTACCTGTTAGATAGTCCTGCTGAAATCACTGCAACTACTTCTTGTCTGAACAGACTTGGACAGCATGAGATTCAAAGCTCATTGGGAGCAAAATTTATCCCGGTAATGCTTGATGTCCTTGTTGTTACTGAGGACAGCAGTGCTGATGTGTGACAAATAAACATCTGATTAATTATAGAATCATTGGGAAAGATCTTTAAGATCATCGAGTCCAACCGATGATCCATCAGTGGTGTTTCTGATTTTGGAAAGAAATCGTTGGAAGGAAGGTTGTACATTTAAAAGAAATTAAGGCTAGGGATTATGGGTTCTTTTGGTATTCTCTTTAATCTCGTAGCGAATTCAATAGGGATTTTCTTTAAAATGCTCTTGCAGTGGTAGTGATTGATTTCCTGTCAGATTTATGGATTGTACAGTGGCGATAGGAAGAGATTTCTCCCAAAGGATGACATTTGTTATCGGGAACATGGGGTTTGTTGGACTTCTATTAAAGAAGGAACAGAAATTGGGATAGCTGCTGAGTAACTTCCACGTGGCAACGTGCTGCCCCTTCAGCATCCGTGTGCTGCGATTTTTGAGGACCACGTTATGCCTCCCTGGAGAGCAGTTCTTCATTGCTGTGGTGTGACTTACAAGAGAAGGTAGAAGTAAGATTCATCGCGTCTGAAGAACTAATTTGAACAACTACAATCTGAAGAACTGCATTTGTAATGCATGGCTCAGGGATTTGGTGCTCGAGAAAACCATCTTCATATTTTTGTATCGTCATCTTTGGGAAGCAATGTGCCCATGAGCCAAGGGGCTGTACTCAGGAGCTACTTGGCCTTGCCTCTGTGCTGTACCTTCCTGTGCTTTGTAGCAGAAGTTGTTACTTGAACCACAGGTTAGCAGCGATCCCAGTTTTAGGGATTCCGTTTCACAACTATGAGAACACAGCACAGTGACCTTTGATGAATTTGTACTAACTGGACATGGGTGTCATAAAAGTTCGGCCAAAGAAAAGCTTTATTTTTTTGTACAAATATTAGCCTGATATTAAATGGAAAAATTGTTTTTAAGTAGATAACACATTACTTTCCATATACTTTTATTTTCTTTTTATGAACTTTTGAGTTTGCTGTTTATTTACTTTTCTAACTGATGGGTTTATATTACAGGAGCCAAACTTTAATGAGCATAAAGTAGCTTCAGTTCAAGATTGCATCTGTTTTTCTGAACTTTTAAAACTGCCCCTACAACTGCAACCGAATATGAACTACCGAGGCCACGTTGTTGTGCTTAGTACCTGAGCCTCTCTTCAGAACTTGGCGTTTGTTACCTTAGGTTTGCGTGCAAGGGCTTGACAGTCCTTTCCAGCGGATCCAGCAGCAGGACATTAAAAAACCATGCAGTGAAAATGCTGGGAATCTAAATCCAACAAGAAATAAACCAGACCAAACCAAACCAAACTGAGATGTTTTGCACTGTACTGTAAAGCGGTTTTGCACCGAGTCACTGATTTGCATTTTGTCAGTCAGGAAGACTTTTTCATGAGCCTGTAACTTCTCTGCCCATGAGAGACAGTGTTTTATAACTGCAAGGCTGGATTCCTCCGAGGCTTTGGGACCTCGTCCTGAGGTAAATGAGAGAACGTCCATTGACTTCAGCTGGAACAGGATCAAGCCCTTTAAACATGCACTGAAATGGCTTTCTAAAGCCTATGAACTTGAGCCCGGTATTTATCAAGTCTGTGTCATATTATATGTTGAAATCAGGCAACAATTGTATTTTCACAGAGCTTTGGCAAGAAACCAGGGGAGACTTGGGGCCTTCAACTGACTTTCTCATGGAGTGAAACTAGAGGAAATATTTTTGCAACACCCTGTAGGGAGAAATTTGGTAGTTTGCTCCCCATTGTCTGCCAGCAGCTCTGGAAGGCAGCGGAGTTCTTTGCTGTGGTGCTCGGCTCCACAGAGGCTCTTCTCTCCATTTATTTGTAGTTAATATTTCAAACCAGTATTTATGGGTGGAAAGACCCTTCGGTTCTTCAACAGCAGGATTATAATAAATCTGTGAGGGTGAGCCACTGCTCCTCCATCAGCTTCTGTACTCTAGTGGTGAAATATCCCAGGACATTTGTTAGGAGGTTTTATGGTTAGGGTCATGCAATAGCTTTCTTTGCACTAGTGAAATTAATTGTTGAGGCTCGTTTAACTTAAATACGAATTTTTTGAGACTGGTCTTGGATAAATTTAGGCTGAGGATCCAAAATGCTGAAAAAGGAGTGAGAAAACTGATGTTAGTCCCCAATATTTGCTTGACGTTAAATGTGCCATTAAAACGGTGGGACTTAGAAGATGAGCCTAATGGACTGTAATAATATATAATCCATCCCCGCAAGATAATCTCTGCATCCACACGATTGTCACGGTCACGTGCAAGTCGCCCATTGAGATCACTATAATCAAGCTAATGTCAGTATTTCTTTTCATTTCAAAACGTGCGTCTCGGCTTTGTCTCCATTTGCTTTGGCCAAACACGGAGACATTTACCTAACGTTTGGAAGCTCGTATCTTCAGCTAGGGTTTGTCATTAAACCTCTTTCTTGTTTGTTTGGCTGTTAGCTTCTGTGTGGTTGATAAAGCATTCAAAATCTGTGCAGAATAGATACTGAAATCACAGGCATTTTAATCTGTCAGCAGCCGGTTCGGCGCTGGCCCCAGCAAGCTTCAAGAGACCTCAGCCAGCTTCTGGGACAAACGGTGACATTCTTTTAAGTTTTTTGAACTTACATTGTTTTGCGTCGTTGCCTCTGAGTTTTGCGACAGCCGAGGATCAGCAGAGTGTGGGAACAATGGTTTGTCTGAACACTTCCCAAACGCCTCTAGGCAAGTTCTGTTAATTAAAAGAAATAGGAACCTTGGTGGGTCTCTGCTTCCGTGGGAGTTTCAGTGTGGGGGGCAGGCGGTTCAGTGCAGCGCGCATGGACGTTGTGCTGTTTGCAGGGCTGCTTTGAGGCTGGCCACGGGCCAGGACTCCTTTGATTTCCCCTGCCAGCTTGCAGCCGTGACATGGTTGGTGTCCTGCTGTCCGACGTGTCCACGCGTGTTGGAGGGAGTGCGGGGCTGTGCTCTGGGCAGGTGCTGTATCCCCCAAAGGTGCTCTGTCCCACAGAGGTGCTCTGCAGCCCTCCCAGTCACCTGCCCTTTGAGATGGTTTTCAGCTGTGACGCCGGTTTCTCAAGGCACTTGGAGAACAGAAAACCTTTGCTGGGTCTGTCTTCCTGCTAGCAACAGGCTTATCTCAGGTGGCTTTTAATGATGAGATGAAGATCTCTCGCAGACCTGAACTGCAGCAGCGGCGGGGTGTAGACGCGTGTGTGGGCTGTCCTGAGATCAGGGCAGTCACTGCCATGGCTCTGGGAACGGGCAGCTTGGTTTTCCTCTCTTGGGAGCTCACCTGAGGCTGTAATCAGGGCGCTGGGGTGGGAGGTATTCTGCCCTCTCTGCTCCCCTCCTGCAGCTCCTCCAGGCACCAGAAGCTCCGGAGAAGGTATTTTTATAGATTACATTGTCAACGTGCTCCTAAAATTTGGCTATCCCTTTTCTGCCATATGTCCCTGGCAACTTCCTTCAGCTGAAGCAAGCCCCCCTGACAGCCAGCACAGAAGCTGTCAATCACGTCCACATCCATCCAGTCACTTGACAGGCCCCAGGGACCACCTGCTCGTAGACATGACTTCTTTCCCTCATCCCCCCGCTCAGTACGTCTGCCTTTTCCACCTCAAAGCTGTCCTTGATCAAACACCTGCTGTTTCCTGGATCTCTAACTACTGCCGCATTTCCATACTCTTTCCTCTGTCACCTTCACCTAGAAAGGAAATCAAAACACAAGCACCGCCTGTCAGTGCTAATAGTGGACATAAAGGGAAATGGCTCAAGTAATGTATAGTGCTCATTGCTCTGCCTGGCATCCCTTGCGTGAGCGTTGAGTTGCAAACTGTGTCGTTTCTCATGTCTCTTACTCGTTCCGAAGTCACTTTGAGCTCCTGTCTGAAATTAGATTTTAAATTTTGTGGCATCCTGTGTGTTTGTGAGCTCCCCTAGTTTGCACAAAGACCTGGCTGTTCTTCATAGTCTTTGAGAGTTGCTGTAAAGAACTGTAAAACTTTCGATGCTAAAAGACCATGAGAGTGATAAAGGTTACTGCAATTTGCCGTTATTTCTGTTGCTATTTTAATTACTACTGATTTTATTGGTTATGTTTGTCGGTATTTCAGTGCCTGAGCCACTGGATTCGCTGAGGTCAAAGACTAGCCGCCTCTGTCCCTGAAGAGAGAAACGTTTTGTTTCAGGGATGGTTTCAGAGATGAAGTTTCACTTGGGTGGCAAGAGTTATTTTTGTGTTGCATTAAAAAAGTAAACAGAAGTCAAAATTTGCCCAATATCAAGCCGGTTTGCTCCAGTGCAAGGGTAAAATACCTATTGCTGAGAGTGTCGTGTGAAATCACCCTTAAGTTGTAGTTCTGATGTGATTGTCAGCCTGCGCTAGAGTCATCCTGAAAGGGGAGATACGGAGATATGCCCCCTCACAGGATCAGGGCTGTGGTGTCCTGCTGCAAAGTCATTGAGGCTGTTCCCTGACTGTTCAGCGTTCACCTGGCAGAGGTGGCCAGAGCTCGGTGCGCGGCTCCACAGCAGTGCTGGGGCACCACGCAGGTGGCGTCCTCCCTCTTCTCCCTTCCTCTGTGCTTGAGGGACCACCAAAGGATGTCCCTGCCATGCCGCCTTCTGTCTTTTCTTTCCCTTTGATGAGTTGGTTCTGCTTGAGAACAAGAACTGGTAGAAGATGGCTCCTTTTTTGCTGCGTTGCTTTCCTGCCAGTTTAGTGAACTTAAACCGGCTCGTGGAGGGAGTCAGACCAACGTTAGAGCTGCTGGAGGGAAGCTGTGGGGACACACAGCTGGAGTAAGAGGAGGAGGGCAGGACTGTCCCGTTCTGGTGGACCTGCTCATAGTTCAGCAAAGGCATCTAGAAAACCTCTCCGGAAGCAAAAAAAATAATAGTCTTTTGGGTTAGTACCAAAAGATCCCAAGTCCATCTTGGATCTAGTCCACAGAACTTGCTTAATCTTACCAGAATGAACAATAGCAAATTCTTCTTCGTATGTGTAACTACCCCACTCTGATTATCAGAATAGAATTTGGATTATGAGTGTTATGGAGGGGAAAAGTGGAAATTGAGAAAGCAAGAAGTATCTGTAGCCTCCTTGAAAAGACTGAAAACACTGCACTGAGATTTCTTTCTTTACCAGCAAATCTTAATTTACTTCAAGCTTCCTCTGTCAATAGTTATATTTCATCCGTCGGTAGATATCTTTCACCCAGCAGTAGATATATTTGAGTATATTTGCCGTTTCAGGTCTGCCGTTATTCTGTCTATTCATTAGTTTGCCTTTTTCCCTCCGATCAGACGTGATCTCGTGGTTTCTGTGTCAGGCACTGTGCTCTGCTGCAGCTGTTGGGTTTTTTAACTTTCTCTTGTGGGTAACGTGGCTCTTTCTGGGAAGAAGTGCAAATTATTGAGGATATTTCAACTTGACTTTAAAGTCTAATTGGGAACCACCATTTTGATTTACTGCTAAATGGAAAAATGTCTGATGCAATTTTGGAGGTCTTAAATCTTTAGTGCTATAATATATATTCCTTGGCATTGTTTAAAATTGTTTTCCTGATCAGAGGTCAGACGAAAATGAAACGCAGTTATCAGAAGCAGCTACAGTATAACTGAGTGCAAATTTGCACTGCTTTGAGTATTAACTTGATTAATTTTTGAAAACAAAAAATACAGAAGAAAGTGTAACTGATTAGATGGGTTAGAGGAGAAAATTAAAAGACTTTAAGAATTATAACTAGAATTAAAGGGCATGAGCATTAATGGTTACTTAGGAAAAAAAGTGTTTCCTTTCTTCTTCCCAGTCATATTTGCGATATTTTATAATAGAACAATAAAACTTCTCTAGCACATTTTGTTCAGGTTTTTAAAGGTCACCACATTTACACTTTAAGTAAATCAAGATGCAGAGAATGACGTACCCTAACCAAATATTTTTACCAGTGTAAAAAGGCAGACAAAAATCTACTCTTGTCTCTCTTATTTTCATAATTTTTTTTTTTTTTTTAAAATGATGCACGGTAGGTAAACCTCTTCAGTCCTCCAAAGAGCCGTCATTCTCTTCTGCTAAATCACTCTGAGCAAGGTACGACTGAAGCTGTCGGTGGTTGTGGTGTTTCCCTCACATATGGTTTCCCATGTGGCACACAGTCATTTCTGTGTCCTTCGGGACGGGGCACCCACAGCCCCATGCCCTGGACTTTCATGAGAAGATCCTAAAGGATCCTGCCTTATCTCCTTAGCCGGGGAGTGTGCAGCCGCCCGGCTCCTTAGGAGAGCTTTCGGGATCTGCTGGAGTCGCTCTGGGCCATGGCACAATTAGGCATGATTTGTCACCAGGTCTTTCTGGTGCCACGAATCGTCCCTTTGAGAAGGGGGGAAAGGCAGCTCCGCATGACTTACAATGCCAAATTTCCAAATTTTCAGTAGCAAGTACAACTCTATGCCGACACATATAAGAGCAGCCTTACTGTATCTCGCTCGAGCTGCTTCTGTGTCACATAGTCCTTGCGTATGCCCAGTGAATCCCTCGCCCCGGTAAAGTTAGTGCTTTGCCGTTCGCTTCATCGGGGCCAGAGTTTTGTCCTGGATTTGCTTGGTTTTATCTTCCCTGACCTACTTTTTCCTCCGTAGACCCAGTATCTGCGAAGGAGAGCAGAGTTAGGATTCAGTTCTGACTCAGGCAGCCAGAAACAAAAATTAGCTGTAAAATCTGGCTGCCAAATCTTTGTTGTTGAGCAATGCGTGACTTGGAAAGAGTCCAGGACTGGAGTACGTTTGCACGGCTCGTATTAAAAAAACCCCCACCACCAACCCTCTACTTCTTTACTCGTAGTGTGATTTTATTTCATCTGGAAATTACCAAGATGCCATAAATATGAGAACCTACAGCACAAACTTTTCAGAGCCGCCGTTCAGAGGAGAGCTGCTCTTCAGGGAAACGTGATATTACAGCAGCAGAAACCGGTTCAGGTTTATATTTAGGGGCTCGCATACTTCCTCAGTGATTAGACTCTTTTCCATTTTCTGGCATGGGCGAAATGGTATGTTAAGACAGGATATAATCCTTTCACACTCTGCGGGCAATGTCGCAGTATGGTGTTGGCACCGCGGTAGGCTTCCTTAACCCGAGACCATGGTGCGTATTCGCTCTTGGCAGTGTTTTAGAGGCTACGGGCAGTAACCCAGAAGTAATCTTATTACCTATAACCAACCGATCTACATGGAACGGGGTGCTGACTACTGAGCGCAACACACTTATGGTCATCTGAGATTCAATTAAAAACGGTTGGTTCGGGCGTTCCTGAGTCTGGAGCGGATTTCTTCAGCCTCCTCTCGGAACTGACAGCTTCATTGAGAAGTTTCTGAAAGAGCAAACATAAACTGCTGGTGTTCCTTCAACACACGAACTGCATTTTAAATGCATTTTGCAGCAGATTTTGTAGAGAAAGGTGAACAATAGTCTTATTTATCTGTATAGTGTGTGATGCTGTTTGGAATTTTTATTTCTACCCGCTCGATCAGAAGGCTTTCATCTGAAGAAAACGTACTGCTTACCCACATATTGCTTTACTATGAGATATTTCTGCACGTTTATCTCCCTTCCCTCTTGCACAGCACAGCTCATCCAGGACCACTCTACGCACACACGCTAGTAACTTGGAGATAGAGACAGGAGCCAAAGCTTGTCACAGAAAAACAGCCTTCTGCTAAAAAAAATTCCCTGGAAAACCTGAGCACTTGATCGGCAATAGCCACTGAAGCAAAACAGGTGAATTTCTGTACAAAAGAAATGGAGTTTATTCTCTTGCACCATCCGTTCGGATATCTTTATTTATAAGATAGAAAAATAACTGTAAATACTGTGGCTGGTGGATCTTGATGCTATTGAATAACGTTGTAGAGCTACTGTGCAAGACCGATGGTAAGAGACAGACTGTGTGTCTATATACCTGGATATACACACAAACAAATGTATGTGGGGGTACGTCACGGTGGTAGGGAGCGTGGAACTGCTGAACACCCAAGACCTGCTTGTTACCAGTGAAAGGAACGATGGAGAGAGTCCTTTTACACCCTCACCGCTGCGGATTAATTGTTTATCGTAAATCTCCGCCGGCGCTAACTCATCTCTCCGGCTGGTATGTGTTTTGTACGAGGTCTGTGGGAGGCAATGTCAAACATCTTATCATCAGTATTTCAGAGTACTTAGGTGCAGTCATCACTTCTAACAATTCAATCAAAGTCATATTTAAACTATTCTTACTGCCCAAAAGTATTCAGGGCCATTCTTTACTGTTATTTTTAATGAATCAGTCAGTGAAGGGAACTGGTCAAACTTTTACGTTCTTTATGAGTCACCAAGATTTTTAGATCCTTGCCAGTGTATTTTGCAAGATTTCTGCTGTCCTAATTAACCACAGAAAACCGAAGTGTATCTGCTTGAACCGTTGGGGAGTATCTCAGTGACATATCTGTGAAAGAATGGTAGAAAAAAGACAAAAGACATTTCTAGACTTTTGGCTCTTCTTTGGCTTTCCTGCTGATGTCAATACCAGCAGCTAAAGCTGTAAATCATGTTACGGTTTTTGGTGTGATCTTTAACCACATGCATGAGCCGAGTGTGCTGTTGGCGTCAATAAATAACCACAGTTCAGATTAATTAAAGTGGGTGATATAGATTGAAATTATGATTTATTTGTTTATGAAAAAACACGTTCTTTTCAATTCCTGTGAATTTTAAAGGGTTTTCCCCCCCAGTATCCTGTGGGTACTGTTGGCTCTATGGTTTCCACATTCTGATAGGCAAGTTTCACGTGTGGCAATAACAGAAAATTGCTGTTTCCTCGGTGAGATGCTAGGAGGGAGATTTTGTTCTTTATATAGGCACGCGATAGGCAGCACTCGGACTGCTGGTGATAGCACAAGTGAAGAACCGTAAGTGAGATCCATCCTGTCTGTGTTATGATTCCTGAGTTTAGTTACTGGTGTGAGGGGGGCGCTGGAGTTATATTTAACTGGGTGACCAGCTCCTGGCTCCACGTATAGCTGGAGCATGTGTATAAGCAAATATGACGCTAAAAAGTAACAGCAGAGGAACTTGAAAGATTAATTGGTGAAATTGCTTGCCTCAATGGTTTTCATCATTCTGATAAATAAATTCCCGTTCCTCCTGAATCGTGACAAGCAACAAAACCTCATTCCCTTCAGACTCCGTGCACGACGGTGTCGATTCTTTCCATCCACAGAACTTTTCACAGACTTTGTAACTACAGACCCAGTGAACGGCAGATCCCAAGTGCAGTAACCCGGAATTATAACGTTTGGGGACAGAAATTCTGGAGTTTGGTGCCCAAAGCAGTGCAAGGTGAATGGGAGGTCTTTGTCATACGAGTCTGTCAGTCCAGTATTCAGCCATTTGGTTCTGCTTCCTTCTCTCAACATACAGGTTTTGTCTGGGTCAAGTCTATATTTTGAGGATAGAGCAAACTGGACAGTCTAGATAGAAACAGAAAAGTTTTATGGGATATATATACACCTACCGGTGGCATAACTGCCGTGTCAACAGGCAGGATAATCTATGTCTTCATAAAATAGGAAGCAGTGACTTCAGGACAGTTCATTTCAGAATCACACCGTGAACATTTTCCCTTTTCACTTCCAAGTTTTACTTGGTTGAGTTTCAACATTTTGGGAGTGCTAAATGCTAGGAAACGTGTGTTTCCAGTGCTACAGCAGGGCCTGGCTGGAGGTTTCGGCTTTGATGAACAAACACCTTTAGGCTTGGTTGGAAAAGCCTCCGTGGTGACCACAGCGACCTCCCTGGTATTGGCATTTGTCTGTGTGGGATGAGAGCCAGCCTTAATGTGACCAGGATTTATGCAGCATCTTGGTAGGCAGAGATTCGTTTATTTTATCAGAAAACAAGAGCAGCCTGGGAGGGACAGCGAGAGCCCAAAACACCACTGGAAAGCTCAGACATGCTCAAGAACATATTCCTCCCCCTTGGAGAGTCCAGGTTTGAATAAAGGGCTCCCTGGGCTCTCACACTTGTTTGCCAGATGTGGTTTTCCAGTCTTGTAGAGCGCTAATTGTGTCCCAACTGGTGTATTTTACGGCTTTGCCTATACCTGTAGCAAAACAATTAAGGATTGAATTGTGCTGCTGGAGAGAGAGACGGGACAGCGAGGTGGGGAGGAGAGCGGTGGCCCCGGGGAAATGGCGGGACGTGTTATGCCTTCACAAACCACGGTGCCTCATGAGCATTAATACCTGCAAAACACATGTTGTAAACACCCTTCCCAGACTACCAGCACATGTTTCCCTGCTCAAAAGGCCCCTTTTAATACTGCTGGCATTACTAATCTAAATCTGTTATGGGGAGAAGGATTATTGCCCTATGTACGAGTGGGGGTAAATTCCCTACTAAGGTCCAGGGCTTAGGCTTTATGCTCATCTGGGAAACGGGCTCGTTTTTCTGTGTGGATTTTGCAGATAACAGACGAAGCGATAGTTTAGGGAGGTGTGGGCTGCTGTGCACGTAGCGAAGGCTCGGCTGCCGTTTTTACCTCTGAAGCCCGTGGATGGAAGATGAAGGAGCTGCCCTTTTCCTGGAGGACCTTGTACCTTCAAGCATGCCTCCCATCCTCGACTCAGCTCGCACAGCACCTCCAGTTGCTGGGAGTCTGCCCCGTGTGTTTGATTGCCGCTGACTCGCGCACCGATGAGTTCATCCCATTAACTGGGTTTGGTTTAAGCTGATAAATACAGACATGTGTGTCACCAGCGTTCCTCAGCTGCTTGGACTCCTGTCCTAGCTCCTGTACGGAGACCTCGATCAGGTATCTCCAAGGCTGTGAGCTGCTACCCATCTAACCACAGAGCTATAATTGACTGCAGATATGAAATAACTGAGACAGGGGCTTATATCTTCCCCAACAAGCTATCGTATCCTTTGTCGCCGGGAGTGCCCAAAGAGACCTGGTAATATAATGACGAATCACAGAAAAGCTTCCTTTCGTATCAAGAGAAATCCCTTAATGAGCATCGCTCTGCAAACCCGCAGGTTGGGTCTGCGTGAGCCTCTGGAGCGCTCTGTGACAGAGAAAGTATGAAACCTTAATTTACTTTTATTTTTAAGACAAAAGAAAGACCTGAAGCATGAATTTGTGGTGGGTGGTGGAGGACTGTGTGTGTTTGTTTTTAATATCTATCCGAAGAGAAGAGGCTTTCCCGGTATCACGCGTTAGGCAGGATTGCGTGGGCTCGGAATGACTTGCACAGGCTTCGGGTCTGTTGAGCAGACACTTACATGCACCAAATCCCAGAGCTCACTAAAATCTGATACAGCCCTGGAAAGACAGGAGCGAAGTTAGTAGAGAAGTAATGATAGGGATATGTATGGGAGGTGAAAAATTATCCCTCAAATGCCTCAGCAATATTTTCTGCCTTGAAAAAACAACAATTTCTACTCCCTCATACTGTCATCTGGCCCCGCAGAGAAAAGTTTTAATACATTTTTAAAATGAGAAAGCAACAACCTGCTGTGCTCTGTTCCGTGTTGCATTGTTAAAGAGGAGATATTGGGTCATTACTAACGCAGTCAAGCACCTGGACCTTTGCCCTTTGCTCAAACATGCATATCTCGGAGAGGAGACTACAGCGGGATAAAGTACAATATTTTTCAGACTTAAGTGAGCTTGGGTTGAAAGACTGTATTGAAACACTGAAAGTGTGGAAGCCACTTATTGCCCTTGCCAAATTTAAGTGTTAACGTTCGGTTTGTTAACGTAACCTTCGTTAAACCAAGGACCTTCTGGCTGTTACTGGTCGGGGAAAGGCTTTAGCTGTGAGGCGCTGCACGCTCCGCCGGCTCCCCGGGCTGAGCCCACGCTTCTTGCTAAAACCCTCAATGAAAACACTCCTGGTTCTTGGAAGCAGGGTCGGGAATCGCCCCGGGGCTCCTCCAGCTGCTGTGAGCACAATTCCAGGCAGTGCTTGCTGACAGGGACTTATTGGCCACAGCTGCCACTGGACTCAGCGAGAAGAAATGCAAAATATCTACCAAAGCCAGGGGCCAGCCAGCGGAGAACGGCGCAGTCCCAGGGCTGTTGCGTTGGCCGCTGCAGCATAAGTAGGTCTCCTCACTTTTTGGGCTCGTGCATCTGGACCGTGCACAGTCTCCCCAGCAAAGCCGGGATGTTGTAGTGTTTAGGGGTGAAAAAAGAGTTTTGCATTCACAGCTGCTGTATCTGTCCCTCGCAGGGGGGCTCAGGGCCTTTAACTGGTGTGAAAAGCCATGTGATCAAGGATATTTGCTGAAAGTTTCAGGTTTGGCCTGATAAACGTGCGTGCTGTCTGCTGTAATTAGCGCCTTACTCCTCCAGCACATCACACAACGTCCGTCGTGGTGCAGCCATTGCAGTTCGGTGCAGAGGCGTTCCCAGGCAAATGGAGAAAAGAGCGTGCTCACCCAGATGGATAAAAAAGCCTCTGGTAATGACAGGCAAACGGTGTTCCAGGGCAGGAATGTCATGCGTGATCAGGTATTTCAGCGAGAGCGTTTAGTTTTTTTATTTTCCCTTCAAGTCTTTTGGGAAGATGGGTTCAGCAGCTCAAGAAAAGAGATGCCATAGTTTCTGACAAGTTAATTAAGCTTTCACTTCTGAGTATTATATGTACAGTGAAGAAAAGAAACTTAATTGTCTTTGCAGTGCCTGACAAAGCCCAAGAAAAATGCCTGCATATTTTCTCAGTTTTGTCTCTATTTTTGATCCTTATTCAGTGTGAGCATTATACTTTCATGGGTTTAATTAAAAGCCAAGTTTTGGAAGCTTCTCAAACGTTAGTTTTGGTACATAGATGTATGCATTTAAAGAAATATTTATGTGAAATCTAAAGCCTAAAAGGAATGAGAGCAGCTTTAAAATGGATCAGCTGCCTCCCTTTATATCGTTTGTCCAACTACCTCCCACCTCCCGGGATTCAAGAGAACTTCTGAAGAGGTGAGAAAGCTGCTTAATCCACTTCCAGGGATTTATCAACTCCGAGTCCTCATGCAAACATGACAAGCGGTTCTTCCACATTCAACTTCAGATTCCTCTGTATTTATTTTTTAACCGTTCCGTGCAGTACGTAAGCAAAGCGTAGGTTTCTAAATAGCCACTTACTGGAGGGTTATTGGGCATTTTTTTTTACCTTCAGCCATTTTGTCTTTGGCTTTGAGAGCTGCTAAAATGTAGTTGCTATAAAATCGAGAGTGGCACAGAGAACATGAATAAAGAATGGTTATTCATTATTTCGTGATAATTCAGTAATGCAAGAATTGAAATTACAAGGTAGCTGATTGAAAAGAAATGAAAGGAGCACTTATTCTCACAAGGTATCATTGAACCGTCGATCTCAGTGCGGCAGGGTGGAGGTGGAAGTTGTCTAAAGAGTTAGACAAAACTTGAGTGGAGAATTTATTTGTGGCTACTGAACGTGATGACCTGGACATAGCGGATTGCTCGGGCAGTCCCTACACTGGCTGATGGCAGTGGCAGGCAGGACAGACGAGGAGAGAGTCACTGTGCTCTGCGTGTTCCCAGTGCACCCTTATCTGTTACTGTGAGGGGTATGGCACGAGGTTGGACCCAAACGTGATCGTATCTAGTACAGCTGTTTTGGGGTCTTCCAACCTTTGCAACAAAAGTCTTGGAGGATTTTGTGCTGAACTTCTTTGCTGAACTTGAGAAGATGGACATAAAGTGCCACGAAATATTTACAGGTCGTTGCAAGAGCGGGGAATGCCAATGATTGAAGGGCTGGTTAAGGGTGAAAAAAAGATAACAACATAGTTAGACAGGCGGGTTGTGTGCTATCGCTAGTGGGATGCACAATTATTTAATTGGTGGCCTCCTCTTAGTGCGTATCACAGCCCAATTTCCACGAACGTAATGTTAGAGGGAAGCCCTGAAAATGTATTAATATATAAATATATCTGAAGAGAGCACTTTCTGAATCAGCGACTGCCTGTAGGCGTTTGCCGAAGAAGGGGAAAGGGGGTAAGCTATTTCTTTTCCACGCAGAAGCAGGACTTTTTCCTAATTGCTAGTCAGATCTTCCTTTCGTAAAAAGTATTTGTGCCGCTCTGCACTTGGGCAGTTTTTCCTGGAAACCCCTGTTGGAGCTGGTACAATAAAAAGCATCTCAATCTCTGACTCAAAACTTACTGGAAATCCAGTTATCAGCCTGGGAGAGAGATAGAGATCTAGGGCAGGATGAGCAGAAGTTTGGCTGAGCGCTGAAGTATCAGAAGCTTATTTAAAGGAGTGTGTGTGTGTCAGCAGCGATGCTTCAGGCAGGAGGAAGCGTTGACTATTTATTTATTTGATTACTCAGCTCTGCCAAGGCTGAAAAATCAAACAGTATCCTAGAATGAGCTTTTTTCCCCGCCCCCTCTCTCTTAAACAAAAAAAAAAAAAAAAAAAAAAATATTGCTAGCATCAACTCTTTATTAAGCAGGCTGCCTGGGCAGCAGACGAGCTCTTGAGTCTCTTTCTCCCAATCTCCTGTTTCAAGCACCACCTAACGGCATCGCGGCAGAGTGCAGAGCCCCGCGCAGCAGCTGCCGCTTGTTCCGCTGCCCATCGCTCCGAGCCGCACAACTCCACAGCCCAAGGACCAGCCCAAAAATGGAATAGCTGGAGGGAGCTGGCCCGCGTTTTTATAGCATCGTACCGCCCCGAATGCCCGGGATATTATGATTTCACCCTGTAAATGCGTTATACTACAAAGCAACCATTCATCGCGGCAGGCAGGGCGCGCGGCTCAGATGTTTTGCCTAATACAGACGGAGAAGCGTTAACTGCTTCAAACTTCTGTGTAGCATTTGGAGGGGAGCGTTGCGCTTATTCCTCTCCTTGTTGTAACATTTTTTAGTGAGGAGGAGCACAGAGCCGGAGCGTTACTCGGCTCCCCTGCCACTGGAAGGAGATTTTTGCATCGTTAAAGCGTATCAGATGTGCTACTCCCATGCTACAGGCACAGCTACAGATAGTTTGATAAGGCAAACATGCATAACATAGACTCGTATCAATAATTAATTTCTTTTAGTACTGAGATTCTGGGAGCCTGGGAACCTGGCTTTGCCAATAGCCCATCTGAGCAGCTGTCTAGGAGCCAAGGTTTCGAGTAAAACAAGTAGGCAAATGACCTGGCAGGAACATGTCCTATCAGATCGATATGTTCCCCAAACCATTTTGTTTTCAGCACGTCAGCAGTTACGAACAAAGCAGAATTTAATCAGAACCTCCTGGCGCAGCTTTAGTTTTGACCTCTGTAATAACTCTTCATGGTTAGAAAATGCCGTTTCTTTGCTCTCCTGTCGCTTTCCCGCCCTTTCCTCTGTTTCCCTGTTGCTTTTTTCTTGCTTCATTTATATTTTCAAGCGTGATCTCGTGGCTGCCAGATCTCATAGTGTTGGTCGGAGTCTTGTCATATATGGTCTTCCTCCCGAAGCCGCAGCCCTGCGTGGCTCTCGGTCGGAACTGAAGTGAGAAAGGACTCTTCCAGTCTGCGCCGGTGGGAAACAGGACCCCAAATTACAAAAACCAGCGCTTACAAAGAGGTGCTTTAAAACTGTCTCCAAGTTTTGGAGTTAAAGAAAGAGCTAGCTCTGGTTTCTAAGTATCTGAGGCTGGCACAGAGACCCGTGTTCTGATCTTTGCTTTTTTGATATTGCCTAAAAATTCTAACGTTGAAGTGAAGAAGGTGTAGGTGTCATAAAGCTGTTATGTGACACGGAAGAATTAGCCTGGAACATCTCAAGAGAATCACAGGCCAGAAGCTGCAGGGTTTGAATAGCTCTTTGCTTTTGCTCTCCAATTCCTCTTAACGCACCGAATTTCTAAATCTTGAAATCAGAAATTGAAGTTCAATAGTGCTGCAGGTCTCTGAAACCGGCATGTGTTTCCTCTTCTGTTTCATTGGGGGAAGGGGGCATTTTAGCCTCGAATTAACCTTCGTTCTACACAATCCTGCTGTTGTGCAACATTTATTACTGTGAATCAGAGATGCTGTACCATGAACTTGAAATTATATGCATTTTTAAAAAAAAGGTAATTAATTCCACATGACGATGAGTTTCCTGAGGAGACAGTGGGTGGGGGACAGTTTGTCCATCCCCCACTTCGTCTTGCAATTCCTAGCATGAATTATAGGCCAGCTGAGAAGCAAGAGAAAGTGGGGATTTTAACCGGAAATTCTAAAATCTTTTTGTTTTTCCTAATCAAGTGACCCACCCACATCAAATGCCCCCAGAGCAGGAGCAGCGCCTGCTTGATTGGAAGTCCAGAACTGCACAGCTTCTTGTCTGCTGTCTTTCTGCTTGAAAGTTTTAGACGCTGTTGCTGGAGTGGCACAAATCCAACGAACCGTCTGGTCCATCGCCTGCTCCTTGGCTTCTCAAATAGGAGTTTTATCCAGGGATATGAGGGGATTAAATCATGTAATTATTTTCTATAACGTGGGCCGCAGCTCTGGTTGAATTTTAAAATGCGCTCAGATGCAGTCTGGAGGACTTTCAGGCCAAACAGGATGATGTTTCATGAGATTTTTGTCCTTCCAGCAGAAGTGGCTGATGCGAGGGGTTGTTCTGGATTATAGCTGGGGTTTGGTCGATGTTCCTGTGCCAAAGTCACGGCCAGGTGCTGCGATCCTTCTGCGGGATGTGGTGTATGCAAACGAACCAAAAGCCAGAAGACTGACAACGCAGGGTTGAGATGTTATCTACTTTTTATAAAGTAACATTTTCATTTTGAAAAGCTTCTAAGCACGCACAATTTTCAAAAGGTATCCAAAACCAAGGTGGTGAGGTTGCGAGTGCAGCAGCTGTGGAGTTTTCCGGGGAGAAAGGTACATTTTCAGTCTATCATTTCCCACAGGTATTTATACAAAAAGTACGTCCTTGTAATTACAAACGAGTTTTAAAACCAATGCAGTTTTTTTCCAGTGCATTTGAAAACCCTGTAAACTCCACCCTAAAGAAGTCCTGTTGAAGGAGGGCAGAGCTGCCTGAGCAGGGACATTCACTCCTGTAGTTTTCGCAGAGACGTTAATTCCCTGTATTTAGTCTCTCTGGCAGTAACCTATTTTTAAGAGGTTAAGTACTCATTAAGATAAGATGGAGCGAAAGATTGAACTCGTTGTAAAGGAACTTGATCCATAAACTACTTTGGAGCTCAGTCACATGAAAGCCAAGCCCAGCTTTGCTCACACAGCACACGATGACGATATGTCTCAGGGTTGCAGCTGAGAACAAATTTGACAGCTCTGTGCACTGTGCAATCACATTTGCTAATGTTAGTTTTAAAACAGTAAAAATCAATTCCAGTGGAAAATATTTTCATGGGAAAGCTGAGAATCTGTCATAGTATTGCCTGGTAATAGACACGGGCACCCATTCAGCAGGAGCGTGGTGCACTTGCCCTTGCAAGGCTATTGCTGCTGGTGGACCCCACGCTGAGTGCTGTGTGCTCGAGCGGAGTTGCCGGGGACGTGGGTGCCCGATCAGTGACTGCTGTGATCATTCATTATGCACATCGACAGATGCCTGATCCGGGACTGGGTCGTCTGCCATGGATGCTCTCAGCATGGGCACCTTGAGTGCTCAAGTCAGGCTACCAAATGAGAGTAGCAACATGGAGCATCCATGATCTCAGCTTGGAGATCATACAGACGTCACCCTGCAGCTCTGTGTGAGCTCTCTCTTGCCTGATATTTCATCTCTAGATAGAAGTTACGATATTACTTAGGTTTAAGGTGGTATTTGGTCATATCTGGCCTTGGACAGGCAAAATAGGTACTTCTCCCTGTGCCCACCCCGGATCCTGCTCTCATTCCCATGGGTGACAAGGTATGTCTGGCAAAACACTCCCTTGGAGGGAGTTTGGATTTTGGAACACGCTCTCTCCAAGTCTGAATTTGATGATGCCTTGATAGGCTGCAAGACATCTGTTTGAGGGGAGTTTTGGGGCGGACCATGAGATTGCTTCCCATAGCAATGAATGAATGGAGAGAAGCATCCATAGGTGTTTCAGTGGCTTGTTATTGTCCTGCTGGAACAATTATTTGAGAGCTTCTGGGATTTCATTATCGTGCGTAATGAGTGAAGGTGTCAGGAAAATTTGAGCCTGGGATAAGCACGTTTTTATCACTTTGGATCTTAATAAATAAATATTCTGAGGTCGAAGCTTTGCGAGTGGCTTAGGCATGTGGGTCTCAGATGTAGAAGTCATCAGTGTTAGCTTTGGGTTAACAGCCTATATATGTGCTGTTACTCTGAGGCAAAGGGAAAATAATTCAAATGAGCGAGCTGAGCTCTCTCTCCGTACTTTATAATCATCACACATTATGGATTCACACGCTGACAGCTCAAACAGCTCAGCCAAATTGGGACAGCTGGTTATGTGTCCAACCCCTGTGATCCTTCCTCCTGTCTCTAGTTCACTTCTTAAAATACAGGTTTACGTAACAGGTCACATTTTGCAGAAGTTCCTAAATCTTTTCTGACTTATTGGAGAGTTTTGTAAACTTTCAAAATATCTACGGATAAATTATGCAGATAGTACGGTGAAGAGATTCGTCTGAGCTCACACATTTATGTCCTGCTCCTGCAGTCGTACCAGGGGGAGTTGATGCACAGGAGCAGTCGCAGTGAATCATTGTGGTTGTTATTGCAGAACTGGGCCTTGGAGTTAATCAGGTTTTGAAAACATAATATCTTTCCTATTCAAAACATAGGAAACAAACTCCTTATCTTACGCTTCTCTATTTTGCTTCCAGTGTTTCAATTTTCTGGTATTCAAGTGAATTAATTTTGCGAGCAAAATGCAACCCCTCCTCTGGAATGCCAAGCAGAGGGGAATACCGCAGCACCTTTTCATCTCAAAAACAAAGTAATTGCTGTAAAAATCATCTCGTATTTCTTCGTTTTATGACGCGCTCTCTTTAGACTTGATAATCATCCTTTCTTGTGCGTGAGATACCTTCCCTCCCCACACCCGCTCTCTCCTATCCCCCTGTTGTTCTGGGTAGAGGATAGACCTGGCAGCCCGCTTTCCAGCACCAGCACAGGGGATGGAGGCAGCCAGCCCCGAAAGGGTTGGGGGAGAGGTTTTTAACATGTTTAATGAGGTTTTAATGTGTTTCAGAAGCCTTTTGCTTATGCGCAGCCACATTTGGATGGTCTGTTCTCTGGTGACCACAGAATTTTGCAACTCCTAAAGCAAACCAGCGGGGAAGGAGCACGTGCATAGGGTCAGCCGTGCGCGGTTTTGCTTTGGGTGCCTTAGAAAAGGGCGTTTTGGTTTAAAAAATCCCAGACACCACCTACATTCTCTTTGGGCGCAGACATGTGAGGAGCTGGGAATTACAGGAACACGAGACACTCTGAAGGATGCGATCGAATAATAAAAATGAATTGGTTTGGCTTCAGCCACGCTGACAGTTTAAAGCTAAATTGGCTTTCTGAAACATACCTCAGTAATGACAAATGGTAAAAGCAGGTGGAAACAAATCTACCCAGCTGCTGCAGCCAAGGGGAACTTGGAAGAAGTCTGAATTCAGCAGGTTTCTACATGTTACACGAAAAGCGGCTGCTCGTTCAGAGCGCAGTGTTGAAAAGCCCATATTTTCTTAATGCTTTTTTAATGAAAAATCAGATCCAGGAGAACTTTCCAATTCCTTCTGTTTTCAGATTGGCTTTCAAATGTTTCTTAGTTCTCTGAGGGCTCGCTGTAATGCTGGGCATTTCAGGAATAGATGAGGCCCGCTCCGAAAAGCTGTTTCAGGAAGGTAAAGGCTTTTGTTGCGCTATGAATGACTTTTGCAAAGGGAGCTCATTCTTTACATTCTGTTCTTTGTTGTGGCTCTGCCAAGTTATGAGTAAACAAAACTCTTAATGCTCATTTCTGTGTGTGGTTTGATGAGGATGACGTACAAAGTTTGAAGGGAAAGTTAAAGCTTTTAGGGTGAATAAAAAACAAGCCTTAAAAGTGGTGAATGCTTCTTGCTGAAATCCTGTGAAGCAGCAAGTTGTGCAGCAGTTCTCAAAGAAGGTAAAAAGGGAGAGGGTAAGTAATGCCTCCGTGTATTTGCTGTCTCAAGAAGCAGGCTAGGCATGATCTGTTCTCTGGTTTGGTCCGTAATCTCTCATTAAGCACATGTTTGTTGCGTGTATTTTCAACCCTTTTCCATCCTAGTTTGGAGCGTCAAAATCCAAAGGAAGGGTGAGGAAGGTGCTGTGAACTGTGATTCTTGTCGAAGTTATAGGAAAGATTTAGAACCATTTAGGTCAGTTATTAGCTTTTCCAAGTTTTCTGTAGCTTCTGGCCCGTTCTTTCTGGTGCAGAGAGCAGGGCATAGGGCGAAGCAGTTCCCTGGTTTTTCCCCCCACAGCTCTTGCTGCACATGGGCTGCAGCAGGCTCCATGGAGACAATGCCCTTTTCTCTCTTGCAGCACAGCAAGTGGCATGCAGGAAATCACCCCGCATCATGGCTCCCCACGTGAATTTGGTGATGTGATTCGTGCCAACGTGTGGCAGAGCAATTTGCTTTCTCCCTCAAAAATCAGAGACATCAAAAGGGAGAGTGTTATTTGGGGAGCCCAGATAATTTTCCTTCCTCTCCCTTTCTTACCGTCAGCAATAACCTGAAGGCTTCCCATGAAAATATTTTGTGGATGATTCCAACTCTTAAAGATATTATAGAAACTCCCAGAATTTGAACTTTTTTCAAGGGGATGGTGTCTGTTCTTCAAAGAACACATCATTCTTCATAGAAGGAGTCAGAGGTTTTCAAGGAAGAATTCTACTTTTTTTCCCTAAAAGCAGAACAGTGGAAGCTACTGGGTTGTAAATGTTTCAGAAGCGTGAACCCAAGTGATTCAAGGGAGCTTTAAATGTAGGCGACATTTCTCACATTAAAAATCTGTGCAGGCAGACCGGTTAATGTCACGATCAACCTTTGCTAAAATGCCAATAATATATTTTCCTGCCATAATAAATACTTGTTGAGTATGTATGTCACTACAGGCTGGAGATTTTTGCACAGTAATTTCTGAGCATGAATATCTGAAGGGAAATAGTACAGGCAGTATGGCACTAGGTAAAGTCCTGATCGTTTATGTGTAGGTTACTGGAGAGTTACTACTGTTTTACTAAGGTCAGAGGAGAGTAGCATAGGTGTAAACCAGGGAAACTGCTCTTTGAGTTGTGTCGAAAAAAGATGCCGCTACAGCTTTTATGGTTTAGACTATATGAACAAGCATCTAGTAAAACAGATGTGAAGAGTTTGGCTAGCCTAAGAACTGCAGTGCAGAGCCTTGGCTGAAACCTCAGACACCTTTTGGAGCAGCATCAGAAAAACAACCGTAAGAAACAAAGCTGAGTTTTCTCTCTCACCTTATTTGGAGATTACCCACACGTGTTGTTTGTTTTGGTCTTGGGTTGGTTTTGGGTTTTTTGGGTTTTTTTCCCCAGGTTCCTGTACTTGTTTTTGTTAATCATAGAACACCAGGTTGGAAGGACCTCAAGGATCATCTGGTCCAACCTTTCTTGGCAAAGTTGACAGCAAGGATGGCCTCTGTGTCCAGTGAGGGAACCATGCATGTTGAACCTTTGGTAAAATGTCTTCAAATTTGGCTTTTTAAAGCAAATTTGATGCAGTTCTACTGAAGTTCTCACATTTGTACTTAGTACTTCAAGGCTTCACGTTACACGGAGATGGGACCTTTCAAAGAATGCAAACCATGCCGGTGCAGAGATGACCCCTTCCAGCAGGACGGAAGCTCAGCACAAACAGACAAGAAGTCAGGCGTCGAACTGCATTAAAAATCGCCGGACAGCCCAGTTCGCCATGATGTCATCTTCCCAGCTCTTTAGGAATTTCTTTGCCATATAGGTGAGACTTCAGGGTACAAAGAACCACTTCATTTCAGGGTGCCCTGCTTTGACGTCTCGCTTGAATCTGGTCACAGCTCCCAGTCAAACATTTCAGTGATGATTGCATAGGGCTCAGAGGGCAAAAAATAATAAAAAATAAACTTTATTTCTGAGCGTTTTTTTGATAGGCCTCCTACGTCATCAAGCTTTGGATGGAATCAGGCCAGCTTGGCACTTAGTGCCCTGAGTGGACATCACCGCAGATCGCGAGGTCGTTTTTCTTTCCTAAGGAATGCTTCCTTCTCTCTAAGTGGTCTGAAAATATGCGGATTGCAAGTATCGAGGCACAATCACTTCAACTATTTATGAAGGGCAGTCGCTTGCTGTGGAATCCAGGCCAGTCCAAAAAGAGGAAAAAAAGTAGGACGTGTCTACGGCATAGTGCCCTCTGTGCATCTGAAATGCTGGAGAGGAAGGCAAGGCTTTTCCAGAATAACACAGTTCAACGGCAGTTATACATAAGCAGAGCCGAGGGAAGCGAGCTGAGCAGTTACAGCCCTTTGCAGAGTCAGAAAAGTCAGAAGGCTCTTAGGAGAACAGCCACGGTGATCCTAGTAGATCCTAGTAGATCTCCGAGAAAGAGCTATGAAACGACAACAACAACAAAGAAAAAAAAAAAGGCAAGAGGAGAGTTCAACGTCAAACTGGCAGACTCGACATGTCATCTGTAAAATGATCTCATCTGCCAGAAGCCCCGCTGCCAATTCATACATTTCCCTGCATTCACAAGTTACAAGTGTGCAGCTGTGAGGCTATTGAATTTCATGACTGTACATTTGCAGCTTGTGAATTTGTCAGGAGGCATTTCCATCCTGCTAATATTTGTGGAGAGCGGTGCAGCGTGTATTGCCTTTATATTAGATATGCTTCGTACAGTCTGCCAATGCTAATCAGAGAATCTCTGCTGGATCATAGTAAAAATACCTAAGACACAGGATTTTCTTACTGGTTTGCATTTTTATTTCTTGATTTTCCAGAGCTCTTAATCATGATTGGAACCTCCTGGTGAAAAGCAGCTGTATTATGTACTGAGGTAAAGGGATGTCATCCTCTCACATTATCGTTATTTCCTATTCTTTGCTTTTCTCAGTTTAGCTCTAAGGAAACCACGTTCCTCAGCATGCAATTCCAGAATGCCAGAGTCGTTATACAACGGATTATTTCATTATTATTATTATTTAAAAGTGTTAAAAATACAGCAGCAGCGATTTTTCGTGTACCTTAATTTGTTTGTGTTTGTAGACCTTTGAAAAGTAAGGGAGCGTTTCTTTGGTAAACGGAGGGAACAAGAATGTCTGAAGTAGTTTGCTGAAGACCGTGCAGGGAATTTCATTTTTAGCAATGCTCTATAAACACGTCTGTCTTAAACTGAGCATTCTAGAAATTCTGGGCAAAATTGTGCCTTAAAGGCACAGTTCGGAAGTAACGGGATATCTGTGTGGAAGAAGGGGAGCCTGAAGGAGAGAAAAAAAAAGTCTTTTTCATTTGGAGTTCACTTTGTAATATCTGGACAGCACATTTCGCAGTGGGAACGCTGCCAAAAGCCTGGCTGTGTAGTAAATAAACATTTCGGGGAAAAGCTGGCTGCAAGAAGATGGCTCGCCAAGTAGGATCTTGAATGTCTCTTTATTAATTTATTTATTCACTTCAATTCTGTGCCTGTACACGGCACCCGTATTGACATGGTGGGCAAAGGACAGGTTTGTCCACCAGAATCAAAATAAAACTGAACAAGTCCCTGCTATGGCTGCAAATTCCAGCTCTTCCCGCTCTAAACCGTGGTCTGGAGAAAGACCCATCTCATCGAGAGAGCAGCAAATCCCCGGGTGTTGCCGTCTCCTCCTAACAGGCAACCTCACCCCCATCCTGCTTCACGCGTGGAGTTGTCACACACAGAGGGGCAATCGGTGACTCTTGGGGTCAATGTGATCTCAGAACATGTCAAGTGAGAGGTCAGGCACCAAAAGGGATTATGCTTGGAGGATGTTTGGGATCCCAGTGCTTTGGATGGTGACACGCCATCGGGAGGAGGCCACCACCTTCTCTGGCTTCCCTTTTGGGCTGAATTAAGATCGGAAGGTGCGGTACTCTCGTTTTGACCACACTGTGCCTTACGGTAATAGATCCCCCGTGGCAAAGCTCCTTGTGCAATAACTGTTGGAGTTCGATTGCTTTCTCCATCACCTCCTCGGTGCTGGTAAGTACATCGTTTCTCTTCGGTTTGTCCTGAAGGGTCCTTCAGCCCAGCACACAGTTCCTGGAGCACACACCAAAGAAGAAACACACTGTGAGTTGGGTTTTCCCAGTCTGTCCCCACCGGTGGCTGCTGGAGCAGTGAGCCGATCCAAATGCGGCTCTCACTGGGATTATTTACCCCTCGCTGCAGTGTCTGCAGTGCTGGGCAATAACAGAGCTTGTTGAACCTGAGATCTGTTTGCCACGGAGAGTCCAGGGGCATCTTCTTTCTTCCACGGAGGTGAATCTTATTTCACTTTGCTCACCAGCTTAGGGGAAGATAATGCTAGAAATCTTTTGCTGGCCATAAGTAAATAAATAAACTCCAGAGTTCAAGTACGTGTTGCATCTTGCTTTTCCTTAGCACGCAGTGTAAACAAACGAAGCAGTCTTTTTTTTTTCCCCCACTACTTCTGCAAAACATTGCCAATTGATAATGTAGTAGTAATATTAACACGTGCCTGTTCAAAAATGTGAGACATACTTTTGGGTCTTTGAGATTAGTTCCTCTGAAGTGCTTTTTCTTCAGCTGCCTGACAAGGTTTTTGGCTCCACTTCAGTCTGGTAAGAAGACAGCTGCTCAACTTCTGACACAAATGAAGAAAATTGATAGTATGCCATCTCGAAAATTCCCTTTTTTTTCCTGGCAGGCACTACTAGATTGAGTGCTCTAAGTCATTCAAAGTTTGGGGCTTTCTTTATTTTAACGTTAGTTGGGGAAGGGTTTGGGGTTTGCTTAGTTGGTGGAGGTGCTCCTAATAACATTCCAGGCTTGCACAGAGTCTGCGTCTCTGGGAACATAAATATCATATCGTTAATACTTACACTGCTTATACAGCCTGCTGTTGTGTACTGAATTATCATTAGCGTGGTTTTGCATAATGTCTTAATTATCTTTATTTACTTATCTCGCTTTGTCATGGAAATGCAGGAGACAGAAACTCCAGGGAGGGTCCCTGTAAGGATGGAGCTTCCTAGGGCGCTTCTGTAAGTCTGGGTCCTCCTGGGATATTTCTTTAAGGAGAGTCAAGATGCGTATGGGTGACCAAGAGGAATAATGTTTAGCAGCGAGCAAACTTCATTTGCCAGCCGTGAACTCCCTGATCCTCTCTCTAGTGTGTGAGTCTAGAGGCGGTCTCGAGATTTTTGAAGGTCACTTGTCACAGGGTACACATATTTATTGTGTTAGCTGACTACAAAGGAAGCTCCTTTCATCGTGCTTTGCTGCCATGGTTTTCCTGCTCCTCAAGATAACATGAACTATATTTTCCATGCGGTTCCTTGTAGGCTATTTCCTGAGTCAAAGTCTTTGTCTGCAGAAGACCTCGGCTGTTTGGGGCTGTGTAAACTACACCTTCAGACCACCACTCTAAGAAGTGGTGAAGTTATCACGTTGCTATCCCATTACTTAGAAATAAAAGCTTACCGTTGTCTAGTTTTAGACTTCATTTCATGATTATCGTTATAGTTGCGAAGGGTCTGGTTTTGATACACATTTTGCTATTCATTTTTAAATGTTTGTGGAAGAGGAGCTCTGTAAAGCTCTGAATAATGCATGTGGCATATGCTGCCTGTCCTGCCGAGGGAATTGAAGAACCCGAGAGCAGTTTGCAGTTTTGGTGCTGCAGAACAGAGGCAGTAAGCTCTAGTCAGGAGTTTTTGGGACTCAGAGGTCAGTCCAAGAATAGGAGTTCAGAGCTGCTCTAGCAGAGCTGGTAATTAGATGGGGCACAAAGGATGTGCTCAGCTGGCCTGAAATTAAATATAATCTAGTTAGTGTTATTACTTCATAAACACACCATTTCCCATGGGATGGTAGAACGTGTGTCCCTCGGATAACAGCAAAATCCCGTACTAAAGTACTAACGTGTGGCAAACGGAGGAGCGGGCAGCAGGACCTCGTAGTTTTACTTGTAGGGAAATGCTAATCAAGGTGGTGCTATTAACTTTGTCATGGCAATAAATGATGGCTGTGTGCACAGCTCAACTCAATTTTCTTGTTAGATGTGGAATTAATAACTCCTATAAATTTTCATTACTCTGCAGTTGTTGCTTTGCAGTACCTGAGCGGTTGCGCGAGATGGGCGATTCCTTTGCAGTAGCTGTTGTGCACGTATGTGAAAGTAGGACACGCACTGGTAAAAACGCTTTGTTTCTTTAAGGGAGGTGCAAAAGCTGTACCCAAATATGTTGAAGCTTGGCTGCTATTAATTGAGTATTTTGTGAAGATAGCAAAATACAGTCTGATGAGCAACCCAGAGAGAAGATTAAATTCTTGCTTGAGGAAATAAGAAGATAAAAAGTCAAAGTACCTGTTGGAGCAGGTCCAGAGGAGGCCACAAAGACAATCCGAGGGCTGGAGCACCTCTGCTGTGAGGATGGTCTGAGAGAGTTGGGGGTGTTCAGCCTGGAGCAGAGAAGGCTCTGGAGAGACCTTAGTGTGTCCTTTCAGTGCTTCAAGGGGGCTGTCAGAAAGCTGGGGAGGGGCTTTTCAGCAGGGGCTGTTGGGACAGGACAAGGGCTGATGGGTTCAACTGACAGAGAGGAGATTTAGGTTACATATTAGGAAGAAATGTTTGACACTGAGGGTGCTGAGACCCTGGCCCAGGCTGCCCGGAGAGGTGGGAGAAGCCCCATCGCTGGCACCGTCCCAGGTCAGGTTGGACCTTGGGGCTCTGAGCACCCTGCTCTGGGTGCAGATGTCCCTGCTCCCTGCAGGGGGTTGGACTGGGTGAACTTGAAAGGTCCCTTCCCACCCAAACCATTGCGTGATTCTGGGTTTCTATGAAAGTGAGATTTTGTTAAATTAAAAAAAATAATTTTCAAGAATCAAATACCGACACCCGCAAATCTGATTTTGACTTTCATTCTTCACTGGGAACTAGGAACAGGCTCAATCAAAAATGCCGCTTTTCTGAAAAATATTTGGGTGGAAACTCTTTAGTCAGCTCATTTAACAGCCGTTTGGAGGAGGCTGCTCCGTGCACAAGAGCCGGGTGAGCGCTTGGTGGCAGCTGCTCCGCTTTTGGGGCTGCGTGGAGGTTGCTGTCCCCTCCCGAAGGCAGCGAGCGCCCTGCCAGTGCATGGCATCAGCCGCCCGTCCGTTAGCGGCTGCAATAGGATATCCTTGGCTCGTATTCACTGGAGGCCAGGTTTGACGTTTTCATCTCAAACAAGTTCGGGGAGAGTACGAGCTGTGGTGTGTGTCCGGCTGAGCTTTCCCAGAGTGGTGGGTTTGGTCTGGATCCCGCACGGGTGGGGAGCACAGGACTAGTGCGGCGGAGTTTACCTTCCTGAAAAACGCAGCCGGCTCCTTTGTCTCTTAGGCAACTGCAAAAATAACTCCATCAAGAATAAACCTGCAAACAAGGGCGAAGAAGCAGAACTGTGTGAAGACATGAAATATCCTGGTTTAAATAGTCCTGTACAGCTCTCTCCTCCCCCCGTACCCTTCCAGGGCTGTAATGATGTGCTCTGATTCTTAAACAGGAATCCTGACCTGCATAAATCCAGAGACTTCGTCTGCGAAGGTCTGCGAATTGCGAGGACAGTAGTACCTGGATATTTTACGGCACATCCTTAAGTCAATAGGCAAAAGGTTTCTGAATAAAAGCTTTAAAATTACCTTATGAATTATTAACTATTCCTTATATTACCTTTGAATTATAAAAGCGTAGAAAAATAGGGAGGAGAATTGAAAAGCATCAATCTCAGGTTCTTTAAAAATGTAATACTAATCATTTGAGCAGTGTACAAATCTTTTATTAAAGATAAAGAGGAAGCCATACTTTTTTATTACCTTGAGGATATGTTCAATCCACATGATTAAAAATCTCATTACTAACTCAACTCAGGGAAGTCATTTATTACTGAAACAAAACAGAAGGCATTTTGCCACCCCTAGCCGTATTTATGGTGAAGAAAACCATCAGTTTGATCTGGTTTTGTGCGTTAGGTATTACTAAGGGTGCGTTAGATTTTTCTGGGAGTGATGGGGTTTCACTGCAGTCCGCAGCTGCAGTGCTGCTGCCTTAAGAGGGGAAGCCGGAATGAAAATTAGAGGAACCAAGAGATACATTTTTGCTCTAGTAAATGTCAATGAAGCAGATGATTTTGTGTGATTAGGTACCGGGATATGCAGAAATGCAGGATCTCATACGCAGGTACTATTCGAGTGTAGCTGGTGCTGTAAAGCAATTGTAGCTATTTCAGGGATTCTTCAGGTGTCAACGTGCTAATATTTATTGATCAGTACAGTATAGGTGCACTGCTCCAAAAGAGCCGTTGAAGTGGAGTCTTAGTGTACAATGGTAAAAAATGATCGACCCAGTGATGTTATGTCCAGAAATACTACCCTACTTAGGGAGATAGATCTACGCAATATATACAATATTTTTTGCCTTACGAAACCCGAAGCAGGTCGGATGTATTGTCTAAGTGTTGGGCAGCTATATGGGTGCCCTCTACTTGAAAAGGGTACATGCCTTAAATACTGAATTATGCCCAGCATAAGTTCCAGTCCTATTTATGTTACATCCCACAGTGTGAAATGAAGATAATACTGGATTTATTTACGTCACAGCAGCTGTGGAGAAACTGGGTTATGCACACTTGCATATAAAGGCAAGACATTAAATGGTGCCATCAATTCCTGCAAGCCAGCAGAAATCGCTTTTCTCTTCCTGATAACCATGCCTGGATGGCTCCCAAGGCTGAGTGCTGGTTTTGCACATCCCACAGGAAGTTTGGATTCTCTCCTGCACCGTGGGTGGAAAATGCCTGGTATTATCCTGACAGGTGCAATAGGTATTGAAACGTAAACCTCTCACGGATCCTGGGTAACATATTGCCAGTCCTGGGCTTTGCTCCAGGGGAGTGTTTTGGGAGAAATTACATCTCTCGTGGTAAAGAAACATTTCTGGAAATAGGTTGCTTCAGAAATTTGGCAGCTTTTCAGATGTTCAGAATGTTAGAAGTAGTTAAGGCAGAGATCGAAGAGTGGGTGGAGGGAGGCAAAGAAAGCAGTTAAAGGTGCATAATGTATTGTAAAACTGTGGGAGAGACCCGTGGCACAAACAGCCTGGTCAGTTCAGGAGGGATTCACGGGGCAGTTTGCAAAACTGCGGTAAATGAGTTTGTTGGGCACCTTTACTCATCTCCCTTGTTCTCAACCCGCTGTTCTATTTCCGTCTGTTTTGGTGTTTAATGCGCTAAGCAACTTCACATTCCACTCACCAATTTCAGAACCTCAAGTATGTCAGAGTATTTCCAGTTTCTCGGCTTAAAACCATGTCTTGACGATGTCAGGAGAGACCCAACGTAAAACGTTGTGCATGTAAGCTGCAGAAGCGCTGAGGGACCAGAGGGGTCTCTTTCCAGAGGGTGGGACAGACAAGCTGTTTCTAGCACAAAGGAGGTCATCTCCTGCTTCCAGTAAGACCTAGCAAGTGCAGTAAGACATCATCATGCGTTGCACTCAACATGTCCCACAAACTTCAGGTACTTTACAGAGCAGGAGTAAATATGCTATGGAAATTTGAGGGGCAAGACTTAAATAATGCTGTATAAATGTATCCTAATTTGGAGGAGTTCCAGGATAGCAGAAAGGACAGGAGATAGAGGTGGGGTTCATACTTCTGTTTGTGTTTGATCTGTGCTAATTAAGCTGCATGACTTTATGAGGAATGGCAGAATAAGAAAGAAAAGCCACCGAAACATCTTTTTAAGCTCTCACTTAAATCTATCTCCAAAGTGGTTTTTTGTTGTCATAGTTTTGGCAGTGGAGGGGGGATCCTCAAGAGAAGAGGAACTTGTTTTCTCTGGAAAATGTGCTTTTCTTTCTTTTTTTTTCCTCCTCTGTTTGCACATAAGTGTTGTTATGTTTTCATTTCCATCTGGAAGGTACAATCTTCAGCTGAAAACTTTATATTGTAGCTTTATGAAATAGCATCAAAGCAGGTGATAATGAACAACTCCAGCATCTTCTGATGATTAGCAAGACACTTTTAAGATCTCCCTTTATCACATGGAGGAATTCGTGTAGGTAAATCCATTACGTGCCAATGTTTGCTCAGCCTGAATCCTTCCAGGGTTTCTCCCGCTTTCAAAGGAAGGTTTACTGGAGTGTTTTAGATTGGGTTGGGACTGTGACTGTCCACGTTTCTGCGCTTAGCTTTACCTTGGAGGCCCTCAGCTCCGATGCTTTTGCTCTGTTGAGGTGATCCTGTTGGCTGTCAGCACTCACTCATGTAGACAGAGGTAGGTTGCTCCTTGCATCATGCATTGCGAATGACAAAGCATCAATTAGACAAGATGAAGTAAAAAAAAAATCAGTGCTAAATGGAATAAATGCTCCCTTCTGAGCTTATGCAAATTTTGTTTTTCAGATGTTTGCCTTCATGAAAGTGCTCTGGCAACAAATAAAAATTTGCCCCAAATCCTGCATTCTGGATTTCATCTGCCAGACTCTGGTTTTTCTCTTCATGAATCTTTGGTTAGTTTGTATTAGTTTTGCTTGAATTTAACTTTATTTTAACTGTATTTTGTTGTAACTGTAATGTAGTTTATTGTAAAGATTATTGACAAATCTGATTTTGAAAATCAGAGACAAAGACAACAGCTTGAAAAAAGAAAAGAAAAATCACAGAGCTAAATACGCACCTAAATAGCCTGTCTATCAGGCTTATCAAAGTGATAAGTTTGGATTAGGATCTAATTTACAGCTCATCTATATGGTAACTTTCCTGCATTTCTCATACCGTAGAACACCAAGTCAATGTCAATGATTTGACATCGCTTTCAAAAAGTACAATTATAGTATATTCCGCAGAAGAGTTATGTTTCACAGTAGTCCTTTGTTATAGTTGGCAATAAGTTCGACACAGCTTGGTTCAGAGCTGAGGATTTGACTTTTTTTCAAAACACCGTTCGGGAAGACACGCATCGGACTTTGCAACCTATGACAAAAAAGCTCGTCCATCAGAATAGAGCCATAAGTGTATTTATGTATATGTGCATGCACGAACTTCATGTGTATGGATTGATAAGTATGACGAGTTTTCAAGGTCAGTGCTGGAATACGCTCCAGACCCAAAGAGGTCATCGCTGATAGATACCTGGTAACTCGAGAAATGGCACAGAGATCCTAAAGAGAGAGCTGTGAAGAGGAGCACGGTGTCGAAAGGGAATTAAAATATGTATTTTTTGTTAACGTTTACGTTGTGCTCGAACAGATCGCTCTAGGCAAGGTCTGGCCTCTCTGTTGTGATTGCTGCATGTTACGAGAAGGCCTTTTTGTTCAGGATTTTCCTGGTGGCTTCTCAGATATCTCAGTGCCTTTTCAGGCTGGTGTTTTGTGTCTTGCTCTGAACCCTGGGGCTAATGCTTTTTGTTTTAACTTCATCCCGTGCCAGTGCAGTGCTTGTCTGAGAGCAGGTTAGAGAAAAGTGGGTTAGAGAAGAGCAGGTTCGAGAAGACTGAAATGGCAAAAAAAGGTGACTTCCTGTATTGTGTTGGTCTTTCTTCCATGTTCATCAACTGTAATTTGCCTTTTGGAGTATAGCTGAAAACAGGACTGTTTTCGAAAAGCCTTTAAATATGTATGCAAACAAGGACTCCTATGGAGAGTTTAAGCAGATTAGGTAGGTAACTCCTGTTGATCGCTTCTGGAAAAACATGCTTTACATCTTAAACTTATCTGCATTAGCTGAAGGCTAAACGCTGTTCCAATCCATCACTGCTGCTTAGTGTGTTTGAAATACCAACACTGTCTTCTGCCAACCAGTGTTCTCAGCTAGTTTTTGGATGTAAGAATCTGTGTAGTCCAAATTCTCCTGACCAACACGCTTTTCTTCTTTCATTTAGTAACTGGGATAGAAGAACGATGAGACCTGCATTTTTCTTTCAATGTACTGGTATGAATCCGACTGGAGGGAGGGAATACTTCCAGATTGTCAGGACGTTCCCCCCAGCTCTGGAGGATCCCTCTTGTCTGACATGGGACTGACATAGAAGGGGTTGAAAACAGGCCATAAACACAGGACTCTTCATGAAACAGCATTCTTGGGGTTTTTTTTGACCCATCCACACAACTTGCATCTTGTTGACTTCTTGGTCTCAGCCTGTTGGGTTAACAAGAGGCTCCAGGCAAGATGAGCTGGAAGAGGCGCCGTTTTGCAATGTGGCAGCCTATGTTACCACCCATGGTTAGACCTCTACCGTTTAGGCATGACTACCCCACTTTCAGGAATCCCACAACCTGCTGGACAACAGATATTTTAGGAATTTCCCTGCAGATAATGGTTTATCTAATCCTTTGGGATTTACTAATTTAAAAGTGATCTCATGTTTTGACAGATGGTGTCAGCTTCACCACAGATCTAAGACATGGTAAAGAAGATGCTTGCTTAAAAATACACGTTTTTGGAACAAAACAGTAAAAAGAAATAATAATATGCACTGTTAATATTATAGACAGTAATAAACTCTGCTTTATTTGCTCCGAGCTTTGATGCAGGTAATATACCCCAGGTCTGGCCAAGCCAAGAGAGCTGTAGGAGTTGTGTACTTACTCCTGCTGTTTAGGATGAGCAGCGTCCTGGGCAGCATGACACAGGCCATGGTAATGGTCACTTTTCTTAACTTGCATAGTTATGCTCTTTCTGTGAATGTTGTAAAACACAAATTTAATAGAAGAGGCAGTGAAGCTGTGAGGAGCATACCTTAGTTGGAGTAAGTCCTCCCGCCTCTGCCGGGAGCACGCTGCAGGAGCCATGCTTGGCTCAACGTGAAGCCGTTTGAAATGAATGTTCAGCACTTCACACCACCGGCCTCTGACCATTAAACTCATGTCATGGACGGTGTCTGAAACCCCAAGTTTTCAGCTCCTGGAGACTGGGGTCCGTCTTTCACCGGTTCTGAAGGCTTCAGAAACAGAGGTCCCAGCCCTACCATGACTTACCTTCGTGTTATTGTTAGTGGTTCTTTCAAATTCCTCCAGTGATATTGCTTTACTGTAAAGCTACTAAAGAAGCAGGCTTAATGAAGTAATTATAATGAATATTAGAGCCCTCAGGAAGGAGTCTTAATATCATGGTCTAACACTTGATTTAAGAGAACATCTTGATGTATTATTTACATCAGATATTAGACCTGCTGTGCCAAAGCCAATGACTGCAACCAGGGGATTTATTGGCACCAGACTTGCTATTTGTTTGGAAGGAAAGCCGTGTAATACCTGAAGCTACAAAATCAGTTTTGAAATAAATAGATCTTAATATCAGATAAATGATGGATGAAGGCAAAGTTCAGGCTGGCTCCCTGATAGACCAGGGCAAATGCTTTGCTGGAGATTTGATGTTAATGCAGCACAGCAAGGGGTGTTTTTAGGATATCATCCCCGATCTCTGTCAAGTAGAGCAGTGATACATCAGGCTTCTGGAATCTCATTGCAGAGGTCTTCCGGTCTTTGAGATGTTTCAGCTCTTCTTCTGTTTACTTAGGTACACCTAGTTCTTTTTCATGTTCAAGTGCCTTCAAAAACTTTAACTGATATTGTTCCTTGATAAGGCTGAAAGCTGAGGTAAGGGTGAAGAGAAACCAGTTATGGCTGGGAAATGGCACAGGCACAGCAATCCTCTCGTGTAGGTCTCAGAGTCACATGGGGGGTATCGAGTCAGCCTGCAAAAACCCTTAATGTTCTGCAGGTCCCCAAGAAATCTTTCTGTGGTGGAAGGAAACGATGTTTTTCATTTGGCTTTAAATAGATCTTTTATTTTTCCTTGAATCTCTGTGAAGATATATGATCTTCGAATTGATACTTGGTGTTATTCCTACTGATACTATCGACAGTTATTTCAGCACCATTTTTGATGTGAGCCAGCTAAGCAAGTTTATATCCAAATAAATCAAGAAATTTGTAACTGGAAGCAATATGGAAAAGCCTGAATGTGGCAGTGATGAAGTCTTGATCCCGACGGTGCGCATATGTCTGCCAAAAGTGCTGCATGAACACATTTAAAGTTCTGGAGCTGGGGCTTGTGTGATAACTTTTCTGTGGAAATAATCTCGAGATCTTCTCCAGCCAGGCAGCTGGAAATCCCCAAATATAAGGGATTGATTCTCCTGAAACATTCTGGCCCTTTGGGTCTGTTCCCTCTCCCTCCCATCCACAGTCACGTGGCCTCATTGCACCGTTTTGCTGCAGAGCTGCTTGCGCCGCGTGTGAAAAATTCATGCCTCTAGATGATATGATACCCCTGTGCAGAAGCCCGCGATGCGGATGCAGCTGTCCTGTCCAAGGAGCTCTGTTCCTAAGAGCTGGTGTAACTAAGCCAGCAGAAAAACTCCTTCCGTAAGCATATGCTGCTTCTGCTCTGGGGGCTCTGCATATGCAGCTATAGGAGCGCCCCGAGACTTCCTCCGGCAGCCGAGGCATGATTTATGGAGTGAGTGTATTTTTCTAGAAGTGCTTCAGGTGAACTTAGTCAAAAGCAGAGTTTTGCTGCTGCTGCCGCTCTTAGTGGCGGGTATCGCTGCCGAGGGCAGTCATTTCTTGATCCGTAAATATACTTGGGTTACTGTAAATTCGAAGTAGCTTAATTTTGTAAAAGAGAGTGCAACTTGTGCATCATCTTTGTTGTCTGCTGTGGTCCCCCGAACGACAAAGCAGATCTTTAGGTTTGGTAATGATTATACTCTTCTCTGTGGCATCGAGAAACTTGTGTGTACTAAGTAACAGCATACAGTCTTGGAAAAGATTTTGAAAAAGAACTCGGGCAAATGCAACTCTCTCTCTGTTTCTGCTCTGGCCTTTAATTTTTTATTATTTTATTTAAAATTCATTTTTTTTCAGCACATGGGAGGAATACTGCCCACTGAGCTCCAGCTAACTGGGTGATTTATGGTTTACTTCCTATACACCCCACTTTAATTAGGATGTTACTAATTCCTGCCCCTCATTACACTAACCCTAATCACCGACGCAGAACTGGAAACAAATTATTATCAAAGCACAGAGGAATACAAGCTGCTAATTTGTTTTGGTCTCTGCTAGAAAATTGAAATTGTACATATTGCAAAGTGCTTTACAAAGTATATTATGCGGCGTGACAGAGAGCTGGAACATCTAACTGTTGCTTTTCAGAGGAGAAGGCTTTTGTAATATTATTAATTATACATAACTGCATATATACTAATTATATTATCCCTTCCTCTTAGGACAGAGAGAGGGATGCACGTGGGCAGTTCAGGTGGATGGGCTGCAGACCAGGGAGGGCTCTTACTTGTGTACTGTGACTGCACATCGTGGGAAAACATGTGTCCCTGCAAGCATGAGGGAAAACAGGAGAAATTTTAACAGAGGTTAACCAGCACGTGTTAAAATGCTGGTGCTGAGAATACAAGTTGTGATTTTAGTGTGCATCAGCTGGCTGAGTTAAACCCTAGGTTAGCGTATCGCAGCAATAGTGTTTTGTTTGACAAGGGAAAAAAGAAAGAAAAAGAAATGAATTCTGTGCCTGTGCCTTTCTTGTTTAGGTTTTAATAATAGCAAGTGGGGCAAATCCACCAGCTGCCAAAGGGGTTCAGAGCTACTTGAGTCAAAGGAGTCGCGTTCACTCCTGGCAGGAGGGTCTCGTTCACGAGAGGGTGGCGATGGCTGGGAAGCAGCGCAGCAGAGGAGAGCCTGCAGCTGAGGTCTTGTTTGCTAGAGGGCTGAAACTGCGCTGATTTACATTCAGGGTGCTGCTTTCCTCCTTGGCTAGGATGGTATTTGCCACGAGGCGCTCTCTGAAGAGTTGGGACGTTGTTGTCGAGAAGTGTAGATGAGCTGCTTGGAGCTCAAGCACGCAAGATGAGGAAAATTTCGGAATAAAAACAAACCTGAAGGAGCAGCTCGCTGGTGGCGTATTCAGGACGGGTCTGTCCGTGTGAGCCATATGTCCTCAACACGTGGCGTTAAGGCTGTGGATGTAGCAGCAGATTTTGGGCTGCAGTCCCCTGGGGACACGGTAAGGTTTTAATAACATACAAAGCCCTGCTAGCCTGGCTGGCGCATCCTAAATGCAGCTGCTGGAGTAAGGGACAGTGGAGCAGCGCTTTAGGTTCTTCACTTTGTAGTGGGCTGACACCTCTCCGGTGTGCAGGATATCATTGCTTCTCTTTTGTGGTTTGAAGTTATTAAGGCCTGTTAACCACGTGCAGCTACGATACCTGAATCGTAAACTGGCTTCGCGACAGGCAGAGCAAAGGATTTGGTAATGAAGTAAATTCCTTTTCTGACTGTTTGGCTAAAAATGGATATTGTGAGAGATCGGCAAAGATGGTAAGGTACCTGGAACTGTTTGTTAACGGGAGTTACTTATCCTAATGCCCTTTGCAAATTTTCCATTTGAAAGTTTACCTTTTTGTCATTAAAATCGTGTGAAACCTTCACAGCAGTGACCCCATCTTGCTTGATTTAACCTCATTACAAATGCAGACTTAATTCGTTAACTCCGTGGCTTCTGCAATACCTTCTGTGGGAGGAAGAGGGTTTCTTCTGCATTAACGGCACCACCTTCCTCCCTCAATTTTCTGTTTCTAGACCATGAGGCTTTGCGATGTTTGTTATTATTTTGCAAAGTATGGGTTTCCTTAAATCTGAGAAAAAAACACAGAGCAGGGCAGGACCTGTGTTTCCAGGGCGATACAAGCCCAGCTGGTGGAGGGGAAGACGGTGCAGACGGGTCTCAAGCTGAGGGCCAGGAGCAACTTCTCCATAACTTGCTCTTTGAATGCCTGAGACGACTCTTCCCTGCCTCTGAGTTGATAATCCTGCAAGGTAGCTGGTTTCTGACATCCCGTCTGAATCTGTTTGGTAGGAGATAATTTTGGTATTGGTATTGGGGTTTGAATAGCATTGCGCTTCCCAGTAAGCAGAAATCTACATTGGAAGAGTATTTCCATGGTCTGACAAAATCAAGCTTGTGCAGGGAAGGTGAGCTGAGGAAATTCCCGTTTTTTTTTGACCTAAGAAAACATGAAAGTTTGTGAGTCTGCCCCAGACCGTAACCTCTTTTAAGAGGATATTGGCATTATTATTTCTGCGCTCCAGTAATGAGTCACACAAGGAGAACAGGATCTCAGCTTCAGCTTGAGATTCTCCAGCTTGAGATAAGGAACAAAAACAGTATAAGAATTTACAGGAAGGGAGTGGATCATGTTTAAACATTGCTCCATCCTTCCTAGAGAGACTGCGTAAACTTAAGCAGTGCTGGAAATGACAGCCGCGCTTAAAACAGGTCATCTGCTGCGAAGGTTTTCACAACACCTTCTGTGACACCGTCAGATGGAGAAAGTCTGCTGCTGGCAAGTGGTTGGGAGAGCGCGTTTCGAAATGAATTGTTCGCTGTGCGGTGAGGACGTTCTTCAGGAGGCTGAAAGGGCCCGCGATGCGCTCACGCTGTTTACAAAAAAACCGCTTTCCTCTAGAAGTGCAAGTCGCCGAACTGCGGGTTAAAGCTCTTGGTCTGGATCTCTTCCTGCTTTGTGTAGGATGCATGGCAGTCAGCTCTGCGGTCTGCACTGTTTCAGCCCGGAATGTGTGCTGAAACACTTTTCCTTCCTGTAACTTTTTCCATCCTTGATCTTTCTGGGCGAGCTGATTAAGGATGGGTTGTGGCCACAGAGGGGATGGTTTGCAGAGGAGGAATATAATAATCTCCCGCAGGGAAGAAATTTTTTCTATGCCGTGACAAGTCAAATCATAGTAACAACAACATTAATGACAGACCAGATTTATATTTGCAGACCTTCCCGCGTGCAGCTATGAGGTGCATTAAAGAAATAATGAGTGAGAAGAGTCTCCAGTGGCCTGCGCAGGTAGATGTGGGACTGAGCTGCTTCCAGCAACACTGCATTTTTTTTTCTCGACTGTGGAACATCCTAAAATATTTCCCCTTTTGTAGGGGAACTTTTCATCTTAGAGGGCATAAAGGGAGTTCCTCCAGCTGTTCTTGAATTAATTACAGCACATCAGCTATGAACAGCGCACTCAAGGCGTACCCTAGTGCAACCCTGCTTTCCTTCTGGAAGCTCCTTTGCTGGCAAATCCTTTAGGTACCTCATTTATTCCGTTAAGTGCTTTAGCAGCCAGGAAATTTCCCTGAACCAATCACGAATAAAAGTTTTCTTGGGCTTTAGAACAGCATTACTTTCCAGAAACTTTGTGAACAAACTCAGAAGTTGCTGTCTTCTAGATCTGCAGTCATGGAAAGCAATAGCATTAGAAAAAGAATATTAGCGAAAGAGATGTATTTTTCATTTGAAATTATACCCAGCTCTCTTAAGGAAGCAAATTAAATTGCACTTAACCAAAGAATACGGATAACAGTATTAAGCACAATAGAACATTTTAATTACTAAGCAAAACGAATGTACGTGTCTGTAACTGTAATTAAAGGAGCGCTGTATTTGCTGTGCATTAGTGTGACTTGTGTGTCTGCAATACAGTAATTGGCGTAATTCATCACTTGTTTCGGACTCGACGCGATGGTTACTGCGAAGCTGTATGAGAAGACAGGAATTCAGCGCTTAGGTGCAGACTGCGTGACAGGGCGTCTGACCGCTGATGGAGCAGAGCTGTCGTTTGGCTCCAGCACAGCCCGGTTTCAGGGTTGCAGTTGTGCACTGGGTGACACACTGATCATCTGTGAGCTCCCTGGTAGCTCTCAGGGGGTTTGCCGGATGCCTTCATAGATGTCCTGCTGGTGATACTCCATCTCCAGTTTTTCATCCTTAGTGGTGGGATCGGGGATGCGGGTGGCTCAGGAGGTGTCCTGGTGCCGAGGAGACAAATCTTTTTTGCTGGAATAAGGATCGTGACATTGCAGCTTGTCCCTGTGGAAGTGTACTGGGTGCAGAAGGTGACTAAGAGGGAAGCCTACAGGAATGTGTGGGAAGAGCCTTAGAATTAAGAGGCTGAGCATATTTCCAAGATCTAGTCCTTGCAATGTTTTCTCCTCTAGCTTTGGGATGCTTGATGACAGTAATAGTCTTCAAATGCAGAAAAAGCTGCTGTGAGAAGAAGCAATCTGTTCCCCATGCCCGTTGTCCTAGAAGAGGAGTAATGGCCTCACAGCAGGGAAGAGTTAGTTAAAATACAAGGGAACAGTTTCTAATATTAAGGTAGTTAATTCCTTACACAGACTGGGAAAAGTTCTAGAAGCCCCAGCACAGTATCTGAGGAAACCTTTCTGAGAAGCACCACGGTGGACCTTTAACCCTCCTTGGAAGAGGTGAGCAGACCCCATCAGCTTTGGCCAGCTTTTCCCAGGATGTTATTTCATAGAACCACAGAGTGGTTTGGTTGGAAGGGACCTTCAGAGCTCACCCAGTCCAACCCCCCGCAGGGAGCAGGGGCATCTGCAACCAGAGCAGGGTGCTCAGAGCCCCAAGGGCCAACCTGACCTGGGACGGTGCCAGGGATGGGGCTGCAACCACCTCTCTGGGCAACCTGGGCCAGGGTCTCACCACCCTCAGCGTAAAACATTTCTCCCTTCTCTCTGGTCTGAATCTCCCTCTGTCAGTTGAACCCATCACCCCTTGTCCTGTCCTAACAGCCCCTGCTGAAAAGTCCCTCCCCATCTTGTGTCCTTTCAGGTCCAGACTGATCAGTTCCAAGGCGGAGCAATTAGTCAGAATAGCTGCTGGTTAATAATTAATGAGCAGCCGTGGTTTGAAGGCGCGTTCCAGAGGTGCCCCTGCTGACAGTATTTAAGCAATAAAATGCAACAGACAGAACTTTTCGAGGCGATTCCAGCATTCCCAGTGTGGTGGTATAATAATGCACAGAACTGAGGGACGAGCGACTTTAACCACTGGAGAGCTGTAAAAGTGCTGCCTGCTCTTAGCAGATGGACTTTGGCTTTAAAAAACCAAGCCAACAAACCAGTCAAACAGGTAGCCCTGTCGATTTACTGAGCGCTCTTGGCAGAGACATGGTTGAAGTGGCAGCCAGTGAGGAAGTATGCAGAAATACCAGTAAGTGTTATATTGCACGAAGGACAGGGTACACTTATCGTGTAACCAAGTGGTATATTTGATTGTGTAATGCTGAGGCATCTACTTCAGCAATGCTGGGCTCTGTTTGTTGGGTTTGAGGTACCTTCACGTGTGAAGTTCCTACTCACAGTTAATAGGAACTGTCTTGTTAAAATAACCTTACAATTACAGAATCGTGATAATCCAGACGTGCTCTGTGCAACCAGTCAAACAGCAACAACAAAAAGTATTTTTGTTTTTTCTTTGGGCCATTTGAAAAATGTCAATAACTATCTGAAATTTGATGTCTTTGTTCAACAGAGCAATACCAGCATGCCTGGTAAAGTAAGCAGATTTTGTATCCGCTCAATGCAACAGATTTAGTAGTGAAAATAATTCTACTTTATGTGGAAGGAATATAAAGGGGCTACAGCCATGTCTTGCATGTGAGACAGGCTGCTAAAGTAGTTCAAAAGCTACGTGTGACCCTGAGAAAAACAGAGCTTGGTCGCCCTTTGGAGGGGCCGAAGGCAGAAGCAGCGTTTGCTCCCAGTAGCTCCTGCGGGAACGTGCCTGTGCCCGTTTTCCACAAGGCGATAGCTGGGAAGACGAGCAAGAACCAACCTTTGGATTCACGTGGTGCTTCTGGTAGCAGGCAGAGATCGGGCGGCGTGGGGAAACACATGGTCTGGGAGAAAGGCTTCTCAGCAGCCAAGAGCGACGGAGAGGGCTTAGCTCCCAGCGCAGGGTTTTGCTCCGTAAGCCTCTCTCCAGTGCTGGGGAATGTTTCCTGGTTATCCAGCTGGGTTAGCGAGAACACCATTCATTCCCTGGTGTACATGCCCCTGATTTGCTTTTAATTTCACTGACTCTCTGCTTTCTTTTTGAAACTTCTTGATTTTCTTAAGCTCAAAGAAAGCTGCCAGCTGTCTTGGGACATCACCCTGAGCCGTGGAAATCTGAATGATTCATTAGCCTCCGAAGAGAGAGCTCAAAGCTTGAAACCCTTTTCAGACTCTCAGTAAAAGACGTGGATTAGGGGGGATCTCAGTTTCCATCTCCCAGAGAGCTGCCAAATTCCCTTCTCCGCTCCTCTGGGTCTTATGCCACCCTTCAACACAGTGCATTAAATAACATGACTAATATTTGTCATGTGTTGCTTGTCCTTAGGGACCTCTGTGGAGGGAGAAATATGTGCATTGTTTTGGCTGGCTGTTTCAGGGGGTTTTAAAGTAAATGTATGTAACGGGGTCTGTTAGAGATAGCAGGTAGGAATGCAGGGGGTAGGGTGTGATTGGTGTCTGGAGCACTCTCTACTTCCCGAGAGAATTCCTTCCAGTCTGGGGCTAATTTCAAGAAAGCCTTGTTTTACAGAACGACTCTGTCGTTACTCTCTGATGAGCTTATGGTTGTAGCGACAAGTGGTGCGGCTCCGTGGGAGCAGATCTGTAGAGCAAGATGGTGCCGAGAACCGGCGGGCCATGTTCGGTGGCTTTTTATTCTGACTCGTTGTGGTCTGGCACCCCAGGAGAGCGCCCTTTACCAGGGCGTTGGGGGGTTCCTGGGGCACGTCTTTCCATTTTGCTTCATCCAGAAGTAGAACCCCACGAGGTGAAGGGGGTTGTACTCAGGAAGCAGGGAAGGCAGTGCAAAACCCCACTCCTTGTCTGAACTAAACCCACAGTGCGGTTGTACCCCCCAAAATGGTGTTGATCAGAGAATGGAATCATGACAAAATAACCCCCCTTATGGGACACATAAGCCCTGTGCTAAAAGGTGTCACTGCCACGGAGCAGCTTCTCCCAGAACATTACTTCATAGAATTGTAAAATCATAGACTGTTTTGGGTTGGAAGGGACCTTTAGAGCTTGTGTAGTCCAACCCCCTGCAGGGAGCAGGGACATCTGCAACTAGAGCAGGGTGCTCGGAGCCCCAAGGGCCAACCTGACCTGGAACGTTTTGAGATATGAGGCTTCTCCCACTTCTCTGGGCAGCCTGGGCCAGGGTCTCACCTCCCTCAGTGTAAAGAAGTTTCTTCCTTGTATCTGGGCTAAAATATGCGCCAAATAAATTTTACTGTGTTATTACCCTGCTAATAAGAGAGCGGCAATACCACCAGTAGAAGTGCGTGCACCACCATGTGTAGTTTACAGTCTGAAGTCTCGTGTTCTCTGGCTGGCTGATGGACGCTGACCTCTCTCTCTGCGGCACTCACGAACCAGATTATGTCTTAATGTGCCTCCTGCGCAAATTGTTTTTGTTAGTTCAGCATGTCTCTAATAATCGGTCTCTATAATTTGGTTTTCTCCATTCATTGATTGCCCCAAATATGATTTTGCAATGCAAAGATCCCCTAGTCATAACCACAAAAATGACAGGCAGTACTTTTTGTAATCTCCATATTTGACGCATGAAAGAAGGCTAAATTCCTGTTTGAATAAACAACATAATAAGGTTATTGAGAATAAGACCATTACTATATAAAATTATGTCTAAGTGGCAGATATAATTAACATTGGATTGTAATTACACTAATTACAAGTCACATTAAGATACTCCAGTAATGACAAAGTGAGCACCCTATAATTGAATGGAATAAGCAGGGAAACATGCTGCTCACACTAATTACCTAAATGAGCTAATATGTCTTCAGAGTGACAGTCGTGCTCAGTGTTATTACACAGGCAAGACAATTTTGTAAGTTAAAAAAAATTCTAATTTCCTCCCTTCCTTCTCTTCAGGACCCATTTCAAATCATCAGCAGCTTCAGAATTTCTCTCTCGAGCCAAAAATAGAGAGATCCCACAGTTTAGCCCTTTTCTAATTTCGATCGGCAAAGTACAGTTTTCAGGGTTACGCTGTGATTTTGACGTATCCCTGCTGCTTTAAAAGCAAAATTTGGCTTGTTCTGTGGTTATTGGTAGGCTCCTTCGACAAGCCAATCCACTGTGATTTTTTTTCACTCGTCTAAATTCGAAACAAACAAAATAATGTAACTTAAGCCCAGCGTGCTCTACAACATAAAGCATACTTATTTTGTTGGCTCCAGAGTCACAAATATGGCTTATGACAGTCTGGCTCCAGTTGTGCCCTTGAGAGTGGTAAAATTTGAATTATTCAAGGCAATTAGTGGGAGCATTGCGGTGGAACTCAAATTTCAGCGCAAGCTTCTAAGAATAAAAACTAATATAAGAATAGGAATTTTACATATCGTGGAAAAAATGCACATTACTTATTTCTTTAAACACCTCCAGCTGTCTGGGGCTCTGAGTCGGGAGGAAAAATAACATAACAGACACTTAAACAATCTAAAATAGTTCACAAAGAATTAAAAAAACAGAGCCCGCGCACTTTGTCAGATTGTCTATACTTCAAACTTAAGCAGAAGATTTATTATTATTATTTTTACTTTCTGTGCGGTTTGATTCTCGAGGACCCGGAGTACCAACAGTTCCCATTCCTTTGGTGATAGCCAAAAATCTGAAGCATATGGTTTCTTAGCGATATTTCTGACTGTTGTTGTTTATTTTTATCGCGGGGCGTAGGAGGTTCACTCACAGAGCAACTCAGTGCCAGCACTTTGATGAACCCTCTTCCTGTCACCAGGAGCGCCGTGAGATTTTAGGAAGGGTTTGGGAGAGGCTGAGGAGGTAGCTGAGTGGGATGGTGTCGTCAGATGTAGAGGTACGTCAAAGCTGCTTACGAAAAACATAATGTTGGGGTGTCTTGAAGACCCATCTTCCCCTGTAGGGAGGGAGAGGAGAAAAAAGGTGATGGAGCCTCGGAAGATTAGGTCAGGGGGGAAAAAAAAAAGAAGCCGGCAAGGAAATTGGGCAATTGGTGGTTTAAAAAAAGATGCAGTCATGCCCTTTTTTGAGTTTAAGAAGTAAGGGAGATTTGCAATGTTCCCGTCCTTGGAGGGTCGTTCTTCAGCAGAGCTGAAGAAGTCCCAGAGGAGGGCAGTGGAGGGAGGCATTCTGAAAGAGAGTTAGGGGAAAGGGACACCAGGGGAGCTGGGAGAGCAGCTCTGGAGGACTCAAAGGAAAAAAAGGAGTAAAATAGACAAAAAAGGAGAAAAAAGGGAGAAAAAAGGAGAAAGGGCAATGGGAGGAGCGTGGGTGTCATCAGGCATTTTTAAGATGATAGAGGCTAAATACATGTTTGTACCATGAGGGGGGAAAAAAGAGGAGAGCAGGGTGTAACGGGAATGTGCAAGGAAGAGAGAAAAAGAGCGCTGGTGAGGAGGATTAGAATTGGCACTCGAACAGGAGGGAATATTTCTTTCTCTTGGCCTTAAGGAGACTATAAAGAATTAGTTAGGATACAGATAACTCTGTTCTAGACAGTGAAAATTTTATTTGGCTTACAAGAATCACCCGTTCAGTGGACGCTTGAACCATCCTTTGTTATTCTGAGAGGTCTGAAATAGAAATAAAGGATGAGGTCCCAGGTCTGCTCAAAACCTTTCAGCTGGAGCCTGCCTGGGTCCTGGGTTGCCTTATTCCTAATCGCAGAGATTCATTTAGGGACTTGGTTAATTCTATAACCGTGTAAGTCCTTCCTTGTGAAAGATGGAAGTGTTGACGTGGACAACACACTAGCGATCCCACCTTCGATAACAGATAGAAAAAAGAACTAAAATAGTATCTGAATTGGTTATGTTCATTCATTAATCTGCAGGTGTGATACAGACGTGAGTTTTACAACTGTCTAGCAAAATGACGTCACTTATATTAATTAATTCTGTATTTCAATAGATAAATGAAAAATTGTTGCTAAAGCGTATAAGCTCATGTAAAAAAAGACCTCCAGTAACCAAAGTTTTTTTTGATTGAAAGCATTATCCATAAAAAGTTACCTGAGAATTTAAATTCCAGAGAAAATTGTGATTTAAATTCACCAAACCATCAAATGAATAATTTTAACAGATTCTCAGCTCTTCTTAAACAGATGACTGTGTGTTTGCAACTGAGTGTTTGATAAATGAAAAGAGACAAAATGTTCTACTTTTCAGCACATTTTTATCCACAGCTGGTGCACAGACTGAGACCGAGTGTATGTTAGCTTTAGCCGTGATTTTTCAAGTTGAGGTTTGCTATATTTAGCTCTCCATATATTTAGAATTGATGGAAGTAAATTTTTTAACTTTGGAAAATGTTGCTGAGCTGGACTTTGGTCCAGCTGAGAAGTGTCAGCGGTGCTTCTTGATTCGACATCCACGCCGTTGAGAACTACAGGCTCCGGGGCGCCCAGCCAAACCCTGCGAGAGATTTGCGTTTCTCCTAACCGCAGAGCGAAGCAGTCGTGAGACTCGCTCCTTCCTTTCCTGAGTACGTACACAGAATCCTACCCCCAGATACATCCTGTTGTGGGCTCCGTGCTGCAATATATTTGTAACAGAAGGTGCGTAACGGTTTATTAGGACCGTACAGTAGGTTTGAGGCATATCGTACGCATTTGGGAAAAATAAAGACACCTGGGGATTTGCTTAAGCATTTTTAATAATAGTTAATATGTTAGAAAGTATTTAACTTGGCAGAAACTTTTAGTGTAGATTTTTCTAAATGGCTGTTTACCTAACCGGTGTGATAATAAAAAGGCAATTTCATATTCCCAGCCCTATTCCGTAGGCGTGACTCTGCTTACACACCTGCTGAAACATTCCCTGAGTCATCGCAGTAATTACGGACGTGCTTAATTTCATGTAGACGCTTTATATATACCCTATTAAACACATTCTTAACTTTTACAGCAATAATTGTTATATACATTCGGCTAATAACTTTCTCTGTGGCTGCGCAGACGTTTTTCAACGCGCTGCCGGCATTTCCATCTCTAAACTGGGGTAACATTGCGTTTCTGGCTACTGGTGGTGGTCTAGCGTCGGTGTTGATGTTGGTAGCTATTCTCGGTTTGCTAAATGCTATGCAAGTTCAGGCTTAAGAAAATGTTATGATAAAGCCATTGAGTAAAAAAGGTTATTTGAATGATTATACAATAAACAGCTCAAGGCTCTCACCCTGCTAATCAAAATACCAGAGTTAATTTAGTTGTTATTTAGATAGCAGTTCATTCAGATAGGCAAATCATAGTTCACAGCCACTCGAGATAACTAACAATCACTAAAAAAGAGTAATTTATTCCCATTTGATTATATCAGAGTAAGGACAGCACTACTGGAGTGAATAGGGAACCTTGAAGGCTCTGTGGCATTTCCGCTGTAGCTACCAAAGTCCTTTAACAAAGCTGTTAACGCTGCCCTGGGTTGTATCAGCATTTACTGAAGGCACAGGCACCTATGGACAGGTACTATCTGTCTGCTAACACTTTGCTCCACCGAGCTTGGTGCCTTATCTGTAATGAGGCGTTAACTGCACCTTTGGTATTGTAAAAATACAGAGACATTTTTCATGGTCTCTGTAGGTTCCCAGAGCTACTTTCAGCTGGGCTTCTGTTGGGGCTTGTTGAGCAGCGTGTGGTCCAGTTCTTGCACCCGTCCTCACGGTAGCGTCAGTCTGTGTTTTATTTTATGCTGTAAGGGATCTTAACCTGGTCAAACTCTTGCTTCGCTGAAGATATGAATGAAGGCGGTGATGGCCACAGCTGAGGAGACCTGCATCTCAACTACATTTGGCGTTATAAATAATAATCCTCTCCGTTTACTCTGTAATTAAGTATCTTTGGTGAGTCACTTCTTTCAGAAAGAATTAGACTTTCCTGGTTAGCATGGAGAAGGCCAGATGTCTGAGAACGAGAAACTGGGGAGATCGATTTGCTTGGGAGAGCAGAAGGGCTTTGAGGATACAAAATGTCCTCCAAAGCCAATCCAAATCCTTGCTTTCAGAAGCCCAGATTTTGTTCAGACTTCTATTAGAGAAGGTGGTGGCTCTCTAAAGAGATTAAAAAAGTGTCCAGAAGGATTAGGTGTCTGGACTCAGCAGCTTTGCATGGGATGTATTGGTCCCTCTTTGGAGCTACCGGGGCCGAAATTCTGCGTTTCTCGGCCAAACACGCATTTCGTATTGCCATGCTGATGGATGTGTAGCCCTATGAGAAGACTAGATCTTGAATTCCCTGCTTCCGCAGCCTACCCCAGCGGGGTTATCCGTCATCGCTCTCCTCCACCGGCACCAGCTTTGGGTGTCTTGAAGAGGAGGAGAGAGAAAACATGAATTTGGTTATAGCTCACTGAAGTGCGAAATGAATTGATGTGCCTCAGTCCTTTCGGAGCCGGCACGGCTCGTGATTTATTTTGAAGAAATCTCGTTCAGGTTTTAGGGTAAGCAGAGAGGATCCATCTGGTGATTTTATGGCTCACGGACTATGGAAGGGACTGATTTGACAGCTTTTATAGCTCTGTTGTCTCAAAATCTGAAAACATTAGAAGTTTCTCATTAGAGAAAACTACTGATCAGGAAAGAGCCTACACTGGGAATCCATCTGAAGGGAAATTACTGACCAGTTTGTTGATAACTTCAGTACCAGTCTAATTTAGCAATTTTAAATTTTACTCTTTTTATGAAAACAAATGCCTGTGTGATGAAAACATCAGGTTGGATAACTCAGGCTTGCAGGAAGCAGCAACCAAATGAGTTCACTCAATACTTATCCAGCTTATTTCTGTCTGTCTTGAGGAGTTTGAAGCGTTTGTGCCAGGGTTGAAGTTGCTTCTTGATAGACTTAAGTGTAGGAGCCAGGCAGGAATCCTGCTTCATAGATTCATTCTCAATCTGGAAGTCCAGTTAAACCCTTCGCCCCATCCCCGCCCCATGTAATGGTTGGTCTGGTGAGTGCCAGTTATTTATGACTCCAATTAATTTATATAAATTACCTCCTGTTTATTTTAATGTGAATCAACCAGGAATATAAATATTCCCGATGCAGTTTGTCTTTCATAACTGACTCTTTAATGTAGGAATGCTTCAATATTATAAAACCTGGAACCTGCTAAAATGACTTCACTTTTGCACCATATCTGTGTGTAATGACTCAGTAGAGGTACTAACAGCAACTTGGAATGAAAGTATATGCCATGCCAAATTAAGAAATTAGGGAAAGTATATACGAGCTAAAAGCTGTTGCCAAACAGCAATTGTCAGTTCCACTTTTAATAAAAACAGTTCATTTGCAGGAGAGAGGAGGAATTCTGAAAGGAAATTAAAAAAAAAAATTAAAAACTATAATCTTGCTTGTTAGAAACAGTTATTAAAACTTTGGAAATTATAAACTGAAAACAAATGAGCTGAGATGAATCATGCAGTAGATGAGCATCTAACGGAAAGGATGTTTAATGCTCTTTTTGTGCATACGGCTGTGTGAGACGGATGTAACTTATCAGCCATCAGACCGAGTAAAGGTGATGGTCAGGCTTTTATGCGTTTTCTTATTCATCTTTTTCTTGGGAAAATGACATGTTTCAAGCCTTAAACCCATCTTTGTCATCTTTTCACCTTTTTCTTGTGAAAAAGATGGATTTAAGCCTTGAAACATGGCAAATCCTAGAGACGAATGGCCTGAGGAAGGAGGTCTCTGGAGATCGCTGATGAGAATGTGCTCCCCATTCAGTCCATTGACTGTTCACGTTTGTTTCACCATCAAAAAAGAAATAGTTCACATAGCTGGCACCAAAGCTGCAGGGCTCCAGGACTGCATGAGGTGCCAAGCTGTCTAGCCTGGCAGGCCAGGGATTTTATTGCATCTTTTCTTCACCTTCTTGAATTTGGGGCTGATTGAGGGCTTCCTTTCTGGAATATCACTAGCAGAATATGTGTTTGAGGCACATCTTGCTTTTCAGTGACCCAAGACATAGGCACTTCTGAAAATCTCAGTTTCTCCTATTATTTCTTATTTCCATTTCTACTCTGCTGAAATTCCATAGCAGCCTGAAATTTTAGCAGTACATTAATGCAGCTTCTTACCTATTTGTTTCCTTCCAGTTTCCTCCTGGAGTAGAAGGATGGAATAAAATCAAGATAAAGCTTTGGCCAGTCTGGAACAAGTTCTGGCTACTGGTCTGGTTTGAAGAGTCATTTCAAGCAGAGACCTGAGAAGGTTATGAAATGGGTACAGATGTTGACAGCCCGGGTCTTCTTTTTGAAACCTGTTTAAATGTAGTAATAAACAAGGCAATGTGGTTATCCTTAAGACGTAAAACCATAACTGACTAATTTCAGTTATTTTACAACTTTATTTAAAGGCACAGAAGGGTGATGTGATGTGACCAAGCTATTACCACCAGCTAAGGAGTTTCTGAAGTAAATTCTTGCCTATTCCTGTAACACAGTGAATTCCTGATGTTTTGGTAGATTTACAACCGAGTGATACGTTTTTCCATGCTGGCCACACAGGGGACTTTTTGCAGATGGCTGCTGCCTCCCAGGCCATGGTTATGGGCTGCTGGTTCTGTAGCACAAATCAGCATTCAGATGTTTCTGGATAGTTTCTTCTCAAATCCTAAATTTCCTCTTTACCAACAGTTTAAAGACTTGGTTTCTGTGATTTATACCATCTCTGAGGCTCATGTCAGAAGCAATGTGTTCGGATTCCATGTGAAATCCGGAAGCTGGATTTGTGTTACTAACCTAGAAACAGCGTTTTTACGGAACGAGGCTCCAGCTGATACGTATTGCGATTGTACTCCGGGACCCTGGTCAATCTATGCTCAAGAGGGTAGGTTTCCAAAACTAAAGTACTTTGGGGATAGAGGCTGTCAAAGATGGCTCTGTCAAAGATATCCGGCATTAATCTAATGAAATGAGACTATAAATTATGTCAGCGTGAGGTGAAACACTTAGTAGTTCTACTGCATAAAATGGGACTGGCAGCATCTTCCTTGCTGCCATGTGATACAGTTTCTTAATTACAACCGCAGCTGAAACGAGTAGACTTTGGGAATTGGAATGAGTTCATCTAAGCACTTACATTATCAGGAAATATAAATAGTTTATTTATTCATAGGGCAGCTACCATCTTCCCACTATAGGTTTTTGATGGACACTCGTGCTGTCTCAATCCACTCAGAATCAGAACTGTTCTTTTGTGCAAGAACTTTATGGCAAAAGCGCTATAATTTAATTTAGTATAATGTCTTTAAAACAATGATGTTTGTTTTTTAAATGAATATTTTATATGTTGTGTTTAATTAAAATAAAAGTCTGCTACTGATCTAGGAAACGCAAAACAGACTTGAGTTCGTATTTATGAAGTGTAACAATATTGGCAAGGAACAACTTATCTTGTTTATGAGACATGCCTCCCATTACCGCTACAGATTGCAGACGTTTTATTGCTGAGCTTTACATGGTTTACAATTCAACAAATGTAGCGAAACTGTCATCGTGAAAATAAGCCTATAAATGTAGGTTTGGAGGAGTTTGTTTTAAAGGGTAGTATTTACAGATCAAAATGCGTTTCCGGTAACTCTATGTTCTGGAAGGTTTCTTGCTTTTAAATGACAGAGCAGCCCTGCGGAAGACTCTTCCAAATACAAAGATGAATTTTTTGCATCATTTTCCAAGTCAGTATAAGTGACAAAGCTCGGCTTGACTCTCCAGAAAGGGAGTTAATTGGCTGGAGAAGGAGGAGACTTGAAAAACCAAAACTACTTGAAAAGTGTTGGCCCTGAGTATTGCAATGATTAGCTTTGCTCTTTGATCAAACGTTGGCTCTGGCCATCCCTCGGCTCTGAGGAGTATCCGACTGAGAGCTGAGCTCCTGCTGCACCCCTCCACGGCCTCCACAATACTTTGCTCTAATTAATGAAAGCATACCCGGGTCAAAGCATGACTTAAAACTTCTGTATTTTTCATTAAAGCATCTGACGACGTTAAGATCTAGCCATTTAGTTGCATATCTTTCCAGGATACTCATTAGCGTGGAGGATCTGTGCTTCAATAATAATAATAACAGCATTGCGAGCTGAACACTCTGCTGCTAGAAGAGCTGATTAATTAAAGCAAGATCCTTGTGATGCCAGCAGATTTTTTCCATTTTTCATGTGAGAGAAGGCGAGGTGAGCAGCGAAGCGCGTGTGCCGTGCTCATACCGTGCGGCATGGGAAGAACGGTGAGTAAAATTCACGGCTGTCTCCTTTCGGGGTGCACAGTAAGTGCAAATGCAAACTCTTGGGGGTCGCTAGATGCTCCGAAAGCGGTCAGCTCACTCAGCTGAGGGGTAGGTTATTATAAAAAAATTCTTTCTTCATACCCGCACTTACTCAATGGAGACAGAATAAACAGAAACAAACCAGAACAGGTTCAACTACAAAGTGGTACAAACCTCTGAGCACTACGGTGCACGACTGGTTCCTGAGACCTCACGCCTGTCTTCTCCTCTGCTGCGTTACATCCTCAGCGTGTTCCATGCTGCCAAGTTTCTTCTCAGGTTTTTCAGACAACTCAAAATCCAGAGATTCATTATCCTCTGACTTACTCATTTTTCACACAACAATATTTTGACCAGTTTAATCATCTGCATGGAGAGTGTGGAAGTCTTGGCAGCTACTTGGCATACTAAGATAGATTCCCAAAAAGCCCAGATATGCTTTTGAAATGTTGGAGAAGTGATGATATATAATTTGCTTATTAATCATATAGGAGAACAGAGAGAGTAATGTCTCTGCTCCTCACTTACTTCTCTCCCTCTCCTCAAATTCTTTCTTGTCTGAATAGATGGATCTATCCAATTAGGATAGAAATCTCTGCATTGTTGTTTCCCGTTTATTTGGCTCCATGTCATCTTTAGAAAATCAAAATGAGTTTCTTAAATGCTGTGCTTAGTTATTCTATGGTTTTTTGTGGCTTCTAATAAAGTTATGTCAGTACTGTTTCTAAATTTGTATAATTTTGAGTCTGAACAGTGTAAGTCTTAAATGTGTAAGTAGTCAACATCTTTTTAGCTGCTGCACACTAGATCCATTTTTTCTCCTTGTTGCCTTGAAAAAATAGTGAACCGTGCCCTCAAGCAAGTCATGTGACCTTTATCATCATTAGTCATTGTAGCGTTGGTGCTCTTTTAACTCTTTATACCTTAAATTGACGATTATTTTTCTCAAATAAACAGGACTACTTCAGATAGTTGGATTCTTCTTGGTGGTAAATCGCTGAGAAATTGAGCTCATATTAGGCAAAGTCAAATGCCTTTTCCGTGTGAAACGGGAGGCGGTGTGAAATAACACAACATGTAGAAAGCTTGATATTATGTGTTCTCTGATGTCTACACAGACAGACTAGTATCAGCGCAGGAAGTGATTTTTCCAACATATTTCGTATCCATATGCTGATTCCTCCTTTCTTACAAGATGGCAGCTTGTACATAATGAAAGAAAAGTGCAATAGGCGTAGCTCCATTGCTGTGCAAATGCAGCGAGGTTCTTGAACAGGAGCGATCGTAGTATTGGCCTGTATCAGAGTTGAACGCTCTGCTCTGGGTGTTACAGAAACCTTCAGGGTTGGGTGTAGCAGGTGGAGAAGCAGCGCCCAGAGCAGGATTCTGGGGTAGGGGCAGACGGGTGGATCATTGCACCTAGCTGGAAAACATAAGGGAATAAAGGAGATGAGACGAGTGCGGTGAACGCAAATGCAGCGGAGGTATCGAGAGAGAGAGATGGGGCAAAGTTAGGTGGGTTTTGTGGGTGCAGAAGGCATTTAGTGAGTTGATGAGTTAAAACAGATATTAGGTATCATTCCGTGAGACCGTAAAAAATGTATTTGTAAATATTGTTCATTACACTACAAAATTTATCTTTTCAAATTTACAGTAGGCTGTAGGATAACCTATTGGTTCTAATGGAACTCACTGGTAGCTCCTCATATAACCTCCTGGTGAAACGTAAGGTAGGTAGGTGATAATGTAACCTCCTGTAAAGAACTCTAAAAGCCTTAATGCTCACTTCGGAATTTAATATGCCAGATGTTTATTTTCCAGCTAAGGACGCACTTAATATTTACGAATATTTAGATCTTATCTTCTACGTTGCAATTAAATGAAGCAATCGGACCTTATTCTCATTCCTTTGACTAGCAAGTAGACGTCTGAAAGTCACTTTTATAAGAATTACACTCAATCAGCTGAAATCATTTCAATGAACATTTCTTTATTATTCATGTTCAAAAAGTTACCTCAGTTATGGTACTGATACGTGACTGATACGGTGCTGATAGTGCTCATTTATGATACTCCACTTATGCCTCTAATAAATATTATACACTGATAAAAGTTGTGTACCCCTTAGCAAAAATTTAGGGGAGAATTTCGAAGCTCGTGGCTGTTGCAAGTTTTTACAAAAGAAACAGCTCAGTCGCAGCTGATGCGTCAGAAATCGCTCCTTTCATTATTTCCAAAGATCTCACCTGGAATCCATCTTTCAGTTGCAATCCTGGACCTCCTCCCAGCAGCCAGCTAGAAAACATTCTTCCAAATGCCAATAATTAGCCATGGCCTCCTAATTTTTTTTTTTTCAGTGCATATTTATCATATATATTTCATTCCTGTCCTATTTTGTATTGTGGGGGTTTTTTCTTTCCTTTTTTAAATAAAATTGAACCTCTTCCCCTGTTTTCAGATGTTTCTGGAATTTTTTGAGGTTCACAATGCCCTGCAGGTCAAGCAGCAGATAAGCAATAATAATAATGTCCTAAGTGTTGTCTAAGCAGCGTGTGCTCAGATTTTGTAGCTATCATCACCTACAGCATCTTCGGACACGATATTTATTACCAGATCCAGGTGCAGAACACAGTGTCCAGGTACGTCTTGGACTGGGAGCCCATCAAGTTTGACAGTGGGAGCTTTTTCTTCTAATGTAGCTCTAATCTGAGCTCAGGATGTCTCCTAACTAAAAGGGAGCACGGGGAGCTTTTTTCCCCTTCCCCCATTTTCTCCACTTCTTGTCCCTTCACTAAATTTTCTCCCAGGCTTAACTCTGGGGCTTTTATCCTGCTGTGTCCCCAGCTCCCCCAGTCCAGGCTGGTCCCCCTCCTGCCTTGCCTTTCCCCCCTGCCGATCCCGTGGCTCCAGAGAGCAAACTCTCCAGCTGCAAAACCCATTTCCACTGTCTGCCTCTCAGGCGTGCCTCCCGCCAGGGTGGTTTTCTGTGACATTAAAGGCAGTGGAGAGACCCATTTTAGTTTCTTGTCCCTCAATCCATCTGAAGATGCCTCGCTTTTATGTTGGCTGCTACAAGTGCAGGAGCAAAAAAGCTTTTACGTAGACAAGTTCTAGAAGAAAGGTCTCAAAGATGGTAAAGCCGTTCTGTTTTACTGGCACAGGGAGTCGCTTTTACTAGTTCCGTTCAGACTTTTGGCAGCTTGTTAAGCTGCTTAACGCAGGAGCTCCCCGGTGCTGAGATGACTTTTATTACGCTACGTGCATAATTATTTACTAAAAGTATACTTGGTCTCGCTTTCTGAGCCAGAGGTGCCTCGTTACGATTCACTTGGCAGTCACGGTCCTGTCTTTATGGACATTTTAATGCACCTGGCTAGCAGATAAATGCTTCACAAGATTTTTTTTTTCTTTTCACATTTTGCTAACATAAACGGCCACCTCTCCAAATATTTGACCATAATACTGCATTCAACAGTTGCAAATACAAAATATTTAGTGGGGAAAGAGCCTTGAAATGTCGTTTTGAATGTTTGGAAAAAATTAAATGTGGCTCTGATGGGCTGTCAAGAATGGTGCAAACTGGGGGCAATATTTACGTCTCAAATGCAGATAATAATAATAAGCAAACCCTCCCACTTCATTCTGTCAGCCACACTTAGGAGTGCGCGGACGCTACTGTAACACGCTATCATGTTTTCTAATGACTATAATTCATGTGGAGCCGTCAGCTTGAAAATAAATATTGCTCCATAGCGTGGAGATGGATAGCCATGACTTGTTTATTGATCGCCCTGGAAAAAATGAAAAAACTGGGGGGAAAAGATTAATTTTTTTAAAGCTGCTAGCACCCTGAGAACTGCTTTGAAATCTGCCATTTTCTTTTTTACAGTTCTGTATAACGTGGCTGCAACATAGAAAGAGACAGAAAATATGGTGTTATCGTGCAAAAGCCAACTTCGCATTATTTTTCTTTCCATATGTTTTTCAGTGCATTAAATATTTAAAACAGTGTCATCACTCTTCAAAAATGAATATACCTGTCAACCCACCCCTGTTAGTCCTTTAAGTCTCAGTCTTTCTCGTACTTTGAGGAGTCCCGAATTCTGTAGCAGAAGAATCTTTTTGAAATAAGAGGAGGGCTGACTGAACAAAGCGTGTGAAAGGGCAACGTCCCCTTTCCCCAAATAAATCAGACGAGATCTGATTTTTCTCATGTCTACTTAGTTTGAACCGAGTGAACCAGGTTCCTGGTTCCCGAAGTTCACGACCTCTCTGCTGAGGGGAGAACAAGCCGATAACAAAACTAAAGACCTTGGGCTGTAGGACAGGTCAGCGAAGCCTCGAGTCAAACAAAAACCAGGAGCAGGGGTGATAGTAACATCGGCGGGGATGCTACAACATGGGCTGACAGATCCATGGCTGCACTCGGTGCCGTGTAGGTCTCTCCTCTCCCCCCTTTGGGAATGTTTGCAATAGCAACTGTGAAGATTTTCCATCATTCTGAGCCACAATTATCCTGGATCGACTCGTGTGCATTATATACGTCTTGCTGGGTTCCAACTTCAGCAGTTCTATTTGGTTCCGACTGTGGTAGCCATGGTTACAACCACTCAAAAGTAATCTCCACTTTTGAAAAAAATATGACCTTAATGTGTTTTTGTGAAAGTAAGAAAGCACAAAGACTTCCCAAGTATCCGTATTTGTTAAATTCCAAATTGCCTTTCTAAAAATATGGTCATGAACTCCTTGGGAATTAGAAAGAAGAAATCTATTTCAGAAAGCACATTCTAAAGCAATTTTATGCTGAAACGACTCCTAAAATTCTGGCCTTTTGTTCTTTGTCATGGAGGCATAAGGAAAGAGAAGCCAGTGATCATCCTTAGGTTACAGCAATCAGAATAAAGAACGTTTGCTGATCTTCCTTCTGCTTGAGCTTTTACTGACTTTAATGGAACTCAGCATCTCTCTTCACTTGCAAATTCAAGGACCAACGTCTTTTCCAGTTATGCCGTTGTACTCTGTGGAGCTAGTTAACAGATGATTTGTTTAAGACTCTTCTAGCTCTAATGGCAGATTCAGATATGGTTTAGATGTTTTTAATCTTTTAATTCTTGCTTGCCTCCAAATTTGGAAATGATTAAATAGCCTAAGAATCAGAAACAAAGTGAATGTCACTGGTATAATAGCTATCGTTTATTTAAAAAAAAAAGTTTAGTATTTTGAGCTTATTTTTCTATTAAAACTGGGCTTGAGATTTGGCAGGAGTTGTCCAAAGCCATTTGTAGTTGTGGAACCTGTTCTCTCTTACAGAATAGATTCATAGAATAATTTTGGTTGGAAAAGACCTTTAATATCATCAACTCCAACCACTGACTCGTTGCATTCTGCATTGCTTGCTGTACTCCATGGTCGTAAACAGCAGGAGTTGTGCTCCTACTAATTACACTACGTATTTATAAGATAATCGTAACTATTTTTGCCACTTTGACTGAAATCCCCACATGTAGAAATAATGTCAGCAATGCTAAAGAAATATATTTGAATAAATCAGATTTCAAAGACATTCATGTTCATCTATCTGTTATCTTCACAACCCCACACAAGGACCTCCCCCCATCTCATTTCTTATTTTACATATTTTTGACAGCATATGAAATGTCCTGAAATTTCAAATGGACTGATTTACTTTGTTCCCAGCTATATTTCAAGAAATTTGTTGTCTGTAGATAGTTTTACGGTGTAAGCTGATGTTGTCAGAGAAACGTAATTCATTAATGAATTGAGAAAAATTTAAAAGCCATTAAATCAGAAGGCAGCATGTTGCATTGTCATGATCTCTAACGACATGGGACATCTATGCATCTGTGGTAATTAGATGAGAAGTTTTGTGATGAAAGAATACCTTCACTGGAGCCTTTCCTGCAGTACTGAATTCCTTCCAAAGTGAGGGGTATGGAGGAAGCCCTCAGTCTTTAGACGTATAGAAAAGAATTTTAAAAATACCGCCTGGGTAGCTCAGTGCTGTATAGTCACCTGTGAGTTGCATTTTAGAGTATCTTTAAAGTATTTTCTTCATATAGTACTACTGTTGAGCCTTTGCTAATACCATGTATGGATGTGAAAGGGAAATTTGCACACGTAATTGGTACGAGAGATCTCAAATGAAGTTATCATCTGTGCTTTTCTAGACGAGGGGTGTTCAGCTAAGAGTGCGAAATTCACTTTCATACCCCTGCGTACTTAACAATGTACCAGGATAATTAATTAGTGGAGGTCTTTATCACCCTCGACATTTTATTGTCATTATCTAGAGTGGCTATTATTAAATGCAGAATGTTGGTGAAAGAGCAAATATTTCTAATGCTAGAATCTAGTCACACAGAGAGGAAAAAAAAAAAGAGATCAAAGCAAATAGTTTGAACGGGTCATCCCTGATGAAATTTGCCCATGATACCAAACTAAGTGGGGAAGTGGACACTTGGGAAGTGAGGGCCACCCTGAAGGAAGACCTGAACAGGCTAGAAGAGTGGGCTAACCAGAACCTGATAAAGTTCAGCAAGGGCAGGTTTAAGGTCTTGCGACTGGGAACTCATAATCCAGGAGTGCAGCAGAGGCTGGGATCTACCCAGCTGGAGAGCAGCTCTGTGGAAAGGGACCTCGGGGTGCTGGTGGACCACAAGCTCAATACGAGTGAACAGTGTGCTGCTGCAGCGAAGAAAGAAAACGGGATGCTGGTTTGCATCAACAAAAGCATCTCCAGCAGAGATAAAGAGTCACTATCCCACTCTGCTCAGCACTGGTCATGTCATCCCTGGAACACTGTGTTAGATTTTGGTCCCTGCTGTACAAAAAAGTTGGGGGTGGGCTGGAGAGGGTCCAGAGAAGGGCCACAAAGATGATGCAAGGACTGGGAAGCTGCCATGTGAGGGAAGGTTGAGAGTACTGGTTTGTTCGGCCTTGAGAAAAAGTGGCTTAGGGGACAGCGTATCACCATGTTCCAGTGTTTAAAGGGTGGCTGCAAAGAAGATGGAGATGCCCTTTTCTACAAGGAGTCACATGGGAAAGACGAGGGGTGATGGGTACAAGTTACTCCTGGGCAGATTTTGGACATAATTTTTCACAACAGGAACAACCAGCCACTGGAATCATCTCCCCAGGGCAGTGGTGGAGGCCCCAACATTGGACACGTTTAAGATTCAGCTGGACAAGGTGCTGGGCCAGCTTGTCTAGACCTGGCTTTTGCCAAGAAAGGTTGGGCCAGATGATCCTTGAGGTCCTTCCAGCCTGGTGTTCTGTGATCCTGTGAAAGCTTTTTGCAAACATATGTACATATATACACATACATGCCTGCCCTGCATGTATATAGAGGTATTACTCTGGTGAGTTCCAAAAATATCTTAGTTAAAAATAAATAAATCCAACATGTCCAGTCAAGGATTTGTTTTAAGCAGAAATTATAGCTCCCAGGACATTTTAATTTTGTTTTCGTACTACAAAGAGAGGCCTTTGTTTGCACTCAGGAAGAGCACCTGTGGAATCTTTAAACATTTTCAGGCACGTTTTAAAAGCTCATCCTTGTGGTAAAGATTTAATCTATCAAAGTGGTATAAATAATGTAGACATAGCCTTAGGTGTCACTTCTTCCCCTTGCAGGTCGGAAGATAACAGAAGGATCGCTCTGCTGCATTTTAAAATACTGCTCAGGCGGAGCAGTGACAGGATCTTGGGCTATCCTTGAATTATAGGCGCCTAACTATTTATTACCGATTATTTATAAGGTCCAAAACCACACGTACAAACCACCGGGCTTCTGACCAAGATACAAACATAACTAGCAAGACAGTGTCTTATTAAAAGCCAAAAAAGTCACACACCTACCTCTAAAGGTTTTGCTTTTCAAGTAATTAAAAAGTACTCGGCAGAGGTTAGTTGATTTATGTGCGACAGATGACATACCGCTTGATGAACGTCGCTTGAGAACTAAATCTCTGAGACAAAGCCACCTCTGTTTTGGTAAGGTTTAAGTAAAAAGACCTACAATATACAACACAAATTCTCCCACAGAACTCAAAACTGTCAATGTTTTGCCAAAAGTCTGTTTTCAGAGCGGAGTCCAGCCGAGCAGCCGCAGTTCCTGTAACGTGTCTGCACCAGAGTGAGTTTGCAGTCCCTGCGAGGTCCTCCTGGCCTTTGAGAGGCCATTCATTAGAAGAGAAAATAACTCCAAAACCTTCCTCCCCATTTTCATTAAATCTCTGTATTTTGTACCATGTCTTGAAAGACGTCTTTTGGCTTGGACATTGATGTATTGTGAATTCAGATTAATTTAATTAGTGTAAATTTAATTATTTCATGCAGTACTGTATTTATCATACCGCAGGTTCAGAAAGATGTTTTCTGCTATAGATGTCATGATTGAGAAAGAGGATAATTTATGGGTCAGTGTTTGGTGTGGAAGTACAACCGGTGAAGTGCAATCCATGTCTACAGTCACAACCCATGGGGCACTTCACGAGTAGTTCCCTATACTGGATGCCCTTGTAAAATGTGGCATTTCTTTCCCTCAAATCTGCATGTGTGAAAAGATCGTTTTATAATGTGAAGACCAGAGTTGAAGAAGTCGTATTTATGTGTGGCTGCTTCAAACGTCCTGATTGGCATGAGTACCACGCTCTGTAGGTTTGCCATGGACACATTCAAATGCACGGGCAGGGCTCCTGACATGGGAAAGGAGTTTAAGAAGTGAGCTCAGGGAGCGGTTTGGTTTGCTGGGAATCAGCAGGTTCGTGGGTGCGCTTGGGAGGGGTTGGGGTCTCTGTGTGACAGAGAGAAGCCTTCAAAAGAGGGTGAGATGAAGGGGATAACTGTGCTCTGCAGGTGGTGGCTGTTCGGGCATGTAGAGAGGACCGCTCTCTCCTCCTGAAGTCGCATTGCTAGCCAAAACGAGATCAATGCAAGCTTGATGCTGACACTTCCCCTCATGTCTGAAGGAACTGCAAGCCTAGACTTAACAGACACCTGCTCTTCCTTTAATTTAGCATTTCAAGATAACTAAGCCTGTGAAGGGTGTTGCTGTCATGTCTTGTTTCCATCACATTCCAGGCTGCTGCGTTTGGTTGGAGTGGCAGCTCTGGAGGGTCTGCTCCAGAGTGACAAATGTTTCCAGGAGGAATTTCTGTATCTGAGAAGGTTCGAAAGGTTCAAGGATGTAGTGGTGATTCATAAAATATACAATAGAAACCCAGAATGGTTTGGGTTGGAAGGGACCTTAATGATCATCTAGTTCCAGCCCCCAGCATGAGCAGGGACACCTTCCACAATACATGCAGCTGGAGCTTTTGTCCTTGTGTGATGTTGTACACAAGAGACTTTGGTGCCTGAGCAGCGCAGTGTTAAACACGCCCAGTTTGTAGTGTAGGAGTTTCCACAAATACTCTCAAAACCCGCGGAATGAAGGTGTGACAGGTCGGAAAGCCATAAAGAATAAGAAGCAATATGCAGCGTAGGGTTGCCATCACGCCTTCAGCAGGTGCTTCTTAGTCTCTCCTGGAGTTTCAGATTAATTCTTTGAAAGCTTTCAGCCGGATCACCAGTGGTGTAGAAAGATGTACAAGGGAAACGGGAAAGAGAACAGAAAACCCAGTGATTTTTCTGCTTCCACAACTGTGTTTGAGAAAGAAAACAACTGTTCTGCAGCTTATTGGGAGCATCCGTTGTTGAGGGACACGGCACAGCTGGAGGTGCGGTGAAACACCGCGTGAACTACCTTCTGCCTTGGGGTGCATCACTCCCCTGCATTGCCCTGGCAGGCTCTTCGTGGTGTGTAAGGCAAGCAAAACAAGGGTGGAGAGAGAAATTCTGCTGGACCGGGCAGTCCTGTGTGGTGGGAGACAGCCTTCAGCCCTGGTGCTTTGTGCTGCTGAAGAAGTGCCATGTCCCACCTGGGCATGAAATGTGACCTTTTCTGTATTCTGGGCATCGCGCAGAAGCATTTGTATGCGTAATGTAAGTGGCTTAAATTTATTACAGGTCTGGCTGCAATTACCGGAGTTGATCTTAACTGCGCCATCGGCAAACACAAGTCAGTAAGATGTTATTCCATCAGCTAGGCAAAAACCCAGCGCGAGGAGCGTTTGCTCAAAGATGTAGAAGAGCTGGAAATATCTGTAAGCATTAGGGTAAAAGATTGGGTGATTTGGGGGTGTTAAAAGCGTGGCAGTACTTAAATAGAAAGTTGTAGATTAAAGAAAATAGCAGAGAAATGTCCGCGGCCCGAGCTGATGCAACACAAACGTTTCAGTATCAAAGCCTATGGTCAGCAACGTCCTGATCCTTGGCGTCATGTCCACCCCCAGGGTGCTCCTGGGGTGACATGTACCCCTTTAGGGTGTGAGTCCATGAAAGTTGTGTCCTTTAGCTCCCATGGATTTATCTAGCCATACAAGCAGTGTATCTCATCTCTGTCTGTGAACATTAGTCTTAACTTGGCTCCTGGTTTTTACTGGTGAAGTTGAAAAGTTCACGGGTTCCTGTCTTTTCACGCAACTTTTCTATAATGGAAGCCCCCACTGGCTCCAGACTTTGCATGTGTTTTAGCTACCGGATCTGTGGAGATGAAAAACTTTTATAACCCTGGAAAGTAATCCCTGTTAAACCTTATAATTCCTGCAAAGTTTTCTAATTCCTGCAAACTTCTCTAACTCTCCTTTGGTTTCATGTGCCAAGGATTGAATTTTTGAGAGAAAGGTATTAAAAACTGGGGGGGAAAAAAATGTTAGCTATATTCAGTTTCAGGTACAAAAATTAATTAGCCAAAGAATTTCAATTTTAGTACGGGCAAGTCATACTAAATTAGCTTTCCTGTGGGAAAAAGGAAAGTTCAATTAAAACAAAAGACCTGTGTGGAAGAGAATCTGCAAACTATTTCAAGTTCAGTTTTCAGATCGGTGACAAATTAACAGGGATATTAAGATTTTATTCGGGTCTGCATTTAAGGAACCCTAACTATACCAGTGTGCAAAAGATAAATAGAGTCAGTTCTGCACAGCTTCTGGTATAAAAACTAATAGGATGGAAAATTACTATGAAGTAGGAAAAGTGTCTTGATATTAGATAATTAACCCTGCTTAGTCGAAGTTCTGTAACAGTTGACTGACGACAAGGATATTCACTGTCTATAACCTGAGAGCAAAGTCTCGTTCTCTACTTGGCTTGACAGAAGTGATTTAAAACCAGCCAAGATAATAGAAAGGACTGTGCCACAACGGTCCTTTGAGAAGGACTTGCTCATATCCTCATTGCCCATTTCAATGCTCTTTCTTACTCTCCTTCCCCACTTCTGCTTTATTTTTTGTGCTTTGGCTATTTCTCCTAATTTCTTGCGGTTTTATAGTGCCCAGATGCTGTTCAGAGCCCATCTCAACCCAGTGTTTTACACAACCTACCCAGATTCATCTCGTCTAGCCTGGAGCACTTATGAAGAACCTAAATTCATAGTGGTTTTGGTCCTGACTTCTTCTGTGAAGGCAAATGAATAATTTCTGAGGTTCCTATAGCCTAATCTAGTCCTTACAGTCTAAAAACTTAGCAAAATTTTAAACTAGCTCATTTGGTCTGGGCTAAGTTGCCTTCCCACCTGGGCCCCTCGGTTAGGAGCCTGACCTCAGGTGGATGAAGTCAATGTATTTGCAAGATTGTTTGGTGAAGACAAGGTTTTGAGAAGCACCTGGGAGCTTCTCATTGAAGGTCAGAGGCAATCTTATTTAGCTTGATGAAATGACAGGCTGGGCTGGTATAAGCGAGTGCAGGAGATCAATGGCAGAGTCTGGAGGACAGTAGGGAAGTCCCTTTTTTTTTCTTCTCTAATGATCTGCAGTAACATACTGGAGCCTGTCCTGATGTGAGTGTGCTCTCTCTGGCTGCATATTCTAGCATGCAGGTAACAGTTGCTTTAATTTTATATATGAAATTAGATAAGAATCTAAGAAATGATCTACTGGGACAGGCCAGTGTCCATCTAGGCTCAGCCTCCTGTCTCTGAAAGTGCCGTAGGAGATGATAGTTAGGGAGAACAAAGTCTGCCAAAGCTGTTAGAAGGAATAAGCAGTTAAAGTACTGAGGTTGAGCTGACTTTTTCACTGACTTTTTTTTCCCCTAGGTGCAGGATGTCAGGAGGACATCAGCAGTTCAATCTGATAGCAGGTTTCTTTTTGGAGCTGGTGAGTCCCTCTTATTTTTGACTTAATTTGGAATAATTGTTATGACTTCTGAGGGCTTCAATACCTAATTGTGTTACTGTAGTTTAACCAATTTCTGCACTTCACCTTCTGTTTGGCTAAGAGCCCATGCAGGGACTTACTTTGGTTTGGGCAATATGTGTTGGTTCATGAAGCCACAGAAATCCTCTTGCTTGCATGAATCAATGAAAAACAGTGCTGGGCTGGTTGTATTGCACTTTGAAGACAGCGACGGAGTTCTAGGTGTTGGATGTGTTAGCTACTATCTTTGTTGTATCCCCATAATCAGGTAGATGGATGGGCAGGTGGCTGGATAAAAGGAAAGCCTTCACTTGGCTTAGAAGAAAACGAAAACATTTCAAACATAGGTTTGGCTTTGAAAGTTATAACAGTAGGTGGAAGAGTAATAGGTCACCTTTGGGCTCCAGCAGGTAATCTGTGGTGGAGGCAATGCTGAAAGCATATGCCGGGGTGCGATGGTGGACAGGCACTGATGATGCTGAGCTTGCCGGCTCTCTGTGAATGTCTGGTGAGCACCAGAAGGTCCCGGTGCAAACTTCACTGCCACGATATGGTGGTCCCCGTATTGTCACGGGTTGCTGCAAGCTGAACCCTGGTTCATCTCTCTGTGGCACAATGAAGAGTACTGAGGCTGTGGAGGAATAGCAATGTATGTGTTGTGCGGTGTCAGCTAATGAGGATGGGTCATTCCCTCCACTGCAGAGCCTCACCTCCAAGGAGATAAAGGATGAGGACAGGGAATCCGTTCTGGGAAACTATAAAGGACAAGACAGCAAGAAAGGGAATGCCAAAAGGAAATGGGGAACATTGACAAAATAATGAAAGGGATTTTCTAAGAGTGATTCTCTTGATCAGTCTGTATGTGCTGCTTTCTCTGATAGCTCTCAGACTCAGTACTCCGGATAGTTAGAGAAATTAGTAATTCAAAGTACTGTAAGAAGGCCCTTGGCTCGGAGCAAGGCACAGGCTTTTGTGGAGACCTCGTTTACCCCAAGCATGATTGGAGCCTTCCCTGGTTTTAGCACGGCTGAGCCTAAATTAACATTCCATTTTTGCTGCTTTGCAGACACAATCTATCTGCAACGTGATATTTATCCGTACAGCTGGCAGCTGCGGTGTCAAGTGCTACAGATAGATGAGACCATTACTCCGATACAAATATTTTCTCTTTCCACATTCGCTCTTTGAAGCAACCACACACAACAAAGTTTGCAGCAAAACTGTACGGGACGGGAGTCCAAATTCCTCCTCCTCTCTCTCCTATAGGGGAATTTGGCCTATATATAGTCCAGAGATAAGGAGGGTAAGTGGATAGTTCCTGTTTTACTGGGTGGGTTAAAAAAGCAACTTCCACTTGCGAGTAACTAACAAAAAGTAGGTTTGAAGTATTTAGCACTCTGTTGAAGTAAGTATTTAGCACTCCCGTTTGCATAATACAACAATTAATATGGATTCGTTGTTAAGAATAATCCTCAGCAAGAACAAATCACTCACAAATGAAAACCTCCTCTAAAAGAAAAATCTCTTATCTGACAAACTCCTGAATTTATTAATACTTGGATGTTGAAAGATCACAACAGAGCTGGAACAAAAGAGAGAAGTCTACTGCCTGTAAAAGAGAAAGTCTTTCAAATGTGCCTGGCAGAGGGTATTCCAGGTTTGCTGTCTTGAGCATTTTTACCTTATCCTTCAGGCTGCTGTCACGTTCTGTAGGAAACAAAAGGCCTCAGACTTGAAAGCGGGAGGTACAGCTAATTGGCTGATGTCGTCTTTGCGCGAGGGCAGGAAACTGATAGGAATCAAATCTGTCTCCTTCCATTTTGGTCATGAGTTTGTGTGTTAACAAGGTACTTCAAGCGTTTGGGGGTGAAGTTTGAGATGAGGACATGGGAGTTTATGCTCAAAGGAGCAGCTTGTGCTCAGGGCTGGGCTGGGGAGCAGGCGCTGAGCTGGTTGAGAGGGTCTGGGGGAGGAGGACTGGAGAAGCTCATGGAGGGCGCAGCAAGGGAGGCATATGGTGCAGAGTTATAGGTGGACCAAGGTTTCTTCAAACAGCTGGAGGAAGCCTCATAATTCCTGTGGGGGACTTTAACCATCTTCTGTAAAGGCAACTGGTTCGGGTGGAAGCAATGTAGGAGGTTTCTGGAGGGTGTTAGGGACAATTGATTGATGTGGCCCCTGGACAGGTTGCTTAGGGGAGGTGCTCTACTGGATCTGCTGGTGAAGAATGAGGAGCTGGCTGGGGGTGTGCAGATCAGCGGCAGCCCTGGCTGCAGCAACCTTGGGATAATAGCGTGTAAAATGCTGTGGGAAGGGAGGAAGGGGCTGAGGCCTCGAGTGACTTGATCTGGCTTTGAAGTTGGCTCTGTTTGGAGCAGGTGCTTGGACCAGAGGCCTCCAGAGACCTTACAGATGGGGTTATTCTATGGGTCTCTGGTTTCTTGGTTCTGTAGCAAAATGGGAAATGACTACAGTTTTATTTTATGAGGTCAGAATCTTTGTCCTGTGGATTTCCTGCAGTATTAGATGATTTGCAAAGCTGTCTTTTCCTAATGCTTTCTTTGTGCTGTTCTCTGATTACAGCCTTCTTGGAAATCACACTGAATTTTGGTTTAGGTTCTTTATCACAAAGGAAAGGAAATGTATAAAGCAAAATATGACACATAGGCAGCTCTTCTTCTGACTTGACTTTTAGTCCTAATAGTGTCTTCTAAGGTATGAATTTTCTTTTACTGATATTAGCCTGTTTCTGTTGAACAGTCGAAACACAAAGTAAATGAAATTTCATCTCCATGATGATTGGAGATGTACTTATTTTGAACCTTATGTGAAATAGCTGACTATAATTTTAAAGCATTAAAATAATTTACTAGCCTTATTGAACAGTACTAAAATAGAAATGTCTTTCAATTTTCTTAGTATTTTTCTCTTTAATACCTTTTTTCCTCTTGTCTTTCAATACAGACTCAAGTTAAGGTTCTTGCTCAGTTTCTCCCACACTTGTGTAAAGTTACAGTGGTTGTTCTGCAAATATCACAATTATTTGCTTATAAGAAATAGGTCAGTTTATTAAACAAACAAACAAAACCCCCCACTACTGTTGTCTACTTTTAGTAAGAATGTGTTTTACTGAGTTATATTGGCCAAACTTTGATCCAGCTGCATTGCTCTCAGGGGTTTCTTTGTTGTTGTGCAAAGAGTATTACTTGTACTTTAATGATGTGCTTGGGATGGCAGATACCTACATCCAGGTTACTGGTTTGGGTTCTAGATGATTTCCTAAGAGCTGGAATTCTTATAAGCCATCAGGTAAGCTTATATCTAGCCTTGGCAATTGTATGTCCCTACCAGCTTTCATGGTCTCTGGGAATTGTGGAGATACATGGATTCGGCTGAAACCTTTATAACTCACGTTGGAGTTTAGATTGTACTCCAATTTTGTCCAGAGGAAATATTCAACTTTCTTCTGTACTCCCTCTAGTGTTTAACATACTGCATGACTGCAAATAGAAAACAAATACACTTTTGTGTTCCCCAAAACCCAGTGAGAGAATGAATCTTTTCTTTCTTCTTGCTCAACTGCCTTTAGGGGTTGCTCTCATGGGACTCGCAATTCTGTTTGAGCCGATGGCAAACGAGTGCTGTGTGTGTCCAGATGTGTTTGAAAAATGGGAGTTAAATTGGCCTTTAAATGTAAAATTGTTTCAAAATTTGCCAAATAGAAAATAGGGATGAGAAAAAGCCTTTGCTGTCGGTTGGTCCCTCATAATTAGTCAAAATTATGGGTATCTAAATTAATCATTTATTCAAACATATATTTGTTGCAGTTAGATTTAAACTGGTGCTGGAAAGAAAGACCTGGATGAAAGCAACTTGGATTTTTCAGTTACATAAAACTCTGAAAGGCTCTTACAAATTGCTTCTGTGTGGGAGGCAGCTTGCTGCAAAGCTGTCACTTGAAACTTTATCAATCAGAAGACAGAGCCGTTTTTAATTATGCAGATTTTTCAAAGTAAAATAACTTTTTCTCGCATGAAAATGTAGAACAGAGTCAGGTGAGATCTGGAAGAATCGGAAAGATTTAGAAGAGTTTGCTAGGCTTAATTGAAAAAGCGTGAAAAAGCTTGCTCTAATGAAGTATAGCGTGCTTGCAGTGTTGCAGCTTTCTTCTTTAGAAAAGAGAAACCTTTTCTCTCCTTGTACATTGTACGAATTATCGCTAACTTCTAATTAGCTCTCTATCCAGGGAAGGAGTCCATCGCGGCGTATCCCTGCGTCTCTCTACAGTTGTAAAGATCTCCACTCGCTGCATTTTTATGGCCTCATTTTGGAGCCTTGAGTCCTAAAATAATGGGATGTTGTCGAATTTTCTGTCCATCAACAGTCAGCGGGGGCTCTTTGCCAAGTGTCTAATAAATCCTTTCCTTGTGGAAACGGTTTGAAGCTCTCACCAAATAGGTGAAATTGCTGCAGACATCCTGATGTTTGCTTGGAAACCTCAGAACCTCTCAGCTGTGCTTTCTGGTTTGACTGTTACATGAGATGCCATGATGTCATGTCTCCTGTATCTTCAGAGAGAAGGAACAATGAGCTGAATTTTATGCTGCTTTAGCAAGATAGACGATCGGAATGTGAATTAATCATGAACACTCCATTTTGCTAATGTGTTTTGTGAGGGGAGAGAGGAAAAGAGTGTTTCCTTTTGCTCTGTTACTTTTTGGGTTGTTTGACTTCATTAGAAGTGGAGTTTACTGTTTGTTCTCACTCTAAGAATGCATCACTAACGTGTCATGCAGTTATGACTGATACGTTCTCTAAACTCCCTTCTCCAGTGTTGATTGTGCGGCAAAGTTGGCACCGCTACCTGTTGAAATTTGACAAAATTATGACTTCTACCAGGGAGAGGCACTTCTGTGATTTCTGTAACAGAACCAAAGTGCCGTTTTCCCTCTGATTTCTTCTGGCTTTTCCACTGGCTCCCCCTTTTTCTAATTCTGACATCATCTTTCTTAATTTCCTCTCCTTAATTTCCTTAATTTCCTCTCCTCTGGCAGTGTTGTCCTTTTTCTAAGCCTCACGCATGAAGGTTGTCTGAGAAGTCCCACCAGTATTGCCCAGCATGGGGGTGACCCGAAGCTTCTCCCTTTCCCTGTGCACAGCGTAGCTGGTAATAAAAATGATGGATTGCACCTCTCCTTCTCAGGTCCCTTCAAGTGCCGAGGTGACCCAGTGCTCATGCTCGGCTGTATTAGGATAGGGTCACAGGTCCTCACCCTCTGACTCTTTGCAGATTACCTTTCAATGTCATTGTGAACTTGCATTCCCATTTTTGTGTTCTTTTTATGCTTTAGCCAGGGGTCAGCCTTCTGGCAACTTCCCTTCCCCCAGTTGCTTTGTCTTCTCCTTTAGCTCTGTTTTAAATCACGTTGTATTTCTTGATTCAACACCTTCAAGGCTGTGACCTCCTCAGTGAACTTGAAGAATAGGCTCTTCTGTGGATTTTAGTCTCTCCGGGTGACCACTGCTGCCTCTGCTCTCTGGGAGTAGGGCACATCAAAGTCAACTGCCCTATTTTTTGGCATTCAGACTCGATGCCAGAAAAAGAATTGTGGCTGTACCTTTGTGAATTTGTCTCCCAACCCACGAGTTCTTTTAGGTCAATTAAACAAAAGTGCCAACTGCTCTGGACGTGTTCTTTTATCCCTCCATTTCTTAACCCCCTGGCTCAGCAGAAAAAAAAAAATCATGACTGTTGCAAATGTAGCGGCTGGTGTCCAAAGAGATTTTGTAGCCCCAGAGATCACAATCTCTGTCTCTAGCCTTTCTCTTGTGCTCCGAGACCTTTGAGCACAAAGACCTTTCAAGAGAAGCTCATCTGAACGCTGGCTTTATGTTCTCAGGCTGGCAGCAGAAGTCCCTGACTCCATCTATGTAATCGAAGGGAAAGAGAAGCTCTTCAGCATCGACCTGTACCACCCTGAGGCAAAGGAAAACATTTCAGTAATGCCCTGTAGCCCCCTGTGTGGAGCGAGCACATGAAGCTTGTGACCTCTTGATGACTGACTCACTTTATGCATTCGCATCCCTTGGCGCCTTTGGAACAATCACGCTGTTGCAGGAACCATGTTCGCAAACTTCTCTGGATGCCAGTTAGTGGTGTTGGACCTTCCTTACTGCTATTCCCGCTCCGAGATTTGAGGAAGGGATTGGCCTTTGAGCCCATTCTTGGGTTTTCAGGCCAAGCAAGCGCAGCTGGTTTTGCAGTACTTCAGCAGTCCACGTGGAAGCCTAATTCTTCCTTCTTATTTACTTGTCTGTGAATTGTGCTTGGAAATTACCTCAATTTATTTGTAACGAGTTGAGCATCTTGTGATTCATAGGTGTCTTCCCAGTCGTACTGCAGTACATGGTTATTCACATCTAGCAAAGCCTCCAAAATTTATTTTCAAACGGCAGGCTGTGAAGTGGGATTGACAGCTGCTGAAATTCATGGCATTTGTAGTTGTAAAAGAAAATGTACTATTTGAAGTAGCACCTCTCCTGCATTTGGATTATAGGTTATACATACAGAGCGTTTCTGACATGTCTGCGCTACCCCTAATGAAGAAAGAAGAGGGGAATTCAACATTTAAAGATTTGTAACTAAAAGAAGAGCTCTAGAAGTTGGAAAACCTGCTCTTAGAATTTGCTCACCTCATTTAGGAAAATGGGGTGATTTAAAATGCCATTTTGAGATTGACATAAAAATTTGAAGACTGTATCAGCGACTGTTATGTAAATGGTTCTTGAAAAGTCTCTGGATCATTTACTCAGAGGTGTATTTAAAGCAGGAAATGACTTATTCATGCATTGTTTCATGTACTCATACTGCAATTTATTTTTTTTTCCAAGCTACTTGAAAGGAAGCTCAAAGAATTATGAGCGCGTAGAAAACCCCGCGATAAACAAGGGTAGCAGAGTGGGTACGGAGGTGACATGAAAACACAACCTGGGAATAAATACCGAACAAACAACTGATACAACAAAACAGGCTGAATGCAATTGCTGAGCGGAGTTTTGACTTGGGATCTTTTCACTGTGAATGTCAGAAAGTCTTTCAGGAATTTCACTTGAAAACAAAACTAAGGCTTCAAGCAAGGATCTTCTGATGATATGTACCTGTCTTGGGCATTGGTGGAGGGTTAACTCTTGCTTGGGAAAATTCCGGTCTTTTTATAGGGTACTGTGTGCTTCTAATCCTTGACAAATGATTTTTTTTTTTTTTTTTTTTTTGCTGAGAAGGCGAGGTGGTTTTAGTCATGAAAATGACTACAATAAAACATGTCAACAGAATACCAGAGGAGGTACCAAACCAATTTGGTCAGGACATTACTGCTTGTATGGAGGGTAAGATGTTTAGGCCCTTGTTCCTTGGTCCCCTAATGCTTTGTGAGAAGGTCATTGCAGATGAATAACCTGAGCATGGGGAAGCACAGAGACATGAGCTTGGCGAAGGACCGGTTTGGCAAAGCTAATGCTACAAGGTTTGTTTACACTGGCAGGCATTTTGCCTCAATAGGATGCAAGAGAGCTTTTTAATTCCTGAATTTCCTACTCTGTCAGGATCTTGTGCTACTTTGGACACGTGATTTAACCCTTCATTTGATTGTTTTCCGCCTGTAAAGAGCGAATGCTGCTCTCCCTATTATATCGGGCATTAGGAAGGACCAATCTACCAGTAGCTGGGAGCTACTCAGATGCTTCATGAGTGCCTAGATAATAAGCAAGGAGAGACTAATTCAAAGATCCTTTCCAATAACATTATTGCTGACCCCAGGTTCTGCAATAATGTATTTGTGATTTGATTTAGTCTTTCTAGAAATCTTTTAAATATGTCTTTATTGTTTCTGATCTAATTAATCTCTATCCAGTTCTTCAGTTTATCAGGTTCACTCTGTTTACACTATCCACTACCTCACAGACCCGCAAGAGTATTGGAGCACAGAAGAGTTTGGAATATTATATAACTTTGGCTTGCATGGTTCCTATTTTTTTAATACTTTGTTAATTACCATGTTGCTCAGCATTGTCCTAAAAAACGAACTGTGGGAAACGCCAAACCTTCTCCTACCAAAATTCTGTTGGTACAGAAATTTTCACAGATGACCCTGTTTGCAGAATGGGTGGTAATTGCAGGATTTGTGTATCAGGTTCACGTTGGAAGCTGTGTCCGTAACAGAAAAGCACCATGGCAGACGGTCAATTGGCTGATTCTGCTCCTGTGAAATTGTAAGTGAAGTATTAAACTTAACATGGGCTTTTTTAAGCTCAGATTCATTTCTAAGTTTACAGACACAAGCACTGTCTCTAATTGTACACGTAAGCTTAAGTTTGAGTACAATTTTATTCTTTGTTCTCAATTTTTTTTACTGCTTATTAATCATTGCAGGTCAGTTTGACTAGATGGAACATAAAGTCTGGCAAAGGCTAAATGTTGACTGCCATGAAAATATGTCTTTATAGACCAGATGCCCCTCTCTAGAGGGAATAGGCTTTCTTCAGCATGGAGGGTTTCTCAAAAGCTGTAGTCTCCTGCCCTCTAACAGACCAGCTTTGGTGACTAAAGGAGGGTTACGTAGCTCAGTATAATCAATAACTTGACTGTGTTTCCTTCAAGAAGCGTGGGCTTCTTCCAGTGTGAGTTTTAATTTGGTACCTTTCATAAATCTGTGCAAATCATACCAGAGCATTAGTCTTCAATGCTTTGGGCTTTTAAACCTGACAGTCTGTGTATGAGCTCCTCTGCGAAAGGATTTGGCCTGGAATGATAGTCCCTAGTAAGGAGGGCTTTGGCTTTGTGCAGATCTGGGAAGATGAGTTCGTTCTGGAGTTAACAACACTGATCCTCGTGGACAAACCCACTGCCATGCCTTCGACTTACAACAAAAATTATTTCCAGAGAGCCTTGGGGCTTGCTGTTGTGGTATTCTCAGTTTTATCTGAGTAAATGACAAGGAAAATATATGAAGATGTCAGAATGACTCCAAAATAGTGATACCTGTGGATACAAATCTGAACGTAACTGCTGCTGGCTACAGCTGCTGTAGTCTAGATAGAGATAGCATTGATAAATTTAATGTAGAACATCTACTCTCGTGTTTTTATTTTAACTTGTGATGCCTAACTCCCTTTTGGAAGTAGAGCTAGAGAAACCTTTGCGGTTTTGTAGTTCATGTTCATTAATGGCTTTTAATTAGTAAAGCAGAGTCAATGTACTTGCTGCTGCCATGGAAGGAGAAATACGGCTCAGACCTCCTTGGCATCGTGCCTCTAATCGTCAAGTCTCTGGACTTGAAGGCAAAGATGAACATCCAGGGTCATGAAAGTGAAAAGGTATCAGAGATTGTTTCTCCCATTTATCTTTGCCAGTTGTACAGGAAAGGCACCTTTGACCTGAAAACTCCTCCTGTAATCGTTAATTGTGCTATACTGGGATGATAACGTATTTCACAGAATAGAGCTGAAAGGCTGAATTCTGAACTCTCAAAGTCCCTGTTTGCTCAGTGCCTCTTCTCTGGGGCCAGTTTAGAAACATCCTTGAAGGAATCCCGTCATTTTTTGCCTCCCTCAGAGCTGTCTCCAATGTGCTCTGGAGGGAAAGGGTGTGCTGAGCCTCTGTAGTTAGTTTTAAACAACGATTTAGGCAATGCAGACACTATGATTGGATTTTATGGTATTCTATGCATGAGCCAAACAAGAGAAATCTTGTGTTTGAAAAATCAGTTTGTGGCGGCAGGAAGAACTTAGTCATGTAACCTCTGATTTTCAGGAGGCAGAAAAGCAAGGAAGAAAATGGTGCTTGGAAAAATAAAGCTTACATCAAGGCACTGTGGTTAAGATTTAATCCTTGTTTTTTAGCAGAGAAAAAATGTGTAATTCAAACACTGAAGGGAGTATGTTTATAAATCTGAATAATAAATCAAGAGAAAAGCACGTGTTTAGGCTCCACAGGGTAATAATCCACACAGTTCATCTCCATGTGATCTACACATGTTAGAGAAATCAAGCAAGGGATAAGAGGTATTAATTGCCCACATAAAAGAGCTTGGGACTGACATCATGCGGGTGGAAGGGACAATCAGAACAGAGACCAGTATCAGAAAAAACACTTTTTTTAAAAAAAAAAAATGCATCTTTCCAGATGTGTTTTGCCATCAGCTGTGTGTTTATCTTTATACATGGCATGGAAAACGCTTTAAAGTGGGAAAAGCGAAATGAAACCAATCCTCCATATCTTGCCTCTCTGTTTAGTCCCCTTAAAAGTGGTAAATGACCATCTTACCCTTCTTGAACGTGGATCGAAGTCTCTTATCTGGTGCCTCCAAACACCTGATTGTCTTTGGTACCTTTTTTCTCTGCTCCCTGTGTGCGAATATCTCGTTAGGCTGGAGATTTGTCAGTGAAACAGATGCTAGCCTGGTCTCCCAGTTACTTGCCTTGTATCCTGAAAGAAAAAGCAATAGATAGGCTGTGAGCTTTCAAATCCCACAAAATTGGATTTTGCCTCAAAGGAAGGAATCTCTCTATTTTATTGGGCGATACCAGTGATCCACTGCTGTGGATTTAATTTGCTGTTCCAAAAGTGAGGCTATGGAAGTGCATGCATTGTAAACATCACCGATTAACAGTTTAATAAAGAACCAAAACTGTGTTTTCCAGTGCCACCATCACTCTGAGCTCCCAGGTGCCGAGCACTTTACAGGCAAAACAAGCCGGATCCCTTATTCTGAGATTTTTGGATTCAGTAGCTCAATCTCGCTGCTATGAAGGAGCCTTTTGTGCACACAATCACGCCTTTCAGGTATTTAGGTATTCAAAGTTACTTCTTTGCAGAAGCATCAAAGATCAGGGCCTAGTGGGACAAGAAGCAGAAGAAAGAGCTCATTGTCAGCAGGTAATAACTCCTTGTCATTCTCTGTGGGAGGCTGCTGGAGGTTAAAACAAATTGGGAGAGATCGTTGCTAAGCACTTGCTATATCATCTCTTGGTTAACCAGCACGCAGGATAGCTGGATTTTAAGATCTCCTCTCCAAAAGGTTTCCAATGTCTGTCCTGCAGCCTTTCGCTGGAAAGTGAAGCTGAATTTACTTAGTCAATTCTCTGAGTGAAATAGATACAGCAAAGTATTAAAAATACAGCACTCTCTGTCCCCCTCTGAGACCCCTCTGGTACATCTTTGTCTTCATATGAACTTTTTTCCATTAGTGTTTCATATTTGTCATGCCATGTTACGCTTGGTCCTATTGCTGTTTAATGTACTGTGGTGTCGTAATTGGATCCTTAACCCACATTTTGCTGTAAATGCCCATTACCCGTATGGGGACGTGAGAGGGGGGACTTCAGGAATGGCAGAGCGGTGATTCCTCATCAATTCATCGTTAGTTGCTCATTATAATGTCTTTGAAAATTGCCTTAAACTCCATTGTGGAGACCTGGAAACTCGTGTCCCAACTTGAAATCTTATCAGAATCCTCTTCTGCGGGTGAAAGCCTGCTGATTTCTCTCCGAAGCCAGGGAGGAGGCTATTTGACATTTGTTTGTTGGCTAATCTGTTTGAGAAATCTTACATAAACTCTGGGAGGGGAGCTGCCAATTTCTGCACGTTGGAGGAGAAATGCTTCCTTATTTGGAGAGGTTTGCTCCTACTCAGAGCCACAAGAGTGGTTTCCAAATGCTTCTGGTATTTGATGACTGTGGCATAACTTTGGAGGTCTTTGTGTGCTTTATATTCCTTCTTTGAGCTCTTTTGAGATCAACTGATGTGAAAGGGTGGCTGTTGGGGAGCGAGTCCTTCAAGCTTTTCTGCCTTTGGAGGGTTTGTGGCAGGAGTGGAGGGGAATGGAGGGAGGGTGGGATTTTTCTTTGCCAATAAACACCTGCAGAAACCCCCAAAACAAACCCACCACCTTCCTTTTAACCGGGACTTTCTTGTTTTGCTGAGAGGAAGATAAGTACAAATTTCTGTGAGACATCAAAGGTGGCTTCTCAGCTTCTGGAAGGAAGCATGGGGTCCTCACCTGCATCATGGGCAGGACATCCATGGCCAACAGCGGCTGGGTCAAGCCCTTTGGTTGGTTGTGGCCTTGCCTGCAAGGTGTGATGGTGCTGCAGTGTGATGCATGTGGTCCCTTGGGACTGCGGACGCTTCAGTGGCCACGAGGGTCACTTCTGCGGTAGTGGTGTGAAGCTGGATTTGGGGGCTCGAGCTGCGCTCGCTTCCACGATAGCTGACCTCCATCAGTGGATCTAGTGCAGAAACATCTGTACGTTAATCACTTCAGTGGGCTACGGCGTTGCTGGCGACGCTGTAACACAGGAGGCTTTGGAAATACGCATCGAAAGACTAACCCCAGGGATTAAAGCGGTTATTTGTGGGGCCTGGCATCTGGGAGAAAGCTGCTTCTGCTAAAGAGTCTCCTTCCTTCTCCTGCAGCCTATATATACAGTCAACACGCCCTCTGCATTACGCTTTCCTCAGTTGACTTGTTTTTTGTCCTCGTATTAGAAGAGCTGTTTGTTTAGAAATGCGTATTACTGTTTCTCTGGCACTTATTGCTAACTGCCAGCTCCGGAGTTGGTTTTACATGTTTAATTTCATTATGTTCGTGAGGCAACGTTGGCAGGAAAGGCACTATAAAAAGCCTTCATTTCATGGAGTGGTACAAACATGTTTTCAGCTGAATTGATGACACTGAATATAAAAACTCTTCTCATTTATGCTTCCCCTTAAGGTTTGTTTAATGAACTAAAGTTTTCCATATTACTTAGAGGTGCAATTCTTCCTACCCATCCAGAAAGGACACAAAACTTAATGCATTTACAGCTGCTGTCTTTTGTAAAATAACCGATTTAGGAACCTTTCTCCGTGAATCTTAGGGTGTTACGGCCATTCCTCCACTCTTTTCTTACTATTTTCCCTTGATCTCTTCTATTGTGGAAAAAAAAAAATGACTCTACATGTGGGAGATCTGAATTTGGAAGCCAGCTATGAAGCTATCTTGACATTTTGATGCAGGTAAAGGTCTACTCTGTGAGGAATCGAGGTGTTTGAGGTACACCAGCCGTTTTGGTCTTCAGGTTGCATGGACATTGCCTGCGAACAAACAGCCCTGTTTCCCCAGTGCAAATAATTTATTGAATTTACATATAAAATTTTTCCCTGGCAGTGGGATAGTATTAATTAAAATGCTCGTTACAACTTATGAGCTGATACTTTGCAGAAGGCACTTCCTTAGGCTATTAACAAGGGCTCTAATGAAAAACGTCTGTTTCCGATGCTATTTCAGACATGGGTGTCTAGAGGCTGGAAGTGGTCCTGTCTAGTGCTGCTCCATCCAGGACTCATCTTAATGCTTAATTAGTTTTCTGGTGAGGCTGCACGGGTATGCCAAGTCATGTAGGGAAACTGGGAAAGTTAAGACGTGCGTAAAGCAGAGCCTGAAGTGGGATAATTTGACCGTGCCGCTTTCCCGTGCACAGGTACTGACATGCAGTTAGTGCTTCATCAAGGGATTGATCTCCCACCCATCATTTCAGCTGACCTATATTTTAATGTAAACATTAAAAACAGTTAGAACAAGGTGTTTCCTAAGAGACCACGTCTATATTCTCACTGTTGTAACTCTTTGTCCTCCAGCGTAGCTCCTTTTTCTACCTCTGGCACTCACGTGTTGGCAGTAGCTTCAGCCAGAATAGCTTCAGTTTGGGCAGAAGTCAATCGTTTACCAAACTTTCTGTACATCTGAAGTGCAGATGGAAATGACAAACATCAGCATGCAGAGCAGATGAGGGTGACCCCAGGCCTGTTTGCATGCACTGATTGGAGGAAGCTGTTGCAGAAGCGTAGGCAGAACTACGGGAGGCTTGTTCAAGAACATGGAGGTTACCATTTCATGTCAATAATGGGTATGGCATCAAGAAGATGCCACATGCCTCACTGAGTATCTGATAGACATAGGAGGCTTTGAACAGAGAGAGTTTTTGAGCCAATGACTTATCAAAGGCTGTCAGAATAATAATTTTTCCCCTGATTTTAGTCAATTGCTGTCTGACAATTGAAAAGCAAGCCTATTCAGAGAGCGTTCACCCACGCTGGTGCCTGATCCTCCGTGCTCTGCAGCCATAGACTTGCAAGCGAAAAGGAAAAGTACACATGTGAAGCACCAAATGGAGGTTGTTAAACATGAACCATATGTGTGATTTAGCGTTGGAACATGGCGAGGTTATGAAACCATTCTTGGAAAAGAAGACAAATACATTTCCTGTACATCAAAATAATTCGTAACAAATAGATGTAGGAAAAGCAAGCTGTAAGACGGGGTGCAGTAAAGATGACAGAGCCCTGAAATCAGCTTACAGCTGGAGCCTATTCCTACTATGATAATGAAGTTCAGGCAGTTGTAGGAGCGTGATTAAGCTTGGGGCGTGATAATAAAGGATTTTAATTTTTTTTTATGGACTTTGTAGTCTCCTGAGCATGAATTGGAAACATACTTCCAGTTCTCACTAACTTTATTGAATCTGAACTCAGCATTACTCAGTAATAATACTGAACTCTGTATTAATGGGTCTCAAATCTGTTAAAGTGTCATGGTTTAGGCTTACCTGCCCAAGTAGTTCTCAAAACTTATGTTGGAACTCAGTATGCAATGCTGGTTTTTTTATTGTATGAGAGGTGGAGGAAAAGCAGATGCCAAAGGCTACCCACAAACCAAATACTGTACAGTGCATAGTCAAATGAAATCTGAACATCAGTGATTACATTTTTAGTAGGATGACTGTTCTGACTGAAATGCAGCAATCTGTCACTTGGCCTTTCTGTGACATTCAGTGTTTCGAAATTACCAGGGAAAGATTGGTTTTTGACATGCTAAATTAACTAAGCTGGAAATCTGAGCTTTATCGTCTCTGCGAATTGCTATGGGGAAAGAGAAGAGTTGTTTGTTTTTTGGATTCTAAGCAGGCTACTCGGACAGCAATTAATAAACTCAAACATATTCTCCAAAAAGGTAATCTTTGGGAGAAGTAGAACTGCTTGACTAAGAGAAACAAGTTTTAATCTGAGCTGCAGCAGTGCAGTGATGGCACTGAACGCTTTCCCTTTAAGTCCAGCAAACCCGTAATTTTATCTGCATGACATTTGTGAAGTCACCCCATTGCATCAGGGCATTGAGTCCCTCCTGGTCAGACTGGGATTGCTCATGTCCACCCTGCAGTGGCTTCTGGGGCAAACCAATATTTACTTTCATTTCCGGGCGAAGGCATTAATTTTGGATCAGGAAATTCTTTGTTACTGTTAATTTTTACTTTTTGCAGGGGGTGAAGACAAGGCCAAGTGAACTGCTGATGTAGAAGGCACATTTTGTAAAGAGAAGGAAGACTTGGCCAACTGACTTGGTAGGTGAAAAATGATTTAGAAGAACAGAAAGAAACTTATGTTCTTGTCCATGAATGATGATGTTTCACTCTTAGTTTTTTGTTTGCTTTTGGTGTGTGTCTTCACGCACCACTTGACCTGAAGATAAATAATGCTTCTCTGAGTACTGTGCAAAATCTGCTGCTATCACGTCCTTACGTTCTATTAAATTGAACAGTGAAACACCGTTAGTAGTTACGTTTCCTTTAGGAAGGGCTACGTTTTTGGTTTTTCCACTTACTTTTCAAAAATGCAATTTTTATTTCTGATACATAAATGATAAATCCATGGAAATAGTGCTGCGTGATGGTAGTGAGACCCTCTCTGTGAAATCAAGGTGATTCAGACCTGAAGTTCTGTTTACTCAAGCAGTCACTATCTATGAACATCAACAAATCTGCTTGGTTTTTTAAGATCTCAGACAGATGTGTAAATGAAATTTCTGGAAACTTTTAATTGGGAGTTAAGTATCTGCAGCACTGGCCTTGTTGTGAAAGATGGATTTCACTGGTATTTATCAATTATTGAGAGTTCTCTGACCTTGGCTTCCTGTTCCTAGGTGTTAGATATGAATCCATAGGCCATATGCTAAGCAAATATTTAGATAAATATTTGGTTAGTCTGTGTGGGAGAATAGAGGGACTTCAGGAGTAACAGGATGAAATTAAGAAAGGATTCCTGTCCATGAGGTCTGTTAGACCTGCTTTCATTTTTCCTGAAGCAGAAAGAGCTGCCAAAGTACGTGAGGTAGAAGAGCAGGTTTAGATGACCCTAATTATTTATTTTTTAGTAGTGATTTCAGACAAAGTGAGGAAATGTAAAGCTGTGCTTGAAAGTGGATGTTTACGTATATACACACAGGGTTATTTTGGCACTACCCAGCACTAGGTGAACAGTGTGGGCAAAGCCCTAATTGCAGCCGTGCATGTGTAATTGTTAATAGAAAATTCTGTGGGCAGCCTGACTTATTGCCAGGCAAATTTAGATGAATGGAAGCATCAGCTACATCATTTTTGACAGTATGTAAGTGCATAAATTAGAGAAGACTTCTTTGCTCATTCATTCCACTGTTGCTTTTGGGAGGCAGCTTCAGGTGGCAATGGCAGTTCATCACCGGTTTATGGAATTTCAGTTTATGGTGCATTGCCTACACTGGGAGTGTGGTGAGGCTGGTTGCATTGCCAAGACTTCAGCATGCCCATCCTCCCTCTGGTAGTCCCATCCTGAGAGCACATGCTGAATTAATAGAAGCAGATGAAGATTAAAGGAAGATAGAATACAGTGTGTGATTTGCGAGCATGTGTATGTACCTACAGGCATATATAAATCTCCTCGGTTCCCTGTTTTCATCCAAGGAGGAGTTTGCAAATAGCTTGGGATGAAACCACAGGAATTCAATGCGATGCTTAGCAGCATCCTCTCCCAAACTATGTGGGCAAGGATGGGCAGCATTACGGAAGATGCCTGCACAGCTCACCTTGCATCCCGAGACCAAGAGGTAGAGACTGAGATGAGGACAATGTATTTAATGGCTAAATGAAAAATATATCTTCTAGGAAACCAAGAAGGTGTTTCTTTGTCAAGTCTTTACTTTTTCCATATCATGTATGGGGAGAAAAAGAGCACACGGCACTGACAGCTTGATCCAACCGCTATAATTAAAAGTGTGTGTGGGGAGGAAAGGAGCCTAGCTGATCTCAGGAAAGCTTTGCTTTCCATTACTTCATGTTTATGCAGTGCTGACTTCAAGACATTTAGTCCCCATAAACACCTAAATGTCTGGAGACCTGCAGCGCTGCTCCTGTGAAGGCATCCTTGGCTTGCCTGGCCTCTGCCTGGAGGTATGAAAGTCCCATTGCCAAGTCTGCTCGCTGCGTGCGTACTGGGGGAAGGCCACAGCACAAGATCGGTAGGTAAGGCAGAGAAGGGCAGGATTTCTTGCTGCTGAACCCAGCTGAAGTGCCCTTTCATCCTTTTATTAATTAGAAAATGTAACGATATGAACAGGCGCGGCACAACGTGTACAGCACATCAGCAAAAAAAGTGAAGAGTAAAGCAGTCGTGTCGCTTTGTCACAAGGATTCGAGCTGTTCTTTTAATTATAGACCAAGTTAGTTAATAAAAGAAAATGAGATCTCTTCTGAGAAGTATACGGTGTACTTTTCCCATTTAATGGTAATTAGTAGGTAGAAGAGTGTGGTGCTTCGCCGTTCTGCCACCCTCCTGTTACACGGTACACGTTTGTATACACCGGCTTAAAGAAGTGAGCAGCTGAAATCAGTGTAGGTGGAAGCTGTGTCTCAGAAGTTTTGTCTTCAAGCCTTTAGATCATATGGCCTTATAAGCAGTGAGAGCGTGAGGACAGATAGATAATAACGTTCCCTAATATTTTGGCTTACTGTGTGAAGACACCTTCTTTAAGCTACTTGTTATAGTTACAGTTTGCAAAACATGTAGAATTAGGTGAAGCTGCTAGAAAATAGATCTAGATCAGGCTTTTGCCAAGAAAGGTTGGACCAGATGATCCTTGATGTCCCTTCCAACATGGAGTTCTGTGATTCTAATATTTCAGGAAGACTCGACAAATTATACATTTTCTTCATGATGATTTTCTCTTTCAAAATACTTCTGTGTAACATGGTTTAATTCCTCTGATCAGCACCATGGTAGCACCTTCCATCACAGGGACTCGCTCTAGTTTCTGGGTCTTGCCCTTTCTGGGCTTGGGACTCTGTGCGGGGGTTGCCCCCAGACTGGGAAGGTGCCACATCTCTGCACCACGTTGTGTCCATCAGGACCTTTGAGGGTTGAGCGCCAATGGTAAATCTTTCTTTCAGTGACTTTGGGCAAACCTTGGCCATCTGTGTGGTGGCAGCGGTAGAATAATATTCAGAAGTTTGTTGCAGAGTCTTCTGCAGTGGAAGCAGAAGGATTGCAGGAAGGCACCGTTACGTGGGTTTCAGATTAAGCACTCGACATCAGGAAGTTCTGGATTTAAGGCCCCGTGACCTTCATGCAGCTCCCTTCTCTGCACGTGGCATGACACCGTCTGTAATCACACCTTCTCCGCGGGAACGCGGCCACATCCACTGCACGTGACGGCAGAAGTGAGAGGAGGCTTAAGATACCAAAGCAAGCTCAATTTGTATAATTTAGATTTGTGATTTAATTATTTTAAGTCTTTCTGTATGCATACAAGCTTTGTGCAGTTTGGAGTCACCAATCACCTTGCCCGCTTTAGCACGTACTTGGTAATGAATTAAGCCGGTAATTAGGGTGGTGGGAGAGATTCGGACTTCCCTATGAATACTGAAAAAATGAAGTTAAAAATGCAGAGAGCTGAAGCTGCCGGAGATGCTGGGCACGGGGGTAGGAGGCGCAGTCGAGGAACAGCTCCTGTGGGGACAGCAGCCGCAGCAGCACAGTCTGTGGGGCAAAATGGGGAAGTTTTATGCCTCATCTCAGATTTCCAGGGCCGGATTTGTTGCCCTCTTTGCTTGTGTCACCCAGCTGCTGCAGGGTTGTGCTTGCCTTGGTTTCAGCCCCTCTAACGTGTGAATTTTTGAGGAGTTGGCTCCCTCGTGTGGTGGCACCACACCGACCTCAGCTCCTGCGTCCTCTTGGGAAAAAGGACCAAATACTGTTCTTTTTGGTTTTTTTTACCACCACAACAGTTTTAACACAGCCATGTAGGGACCTTTTCCACTGCTGGAGAGGCTCGGGAGGAGGGTCACATTGCTGAACTCTTGTATTACTCCGCTGGGCTCAAGGCCATCGTGTCACCCACCACTTACTCTTGAGAAAAGAGGTGCGAACCCACCCGTGAAGTTCGTATCAAAGCACAATTAATGCGTGAAGCTGCTGGGAAACCCCTCTGTTGGGGTCTCAATATCCAGAGTAATTATTTGTGTAGTGCTTTATCGATGGGCAAGGGAGTAATTCAGCTGAGCAGGAAAATCAGCAATAAAATAGAGGTAGTTTTATACAGAATTCTGGGGGATTTCAAGGGTGGGTGATAGTAAGTGTCTCCCCCAAATCTTTTTCACTGAATATAAACTATTCCTGAGGCTCCACATAAGGGTATTTTTTACTTAAGTTGTGGAAGATGGAGTGTGTTATTAGTACAATGTTACAGGGAAATCACTGCTCCTGAAGAGAATCAGTGTCCTCAGAATAGTACAAAATTTTACAGTCAACTACTGCTGCTTACTGAACATTAATTAAATACCTCTCTTTAGAAAAGGAACGTGCTTGAAGGACCTGCATGAGACACAAAGACAAGTGAATTGTCATGATCTCACTTTCTCAGTGTCGTAAGGGAGTTTTATTTTTCATATTTCATAGTGAGAGCTTGATCTTTTCTTCTCATAGGTCTTTTCTGCTTTTGGGAAATTACTGTTTCCTCTCCAGTTTCACAAATATTTAAAATTATATTTACCTGAAAAAAGACTGGACTTGGCACGTTTGTTTAAGACTTTTTAAAAATGCGCTATCAGAGGTGTTTCACTTGCAGATTCAAAGCGTCTTTGTCTCTGTGAACATACCATTAAATAAGCAGCTGTAGATAATTAACAGACCTCCTTTCAATCTGATCTCATTGGGGTATGGCGTTCCAAGCATCATCTTCCTCACGTTTTCCAAAGGCATGCTGTAAAATAGTCAAAATAGAGGCATCTGTCACAAAAGTCATCACACTCCCGAAATATCAGCTGGATGAAGCCAAGTCTGCTCTTTGGGGGCACGGCTGTGCAAAACTAGACCTTCTTGTCTTTCTTGGCCCCATGGCAGGAGGGCTGGAACTAGCTGATCTTTAAGGTCCGTTCCAACCCAAACCATTCTGTGATTCTCCAAGGGGGAAGCCACAAAGAGAACTGCTTTTTATTGGCTCCCTTATGGTTTGCGGGTAAATACAAGGTATTATAATTATTTCTTTCATCTGGTTTTCTGTGTAGTGTCAGAAATTATTGATGGAAGCTGAGCTTGATATGCTGAGATCGGGACGCTTTGTCATCTCCTTTCCTGCACGTGAAAGCGGAGGGAGGCCAGGGAAGAGATGTCGGTACGGCTACAGAGATGGGACCCAGCATCTCTCAGTGGACGAGTGTCCACATGGACCCATCTGTGGTGCGTCGCCTGGGGCCAGGGATCACTCCCAAGACAGATGCCTTTTGCAGCATAGACGTATGTGTTTCTGGTCTATAAAACAAAAAAAAAAAAAGAAAAAAGCCACCGAAACTCTTGTGATTCAGACAGCTGGTCTGGCAGTTGGTGATGTGAAGGCCTATTAAAATATTTATGCTATTTGTTATTTAACTTCGTTCAGTTTTTTTGAAGAATTTGGAAATGGACTGATAAAATAGTGTGAGGTCGCTCTGGTTGGGAGTGACATGTATTGGCAGAAGTCTGGGGGCACTGGCAGCACGGGGGACTAATATTCTGTCTTTCACTCTCCCATAGTCTGGTCGTTTTGTTTTCGTTCTGAGCGAGAGGAGGTGCTGATAAATATGCTGAAAATATTTTCACACTCCTGTTGGGTGGAATTTTGATTCAGTAACTGGTACATGAAGGCCTGGCTTCATGAAAGCTTCTGAGTCAGTGACAAGGCTCCTTCTGACTCAGCCGTAGCGGTGGAAATCAATGTTAAAAATGACACCCCCCACCTTAGGGTTTTGGTGGCTTGTTATTTTAGGTCTTCAGAAAACTCACTGTGCAGGTTTTAATGAGGGATCCAACTTTTAAAACTTCTCAACTGCTTAAACCATGATGCCCCGAACGCGGTTTGGACAAGTTTCAAGTACCATTTAATTGTTTTCCAAGGGAGAACAGCTCTCTTGGAAATACAGAGGGGCTATTTTAATTACAGAGAACTAAACCCCATCTAATTAAGTTTAACATCCTCAGGGAGTGATGATACCAAAACTGCCACCACTTAAAAAATTTACAAAGGTGGGTTTTAAAAGCAAAGGAAGTGAATCCATGTGTGCACTCAAGGCAAAAGCTGAACAAATTGGGTCATCCCCCACGTGCAGGGGAGCCCATGTCGGTTGTGTCCATCCTCGCGCCATACAGGGGAGGAAGCAGCAGGGGAAAAGGGAAAAATTCACCGTGGCATAGCAATCAAAACGGCGTTTTCACAATAATAAAGGCCAAAAGAATGGTCACCAACAACTGCCAAGTTTTGAAACAAGGAAAGAGGAATGGAGAGGATGGAAGAGAGAGAGGGAGGAGAAAAGTCCCCAAATGGCTCCTTTTCCACTTGAAGGAAAAAATTCCTTGAAAATTTATGTAAATTATTTTAAAATAAATTTTAAAATAAAATAAATACATCTAGCAGAACCGCAGATTGATTAGCTACCTGTATAGCGAACTCCAGATACCGGCTTCAGCGAGTTACGTTCAAGGCTTTTGGCTTTTGATAGCTGTGAGTGTTGTGAAAGCTTTAGAACGGAGACCAAGAGATCAATTGTCGTCTGTGTTCAGAGATGGTGATACAGCATGAATAAATGGTGCTAGACACATGGAGATCAAATTAGTAAAGCTCGGTTTCATGTTAACCATCGATAATACTGTGTGAAATTATTTAATTAGTAAAAATCCCTAGATATTCTGGGAAACAAAAAAGGAGCAGGTTGGAAGAGAAGCAATGTCGATGTGGTCAAGGAGATGAGTGAGGGAGTCTCCATGGCTTCATATTGTTATTAGAGCAGGGAGAAAAGAGGCAAGTTTAGTTCTCTGGCAAGCCAGAGTCACATTAGCTCTGTCGTACGTGTGTGGTGAGGTGTCTGTACAGGTGGGTGTCCCTGAGCACGGCAGCCACCTCTCCTGTGCTGCACCAGAGCATCAGCCCTTCCTGACGTCTCCCTCTCCCCAGCATCTCATGTGATGTCTCTGTTTTTCCTAGGCTTTAAGGTTGTTCTTTGCGATTTTATAATTTTTGATGTGTTCCTCCTTTTGGAGAGCTGCTGCTTAGTGGCTAGTCTTTGTTAGAGCTTTTACAGAGAACGCTGTGGTAAGTTGTTAATGAACTCTTTTTTTATTTTTAAGATTGAGAGTTTCTAACTTGTCCTCGCAGAAACCTGTTGCTCAGGCTTGTATGTATTTTCCCTCAGAATATGCGTAGGAGCTTTTTTGGGGTGCTCAGCTGGTTGGTGTGTCTTGCTCTACTACCTGGATTGGGTTAGTTAGACCATATTGTGGAAGAATTGGGAAGGCTGATGGCTAAGCTGGTTAGGGAAAGAATTGCACTTTTTCTCGTGGCATGAAAGAAAACCCTCTGAGCAGCTCAGGGAGCTCCGTACCCTTTCAGTTTTCGTGGTTAAACTGATGTTTGCCTTTGCCAAATGACTGAGGAGACTGAAATGGTGTTGTATTTTCTGTTCACTCTTTAAACAATACCGACTATGCCTGTCTGTGTAAAGCAGCACTATGTGTGTCAGCAATTCTGCTTCAAATTTGCCCATATAAAAGTTGAAAAATTTTTTTCTGATACCATGTGCTGCATAATTCAGTTTAGGATCTGAAAATAAAGCGAGGTTCTTTACAGTACTGTGCACATGCAGGAGTGAAGTAAATCTGTTCCAAGTTCTCATTAAAATAATCTTAGTGTGAAGGAAGAAGGCAGGAGGGCCACAGACAAGCATTTCTGAGGGCAGGGAGGTGTTGTAATGCCCTTGAAAATTAAAGCTGTGCGTATAAACAGCATGTGAAAATTATTAGGGTTCATGTGGGTGCAAAATGTTGATAATTCAAAATGTCTTTAAATAAGTGTATATTAAATCTGCAATAGGAGGTGAAGCTGTGCTTGAAATTGTCTGACCGATTGCTTTTAAGTCTGAAGTTTCATCTTTCCAATCATAATAGCGTGGATAAGGAAAGGGGCAAAAATTAACTGCAGGGGGTTTTTTTACTGTTCAGGAAGACAACAGGCTCTTTATAGTTCTCTGCAGCTTAATTTTTAGGGCCTGAATAAATAGAATTCAATCCACCAACTGATTTGGAGAGGATAATCCATCAATATTTAATTTGGTAAGAAAGAAAAGGCTTTAAAATAATAGAATGTAGTTCATGAATCAGACGCACTGTTGGAATCCGTTGTTAAATGTAGGTGTATAATACCAGTGGCCTCGTGTTTGTTATTTTAATAATTCTAATTAACTTTTGGTAATTGTAGTGGATCTGCTGCCAACTGTCCCGGCTATGATCATTATTCAGGGTTATTATTTTCAGCAGACAGTCACCCCGTGAATATAGGAAGTTTTATGGCGAAGTAAACTTAAATAGCACAAGGAGGTTTTCTTGTTGAAGACAAATGCCTCTTGGTGGACTTCATCACGATCTGTCCGTGCTTAAGAGCTGCTGAGAGATTCCGGCAATCTTTGTGATAATGCAGTAATTGACAAACCCCCTATAAACAGTATGTCACTCTTTCTTCCTGATTAGTGACGATTAGTGAGAGTTGCGTGAAGAACTACAAGCTTTCTCCCTTACAATTATCCTGGTCCTCTTTTTCTCTCTCTTTTTATGGTCTCACACTCCGTTTTTTTATATCGTAGTGGTGGTTGTAATAGTGATAAACTGAGACACTCCAGCCTGAGCTGCTGCAAGCATCTTAGCAGCAGAAAACTCATGCATTTATGCATGCAGGGGTGGACCCTGCACTTACACTGAAGGACACATCATTGCCCAAGAAATCCACTGAAATAAGGAGCTGCTGGTGAAGATGGTCCACAGAACTGAGCTCGTGGTCTCTGTCTTTCCCCCCGGTAGCCTGTACGTCTTCTCTCATGTTGGAGATGGCACTCTGGAGTGTGTCAGCAGTTCTGCTTGTCTGCAGGTTACCCCACGTCGGCTGGGAAAGTGTCATTGGTTGCAGTTTCTCATCAGAGATGTGTGCTCAGTGCAGAAAAGCTGCTGTAACTAGCATTGCATGCTGAGAAGCAGTTTTAAAAACAGTAGATTAAAAAAAACCACAAACTGTTATGATAACCAGAACTCTATTTTCAATTAATTGGAAATTGGCTCTCTATACAAGTTGGAAAGATTTATTTTTCTGCTACAGCAGCTTTTCCATGGGAAAGAACAGTTGCAAACCCAGAAGTTTATGTAAGCTGATTTCATTTCATTAAAAAAAAAAAAATCATTGGAATTTGAGTTATTGGAATTTGAAAAAGGAACTTGTGAGAGTAACTTTGCAATGCTCCTCAGGGTAGATGAGTGAGGGAAACGCCTTGCAGCACCAAGTCCTTCTAGACCTGTTCTCTTGACTTTACCACATTTCTCAAAGGAAGGTGGGTACCCTCCAAAATGTTAGTAGCATCCCCTCAGCTTAACCAGTGAAGGTAAGACTCAGAGAATCACAGACTGGTTTGAGTTGGAATGGGTCTTGACGATCATCTAGTTCCAACCCCCTGCCATGGGCAGGGACACCTTCCACTAGAGCAGGTTGCTCAAAGCCCCGTCCAACCTGGCCTTGGAACAATGTGTTAGAGGTAGAGCAGAGCAGCTGAGATGTCTGGGAGCAATCAAGTCCAAACCGTTGACAAAGACTTGAGGAGAGTTTGAACATTGCAAATATCCGCTGTTAAGACCTGAAGTATGGTGCCGGGAAAAAGAACCAGCACTTTTCTAATAGTTTAATGTGTGACTGGATATAAAGGAGATATATTGTGTATTTTTAATTTGGAAATAGAAAATTTTGTAAGTAAATTGGATTAATCCCAAAAGAGTGGGGATGTAATTTAAGACTCTCAAATGAAAAGGAAACTCTGAATGGATTTACAGATTACAGCTCTTGAGGAAGATGAGTATATGACACCCTGAGTACAAAGTCAGACTGTCATCTGATGAAGTGATTAGCACTGAGGCACAGTGCCCATTAAAGGAATGGCTCATTTCTTATGCTGCCAAGCTAGCTGACTGCTCTTTCTTCAAAGCACATTGTGTTGCTGAGAGAGTTATTGCGCTTATTTAAGCCGCCAGACAATGCTCATCTTCAATTTGCCCACTGGAACATCCATACCATTATTTGGGGCATCTTCAAAGTGTTTCCTTGCTTTTGAGTAGATCATCGAGATAATGTTCTCCCGTTTGATAGTGGCATGCCTCCTGGGTGCCAATGGGAGAAATGAAGCCCCCACCTCCCAGTGGTCTTTTCCTTTCTTCCTACGCCTCACACAAACAAGTGCAAATTCTGGGATAGTGTATAACCTATCGGTTCCTCAAAAGAAATGCATCCTAACCGGTTTTCTCTCATTTTCTGCGTATTCCTACTGCAATTTGGTCTCTTAATTTGTTTTTGCAAATGATTAATTTGATTTCCTGCTGTCAATGAGTGTCTGCCTTTTGGTAGGCTCCAAACATGACTGGCATAATGAAAAGTCTTTCTTGCATTGGAGTTGTAAGTTTTCCTGTTAAGAATGTCCCTGTCTCTAATAACTCAGATCAGATGGCAGATCTTCCTATGTCTTTGCTCGAAGTTGTTACTGATCTTTATCATCAAAGCGAATAAAAAGAATACTTAGGGGGGTACAGCAGAAGTAGAAAAAAAAAATGTGGAAAATCTGGTAAATGGCAAATCCCCGTGCTTTGCTGTGACTCTGTAAGATCCAGACCTTGAACGTGCTGCTATTGACGAAACATTCGTGATCTCCTAGGGGTTTCTTTTGTGGTTGGAAATAGACATGGGTGGATCTCGAGCTTTTATTTTCGTCTTGAACTCCAAATCCTTTTTGTTGTTCAGAAAGCGTCCATATCAGAACTAGAACAGCGTTGTCTTTGGCAGCGACAACCCGCAGTAAAACATTGTGCCCTCAGTCGCTCTAAGGTAGGTGGGAGAGTGGTTCTAAGTGGATGTGCAGATCTCTGGTGTCCAGGTACGATTTGTTTTGGTCTCAGGGTACGTACAGTGAAATGCTGCTGTTCTCTCCCAGCAGCGTAAGGAGCAAACTCGCCCCTGGGATCTGTGCTTGGCCCGAGTATCTAAACCCATCACTGCCCAGTTCACTTCGATTCAAGTCGTCATTTGCTGACAGATGGGAGGCATTCAACGAACGCGGCTCGAACCAGCGAGGTTCTCAAATTTACGGCGGTTCACACTCGACAGTTTATTTTTTATCTACATCTCAATTACATAGTAAGATGTTCTCTTTAAAAACTTGTTTGTTATTAAGATATAAATCTACTTATTTGAGTCATGTAGTGCATGCCAGCGTAATGCAATACAAGAAGATTACAAGCTGATGGTTAGATGTTAATAACAGTAACACAAAACATTAAGGCAAGTGACATTTACATAAGTATCTTGATCTTAATACATGTAATTTACATATGAAAATTTAATCACCATAGAGATAAACAGCTGCAATGTTTAATTAAACTCTCCACACAAAATCAGCCTGCAAGAAGTAGTTTGTCACTGCTAATTTATCACAATTCTCATAAGTATTCTTTAAAATAAAAATGCAAAATAAATGACTCTTATTGATAATTTAACTTCTGGTTACTTTATCGTATTCTCAACAGGCTCTGATGATACAATTACAATATGAAGATTCTAGGCTCATTTTCTCACAATTTAGAAGACAAAACATAAATATATGGAGAACAAATGTATTTGTTTACAGACTTAGGGGTCAGCAGTATGGCAGCACTAGAGTACAATTTAGGCAAATTTAATGCCACGATAAGTTATGTGTAATGAAGGGATGCGAGTCTCTCTCCGTGGGGCTGTTTAAGGAGGAAACAATTATAAGTGAAAATTAATGCCGGCATTATCGCGGAGTTGGAACAGGCTCCTCGCTCACCATCTCGCTGACTAAAACACACATTTTAGAAATCAGAGAGATGCTGACGTTCAGAAGGTATTGAAGCCCAGACTTTGCTTCTTGTGATATGCTTTACAGCAAAACAAAGCGCTCTGTATCTTGAAAGAAACAATTTACATATCTTTCCGGGGATTCTTCAAGAAAATTAAAATGAGAAGGTTGACTGAATCCTCTTCACAGCACTAAGATAGCAATAACAGCCAAAAAAAAAAAGGAGGTTTTTTATAACTTCAAGGCAGGTAGAAATGGAGATCAGATATTCAACATTTAGTACCTCAAAGTACGTATTTTTAGGTGTGAAGTTATATTATATCCCAAGTAGAACAAGCTGTATAACGAGGTTGTGGACCCTGATGAGGGTATCAGATGTGCCTTCTGCATACACTAAGAGTTGCCTGTTTATATATGGACTTACTGGATTTCTTGCACCACGGCAACCCCAGAACACCGTGAAACCTTGGTGTGCGTATGGCAAATTTAACTTACTCTTATGGCCCCATTGAAAAGATGACTCTGGGAAAATGCTATTTTTGCCTTGGGTTTGGATTTTGTTCTATTTATTGCCCGTATCTCTTTTCATGTAAGTTTTGTTTAAGAATGTGGTTATTTAGGGTTGTTTAGATGATATGCGTAAAGATGATACCTGGGTCTCGAAGAGCAAATGGAGTTATTTGGTCCTGGGTTCAAAAATCTTTATTCTCAATTATACACCAATTTAATTAAAGCAAAAACTGGGTTAAATTCAGCTTTATATTCATATATGGACCTTGTAGAAGAACCAAATATAAGGAAACCCCTCATAAGTAGAAATTAGGTCTTGCTATAATGATAAATCAATACCATGCTAGAAAAAAAAAATCAGAATTCCATTTTAAAGCAATGCAAGTTTTCTATTTATTCTGAATTCCCATTTTGCCGTGTAGGTGGAATTAGAAATGAAGAAACCTGAAGTACCATAACCTTCTGCAATTCTCGCGTGTCTAAGAAGCCACATCATCGTTGAGGAAAGGAAGTAATAATGTATAATGCTAATTTGGATTTTTTAACATTTACTCTAGATAGTGTGTTTTTCCAGTTCTCAAATGAAAAAGTATCCTTCAAGACTGACTGCATTTAGGGCTCAATTGGGTGGCCGTTTCTGTTGTGGGCCATGGCAGGAGTGAGCAGATGCTGTGATCTATCTGCTGGTCCCATGGGGGTGCGTTGGACACCCTAAAGAAGTGGCGTGTGATGCCTTTGCTCAGCAACTGGGTCACGCTCTTACCCTCCAGAAATCAGGAAAAAGCTTTTAAGTGGGTACATTAGCAACCATAAAAACCATACCTGGGAGAGAGGCAAAACTTTCCCAGTAAGGGATGTTTCCCTCTGCCAGAACCGTGGAAAGAATAACCTCAATACCAACTTTGACGGGAAGTATTCTCATTGCCAGGCAAATACTGTTTCATCTTTGATTTCGGTGTGGTTATAACATGTTGACAGGCAGCTGATAGTAAGTGGCAATTTCCTGGATCTGCTGCTATTAATTGCTTTGTGTAATAATACATATGGCCATGATTTGAACTAGATCGTAGCATATTGTCACAACTCCCTAGCAATTAAAATTATTGGTAGTCAACAAAACAGAAGCAGCAGAAGGAAGATTTCAAGAAGTAGTTCTGTAATTCCGTAGTTAAGTCACAGATTAGGGCTGCTTGCTGAGATCCATGAGGTCTGTAGGTCCAGAATCTCTCAGTGCTGAGAGAAGAGGTGCTAGTCAGAAATGGAGTTTTGGATATATATATATATATAATTACAGTCAGAAAAATAAGTGCAAGTCTTTACCAAAATATCATTTTAGAGTGCTGTTGTTTTGCAGTCAATAGAAGTGAATATTTCATGTCATCACCTGAGCATGTTCCTAAAAGTTACTTAATTCAGTGATTTGGGATGTTATTAGTTTACTCCTGTTAAGAAAGAGTTGTGTAAAATTAAATACCGTCTTCCTCTTCCGAGTTTTTTTTTTTTTTTTTTTTTTGCTCATAACCCTCCAAAACTCAGAAAAAGGAATAGAGATCTAGATCTAGTCTGTAAGACCTGCTTGCTTGCGGAGCAGCATCTATTACAGTAGGAAAAAAAAGTCCAGTGCTATGTAGAATTCAACTGTAACATTCCCCCCACCCCAATATAATCTGTTTAAATAATTTTTTCCATGCTTTTTTAAACATACCATGATCTCTTGTCTGGATATGTATTTCTTCAAAATTCTCTGTCAGTGCAGGGCAGTGGTGGAGTCCCCATCCCTGGAGGGGTTTCCCAGCCGTGTGGAGGTGGTGCTGAGGGACAGGGGTCAGTGGGGACCTGGCAGTGCTGGGGGAACGGTGGGACTCGAGGAGCCTCAAGGTCTTTTCCAACCTCCACACTTCTGTGATTCTATGTCTATTTTTCTGTTCTGTACAGGTGATTTTGAAGGATGCATTGTGAGGTTCTTCTGCCCTTTAACTATCATCAAGCACTATGGTAATTACATTTTGTGCACACTTTCTGCATACAAGGTATCCTTATACATCCAACCTGACCTGGTTATTTGCAAAGCCTTTATTTAGCTTGGTTATGTATTAGTTTATACATAACGCCTTCTTGGGGTAGGGTGAGGTTTTTTCTATCTGGGGACATATGTCTCCAGGTGGATGGTTGATGGATGTATAGACACACATAGACACTGGGCATCCGGCTCACACATAGTCATGAGGGATTTAGGGCATTCAGCATCCTGCAAAATCCAGTTGCACAAATCCATATATGGTATGATGACCATGTTATGGTATTTTAGTATTATTTTTGGTTGAGGTAATCCTCATGGCCATGCTACAAGGGACTGTGGGAGGTGTGTGTTATCACTGGAGGTGAGGTGTGTCCTCAGCACAGCGTGGGAGAGAACGCCATTTGGCTTTCCAAATGGATTGGTTTTGTTAAGTAGATGCCTGTACAATGTGCTGTAGAAAGACTACACAGGTAGGCTGCTGATTTCCAAATATATCTCTGTGGAAAGTGATACAGGGTTTCCATGATTGCTTCTTGGGGGTGTGAGGGACCTCGCTCCCTCCTACCCACCTCTTCCTTGTTAGCAAGAGCCTGCTACTAGTATTAATGAGCTGTGTGATGCTCCCCATCCATACCATGTGCTGGAAATACCCCTGCAGCTACAGCAGTCTGGGTGGTGATCTCCTGAGGTCACATATACAGCAGGGTCTGGGCTGGACTGACAGACAAACCAACCACTGCTGCCCCTGAGCAGAGCCAGGGGAGTTCAGCAACATCAATGCTGGGCGTCATACTTTGCTTCTGCCTTGGTGCTCAGGCAGCGTGTGGGAAAACGCATCGCTTTGGGAAACCTCCTGAATTGCGTGAGCTAGAGTTGACCATCTATTATCCCATGCTGTCCCCTTGAAATTCAGGTCTCTAACCCACAGCCCCTGGCCAGCATCCTTAGCTATGCTCTGCAGACCCCATGCTGATGTGGGTGAGGCCCCCTCCGTCTGCACTGTCCTTTTGGTCCCATGGCATGCTGTTAAAGAGGCATCTTCATCCTGCTTAAGAGGAGGCTTTATGCTTGCTGTAGATGAATTAACTGCTGTGTTGATTAGATTTACAAAATCTTTTGGGATAAAAGTATTAAGTAAATACAAAATGATTAAAATCTAGCTCTGTACAAAAAACGTAATGTCCCTTGTATCTCCTCTTCTGGCTGGGAAACCAATGACGTTAGTAGAACTGTGGACTAGGAGTCAGGGAGAAGATGATTTTGCTTATGTTTCTTAAGGGACGGAGCAGGACAACTGGACAAAGTCTGAAACAAGTGGACTCTCAAGGACTGACTGACTCCTTTAACTGCGATCTCCATCACACTCAATATAAATCATTGTCACCAACAGTGGAAATGTGTTTCAGCACTAATTAAAAATAAGGCAAGAATCCTTTATTTATTTGCAAAATACACGTAACCTCCTGGTATTAAGTATAGATTTTCTCCTGTGAGAAGTGATCGGTCCCTCGGGAGATCTTTTCTCCCTATCCCTTGATGATGTCAGTGAGTCGTTGATTAGCTGCTGACATATGAAATTATGGGGGATCAGCGAGGTTAATGAAAGGCTTCTCTACCAAGCTGTGCCCATACACTGTCCCCCTCTGTCCTCCTTGGCTTTGGGTTGTATGGTGACCTCGGTGACAAAGTCAAGAGAGAAAATATACACTATGATACCAGTACAGTCTAATCAGTGGTTCTCTGTTAATATCTAATTATTTAATAAAGGGGCGGTGAATTATTTAGAGTTTCTACAAACCAGGGCTGATCTCCGTGGAAGTGCTGTTCAAGTGTCTCTGCAGTATTGTCATTGATTAGCTCTGTCATGTCGAATATATTTTTGCAGGTGTGACTTGCATAGGAAATTCTGTGTTCAGCCTGGTGATGAAGGCAGACAGAGTTTCTCATTGCCGGGAAGAGAAGGGGGTTGTGCTGGAATCACCAGGAGGACAGAATGACTTGTGCGAGTCAAGTGGGTTTGTCCGTGCACTGGGCGGTGGTGGCTGGGAGTCAGCCAGGAGAGCTGGTATTGCCAGCCTGCTGTAACGGCAGTGTTTAATCACTAACTTCTCTGTGCTCCTCCTAAAGATTCTGTAAGACAGTGGTATCTGACAGGGAACTACTGATTTTACAGTTCCCCATCCACAACTTTGTGCTGGTAGACAGGGCTTCCAAGGAGCAGCCTTGCGGTTGCCCTTCTCGAGCGGGTGCTGTCGGGTCAGACCGGGCTTTGGGCTATCTGCTCTCTTCCCCTTTGGCCCGTGCCTGTCATCGCGGTCACTGTGTGCAGCCCGGGTAGCTGAGGGTATTTGTATCTATTAATTTACATCTTCCTCCTCTAAGGATTCAGCTTAGAAAAGATTTTCTGGGTTGGAATGACCTTAACATATGTCACGCGTTCTTCAGAGTGGGCGAAGATTATTTCCATATTAATTACAGTTGCAAAGTTTTTCCTTCCCAGCAATTCCCGTCTGTTCCTTCCTTTCTTTTTATCACACTTCTTCCCTTTTGGGTTTATTCATCTTACTGTGGGGGGGGGGGAGGAAGGAATGGTTGAGAATTTCTTTTACTGAAAGAATTGTTCTTAATATACATTTATTTCAAAATACCTGGGCACATATACCTTCCTCTCCCCAGCTGGGGACGTGGGCTGTGACCGCGTGGGCTCTTCATCCCTTGAATTTCCTGCAAGGACAGCGTGGTCGGTCCCAGACTAACGAGGTGTGTGCTGAAATCTAAGCATTTGTGGAGTCTCATCACATTTAATGTGGCCTCTGTTTTGAAATGAGGAGCATGCAAATGAATTGGCTGCATCGTGAAAGCATCTGACTCACGAGCGCCGAGGGACAAAGTGGGTCTCTGGGGAACAAGGTGGTGGCTCTGGAAAGGTGAAAACAAAAGGAAAGAGAGTAACGCTGACAGGGGAAGAGATGTCATTTCAAAACTTGTTGGAGTTGTTGTTGCCAGACCTTTCCAGGGCAAAGAGAAGGGAAGGGACTGGCTGGGAAGTGGTGAAGCATCAAAGGAACAGTGAAAAACGCTGGGATTTGAGAGAAGCTGAAGGGAGGAGCGAAAACATGCAGGAGCTGCTGCTTAACTCCGGTAGAGCATTTGGGAATCTGGGCTTGTACCTCACTTTGGGCTGAGCCCAGGTTACAAAGCTGAGATTTAGTTTTGAATGTCTAGGAAGGTCTTGGGCTCTAGGAGGAAACCTTATGGGTGAGGAGGGAGGAGGGTGGGAATACTGGCAGAAAGTCTGCTTTCAATTTTGGGACATTAATGTCAGGTTTTAGTGTCTCTGGTCCATGCTGACCCAGGAGCGCTCACTGGGATGGTTGGGAAGTGAGCCCTGAGACCAGGCTTTGGAGCTGGGGTTCCATTTCATCACTCCTGCAGAACGTGAGACAAGGGCTACAGCAGCAACAGGCATGTATTGGGATTATTTTTACAGGCAAGGATGTGGGGATAATTCACCTGGGCTGAAAAAAAATAACTTTATTATGCAATTCTGAGCGTTAAATGTGTGGGTGACAAGGGATGGTACCGTTGGTGTCACAAGTCCCCATTTTTGGGTGTGATTCAGAGTAAGCTATAAATATTTGCTGGGGCCAAAGCAGTTATACAAATGGAAACGCTTCTATTTATCTTTGCTTCTGATTTTATTTTAAAACTGTTGTTCAGCAGCTTCAAAAGTATTTGGCTATGGTTGTATGTGCAACTAAAATGGGCTGGATCCATGGTACTGCTGAGCTCCTGATAAAGACAGTGGTTTTGGCTCAGAGAGGAGTCGTACAGTTGCTCCCTTATTTCTAAATCCATTGCAAAGGCACACTTTGGCTTAGCTGAAGTGCTGGAGTCGTGCACATGCAACCTGGTTTTATCTTTTTATAGGAGGGATAATTTATAAAGTGGAGAAAACGCCTCCTGCAGTTTATGTACGGGCAGGACCTCAGACCATGGAGCAGCGCTACAGAGATGCCACCTGGCAAGTGGGACCGTGGGATGTTAAAAACTGATGTGGCTGCGTGCTTTTGGCTCACTGTTTGCTTCCACGGCACCTTTGTACGTGCGTGAGCTTCGTTTGCAAGTTAAGTTTAGTCGTTTACAATAAACCAGGAGCAAATTTTTTTGCTTGTCCTTTATGATCGAGCCATAAAAGCAGATTTTTATTATTTTCTTTTGAAGTTAAAAGCCTGTGAATAGTGAAGGAAAGGAGGTTTTTAAAACTATCTGACTTCTTCAGCGTCGACGCGCTGTGTATTTGAGTCAGCCCCAGGTTCTGGGGAATATGAGAACACGCTTTTATTTAGATGACTTATCCGTCACCTAAAACAAGTTCCAAATGTCATCAGTTTCAAATGTCTGGTGGTTTTATACCCTTCGGTGCTTGACTGGAGCAATGTGAGGTGGCCCTTTCTTAGTACCGTGGGTTTTCACAGTATCCTGAATTAAGCACATGAGGTGATTTAGGCTTGAAGCTTCTAGGAAAGAGATAATTGTTCTTTTATTATTATAATAGATCAAAATAAAATCAGCTTGCGCTTCTGAAATGGGGACTCTTTTAGCCGGAGACGTGTACAGTAACTCTCTTACAGTGTTATCAAATGGCATAATAAAAAAGCAAAAAGCATCTCATTTTCTAGGCTGTTTATTTTACAGATCCTCTTTGAATTGATAAATACTTATATTCAAATCTGGGATTCTGGAGCATCAGCCACAGAAATGATCCGGTACGTACTGCCTGATCTTAAAAGAGCTAATTTTTGTGTGTGCAAAACTGTACAAATTATTTCGTGCCCATATTTACACAAACAGTTAACTTACAACTGGGGATGCAAAACAAATATTAATGGATGCTAATGGCAGTTAAGCATCTGAAGTGCTGTTTCTGTATGCAAAGACCAGAATAATGATGTTAAGAGTTACTAGAACTCAGTACTTGTGTTACCTGGTGTACAGCTGAAATAATGGCGTATAAGCCTACATAATTCCCTGCACATTTCATTAAAAAATACATCTTTGCTGTATTGTTCTGAAAAAAAAAAACTTATAAAACTTGATATTATCAGAAATCTTTCAGATTATTCTGAAATCCTGTGTTGCTGTTCTTTTTTTTTTTTTTTCATAAATCTGGTGTTCTTTAAGAACTAATTGAAAGCAGAGCTGAAGCACCAGGTCTGGGATTCTCCAGCACGTGCAGAACAGAATGACAGAGGCACCAAGTTTGCAGAGCAGCTCTGGGGGAGCTGAGCATCTCCTGGGGCTTGCCAGGCCCTGAGAAACCCCCTCCAGCAGCAGCCTGGCTCTGCCCGTCGTGTGGTGAAATGCAGAATTTGGAACCCAGGTATGTGGAGCAGTTAAGAAAATACCCCCAAACTCCTGCCTTCATGTAGACATCTCTTAATAGTCCTTTCCCCACTCTCTGTTCAGGCATTTGAAGAGCAGGACGGATCATCTCCCCTCCTGTTTCAGTGCCCACTTGCCATTCTCAGAATGGTGGTTGACTCAAAAAAGTAAAAAAAAATTTCCACAGATTTTGTGCCCCAATTAGCAGTGCTAATTGGGGCACACAAGTAAATTGCACTCTACCCTGTGGAGCTTGTTAGCCAGTCAACCAGATCACTGAGTCACCAAGAGCATGACTGGAACCCCGAGTTCCTATTTAATCAGGTGCAAAATCAGAGGGCCCTGCAGGAAGGACACAGTCCTGCTACTGGGTATCACTGAGAAGCTGCTTGGGGCTTTTCTCATGCCTTTTTTCCCCCTTTTTTTTAAAGGCCAGAGTTTAAAATAAACCCCTGAGTAGCTGGGAAGGAGGCTGCTGGTAGTTCAGCACCACGTGCTAGGGAAGGTGAGGGTTTGCTGGGTGCGGTTAGATCCTTTTCAGAGATATTTTGGTTAAAGAAATACCGTTTCATCTGCGGGCCAGGAGCAAACCCAGCTGGGTGTGGTGACAGTGGGGTGAGCGTGCTGGTTCACCCTTCCTGGCAGTAGGTCTGGAGCCAGGGAATGGACCTGGGCATCATACCTGTGAGGTTGCCTTCAAATATTATAAAGCAGCAAGAAAACCATGACAGAATCGTTTTGGTTGGAAAAGCCCTTTCAGCTCCTTGAGTCCCCCTGTTCCCCCAGCACTGCCAGGTCCCCGCTGACCCCTGTCCCTCAGCACCACCTCCACACGGCTGAGAAACCCCTCCAGGGATGGGGACTCCACCACTGCCCTGGGCAGCCCCAGCGGGGAAGAAATGGTTCCTCAGGGCCAACCTCAACTTCCCCTGGACCAACTTGAGGCTGGTTCCTCTTGTCCTGTTGCTTCTTCTTGGGCAGAAGAGACCAACCCTCCAACCTCCTGTCAGGGAGTTGTCAGAGCCAGAAGGTCTCCCCTGAGCCTCCTTTTCTCCAGGCTCACCAATTTGAGACCAAACATCCAGTGTCTTAGCAAATGCATCATATTTCATTTGTGCATCCAAAACCGGGTGATCGATGTCTCCCAGACGAGGGGAAGGTGAGGAAAGGCATGAGTAGCTGCAGGGCATGGTGACACTTCTGCTCACTGCTTAAAAATGTGCTGTTTGCGGTGAGGGAGCAAATTTTACTGAACCCTGAAGAAGCTGTAGCTTCATACAGGGATGCCCTTGCAGCTACGTGTGCAGCAGTTGTGGCTGTAGACCATTGACCACATCACATGCACAGCGATGAATATATTTCTTTCCAGGTGGGAGAGCAAAGGCTCACTGAGCCTGTAACCTGGTCAGGGCTGAGGAGTGAATGTGGTGATGCAGAATTAAAAATACTGGATTAATTAATTGGATGATACGTTACGTTCTCGAGAGAAAAATGCCACGTCAGTAACCGAAGGCAACACCACTCAACATGATTGTGGCAGCTTTCTGATAAAATCATGTGCTCCTAAGGAGGTGAATATCTGAGTAAGGTTTCAGGGGAGCAGTAGGAGCGGCTGGCAGTGTGTCGAGAAGTATGGCAGTGGTGAAAGTGCAGATATATGTTCTGACACCAAGAGAAAAGCTTTTGCTTGGAGCACCAAATTTGCTCAGAAGTAAAAACTTGGGAACAAGAAACATTTTCAGAAAGAGTTACTCGTCTCAGCCTTACCCAAGGGGCTTAGAGGAGGACAAATCTCCCCAGTAAAACCTCCTTGGCGAAGGCTGGAAGCAAATCTTAATGTGTTTTGGTGGGTTTTGATGTGGTTTTCGCTGTGTCAGGTATCGCGAAAGGCCAAGGGCTGGTACTGTGAGAGGGCAGGGCAGGTGATGCTGCCCATCCCCATCCTGGGGGACAGAGGTCTGAGAACCTGGGCCCATTGGGTTGTGCAGGTGTAAGATTGTGCTCCATATTTTGTGGTGTCTTGGGAGCCACAAGAGTCAATTTAGGTCCGTTCTAATACATGTGGAGAAAGACAACCAGTCTTCTATGGCAGCTGGACAATTATTGTCTTTTAAAATGTGATGAAGTTGGTCAAGCTTTTTCTACTTTTGTTATCTGCACTTTCACTGTCCTCCCTACAGCGCACGTGACCCCCCTGATGGGGAGCTCCTTACACCCTGTGCTTGTGAATGATGGAGCTATTTTCTGCAGTATGCAGCTAAGGGGTGGGCAGCTGTGTCCATTTGAAAAAGTCTTTTTGTGGGGTTGGAATCCATTTTGATATGATGAGGGGAAAATTTGTCATTCATCAGAGTTCCTTCTTTTCCCTCTATCAAGACAGAAAATAAAAATCTTGAAGATGTATTTTAGCTGTAGACATTTTTGCTGCTTGAAGGAAGAAGTGACACAGTCGTTTTTAAAGGGATCATCGATGCACGATCTAAATTCTCTCTGCTTTGACAGTGTGCGATTTTAATGCCCTTTTTCTGCAATGCCTCGAATGAAGCTCTTTGTGCCGAAGTAAATACTGAACGTTCCCCACGCAGCGCTGTGAAGCTCTGCCTGTCCTACCCAGACCGGGCAGCAGGATGGCGCGAGCTGGAGGCGGACTCCCCAGGGTCGCGTGCTGGAGGCTGGTGAAAGCTGTTGTGCCACTTACACAACTGATAACATAGCCGTGAACTTTGGGAAAACATGATTAGTGCTTCGGGGGAGAAATAATTTACGTTTCAGGCTCTTTCAGTTGTGAGCATCCCTGGTTGATTGCTGCTCGTGTTTTAAGGTCTGGAATAGTATTCTGGAATATTATTTATATATTGTAAAAATAAGTTTGAGCTTAATCGTGCCCTGTATGCCATCTCAATTTTTTAGATTTTTAAATTTTCAGCGCTAACTCCCTTGGACTGTTTTCTCCATCTTTAAAGAAGTGGCGGTGTTTTATTACAAGCTGCAACACGTGGCAATAAATACAAGGTGGTAACTAAAGCCATATTTTCCCTAAGATGGGTAAATCCCTTATATATGGCTGGTTAAATATTTTTCGTCTCTCTTCGATATTGTTGTGGCTTGTTATAAATAATTAGATCCACTAGATGGTGGTAAAGACCATCGGCTTTATTCTGCTGTATCAAGGAGGGAAAAAAAAAAAGAGAAAAAAGTTAAAAGCACACTTTAAACCCCAAACTCTGAACTAAATAGACATACCTACCTCTCTGTTGTATATATCAAAGCTGATTGCAAGCATCAGGATGTGGTGATGCTTTTGGGCAGCATTAGTACGCTATGAGGAGCCCTCTGAATTAAATAGCTTTGTCAGGATAAATATTGAGGAAAATGATTATGAATCATTGTGGCAAGTTTTAATACAGATCAGAAACTAAATTAATGCTGCTCTAACTCATGGATCATGACTCTCTTTTTCTTCAGATACAAATGAATAGTAAACAATATTTTGGCAATTTTTAGGTTAATCATGTAGAACTGATTACTCAAGAAGAATGCTATTAATGTTTAGTCTATTTATACCCCACTATGTGACAAATGAAAATTAATGCTGCTGTTTTTAAGATATCAAATGGGTCATGATTTTAAGAAAAATGATTACCCCTAAAGATAACTGATAATGATGGCTAAAGGCAAGGAGCACCAAGCAGCTTAGCAACATTCATAATTCCCCAAACAAATTCTGTGGAAACGCAAATACAGCTTAGGCTGTCTGGTGGCTGAATAGGTGCCACTTGAGCTGTTACTCATTGGGTCTTGTTGTTGTTGCTTTAATGTTCCATGTTAATTATTTGTTAGACATTTCTCGTGAAAACAGACACGATTAATGGTGTCCCAATAGTTAATAACACAAAGCACATTTCTGGAGCTGACTACTGTGTAGTTTTGGTGAAGATGTAATAGTTTATCTTCCACTATCGGTTGTTCTTGTTGGTAAAGAGTGACCAAGTCTGTCTCTCTGGTGCGTATTGAGGAAAAAAAGTTTTGCTAGGATTGGTGGAGGAGATGCGATGAAAATTGCTACAGGCATTTGCAACAAGTGGGGGGATGAGATACACAAGCAAACAAGCAGGGGACAAAGGTTCTTGAGGAAAAGAGAATGCTCTTCCTTCTAGAAAGATGTGTTTTGAATCATGGAGCTGTCTTGAAATTACACTGTACGAAGGAGTTTGGAACAGATATTAAACACATGAATTTATCACACGTGGTATCCTGTTAGATGATGGGGAGAACAGGTAGCCGCCTGCCTCAGGGCAGTACTGAACTCACCAAAGGGCTCTAACTTACTGCACGCATCTCTCCATGCGTGCATGTGAAGCGTTGCTCTACTTTCCCCATAAAATAATTTAAAAAGGTTTTGACCTTTTGCAGAACCAGAAAAAAACCCCTGCCAGCCCAGTGCTTCCTCTGTAGCTCAGCTGTCTTCCGGAGTGATTAATGGGTGCTTCCGAATCCGGGTGCATGAGCTTTCTCATTATGGAGAACATTTCCCTGTTTGTTTTAAATCCCTTTTCACACTTTTAAAAGTCACATCGCATATTGTAGTTTTATCATATGCCTATGATCAGAGCAAAGCCTTATTGATTTTAACAACTTTTTAACCATATATATTTAAAGGAGATTTTTTGGGGGAATTTTTTGGTACTTATGGCTCTTTTAGGATGGAAGACAAACACTCGACTCCTGACTTCCCTGTGTAACAAGTCAGCTGGTATTTGTGCGTCCGTGGAGTGATTGCCTTGCTTCTCCGCTGCTCCATCGGCAGCAGTCCAAACCCAATCTGTATGACATATAGGGCCCATTTCAGCCGTACGAGAGCGCGGCCGTCACCAAGTGGAATATATCAGTAACCGTGCTGGAGCCGACCTTTGCAACCTAAGACATCGGTGATTTGTGGAGGCTTGTTAAAGTTGGTAATCTACATTTCTCATGGCTTACAGCGGCATTTTCACGTTCATTTTTTTTGCGTGCTGACCGGCTCTGGTACCCAACTTGGGCATTTAGAAAGATTAAGATTTTTAAAGGGCTGTGAAGGGGCACTTATGTTGAGAGCAGCACCCAGCTCCCAGTTTCTTTGGAGGATTGTTCCCCAAACGTTTCTCGAACATATGGCCTGCATTGTACCAGTGCTACCTGCCTTGGAAGAGGGTTTTCCTGGATTTGAGGAAAACTGCCTGGGTACCAGTGGGCTGCATGAGTCTGAGGGATGGTTTCCCACCCAGCTCAAAGCAGTGATAAGCTCACCATCTTTCCTCTGCTTGTTTCAGCCAATGGTTTTTATCTCTGCCAGAAACAGGGTTCATTTTGCATGAAAGTCTTTTTCTGAGGTGTTCAAGGTCAATGGAATCGTTCGAGGGGAACCCAGATCGCTTAAAAATTGGTTGTTTACTTGTAGATGGGAGCGGGCTGGCAGACACCTCGATCCAGCTGAAGCCTTAAATGGTCTGTTGTTATAGCATCAGCAAAAAGTTACACTCATTTCTAGGTACATAGGCTTCAGGGAACGCACTCATCACTGCTGCTGATTTGCAGTTTTGGGCTTGGGTTAAGAGATGAGGGTCTCCAGCGTGTGCAAACAGCAGGTGGTTTTCACAGAGTCAATGCTGCTTTTGAACCAGTTTGGGTCCCTGGTGCAGAAAAGTAAGTTTTGAGTTCTCTGATTTCTCGGGAATCTTTGAAAATCAGCTTCTTGAAGGTGTATTATGCTACTCCCTCAAAAATGGAGTGTTCTCTCCATATTTAGCCCTATGCATTTTTTCTGTTTCACTTACTCAAGTTATCTTGATGGCAATGAAAAAAAACCCCAACTTGGTGAATGAGGAAATAGTTGGTCATAATAGCTGTCAGGAAATTTCAGATATTGTTTCATTTGTTCCTAAGTGGCCATAGGGAACAAGCCATAACAGTAAAGGGATTTCAAAACGAAAGTAACATCCAATTTCATTGTCAAATTCTTCCTTTGGAGAATTAAACTCTTTGGTGCTGTAAACATGTGGATTCCTCCAAGACTTGAGATACGGGAGGAATGACTTTGTAGCTTGGCAGAAGAGCTAGTTGAGATACCTGCATTAAACTATGACAGAAGTCCAGTGGAACATCCAATTCAGTTGAGGCAAAGGCACTTTGAAAGGTGATTTTTTTTCCCAGCCTAATATTGGGCTTTGGTCTGCAATACTGTTAAAAACATGAAGATTCCTTCCCAGAAAGTGAAGCCCTCGGAGTGATGGGAAGACAGATAGTTGAAAGACAGAGTGGGAGACCGAGTTTGTTTACAAACAAGAGAGAAATAAGATGTAAGGGTTGCAATTAAGAATTCTCAGAGGCAAGATAAACCCAGCAGATGTGTTGCTGCATGGGGAGGGCAGAAGGTGTCACCGTGAGCTAGAGAAGAGTGACAAGGGACACCCGACCTAGCAGCCCCCAGTGCCCAAGCACGGTGAGACGAGACCTGGGGCCACAGCAGAAGCAAGGCAGGACGTCAGGTACTTGCCCAGCAGAAAAATGAGCAGAAAAATGTAAACACATGAAGATAAAGATGAGATGACATAGGTGAGAGAAAGCTGCTTTGCGCAGGCTGTTGAGTGGTGCAAAGGCAGTCCGAGGCTGCTGGGCAATAAAATGCTTCAAACACCTCTCGTTAGTTGTGTATATGCTGTGAGACAAAGTTTTTTTTATGGTCTTTTATTTCAAAATGCCTTTGCTAAAAGTATAGGGGACATACTCTAAAAGCCAAATCCCATTTAATGGGGTAAATCCCGTAATTTTTTTTGCGTATAAAACCCATCAGATCAGATTCAGCTTTTTTTAAAAGGTGTTTTTATTAGTTTGTGTTTTTTAGTAAATGTCGCAATGGCACATTTTTTCCAGACATATGATCAAGAAACAGTTTCTTGATGGTTTTTCTCTTATAGTGCATACAGGTTTCAGAAGCAGGGTAACTCCTAGAAAGCAGCGTCTGCTCTTCTGATCCTTACAAAGCCTTGAGAAATAACGGAGGTTTTCCGCTTCCAAGAGATTCTTACAAGTTCCAGTTCTCCTACCAAACTTAAGCTGATCACAATTTCTAGAATGAGTCGTACTTCTGAGCTGCTACTGGCAGTGGAGAGAGGCTCCTAAACCCACAGATTATCAGAAGGAGCTTTTGAAAATGGACCTTTGCTGAGCCAGTCTGTCTGTACAGGCTTATTTTGCTCTTAAATATGGTGATAGGAGTCTTGCTTGTATAACTTAACCAGCAAGTACAGATTTTAGTTAGCACTGAACCAGTTAAAAGAAAAACAAAGTATTTTTTTAACCAACTCGGGCTCCACTCAGGCCTAAATTATTATTTTTTCTTCAGAAACGGGCATTTTAATGTGTCACTTTTCAGTTCCAGCTCAATAAACAACCATTTATTTACAATTTTAAAGCAATCTTCAGCCTAGTCAGGTAAGAATTATTTCAAAAGAATAAAAACATTTTCATTTCCCATCACTGCCAAAAATGAAAAGAACATGAGTTATGAGTCTTGCTGTGTTGTCTTAAGTTGATTACTATGGAATGATTAAAAAACTAGCTGTGCTGTCATAGCAGAAGAGTACATTATAAGTGTAATAACAGCTTAGGGATACAATCCATCAATGCCGTACTTGGAAGAAGAAAAAAAGTTGATCTATTTCTTTGGTCATCATTTTCAGCATATTAGATGACAAATAATTGTACATTCATCAATAACAATAGATTAAAGTTGAAATGATTTATTGCTATTACACTGCGGGTATGATGGAGCACTAGGTCACTCAAGCATTGATGGGGTCTGTATTTAATTTTCACGGGTCTCTTAGCAGAAATAATAGACAGAGAGGAAACCACCTGAAACAAGGTAGATCAAAGTTGGTGACAAGTGATTTGTAGGTTTGTTCTTTGGGAGTGGCGGGCTGGAGGTGGAAGTCTTCTGCTTGGCACTCTGAACTGCTGAGTCAGGCGGTTCCTCACATCCTTGCTCAGCCGAGCAGCCTCAGAAGAAAACCTTGAATGCTGTTTCAAGGGTCAGGCCAGTTAATGGGGAGAAAATTATTGCAAAACTTTTCTAATGTGAAAATTCTTCTCTGAAGCATTTTTATTTACTCTTAAAATAACATAGAAGGCAAACCAGCGTCATTTTTCAAAGATGTGAGTGGCGCCTCTTAGCAACCAGAGAACATTAATTTGGAGTGGGCCAACACCAGCTTTTACAGTCAAACCTAGTTATTTTTCTGAAGTCACAGATCTTTGAGTACAAATCTGGCAATAACGGTGCGAAATCCTCTCCTGCACAGAGTGTCTACCAGAGCAGACCTACTCAAAAGGTTTCTGCTGACGTGTTTTGAACTGGAGTTCACCACTTCATCAGCAACCGCGTAGGAATGGTTGGGGTTTGGTGACTGTGCGACAGCCCCTGGTTTCCCACCTGCTGGCACAGCTGCCTGTACCGTGTCTATTTTTGTGGAGTTACAGGCTCAAAAGCGGGCAAACATCTCGATTGCCTCTTATTGAAGACCTCGGAGCTTCCAGCATCCATCGCTCCAAGAAAATCCATAGAAGATAAATCGTTCCTGGCTACCCCTCAGTTGCAGGTTTTACAATACAACAGTGAGATTTCAGTGGAGGAAAATTTTTTCTAAACCCTTAGATATTGATGCAATTGTCATGAAACTGAAACTCTGCTTAGAAGGTGGTTTTAAAGTCAGCTTAAGTTTAAAACTATTTCTGCTATTATATTGATTTTATGACGAGGCACCTTTTGTTGTTTAGTACTAAAGATGCTTCGGAACTTCCTCTGCATTTGTGGCGTGGAAGCCACCATCAAGCATAATGGTGAAAGATGGGACTACTAGGAGTGAAGATCTCTCTTCCTCATTAGCCAATAATGAAAAATCCCCATTTTGATACCATTTATAATTACGGCATTCCAATATAATCATTGATGTACCAGTTTAACATCTCAAACAAAAAAGAGGGGGTGGTGGAGAAAACAGAGACCATCTCTCAGTCTGATTCTGAAATCTTGCCACAGCTGGGAAGAACTCAGGAGTCCTCTCTCTGTGCTTAAGGCTTTAGGACAGGTATTGAAAATGCTGACCAAATTGAAGTGCATTATAATTGCCTTAATTGGAATGTCTCTGAAAGGCTCTAGGTTATTTTTTTTTTTATTTAGTTTTGACCAAATTTATAAGCTTGTCTTAGTATTGTCAATATTTTTGTATGTGACAGAGCTGAATTCAGTATTGGATGGCTCAGAAATAATTTAATAATGATCTAATGTAGTGAGATAGTTACCTTAGCTTTGGAAAATTCATTGACTGACTAAAGCTATCTGGTGGTGTTTATAATTTGTAAAGCAGCTTAAATGTGTCAGTGTAGTAAGACTTGGGATAGTAGAAGTAACTGCTTTATTTTAGAGTAGCAGTTGAATCCATGTGACTTTTCCAGCTAAAACTCTATGGACATGAATTTCCACTCTGTCCCTCTGGGAGGCAGAGGCAGAATCTGCATACACTAATGCCATTAAAAGTGGGAGCGAGTTGCGTGGGGTCGGTACTCTGCAGCAATGGCTGGATTCGCGCTGCCTCAAAGCCATACCTGCCAGTAAGTTGCCAACAGTAAGTGACACGAATAGCAAACCAGTTTTAATTTTCTGTCCAGTCAAATCTTAGTATTTCACACTCCATTTTCCTTCCTCAGTAACCTAAATAATTTCCCACCTTGCTCATGATGAATGTCTTGCCAGTTCCTACTCAGTCCTTCCACTTTACACAACCTAATTAAAGAAAACATTCCATGATTGCCTATTTTTCCTCATGCATGACAACCTATTATTTTTTCTACCACCTGATTAGGGCTTTATTATCCTTGGATTTAGATTGATTTGCTGGGCGCTTTAATAAAACACTACTTGGTTTGATTTAAAGGGCTACAGGTTTCAGTCATTCATAGAATTACTCTTACAAGTAACTCGCATTCGAAGTGCGGTGTTGTCTCCGTGAAGAGGGATTCGAGGGTGCCGTGGTATTCGCCCCAAGAAATGAGAATCACAGGTGGCGTTGCAGTTGTGTGTGTGGTGTTAATATTTCTGTTGTAAGCAGTCAGGAGAGGACGTTTTGCAATATAATTTGTCAAGGGTGATAAATCTGCTTCATCATTTCTGTCAAGAATGGATCCTGTGTATTAAAACTACTATAAATATTTTCTCGAGATAAACCAAAACTTTCATATGATTAAATAATAATACATTTATGATGACAAATTGCATTTACTATGTGTTATCTGAAATGCGAGACAAAATTAGGTAGTTAAAGTTCAAACGGATAGAGATCAGTTTTGATTTAAAATCAAAGGAATTTTATTAAGTAAATGAGATTTTCATCATTATTTTGTTATATCTAACATTCTCTTCTTTCAGAAATATTACTTATGAGCTTAGATGATGACTTTTAAAAAAAGTGAGCTTATATTATAGCAAAGCATAATTCAGTGAAAAGTTCAGGAGTAGTTAAACGCCACCATTATTCCTGTCACCCTTGTTGATGGCTTCAAGCGTTAGTGAGATGCAGGCTGCAGTCCCTGCCCTGGTGAAGCGATGCTTTGGGATCACTCTCGTCACACCTTATTCGAGTCTTTCTGACCACTCGTGCTTTTTTCCAGAGCTCTTCTAGCTCTGCTTCCTACAGCTCTTTCTCCAGATGGGGGTGCGGAGAAGCTTGAGAGCACAGCGGAGCTTTGCTGCATCCTGTCAGGAAAACAGGTGGTGATAGATGAATACTGGCATGTCAAAGGTTGGTTTTGGAAAACGTAGTTCTTTCAGCTTTTGCTGCGCTATGCTTTTGTCAGGCAATTTTTCAGCATCCCTGAATGGAATGAAACTTTCTTACCTCAAAATGTCTCCAAGGTAGCTGGCACCACGCATTCACAGTTTAGGGCTTCCTTCACCTGGTAGGAAGTGTTTGCCATAGGACACTTTGGCTTATGGGCTGGGTCTGCTTGGTGATGTGTTTAAACTTAGACTTGGCTTTATGTGTTGCTCCATGGGAACTTTAATGCTTAACTTGTAAGGTTTATTTATTATGCAAGTCATCTTTTGCTGGCAAATTGGGTACCAGTTGGATGTATCTGAGTACCTGTGGGTTGCAAAGCTAATTTGTACCCAGCTTGGATGTGCTACACCAGCAGTGCTAACAGATGGACACCTAGAGATGGACAACAACTGCTTAAGATAAGAAAATCTTGGATCCAGCCCAGTGTTTAGAAACTTGCTCAAAGGGAATCATGTGAAAAAACTCATTTTGTACCCACGTGCTGTGAAATGGCTTCATCATGCCAGTGTGGGATCACCCCGGCAGTGGAACAGCATCCATTTCTTACTGGAAAATGGGACAAAAGTAACTGTAGTCATCTCTCCTTCCATGTCATGTAACAATGTCGTCTGCTGTTTCTTATAATTTCTTCCTAAAGAAAAGTTCTTTCTGTGCTGGAGGAGCCAGCTATGTGTGGATGCACCTTACACTCCTGACTGTCCCAGAAAATCTGTTAATATAATTACTCACACGCTTAAATTTAATCACTGTTGCAGTTGGAGAATCAAAAGAGCTTCCTTGAAGGGGAAATAATTTTATTTTGTGGTTGGTTTCCTAATTTTCCTTTTTTTGGGCGCTTTAAGAGGTGGAGAAGGGTTTGTGTTTGCATGTAGGCGGGCTGCAGAGACTATTACAGTGAAAATAAACAAAAGGATCATATAAAAGCCAAGCTGTAGTGCTAAAGACACTTAATAGCTATAAACTGGTAGCTATTAGCTTCTAATTACTCTCAAATAATTACTGAATAGAATAGTAAATGTGATTAGCTTACTTGAATATTCAACATAAAACATTGCTTCCACCAATAATTTACTGTTTGTTCAGCTTTAATATATACACGTAAAACTGGGCTACTTCGTAAACTTCCTTAATAAATGGAGCTATTGTCAGAGTTGTGTGGAGGGGACCTATACGCTGCATGCCCAAAGGATGGCTCTATTCATATATATATTTTTGTCAAATATCCGGTTGGGATATTCTTTTTTTTAATTTTTGCTTCAGAACTGTGGAATAACCAATCCTATGGTGCCATAACCATCAAATAATGGAGCAGCAAGTAACAATAATTTCTTTTTATGCTGCATCTCTTATGCGACTCAACTTTTTTAGAGCCTTTTAATTCACTCTGTTTTGGGGACTGAGTTTTAAAATTCCCATTCCCATACATTTCATTTGGTCCATTTCTGGGCTGCTTTAAATTTCTCCTTAAACATTGAGAGTTCCACTCAAACAGCGTTTCCAACCATTTTTTGGTTTGCCAGCTGCCTCTAAAAGGTAAACTCCTGATCGATTGCTGAATTCTCCCTGTGTGTAACGTGGTTATAGTCCTCAGTCTTTGCAGTAACAGCCTCTTTTCTCTGTGTTTTCTGTTTTCACTCCCGACTAAAAGCATTGGGTCTGTGTTGATGTATCTGTTGTGCCAATGTGGAGCGGTGTGGATGAAGGAGGACGGAGCGTTGTAGCTTTATTGTATTAGTGCAATGGACAGGGGCCATTCAGAAATGATTTCTTTCTCCTCCGCTATCTTCCAAGCCCTGGTCCTTCACCTCATTGTGCAGTGGAAGTATATGCCTTCAGGTTATGAAGTCCTGCATTTACATTTTCTTCCTCTGCTAAGGATATTTTGTCCTAGATGAAAATGTTTTATAAATCCCGACTGACCAAACTTTGAGAGGTTGACACCTAATTTGTGTAGGGGGAAAAGGAACCCCCGGGCATCTTGGCATGGCAAGCTCAGGTGTGCCTGTTGCATGCTCAGTTACCCACCCCCAATCCCCAAATTCTGCATTTTATTCCTGTAGGAGGATGCCCGCTGCAGGGCTGAGGGGTAGGGAAAAGGGGAGAGAGTAAAAGGGGTTCTGGAGCTCGTTGCCAGCTCTTCTCAGTGTAGCCCTCTATGCGTTTAGCATGCGTTAATCTTGTTTTCTTTGGTTTTGCCTGAGAGCGAGAACGGATAACTTATTGCTTTTCTGCTTGTAAGAATGGAGCTTTCCTGATGTGGACAATTAACGACTTTTTGTTCTCTGGAAATTATCTAGGTGCGTCACTCAGCAGTCGGCACAGCTGCAGCGCCAGCCAGCTCCGTGCCAAAGGCGCCTCGGCTCGTTCGTGAAAAGAATCACCAAGGCCTGTACTTAGCGGGGCTTTATTTAACTTCACATTTCTTTCTGTCTTTTTTTTTTCCCTGTAATTTCAACTTGCTCACAGAAGTGTGTGCTGAGCAAGAGACAGATAGGCAGAACGAGAGGGCAATCACGGCACAAGACGATGAGATGGCGATGGGTCCAGGATGCTGCTATTCCTTTTCACATCCTGAGATTTATCACGGCATTCAGGTTGTTTGCGAGTATTGTTTGTCATCAAAAGAACGGCAAAGAACCCTCCCTTGAAAGCCTCTTGGGGCAGACAGGTTTTGGCCTCTAAAGCTATTTTATAAGTGGGCAGAGAGACCAAAATCTACATTTAAACATCGTATAATATCGTATATCCATAACCCAATCTTTCTTCCCTTCAGCCCTGGATAAATACACTGCTTCAGTGCTTTACCATTTTTAAACTTCATCGTTGGAGATAATCACCCAAATACATAACAACAACATCGTACAAGTACAAGAAAATATGTTTGAAATTTCCTTTTCATTGTAACATAAGACAGTGCTTCCAAAATCCCACACTGAATTGCTTTTCAGCAGATAAGCATCAAAAAATACATTTCCTGCTTTCGGCGAAGGTGCAATAAGGTGCTATATCAGTGTAATAGTTCAGAATGATATGCTCTAGTAGTATTTTGATGAATTACATGATTATAGCTAAAATGAACGCTTTCATCATGCCTGAATTAATAATGGTGGTATGATTTGGCAAGTACTCCTGCAGTGTTCTTTAACTCATCACTTCAGAAGACGGAGTTTTAGAGCCCATCCTTTGTCTCGGCGAAACACAGGGATCCTTTACGGTCTAAAAACACAAGAAGCAGGAGAAATGTGACAGCTTTAAAAGGGAAAAAGAAACTAATGCGTGCATACCTTCTCAAGCTCGTCATGACTTAATTGGTTTATTTTTCACTGCCTTGTTCTAATGTCTAAGGCACCTATGACTGTGTCAAAAAGAAAAAGATCAGTGTTTTTTCGTGTGAGAGTAGGTTTGATGTATTTTCTGGCAAATGCTGTGTCTCCAAATGATTCTAAAGACCTTATAAGGACGTAATTTTCTCTTGAACCATTGGATTTACTTCAGAACTTGAGTAATCAGGATGTTCGCTTCTGTGTCTTCCCTGTTAGCTAACATACGACCGAACCCGCAGCAGGACTTCAGCTGCCATGAGTGAAGCTGTGTGTTGGTGGGCCCATTCCAGGGCTGCTCTGGGTGGTCCAACCATGTGCATTAAGATTTCCTACGCTTGGGGCTTCCGCGGTATTGAAAGTATGTGTGTAGGTGCAGCATTGAGAAAGCCTGCCCTGCTGAGGCCATTATCGTATTATTTGGTAGGTAATAAATGAAAGCGATGAGTCTTTGTGGCTGTTATCTAGTACCTTTGATGAGGATTAAGTTTACTTGAAATAAGAATAATATTAGTAATCGATCTGCCGTGGATAAGAAATGTGAACTTTTGCAGGCTATTGTGAAAAATGGTGATGCACAGTGCATCAAAACCATCTGGAACAGATGTTTCTGTAATTACGAGACACTTGATGGTTATTCTGCGTTCACTGGCCTTTGCTGGTACCCTTGGAGCTGTGTGATGTTAAAAGCTTGTGCTGGTGCACTGAACTGGAAGAGAGGACATGCTGTCTGGGGCAAGACCTGGCCTCTGTTTTCCTAAGTGCTTTCTGTCCGTTGAATTTTTGCTCTTGGTTAATTATTATCCTCTGTGTTTGTATCAAATAGTAATATTTTGCCATGAAATATCTCCAGTTTGCTGATGCAGAAAGTCAAGCGAACATAAGCATGCTATTTTCTGAGCCCAGGCTATAAGAAAAGTAAAATTTGGTGCAAATGAGATTACAAGGAACCTCTTGTGGGGTTTAGTATAGTTATGTATATATGATGATCGATGGTATAATGATCTATGCAGGAGTACCTGACTGTGTCTTTCTGTTTATCGCTGAAGGTAAAAATGTGTGAAAGACTTCAGAGATCCAAGTGGGCCACCTCCAACGAGAGCAGAGGAAGACTAGCTCAAGAGCGCTTCATCTATCTTTCATCTAGTGCTGCTAGAAATCACAGTATGGTTATGGGCTGTGGCTGGTGGTGACAAGCACCACATTTCTAGTCACTGCTACATATCCGTCCAAACCTCAAGCAGAATGTTGGCAGAATAAATTAAGCCATGTGGCTGCTTAGTGAGATGTAGCACCTTGCTCATAATGCCATGTTCGGAAGGTTTACCAAAACAGGAGTAGTGTTTTAAAACACTAAATGGGTCCGTAAAGAGGGTGATTGCCAATAATTGAGCACCTCTTTCCCTCACTACAATAAAAAGCAGTTAGCAGTCTCTTTAATTTTTTGGTAGGACAACATCTAAGCCAGGTGGATGAGTTTGGTCTCTACAATAACACCCCTTTGGAAGTGTGTGCTTGTCAAAATCTGGGTTCTGCCCTTTATCCTGGGTGGGTAGAGGAACATCATGCAAACTGTATGACCACACTTGTGGTCTATAGAAGCTAAACTGGGGGTTTTTTAGGTTTTGGTGCAGGATATATTAATTTTTGGTGCTCTGATAGTGTGAAATCTGTTAATGGCACAATCTGTGTGTAAAGGCACAGCCCCAGTTTAGCTCCTGTGATAATGAAACAAATTGTGTTTCTTAATTGACTTCTGTGGAAATACAAGCAATATAAATTACAGTGTTGCTAGAATAAAGGGGGGTGGGGGAAGTCCTTTTTACAAGCCTCAGGGTGTTAATTTATAAATAAACTCAAAGTAAGAAGCCTTAACCAAAAATCCCTATGGAATCCAACATTAATAGCCTTTACTTTTAATCTGATAGAGTAAATCTTGCAGCTCGGTATCCACAACAGAAGGAGCAGAAGCCAGGCCAAGCTGGAGGAGCTATGGGGGACCTGGAGAGAAACATGCCCTTTCTTTAGTTAAAAGTATGTGATGATCTTCTGGTATTGCAAAGTCAACAAGTTAGTGCTGCCAATCAGTTTGCTCCAAAGAAAGGGGTTTTTTGGGTTGGACACTTCGCCTAAAAGCAACGCAGCGTTGCCAGAGCTTCAAAATCCAGGTGTTCTCTGGAATTGTCAGGATTCATTTTGAGGAGTGGTCTTCAGACCCCAGTGCTGTAATTGCATGAGAATCTCAGGGTTCTAGCCGTCCTGTGAACTGCAGTGGTTTCAAAGAAATCTGGAAGTCCAATATTAATTACTTTTATAATATTTATTTTTATATTTAGTATTATTTGTTTATGATTTTTATAATATTATTAATTTTTGAGAGTTTTTTAATGGGAGCAAGGATACTGTCAAAAATTTGTTCAGGTAGAGGATATAGTGAGTTTCTGCAGTGTAAATGGTGACTGAGTGTGCAAGATGTGATGGCCGGAAGGCATGTAAATTGGTCCTTAACCATGTGTGTAGATGCTAGCAGAGTGAAGAAACTTCATCTACTACACAGGTCACACCCCAATAATGGGAAGTAGGGATTTTCATAGCCTCATAGTACTGCCCATACCCTACATTCAAAGATATGAGACAAATAATGGAATGAACTTGAAATTGTGAGTAAAAACCAGCACACGTTGGCTACACATTTGTCTACTTGAAGGCTACTCCTAAGGTTATTAAGGGTACTCCTAAAGGTATTGAGATTGAGACTGTTTTTTTTTTTCTTTTTCCATAGTGATCAGGGCCTGGATTTCAGATTTATTTTTCAGAGATACCAACATTTTGTATAACCTTGGGGATTTTGTCTCAGAAATGTAAGAAAGAATTAACTTTGTGGTTTTCCCACTGTCACAATGAAAAGTTCTGAAAACCTAGAAGTTTTACATTCATATACTGGTCTTTGCCAACCTAAAAGGATTTGGATGGGAACATGTAAGTTTTTGCTGATGATCTATTTTTTGATTGTTTGTTTGTTTCCTGCAGAGAAAACCCTCTGTCTACAAGATGGATGAGTTGAAAATGATGGTTGATCCTTCAAGAAGCTGCAAACAGGAAGGCTCAAATTTAAGCCAAACTCAGCTTGTCTCATGAATGGTGACTTACACCAAGATGATGTAAACATATTGTGTTTCTAGATCCAATGAACATAGTTACTCCACAGAGCAGGGTGAGGCTTCATGGCTTGGATTCGATAAATATTTATATAGAGTGAATTTTGAATTTACTTGGCAACTCTGACTGAGCAGTTAAATACACGTACCAGATTCAGTCCCCCAACAGTGATTTCAGGATAATAGCTTTGTCCAAAGCTGTAGAGCAAAGACATTTCTACCATGAACTTCAGAAGGAGCTGAGCAGGCGTGGTTAAGGTAGAAGGTGTCCTGTTACTTGCATGTGGAATTTCTGTCCAAACCACTGTACCAAGTACTGCGTGTAATTTTTCTCAGTTTCAAGTGCTGTTTTCCCACTGATTGCCTGGGGTCGTGTGGCTGGTTTGTGTTACATCTGATGACATAGACTTCAAAATAACCCTGAAAAAGAAAACCTTTATAAAAGAGAAGTTTTACCTTCCTTTTGGGTATTTCCCGCATTGTAAACGGTGTGAAGATGGATGGAGTATGTACAGATCTCCAGTGCTGGACATGGTGCTGCTCGGTTTTAAAGACCTTTACCAGGGGAGTTATGCCAAGGCAGCTTTTTGTGTATAATTTTTAATAACAGCAGCAGCAAAGTGACATTGTCTCAAGTCCAGTCCTAAAGGAGAGCAAAGTGAGAAACCCACAAAATCAGCGGCTGGGTTGACTTGTGCTTTCTGGAATGTGAAAACATCTGACCAAAATTGTATTAACTGAAGATTAAGTGCAAAAAAAAAAAAGTCACCCTTTTCCAGAGCGCAGCCCTGCCAGCAGCAAGCATTACTCCATTGTTGTGCACTCGCTGTAATTGCCCATTTGATGGTGAGCTCGGAGATTAACATCACAGTTCCTAAACCATAGGCTACATGGAGTGTTACTAAACGCTCTTATGTTTTAGGTCACGCAGATGCAGATTGTCCCAAATTTTTCTCTGGACAAATTGCTAATCGCTACCTTGTTCAAAATCTGTTGGATGTTTCCTTTGTGCTGCATCTCATTGTGATTTTTTTATTTTTTTTTTTTTAAAAAGGGATACAAGCGATAATATGAAGCTCACTTACGAGGCCTGCATAAAATAGTGTATAACAACCAAGTACAGTAAATTAAACATGATACTCATTACATAAATACAATTATATTTATCAGCCTTTTATAACCACACAAAGCATTTACCAGTAAGAGTTATTTTGGAGGAGATAATTCCCAATTAACTTTTACTATATTTTTGCTAATTTAGTTAGATTTAATTTTTCAAATAATAAAAAAAAGCTGTATCAAATGGCATCTCTAACTATTACACTGGAGATGAGATATAATTAAAATGTTATGTGTGTGGAATTGCAGCTGATGGGAACCTCGGCTTAAACTCTTATTTTTGTCTTTATTTGATTGTTGCCTGCATTGCACAGATAACATGATTGAATTGCAAGATGGCTGTGTGCCCACCGTGCCAGCACTGGGAGCTTGGAGAAGAGAGAGGAGGGAAGAGCTCCAAAGAAAAATTACATGGAAAATCAAACAGGTCAAGGTCTGGCCTTAAGTGTGCTGAGGAATCCTGTGAGAAGTCCTTTTCTGCCTGTACTGTTTCCTTCTGCAGCGCTGGGTATGTCTGTGGGGTTGGGCATGAGAAACGGTGGCTTCCATGGGTCCAAGGTGACAGTGGCAGTGATGTGTAGGTGCCTTTCTGCACTGGGGGCTCAAGTGGCTCATGCATGAATTGCTCACTAGCCTGTTTATTGAACTTGTGAATCCCCTCTCCAGTTTGCTACCAAACCTAAGCATCATGCAGAGCTTGGGACTGTTTGAGATATCCCCGTCTTTCACCCTGGATGATGGTTCAGCATGATGGTCAAGAAGACTCCATCTAAAATTGCCACTAAAAGTGAAAGTTCAAGCCAAGCTGGCTCACTCGGGTGAGGTGTCCTTCCCAGACAGTTGAGTTTTTCAGGCTCTTCTCAGCTCCTTGATGTCTTAAGGAAGGTGGTGGGAGACAGAGTGTCTTTTGGGATGAGGAATGTCAAAGAATCCATTAACAAAATCTCATCATAATTTTGTGGTACTTTCAAAAGAAATCCTTCAAAGTAGAAAGGAACATTTTGAAATGGCTTCCTACGTTGGTTTTGCTTTTCTATATTTTATCTTGTCTTGAGAGATAAGGCTTAAAATCTGTAGTTGAAACCGAGGGTGTTGGATTTAGCCATCAAAATCCTAATACAGGCACATCAAGTCTCCCTTTCCACATCTCTAAACCAGGAATAGTCTGACTGGTCTCCCAAAGAATCCCTCTCTTGGCAGGGTTAAACGTGCCGATGGCTGTTTGCCACTGGTGTGGCTTTACAGATTTTGATTCAGGACTTGGCGCGGGGGCCAGGGGGTCTCTGCACCCCGGGATGTCGGGTAGACGCGCTCAGTGATTTTTTCACCGAGGGAGGTGTGGTGGAAATGCGCGGTATTATTAAACTTGAACCTCTCTTAATTTCATGTGTCACTAATAATTCAAATGTAAATGCGGTGTTGCTAATTGTGTTTCAGACAATATGATCTTAAAATAAATGTGAACTCCAAGTGTTGCACACTGCTCTAAGACAAGAATTAATGTGTTTCACCAGGGAAGGGGGGCTTTGCTGATGGTACGTATCAGAGCTATCTTTCTGAAGGCGAGCACAGTTACAGACCCACTGTTCATTACTTTGGATGTGTCACATTTGCTAGTATGACAAGATGTATTATGGACGAGGAATTTTACAGATGGAGAAATATCCATGTAAGTTGTTTGTTTGATTTCTTTTTTTTTCCCCATATTTTTTCTCTTCTGTACTACCCTGTCCAACCTTGGGATAATGAAATTATTTTATGCCTTCTGCACTATCATCAGGCTTTGGATGGCTGCACAAAGGCCACTGGCAACAGAATAAGATGGCTGTAAAAAAATGCAAAAAATTGGGAAAGGAAAAAAAAAAGGTACAACCAATAACTTGCCCTTAAATTTAAAAGGAACTAAATGAGGAACTTCTGGACAATTTATCTTGCTGTTTACAGATAACAAGTCACTTTGTTTTTATGTGCTCAGTCTAGTATTCCATAATTTATTTGAAAGAAGATGAGAAATAATGTAGATAAATGATGAAGTGTCAGGGTCTGACGCTCTTAAATGAAGCTATTATGGTCAAAGAGAAAACGTAAAACCTGCGGCTCATTATGAGAGCGTTCTACTTGTCAGTTAAGTGAAAAGGCCTGGAATGATTTCCAGTTTATTTGTCATTGCAGTTATTAAAGCTGTCTTTTTGGTGCCATGAAAATGAATTGAAGACTTTATTCGAAGTAAATTTGTACTAAAGCTTTCAGATGTATCTTATGTGAGCTCAGTGAGGCAAGAAAACAGCTTAAAAGCTGAAATATTACAAGAAGGCAACTACTGAAGTCCTGAAACGCACAAGAATATAAAGTCTGAGGAAGTTACACAAATAAATGAAGTATTTCATCTCTTGGGAAATAAAGCTTAGTTTTACTATATTGCACATTTAGACAAAGAAATCAGCCCTTGTTAGTGGCAGCAAAATATTGTCTTTCACGGACTCGTGCCTGGTGCTTACTTTTATATTGAGCTATTAATTTTGGGACAAGTTTATCACAGAAGTGGGGCTTCTCTGTTCCAGTCTGCGTGGAACGTCCTTAGAAATACCACCTCTGACTCAAAAAGTAGAAGTTGTATCCATGGCAAGATTAGGCTTTTTATGGTCTTCATGAGGAATGTGGTTCAGCAGCAGGACAAAATGATGCATGGGAGAGGCGAGGTTGGTGAGACCAGCCCAGGAGGATCCATTTCCCTAATTGAATGACCACGGCGAATGAGGGACACTATTGACATTTTTATCCCCCTTGAAATGGCCTGAAAATACTTCATGAACCTTGTGTAGCTTGGAGGTTGCACTAAGATTTTAGTTCGCCGCCGACTGAAATCAAGTTAGCCTTGCTGCTGAGGTGGTCGTTGACACTCGCTTTATTGCAATCCCTTCTTAAGATTATTTCTACTGAACTGTAAATCTTATGTGGAGAGGATTGATAGGTTTATTTTATTCTGTTTTGTCTATTGCTCTGGATTTCTTTTCCAGTAGTCATGTTCCCCCACTACTGCTTCACATTTGCCAAGACAAATCAGCGTAGTTACACTAGGTTTGGACTGTCCAAAAGGAAATTAAGAGTCTTTTTTTATTTTAAATTGAAAGCTGTAGGAGCACTAAACTGAACGCTTAACTCCAAGCTCCAGCAGTCTTACAGCAGTTTAGTTGACACTTTATTGCAGATATTACAAATGTTATGACATGTCTTCAGGGTCAAGTTAAAAACAAAAAGGGTTCCACATTCTCATCAGAAGTAATCTGTCAGTTTTGTCATCAGATATTATAGCAGCCCTCAGTAGCAGTGTCACAGTCAAGGGTTTATCAGGCTCTGTAGTATATGTATACATACTCTGATTTCCAGGGGTTTATATCTGCAATAAAAATTCCCTCTGGGCTAAAACTTGGCATTCATAGCCCAAAGGGATTTTTTTAATTAAAAAAAAAGTATCAGCGAAGGTTTTCTTGAATGATAAGGGCATACAAAAAAAAAAAATCTATTCTGCATTTTTAAAACACTTTAAATCTTTTAAACTGGCAGCCTTCAAATATTTAAGCGGCCAACTCTCTTTACATAAGAGACCATTAAAAAGGACAACCCGGGAAGGGGATAGGTGGCGGGGTAGACAAGTGCTTTGTGCTCATCGTGGGTATAAGTGTTGAGCATTTGATGAGATGTATAATTAGCCACACATTTCTAAAGCTCTTGGTATCTCTTTCTATTGAAACTGTGCATGAGGGAATTAGGATGTCTGATGCACAAATATAAATCATTTCTTCCTCGCCACCCTCTGGCATGGTCTTGCAGAACAGGGCTGATACGGTGTAAGCCGCTCGGATCAAGGCAGCCTTTCTGATGCACACGTTACATCTGTCCTGCGTGGAAACAGAGGACTTTGTTTTCTACAGCTGCCGGGCTCCTGTTTCCATTACGGTAGCAACCAAAATACGCAAAGCACAGTGGAGAGAGAAGTGTGGGAAAGAAAAAAACCACGAAGAAATGCCCGTCCAGATGATGGTTATGGAAGGGCCACAAGTACTGGTGGTGGCAGTGCTGGTTACTATCGTTAACCCTGAATGCTCGTTTATTGCTAGGTGATGTTGTAGGGTTGGTCTTTGAATAATTGGTGAGGAAATTAGGAGGAACATATTAGATACGGAGATGTGTGTGCTAAGAAATGATGAAAGACTCTTACAACATTAAAAATGCCATCCTTAAGCCTTCGCTTCTATCCCAACCCCAAACTTTGCAAATGCTTTATGTAACAGTGTGCAGGTACCGCCTGCTCCTACGTAGAGACTGTGGCTCAGGGACAGCAATAACAAACAGGGCATATCGAGGAGTCACTGGGGTTCTCCATAAAATCCTGGCAAACCAGCAGAAAACAGGCATTGCTGTGTAAGAGGAGGTGGGGGCAGGAAATATGACTGTGAACTATGTTTGCAGGTTATTATATTGTCATATATTGACTTCCTAAGGGGAAAATAAAGAATGTGAGTAAAGAGAACTGTCCCTGGGAGGGTTCCCTGCCATGTCCATGGTGAAATTGTTGTCAAACCAACCTGGACGTGCTCCCTTACCACTCCCACAGAGGCCAATCCGTTCAGTCAAGGGGAAAGCACAGCTAAGGCTTCCACTGGAAGAGTATCAATGGACTTACAGGGTGGTTTTATTCAAAATACAAAAGCAGATGTAAAAAAAAAGTCCTATTCTTAGTGCCTGTATTCTAGAAGTCCATAGAAATCTACTGGGAAGACCCATGAGCCATCAACTTCTTCCACAAAATTGGTTCATCCACCCATCTCAGCAGCACTTGTGGCCGCTGGATGTGAGTGAGCATGGTTAGGAACAGTTATCGCTGACCACCGTGACCTGTTTCCTACCTGCCCTGTGGCACAAATTCCCCTACTTTTGGCTGACAGCTGCCTACAGCCTGCCATTAGATCTCTGGAAATGTCTAATGTTCCCGAAGTCTTCATAAGATACTCAGTGCAAAGGATGTTATTGGAAGAAGATGGGCACTATCTGAGTGGCAGACAGCCTTGTATTTAAAATCTACGTTGCTTTGCTTCTTGCTGTAGCAAATGTACAGATTAGTGCCATTCTGTGACATTTTAACAAACATTCAGTTTCTGCATCAAGTGAACTTAGGCTGATAGTGACAAGTTTGATGTCCTGTACGGGGACGTAAGACTGATGAGATGGAGAAGGAAACGACTGTCTCAAGAGAAGAGAAGGGTTTCAGTAAAGGCCCATAAATGCAAATCTAAGTACTCTTTTTAGTAATGCTGGTCTATTATCACAGCCTAAAGGAAGTTCATTTAATTAATAATTAAGCTCCTCAGCTTCAAGTTGCTCTCAGTATGAACTTTAGAGTCAGAAATGGCCAGGAATTTATTTTACGATGTACATACGAGTCAGAAAAACCAACATCATCAAAAAACCCCAAAATTTTGCCAAAAACATATGTCTATTTTGTAAAGTTTCATCAGCTCCAGTGTGCTGTTAAAGTCAAAGAGAGCGAACTCCGCCTTAGAAGAACCGGTATCAAATAGCCATTGCAATTACTCAGCTTTAATGAGACAGCATAAAGGTGATAATTATATTCAGACAAATTCCCTGAGCACCAAACTCATTGCTCAGGGAGATCTTTGGCAGTCCTTCCAATTGCACATGCTGCCATGAGAAAAAAAAAAAACCCTGTGCCCAGGTCCTTCCCACCCAGTGGGTGCCACCCCAGGAGTGTTCTGGACCAACGCTGAGCCCAGCATCCCGGGCAGCTCCAGAGCCCAGCTGGGGCACTGCCTCCCCTTGCAGCTGGCTTTTCCTGTGCTCTGGGCAAATCATTTCTCCCCTTTAGCTTCTTTTTCCAGTCTGCAAAACCGTCGTGGTAATGTTTAACCTGCTGGGATTTTAGCGATCGTAACCCACGGAAGCATCCATGAAGCGCTTTGGGTTTCTGGGTGAAGCTGCTACAGAAATGCAAAATGTTGTTGATTTTATCTCCCCCCACCCCCTGCATTTTCTTTTATATTTAATGATTTGGGTGGTGAGGAACTGGTTTTGTGTTGCGCTCTGTTTTAGCCGTGCTCCTATTTTCTTCGGTGTTATCATCTGTTGTGTTGCAATTCGTGAGCTTATTCAGTTTCCTCTTTAATCACTGATGTTACTTGACTGAAAACCTCTTTGGATAGTTTATTCCACGTGGCAGCTGAATGCCAGCAGAGTGGTTTTGTCTCACATCGCTGTGTAGGGGTGTACGCTTGTGTCTTCAGAGTACAGAAAGGGAAAAGATAATTAATTTCTGAGGCTTGGTGGTTGCTACCCATGCGGGTAAATATTTTGGATGGTACATCTAACACCATCATTGAGGAAAAAATATTCACATACTCTATAAATCACAATAGTTAATAAATTATAATTGATTTTGTTATTACTATACGGATAAGCTCTAAGAGATGTGTATACCTTGTCATTTCCAGGCTTCTCTACTGGACGGGGCACTGAAAATCAGTGTTCGGGAGCAAGAAAGGAGCACTCAGCACCAAGCCTTGCTGCTGTGCTCTTGGTTTGATGCGGTGCCCAGAGATGGAAAGATTTGCGTTGACTTTGTGTGCGGTTGACTTTGTGTGACTGCACAATATTAACAACTCAGATGCTGAGGATCAGGGTCAAGAATAATTTTTTTATTTTGTTCAATGATGTCATTGGAGATGGGACATAACAAGTTGGTTTGTTTTTTTTTTAGCTCATGCAGATGAATAAAAGCCAGATAGAGGCAGACTTATCTCATTGTGGAAGAGGAAGATGATCCAATAGTTCAGAGTAAAGGAATAATAGCATGGGTAGCCTATGAAAATGTTATGCTAGAAAATGAGGATAAAATTACGTTGATGAGTGTTTGCCTTTGCTGGTGTTATTTTATAAACTTCACTAGGAAAAGAATTAAATTATTCTGCAAAATTTTTAGCTGAATGGCTTGAATTCAGCTGCGATTGTCCCGTACAAGGACAGAGGGTTTCTTGGGCAGCCTCGATAGGTAAAGGAACATTCTGGGAGTTTGAGAAATTGTAAGAACATAATTTTGGGATTTTTTTCTACCAAACTACCCAGGGATAGTACATTCGGGATGGAGCCTTGCAGCCTACTCTCTAGCATGTTACTTGGTGCAGGCTTGGTTTTGGGGGCCTTTGCCTGCTTTGGCCAGTTTTGAACACCCTGGTGTGGCTTTTTGCATGAGCAGGGTGAGGAAGCTGCTCCTTCCCATGACAGTCTCTACTGTTTCTCCACTGTCTGGTCTTTCTTAGACATGTCTTCTGGTCCAGCCTTTCCCACCAATTCCATTGCATGTACGCAGGTATCATTGAAAATAGGAGTAAAAGCACTATTTAAGAATGTCTTACCTTTGAAAGCTTGAAAGTTCCTTTTTTATGACTTTTCTCAGTTTTGAAAAATTGAGTAAAAGGTAGCATAGTCTTGCTGCATCTGTGTCTCTGTAAAATATTTTTAGAATATAAAAACGCAATAGTTCTTCAAAAGTCTGGAAAGCTCTAAGACAAAATTTGGAGTTAATTTGGCAAGCAAAGTCTCAAGATGGGGCACATTTCATTTTCTCACAACAGCATTTCCATGTAGGAAGGGGTTTGCGTCGTGGTAGCGTGCAGATGACCTTATGAAGAAGGTCTCGTCGGTGATTTTGTGTAAATATTCATTGTTATTTCAACACACTGAGTAGGGCTGCACCGGTACTCGCTGCCCTGAAATATGCAAAATTAATGGGGTGAACATCAGTAAAAACAGTTCCTGAGACATCCCACCTACAAAGACAGAAATGAGCTAAAGATAAAAATCTGTGACATTTGACTGTTCTTTTTCCTTGCCTGATTTATCTATAATTCAGAGTGCTTAACTTAACTTAAATACAGATACCACAGTCGGCGTATTTGTTAGAGCACTAAGCTGACAAGTACAGAGCACCGGCCATTATTTCTGTTTGAGAGTCAGAGGTTTGAGCTATTCATTTTGTAGCCCGACACTCAGCACCACAATTCCTTGAATTCCCAAAGCTTTTCATACGGCTTCCTCAAGGACAGCTATCACGTCTTAGCTGCTGCAGTGACAGATGGGATACAACGTGTCATGTGATGGATAACGCTGGAGCCACAGTACTTAATCCTTCTAATACTAATAGCGGCATTATCATAGAGATTTATGAGAATGTCAGTTCCAAGTTCCCAGTTCCATTCATGGGTTTTTAAAACTTCAGCTGCAAAAAACATGCATCCATCCCATTAATTCTAATTATCATGGTTCATCTTCTCAGCAGTTTTGTACTCCGGAACCTTTCAGTGCAAATTAACGTACCAAAAAAGTGTATTAATTAATATTTGTAGCTTTTAATTTCTGCAAGAGTGTTGTCTGGAAGCAGCTGGCAGTACAGGGCCGCTGCTATTGAATCTTTGCCAAACAAGTGCAGATGTAATTTTGTTATCTCTTGCTTAGTCATTTACGCAAATTAATTTGAACAATTAGCCTTTTACTGGTCGTTCATGAATCATGCAAAAGGGATCTGCCAAAAAATTGCTGGTTGACAGAAAAGAATTGGTTAACATTGTGAATCTTACAAAAAGGTATTACTGTGTTTGGGATAAAGTGCAACTTCGGGAAAAAATCGTAACGATTTTTGCGGGAGGGATTTTATGCCTTATCTGTTGCACTTTACACTGTTGAGTATTGTTGGAGAAAAATATCTAAGAGTGAGGAGCAGGAATTTGGGAGCTTTGTTTTGGATGACTATCAAATAGGTTAAGTTTCTTGCCCAAATCTTGTCTCGTCTTCACTGCTTGCAATGCTGCGATGGGTTTCTTTTGAGAGGAGCTCCGTGGTGAGGTCAGGCACTCCAAAGGAGCAGATTTGCTCGTCGTCGGAAAAAACACCCAAATCTTTAGTCTCTTTGGACATCATTCTATAGGAAATTTGTTTTCTTACCCAAACAGGCTTCCACATATGTGCTGCAGCCTTGAGCTGAAGAGATGCTGAGGTTTCTCTTCAGGTACCTCACAACATGTGTATCAGCTAAAACTTTTATTTAACTGGTGTCGACAATGGCAACTCGTATGTGAAGGGGAGGTTGGAATGACAGTGCACTCAGGTGCTTCGAAGAATTGTATTATTGCTCTTTTCTTAAATATCAAACTTGCTTTTAGTCGGGTAAGACAGATAATCCAGCTCACTAGCAAACGGTGCTGTCCGGAGACTTCAAATAATCCCGTCAGTGAAAATCTACCTCATTTGCTGTTATTGTACAGTATATACTCTCTTTTTTTTTTTTCCCTCAATTTTATATAACCTTTTGGTTTAAAGTGTATTGCACAACTGAGCTTTGTGAGGGATATTCCTATGTGTAACTTCAGGTGGATTTATGATACGGCCATGGCATCACAGCCAAGTTGTTACCCGTCCCTTCGATTTCATTGTTGAGACAGTTCCTGCAATTCTGCAGTGTAATTGGAAGTGCTTTAATGTTTTCTAGTTGAAGAACAAAAAATCATTACCTAATGACTGGTTGCTTCAGACCCAAGTACATTGGAATTATCTTACTGATATGTTTAAGTAAAACCTCACAGTTTTGTCTACCCACTTCTCACCCACCTCGACGTGCTGCCGGTGTGCTGTCGCTGCTGCTATGCAGCGGATCGGTCCTGCGGAACAGGTAAAGCTTTTGGGGCTTGCAGGGGCACTGACAGGACCTCCAGTCCTGGTTTGCCAGAGCCTTTCCTGAAGTGTTTGCTGTAGCTGAGTGAATAACTTCGGAATTAAATCCTTATTTTGTGGGACTCGCACTCAAGCTCGCACAAATGCTGACTCTGATAAGCCAGGCAGTCCTGAGCAAATTCCATCACTCTGGCAGGGTAAGGTATGGCTCCCTTTGCCTCTAACTGTTTTTTACAAGCTGCAATTTCACAGTCTGTATTGTTATTTCCATTTGTCCATTTGATTGTGGAGAGGAGAGACCAGATGTTGTGTGACAAATCATAGCTATTTGCAATCTGTTGGAATTCTTATGAATTGTACCGGGGATCATTTTCTGATAACTGATCTTGCAATCACTTATGCACGTGCATCACTTAGAGCCTGAGATGTCCTATTGAAGACCGTGGATCTATTCATATGCTTAAATTAAACACGCCTCATGCGCATTTGTGTAAATGTTTGTGTTGTGAAATATGCTGATATTTAGAACTTGCCTGTTAGATTCACCATTGCATTAATTTACATTTAATCAAATCGCATATTATTATTACACCATAAAACTGGAAATCGGTTAATGTTTTATTATTTTAATAGCGTATGCATGGCTCAAATTTGGCTGAAGTTTATCGGGCAGCAGAGACATCCAATTTTGTTTACTGATTTGTAATTTGCAACAAATAGTTCCTTCGGTAAAGAGCATCAAGCCCAGCCCTGTTATCCATCTGTTTTTAGGGTCTGTGGCTAATCAAGGAAGTGGTCTCTCGCTGACACACTGAGGAGAATGGAGTTAGTTCCTCTGTAATTGAAAGTATCAGTTGTAAACTTGGCTGGAGCTTGATTAATGGTATATTAAAATCAGAGTCTTCATGGTGAGTGCTAGATAAGGAGTTCGGGGCAAATTACTTGGTTACTGGGAAACCTGTAAATTTTAATCATGGAGGCACTTCAGCGTCATTAGGAACTGAAAAAGACAATGGGCACTGGGAGGAAGTTATGCGAATTGATGTGCTTTTCAATCTCTCCTTCTGTGGTGATATTGAGTGATGCATGGCCTGCAATCGAGAATCCTCATGCTCCCCATGCCTTTGATTGCTGTTGTTATAATTTAATATTATACGGTTCTTTATGATCATGGAAATCAGATGAGTTGAAAAGATGGAAGGTTTTAGTATAAGAAAAATTCGTTTAACGTCCTGGTTTCGCTATGCTGTTTGGCTGGATAGCACAATGGAGGGACTCTGTAACTTGTATTTTAAACTAGTAGAAATAGAGAAGCGTGGTCTTTTACACACATGTTTATTGTTTAATGTGCTGATAACATTCTGAATCTCAAAGAGACATTTACATGTTATTTTGAAGTCCATTCTTGTATAGTGAGCATGTGCCTATCTCTAACCTCTATGTAGTGTCTGTGATGCATCAATAATTATTGCAGAGATATGAAGTGCTGTAATAGCACTTTATGGGGATACATATGGAATGTAGATTTTCCTCCTGGGTGTCAGACCCAATTCAAACACACGGTAATAAAACCGATACTCAACTCCTACCATGTGCCTACAATGTATGTTCATGGGTACCTTGTGTTGGTGGCTTATAGTCAGCATATTGTCAAATCATAGCTCTCCTCTTCCATTTCCGAACCATAAGTTTAAGCTGTCAGCAAAAATACTGATTATTCATCCTTAAATTCCTGAACTTGCAATTCTGTTTTGCTTTTGTCAGTGCAGTTCCCAGATCACTTAATTTACCTGCCGTCCGATTTTCCTTTGGCTTGGCAATGCCTTCCCAATTCATGTCAGGAAAACAATGTAATTGGTACACTAGCATCCTCTGTCAAATTAATTATCAGAAGTGTTAAATAAGATCAGTTCTGACACCTAGACAACGTGGGATTAAAACCGATTTGTCTGAAGTCACGTTAGAGTGCTGGGAAGAAGATGGACTCAACCCCAGCATGTTCTCTATAGTAGAGAAACACCCATTGTCTTCTGCAGGAAAATTTACTGGGAAGCCTGTACTAGAAAACCGTGAGCTGGGAGAAGGTTTCTAGCAAAGACAGAGCCCGCAGCAGCAAAACTATTTGCAGAAAAATAAACTTTTTGCAATATATGCATCTGTTATTATAGGAGAAGCTTATTGGGTTTTAGCTGGTGGTTCGGCTCACACCAAAGGGAATTCAGCCTGTTTCACTGGCTGAAAACGCAGTGCGTAAGGTGTTAGTAAAGGATGCAGGAATCGTAAATCCAAGCTGTTGGCCTTACGAACAATCTACGAGGAGGTCTTGCCCCGTGACTATCCTATTCACCCCCTCACTTGGTTTCTGGCTGATGCAGATTAGAAACATTTTTACGATCCAAGAGTTTTCATGGAGCAGGAAACCGCTTTCCATCCAAATTAGCCACGGGCTGGAGGCTGAGTTCTGGCCACAGAGACAAAATGCCAGACCAAAAAAGTGAGAGGAAGAAACATGCCCTGCCAGGGTGAGTTGTGCTTTTTTTTTTTTTTTTTTCTTTTAATAGATGATGTGTACTTAGGAATTGAGAATATTAGAACAAGTCCTAGGGGGCTTTGGATTTAATGGAAGGGATGAACTTGTGGAAACATATCGTTTATTAAATTTTCTCATTCAGATGTTTATTATATGATTTACGATGACTTAAGCTTATTATGTGCTCCTTTTTAATTTGTCACATAATGATGGTGCATATGTATACAGCCATGCTGCGAGTGAATTCGTACATTCAGAACAGATAAAATGCTGGAAGAAGCCGCTCTGATCAACAGATCTACCTTTCTTTACAGTGCAACCCTTTAAGTTCAACTGCTATCAAGCCATTCCATATCAATATGTTGCCATAAAATATAGATATATTCTATATGCAGCACATATTTCAGAAACACTCCTGATGTAGAGGATTTTAAAAAGTAGCACTGTATAGTATTACATAAATTCTTGTGTGTATATATGGCCAAATATAAATAAGGCCACATTCCCAGCAGCGTGTAACGTCCTGTGATTTCAGACACCTCGTTTTATGTTTATGCAGTCTAATTGTGAGGTTAAAAAATGTGGAGAAAAAAAATTCGAGGCCTATAAAAAGTGTAATGCTTATCTAATGTAGCTTAGATTTGCCTTAGCCTGGCTGAAGGGTAGTCTATGAGTGATAGGCTGGGATTATTTATTAGGTTCAGACCGTTAATACAGAAAGATGTATGAAAAGTTGAAATGAGAGGCTGTATCGCATTTCAAACGCGCAGTAAAGAGCTGAAGTGTTTTTAATTGCCTTTGCAGCCCTCTGCATGGCTGAGCCTGGAGGACGCATGGAGATTACGGAGGCATCTAAGCACTGACAAGTGCTTGGCAGCTCTGTCTCGAAGCCTCCCAGCCCGTGTCCCACCGCGCCATGTCCCTGAGCCGTGTCTGACTCCAGCCTGGTACGGGGGAGGCTGCAAGGGATGTTCTTGGGCATCAAGGTCCAGGTTGCTCGTGGTTGAGGGATGCTCAGCAGCTGCAGGCAGGCTTTCAGCTCCTACCTGGTGGGAAGGGGTAGGGCTGGAAACTAGGGGGTAGTCCATGGCATTACATCAATTCACTTCCCGTGTGCTTAGAGTTACAAGAATTCATGCCTAATTTTTTCATTTCACTTTTCTTTGCTTGTCTTTGTCTTTGTTTGTCTCTCTTCTTCTCTCTCCTCTCACTCTTTTTATTTATACCTCTCTTGATTTCTTTCTCTTAGTCCACATCACAGGGAGAGGAGAAAAAGCAGGAAAAGATTCTAATTAAAGACCCGTCCTAAATTAATGAACAAAAATGCAATCGTAGCACTTCACGCTGGAGTGGAACATTTAAAAAAAATCATGAAGTGAAACACAAGAACACTAGAAAAGTTTGGATTGGGGTATAAAAATTATTTGGAAGGCTGTGTGCTAATCAACAGCAAATGTAAGGATGAGTTAGGTTGATAGGGCAGTGAATGACTTGTGTTTTTTTATGTTGGAGATTTTCAATCAGCATTTTCTGAACATGGTTTCTCATTATGATAATGATGATGAGATTAATTATCACCATGAGAACAAGTGATAATGGTACTTTGAACTGTATTTGTCACCATATGACACAGGCTATTACTTGTTTCTACATTCTCCAGGATGTGTGGGCTTTGAGAGGTGCTGAATTTCTCACCAAACAACGGACTCGCTGGTGAGGAGATGTCGAAGGAGGACTAACACTGACTGGGCAGGATGGCTGCCCCTTCGCACAGTCGTTACCTGGTTACAGTACGGTATCACCAGGAAAATCACTGAAATTGGTCCTTTGGATTAATATTCAGCCTCAGCATGATGTCTAAGTGAAAACATGTGATTGCCTTCTAAGAAATAATATTCTTACCCTAGTAAAATTTCCAGAGGCCAATTCCAAAACTATTACTGAGTTAAGAAATTTATTTTAGCCCATGCGGGAGAGAGTGGTGGGCAAAGTGAGGCAAGCTAATGTGGTTACAGCGAGCAAGTGCACTTCTCACCCCTGGGAAAAAATCCACGAGTCTGTTTCCCTGCTGCAGAGGCGGGGTGGGGTGGCTGGCATAGTAAAAGCCAGGTTGAGCCCTGATAATATTCGGCTTTTCCATTTGTGAGCTGCCTCCAAGTATATTTCAGAGAAGTGTTTAAACTGGAAGTGAAAATACATGAAGATGCAGCAGGCTTCTAAGAGTTATCAGGAATTAGAAGCTCTTGGTGTGGTCCTGCCTTCACATGGGATGTCCAGCTTTACAACTGAACTGTTCGCAAGTCAATCATAACATATGGATAGCTCTGAAGCAGTCTAACTTCTGATTCTCCTCTACGCACCTGATGCACTTGCTGACAAACAAACCCCACTTGAAATTCGTTTTACGTGGAGTTTTATCATACATCTACTCCTTATGTAAATTCCAGAAGCCATTTTTTGTCTGAAGACCTTACTATTCGTTACAATTTTTTATGTGAATGGTTACCCATATAGAACAATGTGCTTCTGAACTTCTCTCCTTGTAATTAAATTTATTCAAGGGACGAGTAAGCAGCTTCTAGTGCTATTTAGCTTCTCTTACTATACTAACTAATTAACGTGTAACTGGCACACACGTACTAAGCTTTCATAATGTTATCCGATTAATAAGCAATAACTTCCTCAGTAAATCAAAATTAAATGCCTTCTTACTCAGTGAGTTTAGAACCCTTTTGCCTAGAGACTTTATATTGATTGATTCATTAATTATTGCATTGTCAAATGAAGATCGGTGAAAAAAACCTTGTGAGCAGCTTTGCCTTTTGTTTTATATGTAAAGTTTTACACTGATGGTTTCCCAAAGAAGTAAAAGCTCTCCGTAGTGGTGGGTGAGTGGTGTGCACTGCCCACATCAGCTGTCTGCCAGGAGAGTGCCTGACAACCGGCTGTAGGCAGGGGTGGGCTGGCCTCCAGATAGGGCTGCAGAGCGAAAGAGGGACATCAGAGCTGTATATCTCTTCTGGAACTTATGAGCCCATTTTGCAGATAATTAATGCCCCTGCTGGAACTATCCAAAATCCTGCTGGTGGTTTCATAAAAGGTACTGGAAGCTTGATTAAGGGCAAAGAAATCAAGTATCTCCAAGAGGCTGGAAGAAAAGAAAGGCAGCATTCTTTTGCAAAGGCAAGTGCCTCTGGAGGTGACATTTAAACACTTAATTCTCAAGAAGATTCATGAAGTCCTGCTTTTCCCGAGGACCTCCCAGTCAGCAATGTGGGAATGACATGACAGCCCTCAATTTTAGGTCACAGATGAACATTCCGTAGAAGCAGCAGTTTTCAAACTATTAGTGTGAAGCTTTCCATTCTAGCTATACTAGATTATTTTGGCTACCTTCCTGATGCTTCGTAAAAAATACACTTGCTATTTATGCTTAACAAATCCGTAGTTTTCTAGTGCAATGAAACCGCTCTCTGGAGAGATTGACATGTTCAGTATTACATTATTTTTTAGAACTAGGTTTCTCCCAAACTTCCACACGTACAGCCAGCTCCACCACATAAGCACTCAATTTGTTGGCTCTTCCAGTGTTTCTCGTATGTTCCAGTTCACATTTTGTACTCATTAAACTCCAGCAGACGTTGCACAGAGTGCTGATTACATGAAGATACCTTGAACAATAAAGGCCAAATTTACAGGGTGATTCGTTCATGGAGTTGTAGGGTGGGTACGTGAAGGAATGTGAGGGATCGGGAAGGCAGGTGGTTAGTATAATACTTCAGTAATAGAAATGTTTTTTTGCTGAAAATGAGAAAGCATTGCAGTGATAGAGCTATAGTTCTCTACCCTTTAAATGTAATAAGTTAGAAAATCTTTATTTTTATTCTGGTTTCTAACGTTTCTTTGACTTGGCATTAATTTATAGTTACTTTCTAACCTGAGTGTTGAAGGCTCGTCATTGTGCAATAGAATAAAATCAGTGAAATACAATACAAATTCTTGGTAAGCCTCTGTTATGGTAAACTTCTGCATAATAAAATGTGTTGGTCCTGAGCTTACTTCTACATTAAGGTGTTTCTGACTATAAAAAAAAAAAGAAAAAGGCTATTCTAAGGACAAGAATCTAACACAATGATTATCTTTTTTTACTTTACTGTGAAACTCTATTTTTTCTGTCACTGTGTTAACCTGAAAAAGATAAAGATATATCTTCGTTTTCCTTTAAACTTTTTCCAGTCATTCCTTTTTAACTCGTTCCTATAATAGTCTGTTTTAAGCAACAACTCTGACAGCAAAACCTATGAGGGTTTTCAAATTCAATAACCAAGACTGGAAAGAAGGCATCCCTCATCTCAACTTTAGCTGAGTAACTGCAGATCCTTAACACTACCCTCTACACTGGAGGTCTTCAAAGTCATCCATCTGTGGGAAATATACTGACAGCTCAGAGTAGTTCTGTAGCATCTAAAATGCGCTGCGCTGCTCAAAGAGTGTGGTGTTCTTAGATCACTTTGAAGGAGATGACTTATGAGGCAAAAGGTTGAGCTTTCTCTTTCAGTGGCACATTACGCGTGTGTTTGGCAGCACTGTGTACACGGTCCCACCGTGCCGTGCACAGGAGACCTGTGCTCTGGTTGAAATGCACGATCCCGATCCATCTCTCCGAGGTCAGGAAATGCTAGATGGGAGGATGGAAGCGCAAGCGCACTGGTCACCAGCAGGAAAATAGGAATGACGTTTAAGAATTTGTAGGATATGAACCTAGCTTCAAACCTGTGCATCCTCTTTCTCGTCGTCCTAGAGCCCCAAGACGACTTTCAGCATTCTCATTTTCCTGATGAAGAAATATTTTCAGATGGTTTGAAACAATAGCTCTGTGGATTGCCTCTGGGTCTCCTATCGGCAAAAACAGAGCTGCGCGTCTTCAATGTTACCATTTCTCTGCCTTTCCCTTCCTCCTGAGCAGGTTTTTGCTAAACTCACGGCTCACTTGCAAAGATACAGGGATTAGTTTGGATTTCCAGTTCCGATGGTCTCTTTTCTGTTGTTTTGCTAAAATGCTCTTAATTGCAATAACTTCCTCATACAATGTCGTGATTAGCTGTGCCAAAGGTGCAGGTGCTCGCAGGAGAGAGATTATACGAATACATTGCGATTGCTGATCCTCATACGTGGGTGAATTAAACAGGTAGCAGGATGTGTTCTGTAAGAGTTTATATATCTCTTACTCCTTCGTGTCCCTAGCGTACGGCGTCTGTCTTTTCAGAGTAATAGGAAAAGGTGTTTCACTCAAAGCTTATCCCTTTTCATATAGCATTTAATTTAAGTTCCCCTCCTAGAGGAACCTACTAATGACTCCTATTAGTGCACCAGCTCTAAAAAATTGGTTGTGTACACACAAGATTTTTGTGTGTGTGTGATTGTTCATTACACACTAATCACTGGGGGTTTTTTCTGTGGTAGCTTTCAAACTAAGGGGCCTGTTGTTTCCCCAGTAACAGATAAAGTTCTCCAGGTACTTTCATTCTTGGGTTGTGTGTGTCCTTTTAGGTAAAGACAATATTGCCTCATCTTCAAAGATTGCTTGTTATAATAGGGAATAGGCTGAGAATTTTTTCATGAAATAAAGTTTGACACTTGATATTTCTTACATGGAAAAGGTAAGTGTCCTGCATCTGCCAGGAGAAAGCATCCTTTGGTGATCTCCTGGCAGAGGTGGAGCTTGTGCCAACAGGAAGAACAGAACTGTGTGAACTTTCTGTCCATGATTCATTCAGGTCAATGCTATTGCCAGCCGTATAAGTCAATCCCACGTCAAAATGGTTTGCTTGGTTGGAAAGAAGTTGGGTGAAACAGGGCTTCTGTAACTTCAGGCAGTTATGCTTTGGATCAAGGAGAAGCGTTTCTGCTTAAAGTTCACTTCTGTCAGTCACGAGAGAGGGCCGTGCACGGAGGATTTTGCATGAGAAGTAGTGGCAGATATGTGAAGGCAGCTGCTACAGAGCTGTTTTCCTAAGCAGAAAGCAAACGAGCCTTGTTAGCTACTCCTTACCTCTAAATAGAGATGAAATCCTCATGGCCAGGGCAGGAACCAGAAACACGGTTCCAGCTCTTGAGAGACTACGGACTGTGAAGAGCGTCTCAGGGGCCCGGAGCTGCCACCCACTGACACTGGACACCCAACCATCAAGAAACCAGCACAATAAGGAGACATTCCCATAGATAATTATACAGGTATGTTGGGGAAAGGGCTAAAGAGACGCTGATGGAATTACCATGGAGCTGGTTTTGCTCTCATTCATTGAGATACTCCTCTGATGGGTTCCTTTTCTCCTAACACCGTTTTCTTTGCTGTGTTCATAGTCTCAGTGCGTGTGAGCTTTTCGCATGTTGCGTATTGATATTCTGCAGGTTCCCCAGGGCACGCGTTGATTGTGGATAAGGCTTTGAGATTAGTTTCCTGAGGAACTCTCTGAGCCTGCTTCTTTCTGCTGTCAGCATCCCCTGACGTAGGGGTTGTGCACATAGTTGGCGGCTGATCTTCATTACCTTCACCTTTACCACATCTCTTCAGATAATTTGCTTGTGAATTTTTGGGCCTCAATATGTCACCAGCTAATCATCAGGTTTAAAGGAATGTGAAAATTCTTCATAAAAATGACGGTGAACAGGATGGCAATATTCTTTTCGTGTGAAAATTCAAAAATATATTAGGACTTGGCATAAAAACGCCTCTAAAAGGCAAGATGAGAATTCAACAGGGAAATTTGAGGTTGTTCCTTTCTGAGTATGACACTCAGGATGTTGATCTTCACTGTAGTACAGGATCACCTGCTCCTTTCCTGTCAACGTCATGTAATAATAGTCACACTTAATTGTGCCCCGTTTTAGCTTGAAAAACGACAGATTCTTCTGTACTTGAAAAAAAAAAAAAAAAATCACAGGAGGAGAAAGAGTGCTGTGGATGAAGCATTACCGATCTCAAAGTGTGCCGTTTAGTCCTGCAGCTGATTAGTGTTTCCCTTGCAAATATTGGCAGGGGGTGCAGTCTGGTGTTTCTCACATTAAAGACTAAAGCCAGGAGTCTTAAGCCATGGAAGTCAGTTAGATACCGAAGCAGCATCAAAATGTAGTGAGAACTGGGTCTTTAAAGCCCTTCAGCTACGTTTGAGACCTACCAGATGAATTCCACCTCATACCAATAATTTCTGCCATATAGGAAAAACTTAGACTTCAATACTTCAACTTCTTTTTCTTTTTTTTTTGTCTCCTTTGCCTTTGATATGTTTGTCTTTAGTTCCTCTTTGGTCATCAAGTATAATTTTATTTCAAGCTGCCTTAAACCCGTGCACTGATCCAGCAAACCCACATTTTGGGCCAAATTCTGACTGCCTTAGGTTTAAAGTCAGTGAGATTTCCTATGTGTATGATTTTATGGCCTCTGCATAATGTCACGCGGGTGATGAGCGGCTCTGATACGTTAATACCGTTCTCCAGATCAGTGGATTTCTCCACCAGAAGCTACGATGTGTAAGTGACACACTGGCACTGCAGCAGTACTGGTTCCGACCCCGAGTCCCCAGTGTATTAGTTGCTTTGCTGCAATACCTTTGGGCAAAACCATTCAACCGTACCACAGACAACTTGCTTTAAGACCGGAGCACATACTGTTTACTGAATAATCCTCTCTAATGCTCTGTTTTTTCTTCTTCTTGAGAAAAGATCAAAGAAAAGAATAGTGCTGGAACTGGTGGAAGCATGATCCATGCCCCCTTGATTATATGGAAACATTAAAATATCATCAGCATGTTAATTTTATCAACTGAACTGTGTGAGATTTATTCATATCTCTTATCTATTACATTAGTCTGGAAATACAATTTATTCTGATGCTGGGAATGTCAGAGAGAGAGACCAAAAACATCTGGACTTCTTAATATGAAACAAATTTTCTAGGATGTAGATTGCCACTTTAAAATTAATTCTGCTAATAAGGAGGCAGAAATTTCACAGCCTATTGATCTTTCAAAATAAGGCCCCAGCCCTTTATTGGGGTAAACCAGGTAGGTGCAGGGAAGGTTCCTTTGAGGATTTGTAGTTCACGTATCTTCTGTTACATATCTGAATATCAAATACAATAGATTATTTTAACATCCTAATATAATATACACGAGAGCAGATAAACCCCAGCCGTCGCAAACTGTGGGATTAATAAAAATCAATGAAAATTCTCCTAGAAAAACAACATATCTACACATTTCCTGGGTCTGAATTGGTGGATTTTCTTTCTAAACACGTAAAATCAATATTAATTAAAACCAACCATAAAAGAACCCCAAAAACTTGCCCATTGAAAGAGAATTTGCATTTGAAAAATTATTGTATTACACAGGCTAGATTATCACAGAACTTTTTCAGCCATGGAGGAGCATGAGTAACATTTCTCCTCTGAGTACTTGTGCTGGGAAGGACATGGAAGCAGAAACCATACCAGCGGTTCTGCACCTGCCCAGCACACTCCCATTCCCCCTTTACTGGGAGCACAGAGCCAAAAACAGAGCAGTGAACTCTGTTTCAAAATACCCCTTTCAGACAGCTGCGGGACGGCTGCATTTATGCGTGGTTTTCCCCTGGAATTTCCAGTCCAGCCCATAGCAATGACTGGATAAATATTCTGCAAAGCCACTCAACACAGCGATCTTAGGCACAAGATAGCACCTATAAGATAGAGAATTATATGCCAGGGCTTTGACACAACCATCAGTTATGCCAGATGCAAATAATTTATTCTCTGTCAGTTGGAATATACAATCTTGGTTGGATGGCTTAAATTTATACTGGCACCAAAATACGGCAAGCAATATTATTTAAGCGTGATGTTGAAACCACAGATGGGCATCTCAGATGACCCAAAAAGTGGAAGAAAATTATGAGTTATATTTTCTGAGAGTAACTCATCATTGTCGTGAAATAAAAGCTCATGTAATAACTCATCCTTTTTGTGCAATAAGATGACATCAGACGTTGGGAGATGTGTCCTCCTTGGCGTACACCGTAGCCAGGCATTTTCAGGTGCTGTTGCTATCACTGGGATAACTCCTAACAGCAAAAAGGTCACTTTCTCCTCTGACCTTGTTTGAAGGACAAAGCAAGTTGCCAGTAACTCAGCAGACGTTTCTTCTTCTGTTCTGACCTTACTAATTTCACTTTGGGGTTATATAGCTCTTCCATCAGAGCTTTTGGATATTGGGGTCATAAATCAAAGTGGTGTTTACTTCTGAAATGCAAAACATCCAGTTCAGGATTTTCCAGAGAAAAGCGAAGCATACAAGGAGCGAGCACGGGAGAAATTAAGGCAGCTGCTATCGCAGAGCTGCGGTTTTGACAGGCTGAAGCTGGGTCGGATGCTCGCTTTGCTGGGGTGCAAAGGGGTTGCCCAGATGCCGCCTTAGCTTGGCAAACCAGATGTTCAGCGAAGATGCATGGGAGGACTTACCTTTATGCAGAGAGAGTAGTCCAGTGTGTAAAGTTAAACATGTCTCCAGGATTAATGCCTTCAGCTTTAAATAGTACCTTAAATGTGCAGTTTATGTTTGGCAAGACTGTCAAATAATTTGTTCCTGTGCCATCGGCTGAGAATTCTGCTCATTTTAGAGAAGTTCAGCTTCCGTGGATTTACTGGACAAGAGAATAAGTGAAATTTAAGACAGAGCTCTTAGGCTGAGTTTGTAACGGCCCGCATTTCCAATAACAAAACTAGCAGTGACAGTGATATATGGCTTTTTTTATGAGACCTGATAACTGATGGATATGTGATCTTATAAATGCTTAGACAAACTAATGCACATAATTATATTTTCCATTTGAAGTCTATTGCTAGGCATTCTAATACAATATCATTAGTCGAAATGGCCACAATGATACAGCTTGGGCAGTTTGTCACAGTAATTACGGGGTGATTATTTTTGACTGGAATAAAGATTTCAGTTTTAGTATGGTAGAAAGCACAATCACAAATTAGAAACAGTCTCAGAATAAAAAAAAATATCAGGGAGAAGGACTTTAACTATGGATTATAGTGCAATTCTAAACCAATTCCTTTTAAAAAGCGCGCTCATTCGGCTGCGTGTGTGACTTCCTTTGGTTTATACCGGCTTCCTGCCCAAAAGGATGAGACTTACCTAAGCAACAGCTTCGGTATGTAAGGTTTTTATAACAGGGAAAATCTGAGCATCGTAAGGAAGGCTTGTCTTATAATTTACATAACTGCTAAAATAGGCTTTCTTTTTTCAATCGACAAAAAAATAGATCATTTGTCTTCACCGTTTTCAGGATGGTTGATTAAAGTAGACAGTGTCCTAACATCTGTATTGAAAACTATATTAATCAATTGATTAATCACGAGGCATTAATCAAAATCTTCCTTAAGTGTTTTAGTTTTGGAGCAGCTCTTAGTATTTCCTATCAGATTCCTTTTAAGGTGTCCATTATAAAGATTAAATTTGGGTGGTAAATATTGAGGGGTTGAAGCACATGTGGCTTTCCACTTGAAGGTCACAGCCATTGCTCATTAGTGTTACTTTTAATGGGATAAGAAGCAAAAGTTTTTAATATGTGACTACATCAATTAATCAAATACACATTTGACTTCCTTTCCAGTAAGCAGCATGTGCAGAGAAATTTCTAGTGATCTAAACCCTTGACTACTTCAGGCGACGCTGAAGAATATTCCATATATTTAAGGAACTCAAATTGTACATGCAAATATAATGAACTGATGCACTAACTACAATCCAGTAAGTTATTGTCTGCTGTTTTTAAATATTCTGCTTTACAAAAAAGTAATTTGAAGGTTTTCTGGTCGGTTTTCATTAAGGCTATATTTAAATAATCTCTTTGTTTTTTTCCCCCCCGCCTAGAACAAATGTAAAACTTCATACTACTGTCACCAAGTGTTTTAAAATGAGAGAAGTTATTCTGAGTAGTTAGTTGATCCAGGTGAACCATAGAGGACCCGTGCAATGCAGCTGATCACCTGAGAATTTAACTCTTGTTTGGTTTTGCTCATTCCTATTTGGTTTTCCAATCTGAACCATTAAATACCGGTACTCAAGTAAATGTTTTTATTTGTCTTAACATCAATTACAGTACAAAAGAAAACCACTGATTACACATCTCTTCTTGCGCATAAAAGTGTTCCTTCATCTTGCAATCCCTCTGTAGGTGATTCTTTAAGCAAGATTTACAGAATCCTCATTGCGGCTGCTTTTATGACAGACTAGAAATACCTACATTTCTACTGGGGAAAAGAAAAGAGGAAACGCCAAACCCAAGTGTACGTTATTTGTATTTATTTGGATTTTGAAGTATACCAAAAATGCGCATCTGGCATTCCCATCACCTTTGGCAAAAGTTTAAAGAAATAAGAAATCAAAGCACAGCAAATTAAATCCTGCAGCCGCTTCCCCACGCCTGAAGAAGCTGCTTTAAAAAAAATTCCAACGCTTCTCTAGGTAGTCCCAGTTTTGTTTCTGCCCAGAGATTACCGACTACTGGTTTTCTAGCTCTCCTAACCGTTCATTTTGAAGGTGATATATTCAAGTTGAACAGAGTACAGACAGAGGTCTATTAAATCAACAGCTCTTTATTTATTCGAACGACAGTGGCCCCTGAGGCTGGGCAGCCTCAGGAGCCTCTTTGTGCTGGTGACCACAGCAGGAGACCCTTCCTGGCCTTGAATTTTGGTCCGTGGGGACAGTGGCAAGCAGAGAGTCCCAGCATGCCCCCCGAGAGCCCGTCCTGACCCAGGGATGGGGCGTCAGCAAGAGGCGTGGGACCAGGAACCAGCTTTCACCCTCTGTCTGGAGGCAGAGCATTTAAAGCAGCACTTCTAATCAGATTAAGGAAGCCGATCGCTACTGATTCACGCTACCTACTGATTATAATTCTTAAAAGCCACTTTGATATGTGTTTTCTGGTTTCTACATACAGCAGTAGAGTTATTATATCTTTAAAGCCATTAAAATGCATGGACAATTTTGTACGCCCTTAAAAATGGTACTGGACTGCTTGTCATATAAGTACGTGAAAAAGAAACATGTCTTAAAGTCTTGCAATAATCAACAATACATATTTGGAAACAAACTCAAACCTGCGTTGTTCTTGCGCAGCTGAGCTCTGGTTTCATTTTGCTATTGATGGTGAAGGTTGGTTGCCTTCAGCAGGAAAGGAAATGCAATCTGCATAATTCCCATTAGTTCTTCATTGCGCAAATATATACTGATAATAATTCTGTGGTGGGTTAGTTTGTGGCTAATCATCTTTATACTTAGCAGCAGGTGCTGTGGCAGCCCTGGAAAAAGTATCGTGCGATTTAGAAATTACTGCTGTACAATTTATCTGCAACGCACCTTTCTTTTTAATAGAATTATGCTCAACAGTTCATCAGTTTAGCTCACGGAGAACACTCCTGCGATATCGGCGCGTAGGCTTTGTCAGTGTTCTATGACCAAATGCCCCTGGTTTTCGTTTGGTTTTGTTGGGCTTTTTTTAAATGGAGACATGGTCCAGAGAAAGGAGCCGTTGAAATATGTGAAAAGAGTCAGTGGCACCTACCGGCTGTTCTGCATTTTGGGTGACAAAGAGAATATAAAAGAAATAGTTTCAGCCCACTCTGAGTGTATCTGTGGGAAATAAATTTGTTGTTTAAAGCCAATATGGTTTGTTTAGGAAGAAAATGAGGAGGTGAATGTAGAGCCTGATCGCTCAAGTGCTGTTGCTTGGAAGAATTTGGGAAAGGGAAGATTAAAGGAATTGTCTCTTCAAGAGCCAGTGGAGAGGTTTACTGACGTCAAAGGAGTTATATGTGATTTTTCCTTTTCCCCCCACGTATTCTTATAGTGCCTGCACTAACCATTCTGGGAAAAAAAAATATCTGGAAGCAGTGTCAATCAACTGCAACTTCTGATGTTGCCTGAATTATGAGTAGTGCCTTTCCTGCTATTGTCCGTGCTGCCTTCACGTCACCCTTGCTTTCTTTCCCAAGAAGATGGCGAGAGACGAATTAAACTTAACCTGAGCGTCAGCATCTATGACAAAAGGAAAAGATAGGAACGAAAAAAAGAAGTTTGAGAAGCAAATGGGACAGTGTGGATAAAAACCTTACAGACACTAGAGGATGGAAGTATGCCACAACATTGAACTAACAGCAAGAAGAAAATATGCAAAGATTTTGAGAATGAATAACAGAGTGTTGGCTGAAGGTGAAGAAAGGAGAATGCAAAAAAAAAGGAAAAGATAAAAGAAGGTTAATAGAAAGTTTCAAAAATGAGAATGAAGGCAAAAGGGATGGAAATAGTATGAGTTTAAAATTATTTTAAGGAAAGATATCGGCAAAATATTTTTGTAACTCTCGTTCAAAATCCTATTTAGTCCTGTTGCACCCCTATGCAAGAAAATATGCAGAGTCTGCAGATTTTATACTCAGCCTTCAAAGCTGAGTACTTGGAGTTAAACAGTTCTATTTATATTGATGGAAGTTGGACAAATGCAGCTGCATTCAGAAGAATTTGACAAGAAATCTGAACAGGTTAGAAAAATCTTAGCAAAAGTTGTTTTGTTTTAATCATTCTAAGTAGACAATTTCAGTTGTAAGTAAAATAGTGTTTACCTAAATCAAAAAACTCTAACTCAAAAGTAGATAAAAATGAAATGTTTTAATTTTTTATTTTAAAGGATATTTTTGAATGAGAAAAAAATTTACAGGAAAGCAATACTGTCTGATCAATCTTCAGTAAAATACTGTAAAATACAGTTTTGCGTAGAAAAAATTTGTCACAGAAAATTGTGACTAGCAGCTGGGTACATTCAAAAATTACTTGATTTCTGGGATACTGTTAGTTGATACCAGCTGCAGAGTTGGCATCTCTGAAAAAATCCCAACTAGAAAATTTTGACAATAAAAATAGATATGGAAAGCTACGTTTTGGCCATGAAATGGAAAATTTAAATTTTTGTGTAAGTTATAGTTCAAATGGGACCAGTTTTGTGTGAGATCTTTCTCTGTAGGTTGAAAAAAACATTTCTGTGGGATTTTAAGAAAATAGAATTTGTCTAAAATTTTATCCTATCCTATTCTATTTCTACTCCATTCTAACTTATTATGGCTTAAAAATTTCCAGATAATCACGTTGCTTTTAAAATACTTTGGCTGCGTATGTTTGCAGGAAACTAATAAATGTGCTCATCACTTTGTTTGACATAATTTTGGTTGGGTTTTTTTTTGTTAACCTTTTGCACAGAGCGAAATGTGTTTTAGTGTTGAGGGACCCTATCACAGTAGTGGTTGCCTGTAGCTTTTAATGTCTGTCTCTATAGATTTTTCTTTTGCTCTACAGGTAATGCGTTCTTCAAGTGCAGTAATATTTATTTAAGCCTTTTTTTCTTTTTTTTCCAAGGTAACAGAAACAATATGGAATGCTCATGGTCACGCTGGAAAATCTCAATGTGGACTATAGCTCATATGGGTGTCTCCCTGTTGAGGTCTCCTCTCAATGAGAAGGCAATAACAGAGGAGGTGGAGATGCTGTGGGATGGAATTGATGGAACTACTGACGTTTTGTGGGATAGGTTGTATGGCTGGAATGTTAAAATCAATTGCTATAACCCATTTAATTAAAAGAGGTGGGAGAAGAAAAAAACCAGACAGACATGGATGAAATGTGAAAACTGTGTGTTTAGGAAACAACATCAGTTTAAACTGAATATTTTCGTATTACCAGGTGACTTCTATTCAAGAATCTTAAAAGAAGCAGATGAGGAACCTTATGAGCTGCTACAGATGTTTTATTAAGAGTCTTGGACATGGCGTTTCAAACATCTTTCAGTAACCCAAGAACAAGGAAATATGTCTGCAAGCAAAGAAAGCAGTCTGGGGCATTGCCCTGGCTGGGGGACACAGGGACCTTCAGGCCTCCTAGAGACCTGCCCACTCAGCTGGTTCACACGAGCCCTCTCGAGAAGCTTAATGCAATCCCCGAATTACAACAGGGGACTATCGCCCAGACACAGTGAGCTGTGGTAAGAGGGCGTCAGGGCTGCTCTTTTATTTCCAGTGCCTGCACTTCAAGAAGGAATGTGAACTTGCTGACAAGAGTTCACAGGATGACTACAAATCCAAAGAGTTTTGTTTGAAAATGAGCCTTACGATGTGAGGTTTAAGGAGGTCAGCCTTAATGTCGTCGATGGTTCTGAGGTGACCTGAATGCCTTCTGAGCTGCTTTGGAATGGAAAGATACTGGCTGCTCTTTGGAGGTTTTGTTGGTTTTTTGACTTTGCAGACAGTAATGTCTGGAAGTCGAAGTTAGGCCACCTCAGCCTGGAATTGAGACTTGGCTTCCCTCTGGAAAGGGTGGCTGAAGTCTGGGCCAGGTCACTGGGAGGTGGTGAACTACCCTTTCTTCCACATTCTGAACAAAAGATTAGTTGTTTTAAAATATATATATATGTTTAGTTCAGTTTCTACAGAACACCCTAAGGCTGGCATTTGCAGAAAGCTAGTCGTCCTTCCATAAATAGACACAACTACTGCCACATGGGCTACTCTACGCCAAAGAGCAGAGAAATGCAGCTGGAACAGCCTGGAGAACAGTACAGGACGGTGTGGTAGGAAGGGCTGGATATGAAAGGTTTTAATGAGATGGTTTTCCCCAGAGATGTCCATTTTGATGGGATCTCAGAGCTGGTGAGATGAGGCTGACCTTCCCACAACTGTTGGCAGGGGATGCCCAGAAGCCCACTGCCGTGCTTCCAATGCACTTCTGAGCCTCCCAAGGAAACTCAGCTCTCTGGATCATTTATGTGGGCTATCACAGCTCCATCAGCTGGTCACTGTCATCGCTGTGGTATGTGGAGCAGGTGTTTAATATGCAAATCCAAGGAGAGAGTGAGAAGACTGGGAAGTAAAAGAAATACTGTATTTATATTGGAAAACCTTTTTTTGCAGTACTACTGCATGTGGTGTCTAGAGGGCCTTGTAAAGAGCTGTGGGATTTATGTTCTTTGTAACTCAGAAGAGAGAGACGAATTTGCTTGGATATCCGTTGCTTTTTAGATGACTCTGTACCATAAATCAACTGCCTGACCCAGCCTGATGTTTATTCTGGTGGCTGTGGGCAACGAGGAACGGCAAACTCATGCTGATGGAAGCGCAACCCACCTCAGTCTTCAGTTTTATCTCAATAAATTTTAAAGGAGAACTTTTACTGAAGCATCCGCGTGTGTGTTCTGGTGGGCTGTGACATCTCTTCCAAGTTAAGCATGGCTAGAATGGCTGCTGTAGTAAAACTCCAAGTAAGTGTAATTACAACGTGTGTTCCGCACAAAGAATATTTATTTTGTCTTGAAGTGTGTTGTGTGGAGACAGCAAAGGAAAGAAATACGGAAGTGGGGCCCAGAACAAGCACGCCATAATTATAAGAAAACCCCAAATATTCTTACAACCGAACTGTTTCATAGGGCTGTGTTCACGGTTATTGTTATTTATAGTGTAGCTCGTCAGAGCCGTACCAGTAACACAAGCTCAGGACCCTGTGGCACCTCTTTCCTCCAACATCTGGATGAGCACAAGCATTCCTCTCCATATACTGCATGTCTCTGTGTCATTATTATTACTAATGCCTATTATTATTATTATTAATTATTTTACTTCTATGTGGTTATTCCCAAGTTTGATGTAGCTCAGCATCTTCTCTGGCCAAAACAAGATGCCCAGGGAAGAAACTAAGAACAGCTGTATGCGATACTCTTTTGTGCCCGTTTTTAAAACACAGAACAACAAAAAAAAAAGAGTGGGTTTTTACTATTTAATATATAAAAAAATAAGAAATATATTTTTAGGTCTGTATCCTGTTTCAGCCTGGAGTATCTTTCGAAAGCCAAATTATCGAGCCTTAGAAATGAAGACTGCAAATGAAAAAAAACGAATGCCACTTCAATAATGGCATTGGAAATGTCAGAGGAATGATAGAGCTACCGCACTTGCTATCGCTGCTCCCTGGCTGCGGTTCTTTATTGGCATGTGTGCCTCGATTGTTCAAACCACACAATGTCTGAACATTGATGTCATATTTTTGTTATTGCAAAAAGCCTACGTTTGACCTTTCTTTGTAATTGTGGCACTAGTTGAATTCTGCTTTAGTTCATGGCAATTTACTCAATCCTTTGAGAGTTCACTAGTTAATTATTGCCAAGTGAATTTTTAATTTGCTCCTATGATTACATTGGTGAATACAGTCATTAGTGGGAAATTTATTTTAGAAATTGGCACTAGAGGGAGCTAAGTAATTGTATCATTTACGTATCTAGGAAGGGAAAAAAAAGAACATTCATTAAAAACTTGCTTTTTTCTGAACCTGCTGATTTTACAAATATGGCAGCTATGCCTCAGCAAATTATAAGCGATAATGAATTAGTTAATTTTCCTTACTGAAAACTGCTATGCTAAGATTATTAAATTACTGTATTTCTATTTAGTGAAACCAGCTACCAGTCAGTAAATTAGGATTTCTAGGACTCTTTTGGGAGGGGGAATTTTTTGTGACTATTATCCTTGTTTAGCATTAGTTCGGTCTTAACAGAATTAAAAAAACCTCATAGATGTTCTGCTGAAATATAAGTTTGCTTCCAAACGCATTGCAGGATGGATGACCTTGTTGCATGGTGCAGCTCCGTAAGAGGAGCCGGAGGAGGTGCCTGTAGGGCAGACCCTGAAGCCTTTCTGGGCTGTGCCAAAGCTGTGTCTGGACACAAACTGCTGTATTTTCCACGCCAACACTCAAATCGGTGGAGTCCCATCTTTATTTAGTGGCAGCTGACTCAGGATGTTCATCTTCATAGCTCACAGGCCAGCCTCATGCTGGACCCCATCCCCGATGTGTACGACCATACCTGGCAACCTACCAGGTGTAGGTTTGTCTCTTCTCCCAAGTAACAAGTGATAGGACAAGAGGAAACGGCCTCAACTTGCACCAGGGGAAGTTTACGTTGGACATTAGGACCCATTTCTGTCCCGTTGGGGTTGTCCAGTTCTGTCCCAGGCTGCCCAGGGCAGTGGTGGAGTCCCCATCCCTGGAGGGGTTTCCCAGCCGTGTGGAGGTGGTGCTGAGGGACAGGGGTCAGTGGGGACCTGGCGGTGCTGGGGGGACGGGGGGACTCGATGGGCTTAAAGGTCTTTTCCAACCCAAACAATTCTGTGTTTCTAAGATGATTATCGTCAATTGCCAGGCTGCTTGTGCTCTACAGCTCTGTCCATCGGAAGCATTTGTGACTTTTTAGCGTGATATAAACCTCCTGTTTCCACATGAAAAGTTGTTTCATTTGAAGGTGGTTTCAGGAGGGCGCTGCGGTTCACCTGGAAGCCCCCTGTGCTCTCTGGGTTACTGCTGAATGACTTCTCACTCCCAGCTTTCTATACCTCTTAAAGGAAATAATAACCCTCTGTTTCCCTGGAGTGGGGTGAAAGCCATGGGAAGGGAATTACTCATCTCTGCCTTTCAGGAACACACATCTACTCCTTCCTTTGTTTCCATAAAGCTGTCCCTAGCGTGGGAACACCGTGAACAAGTGCAAAGGAATGGTTTAGTCAGTGTTTCCCAGCCCACTGACCTTTGCGTTGGCTCTAAGTATGAAACCGTTGCAGGGGTTGTCCATCTCCAAGAGCTGATGCTTCCTTTCCTCAAAAAATAAGTCAGCTCTCAGTGTACCCAGTAAACAGAAAGTAATGCAGACAGTTAATTAAAGTAGATAAAAATCCTGAATCCAAGATGTAACAACTGGCCTGAATTCTTTGGTTAGGGTGGGCAACATCTGGACCTATGGTGAAATATCATTAATAAAAATTTCTGAAGCACAGTGAATATCTGATCCCCCCTCTCTTTGTTGTTTATGCCAGTTTGGGTTTTTTTCCTGTCATCCTTTATTCAGGCACTGAGACAGCATCACCACCGCTACCACCACCTGGAAGTGGTACTGGTTTCACCTGCTGAGGTGGTTTATGTGGCAGGGAGGTATTTGTGCTACGGCTTTTAAGTTGGCCACTTTACCCAGGGTGTTATGTCTGCTTTAAGGTATGGTTTAGCATGCTGCCTGCGTTGGATTTAATGCTGTGTCCTCTTTTCTGCACCCACAGCGGTAGGTGTAACCATGGTCACAAATGAGGATAACTTTGGGTTATTTTTCTTTTTTAAGTCTTTTTCTTACCTTTTTTTTTCCACTGGAATTTTAAGGCTATTCTGCACCTGCAGTGCTGAACGGGTGTTTTCCTTTTGTCACTGAGGACATCTGGGTTCCTCTTACGTACTGTGAATAATTTCGCCAAATTTTTTCTTTTTCTGAGCTGTAGTCCAGTCTCACTGTGCATAAAACTTCCCTGATGTAGTGATCTGAACTGAAGTTGCCTAAATGAAAGCCATGCTTTGCAAGCCACTTTTCCACTATAACCTCCTGTGAAATCCTAGGAGAAGTAAACACCACATTTCATGCGTTTGATGCTAGATGGGTCGTTCGATACTTTAAATTAATACAAGTAATAATATCCCCAATCCAAGGCATTTTGGTTCTCCCTTTTGTGTCATATGTGCGTATAGGCAATTGGGAAAATGATTTGAAGTTCTGTGGGTTTGGGTATGTTTCCCGAGTGACTTTATTCGTGCTTGGCTAGAACAAGACATCTTGCCTTATGCTTCTCGAGTGTGAACTATGGATTAGATTTAGCAGTCTGATATTATCGTACAATAACCGGAGCCCAGAACCAATACAAATTCTTTATATTCCTAATAAATGGGGACATGTTAGTAAATATCAAGCTATTTCTGTCAGCTTTCTGGCTTTTCAAGCAAGTGCAGAAGTTGTGAATTTACAGTGGAGTCAAATCTGTTTTGGGAAGGGTAGTGCTCAAGGCATCGGTATCGTCTGCGAAAGAGTTTATTGCTCAACTCCTTTGATTTAGCTTTATTCCATAGCAAAAGTCTTCACTGTGGAGGTCAGAGATTATAGGCAATGGGAGTGGAGGGAAAATGTTATGCGTTCCAGTTTCTTTGTAGTATCAATGGGTCTGGGAAAACTTAGTGGCTCTGTGTCCATTTTGTGTGTTTCTTTCCAAATTTCAGCTGGAAATGAGGAAATCTTGTAGCATCTTTTTCTGTACTTAATTTTTCTTGAAGACTATCTCCTGATAGATATCAAATGTGATATGCAAGTGTATGCGTTGCGAGAAAAATCATCTTTAATTCCTGGCATTAACCAGGAGCATGGGGAAGGGTTGTGGAAGCTTGTACACGCTTTACATAGCAAAACCTAAGTATAGGTGCCCCATCTCTGGAACGATTCCAGGTCAGGTTGGACCCTGAGGCTCTGAGCAACCTGCTCCAGTTGAAGATGTCCCTGCTCATTGCAGTGAGGTTGGACTGGATGAGTTTTGAAGGTCACTTCCAACTCAAAACATTCCATGATTCTATGAGCTTCATATTCTGCACAACCGTTAGGAAAAGCTCCAAACCCCATAGGCCAGCATTCCAGCAACCCAGAGATGGGAAACCAGTACATTAAAGCTAGCTTGGACTGGTGGCATGTCAGGTGGCTGTGGAACTGGCTTAATGGCTGAGCAAAAATCTTAGCAGTTGATGTTCAAGGTGTAACCAGCAGCCAACAACTTAGCAGCGCTGCTGTTGGACTTCCATGCAATTCTGCACATGTTGTCACCACCTGGTTGGTGTCATCAGGCACGTGGGGGCTCTTCACAGAAGTTATCCGTCCTTGTGAGCTTTCAAAAATCATCTGGTCTAGGTTCTGATCATGGGGGGTTTGGGAGATTTCTAGTATTTTGGAGTGAAGTCACGCAAGATGGACAGCAAGGAGTATGCACACGCCTGTCCTTTAAAGGGGGAACTTAAGCAGAAAAAGGGAAGATGTTTTGATGTGCACTGCTGGAATGCAAAGGGTAAGATTAAGTTTCTGTAGTTTAGTTAAAAAATAAATAAATAAAATATCAGTCTTTCATAGGAGGTATAGATTTTATATCATTCGTGCCAGGACAGTGAAGGACAAGGGTGGACGGAGGCAGAGGCGATAATGCTGTGGAGCGATCTTCCCTTGTACCTGCACTGCTACATCCCGTCAGACTGATCATTCGTGCTATGTTGGAGCACTCCGGTCACATTGCTGCTACTGTCCTCGAAACAGGACAGCGTGGTTTTTATTGATCAAAGCAGGAGAGCACAAAGCCTGATGTTGTTTCTGTACGTAGTAAATTAACTAGCGCTGTGGGTCTCCTGTCACGCTTAGGAGGAGCATCCCTTAACTTTCACAGTGTTATCTCAGGATTTTCCTTCAGATCCTTCTTTAAAACAGTCCTCTTCCCACCTTCCTGAAATGTCGAGGGAAGTTTAATACAGGTTAAGTCAGTCGCACGCGTACTACTGATGGCTCAGTGGAGTTTTCTCTTGAATTTTGAAACAGGGACTGTATTTTACGTTGCATTTACATGGCTCCCAACACAACGGAGAAATAGTCCTCGTGCAAAGCCTCGCGGGCCTTGCCTGCACAAATTATCATCCGTGGAATATAAAATGTATTCAGAGGAACTAAATCGCTCCATCTATTAACCTTTTCTATAACCACTATTTAAACGCATTAGGTGAATTCAGTCATGCAATTTTGTTTTCAGTAGTTGACGTTGATTAGCTTCCTTTTGGAAAAATAGATAAGGCTGGAGTGAAAGAGCTGATAGGACTTATTAAAATATGATGGTGGCTGAAGCTTTTTATGACACAATAGGAACGTCGGTATAAGTACTAGGGTAGGAGTTAGAAAGCTAAGGTGAGTGTAAAGGGAAACACATAATTAAAACAACTTTTGAATCTAGTTGGCTGTGGATCAACACTGAAGTGGAAAGAAAAGCGGTTAAGTAACAGCAGAGCTTTGCGGGACGTCCCTTGGGAACTGAACTCTGTTGACTTGAGAAGGGGCGTCTCCTGCTGACTCCTCATGGTGCACTGCTCTTTCCTGCGGTTCTGTCGGACTGCACTTTATTAGCAATAAAAACATTTAAAAATGAAAATATTGCAAGATGACAACAAAAGTGTGATGCTATTTTAGATTAACCTCCCCCTTCCTCTAACACTGACTTGATTCACGAGTATCTGAACTGTTATTTCAACCTATCTGTAGGGTCTGGAAAAGTTTTGTCTACCCTGTATGCCCTGCTTATATTTTGAAGGATATTTTTAGAGCTGTGAGGGCCGTGTATATATGGTGGTGGGGAGGTTTTTTTCTTTTTTTTTTTTCTTTTCCTTTTAGCATAAGCTGAGATTCTGGGGCACAAGATGGCAGCAGAAGGAAAATTTGCTAACGTCAGAAATAGCTGACTTGTCTAAACTGCAAAAATGTGAGGGTCCTGGTTAAGTTTTTTAAATGGTTTGAGCAGAGTTAATAAGATTTAATGAAACTTCTTACTAAGACAACCTATCACTCGATCATCTTAAATCCCTTCCCTCTTTTAAAGCCTCAGTGAACTCATATATTATAAAAAAAATGTCTTTTTAACTCAAACTTCTTTTTTTTAATAAACATTTTTGCCGGTTCCTCTCCTTCCTTCCCCCATTATTTATTTTCATCTGGAGTAAGATCAACAGGAGACTTAGACTTTATAAGGCACTTACCCAATAGCTTTTCTTTGTCACAAAATGTCCTCTGTATGCCCCTTTAGTAGGCACTTGTCACACCGCAGTGTGCTGTTTCAAACAGAGAGTTGAGTTGCAGCAAATCAAGCACTTCCATTCTGCATTTGGAGATGCTACTCCCTGACTTTGTTTCACTACAAATTGCACCTTTGGTAGAACCTTTGACTTTACTGGGTAAGAAATTGTAGCACTTTGGAACCCCAAATGAGAAATGTTCAACTTTTTTTTTTTTTTCTTTTTTAGTATCGCGCTGTGCTACCACAGCGGGTATTAGTAAACCTTCAGCTGAGGTTTATGCTTCATCTCCCCAGTGTACTCCTTCGGTATGTGTTTTTTATTTACATACTTCACAGGACAATTTCATGATATCTTTGGTATTTGTTATTCTGTGCTTTGGAGAAGCGATGCTCTGTATGTTTGTTTAGCCTGAGAGTCGATACTCAAAGACATCTTTCTGGATGTGCTAAGGCGGCAGCAGAAATGCTCTCTGTAACTGAAACTGCAAGGGGTTCTGCTCTTGTGGAAATTATTTCCATCAATTCTGCATTCTAGAGCGAACCAGCGCAGTCCCATTGGTCACAGGAAAGTTGGGAGTCTTTGGAAAAATGTTTCTCTGAGGTTTGCGATGCCCATCCATGCAGTTGTGGCAACAATGAGCAATGTAAAGTTCTATATTTCCTTTGGTTTTACTGCACAGCCAGCCTGTGACTGTCGATGATGGCTCTAGAAATAAATCCTGCGACGGCCAAAGAGACAGCTCTGTGCACGAACGTCTGCTGCTAAGGGCCATGGCTGTAAAAACTTTAATGCTGCTGTAAGCCACTTGTGACAATAGAACTGTAGTTATTAGTTTGTACAGTTTGTTAGAGTTTTATAGAACGTACCACAGGATTACAAAATTCTTTAGTATAAGCTCACACACAACTCTTGTTTTAACTCGTTTCTTTTGGCTTCCTAGCTATGATCTATAACATAGTGCCTTGCTGTGCCCTTTCATCCTCCAAGATCTGTCTGCCAACTTGTTAGCCTGCAGTTTGTTCCACACAGAATATACTCTAGGAATAAAAAACTAAACAAGACAATGCGAAGAAGGAAGGTGATCCATATTCACATTTATTTATACAAGTATCTGAGTATTTCCGATGCCATCTTCCGAAGGTGGAATCTGTCCCACTGGTTAACAGGCTTGGGGTATTCCTGAGCATACTTTTAATTCCTGTTGCCTTCTAGTTTGCCAACTAAAATAGGTTAAAGAAATTATCCGTGTAGAAGTTGAGGGCTTGAAATGAATTCACATCCAGTTATCTCTATGTTTTCTATGTAGACAGTTGTCCTCCTGTGCACATGCAGGAGGATCGCACTGGTGTATGATGATGCTATTATTTATCGTCTTTACCTTGACCCAACGGATGCTGCTTTTTCTGCTTAGGAAATAAGGTTGGAAAAACTCTGGTGGCCTCTCCTGACGACAGTACAAGTCTTCTGATGTTCGGTGTCTCTTAATTTCAGACCTGTGCAATGAATGTATATATTCATTATGACTAATGTAAAAGAGCAAACTTTCAACCAAAATGTGACCTGAATGTAATTTAAAGGCTCTAAATGAAGAAAGATTATCTAATTCATGGATACTGAGCTTTCACAAACTCCATCACTGCCTACTGCCTCTATGTGCATGGATTTTTTTTTTTGGGGGAAAGTGAACAATGACAAAGAAACACCCAAAAGCAAACCTCACTGCGATAAAGTGTTCCAGGTTCATCCATAGTTCGTGAAGTCTTGTCCCTACCAAGCTAATGTAACGTACCTAGTCACTGCAATCAGGGTGGTTGTCTGCTTGCAGCAACATTTATCTCCTTCTCACTTTCGGGTCACTTTTATGGACCCAGAGTTCTTAGTTGCCCTTTGCAACTGCAGAGGTAATCAGGAAAAACAATTTCCCTGGTGTCCGTTGCTTTGCTCCTTGCCAGACAAGGTCAGGAGCACATCACAACCCCAGATATAACTTCAGTGGCGAACAGAGGCATCTTGTTCTTCGCACAGCAGGTAATTATCATCCCCTTCCTTCTCACCTGCCAGTTAGACCTGTTAAAATGAGACCAGTTAAAATGAGAACCTGACAATGTTCTTTAGATGTAATGTATAATACTCTGGGTATCTGCAGATACTTGTGGAAGATAGAGAAAGCAATTTTTTTTTTTTTTTTAATTTAAGCATTCCATGTCCTAACTTTTGCTTTTTATTTTTTTTCCAACTTCAAGGCATGGACTAGGCAATAGCTATAGATTTAGTTGGGTATCAGAGACATAATGGTGATGAGAATGCGCATAGATCAGCGATGAGATGATGCAGCTGTCTGTGCCAATTAGTATTTACACTGCACACACTACTAGTTTTCCTTTCTCTGTATGTGTCTCCCCAAAATAAGTGTTTGTGTATGTAGTAGACGCATATATAAATGACACCTCTCCAGGTCTAATAGCTCTGAAATTTTTTTAAGCTCAGGGAAGGCTGAGCTGTTGGGAGCAGTTCACTCAAACCTGAACCCAGCTGACCTATACAGTAACTTTGCTCTACCAAGCCATAGCCAACATGATTAGAAACACAGACACTCATTTTGTATGATGCAATTATGGAATTCTAAATTTTTTAATGATGTAATTTCTAACTTCTTTCTTTTAGAATCCTGGTGCCATTCCTCCCTTCCTTTCACGCTAAATGATAACGTTCATTTTTGTAGTGCACAGGCAGTTCCTTAAATTTCACTTTGGACAATTATCCATAGTTTAGAGTCTTCTTTGGAACCACCCGTGTTCTACTAGAGAAGGTGGGTTGAACATGGAATAAAAGACTTGCACAAGTTTCTCAGTAGTTTGTAATAAGTTACCCTCAAAATATTCGGGGGACAGACCTTTTTTTTTGAATTCGTTATACTATTACTATTCCCAGTCTCATTGTGTCATGAAATGTACCTTGATCGCGAGGGTATACAATTTAAATACTTTCTTGAGCAATTTTTAGAAGTTCAATAGGTTATTGACCGCTTTTGTAGCTCTTTTAGCTGATACAGAAGAATTTGTATCTTTGTGCAAATGAAAAGAGCTGCTGCCAGCAATGAATTACAACGATTTAATGTCAGGGGAAAAAACCATCCCTATGGCTTTGGTTTATTCCTGTCGACTGCCAGCGGGGTTTGTGCCTCTCTGTACCTTCTCTGATTCTCAGGGGGAATGAAGCACTCGGCAATACGTGAACTTTCCATTGGGGTTGGCAATGCGTTCTTCTCTTTTTAATGAAGAACCGTACCCCACAACGCAGCAGAAATTACAAATATTAACGTCACATACTGAATTATGGGCTGTGGCGTTTCGTCAAAGGCACTAAACCCCAGCGCGTTTGGTATCAGTCTAATGAGCATTAGTCCTGCTGGTACCTAAGATGGCATCTACATCTTTGGCATTTTCAGATTCATTTGGCTTTCTCCGGATCTTCAGGTGAGGGACACGGTTGCTGCCTTTCAAGTGATGTGCTTCATACACCTCCAAAGCCTGATGCTCCAAAGATCGGGCTGTGGGACGAGCTAGCAATGTGGCTGTTGAACGCTCAGCAGGGATGGGGTGGCAAAGACAAGTTTGCAGGTTGCGAGGAGGCAATTGCTGCTGCTTCTTTGGGGGATCCATGTTAGAGGAGTTAATTAATAAGGGCAAAAATACCTCTTTCTCTTCACAGCTCTGTTGAATGGACGCTTAGTAAATTCCTGCTTGGTCTGTGGAGACCAGGCTCCCAAGACTCAGTTAATGTAAATACTGACTTCCGTGCAGCTAGACCAGTGCTTACCCAGTTAATCAGACAGCTGTGTTGGTCCAGCTTTTGCTATTAGCGTATCCAATACCTATGGGCACCATGGCTATAGAGTGGTCATGGCCAGTAATTACCTCCTGTGTGCGTGGACGTATGTTCTTGTTGCGTGACCAGCTTCACCCCCTGGTCTCTGATGGAACAGGTCGAAGTTGCTCCTCAGTACTCTGCTGAGAATGCATCATCATTAGGAGAGCTGATTTTTCTGAAAATGGGAGAACAGTGATATCATGTAATCGACGACACCTTTAACCAGTAAGTTAATTGTAATTTACCTCCAAGGTTCGGAGAGTAATGCACTGTTAAAGACATGCGTGTTCTTAGCATCATCTATTGTCTGAGCAGGTAATTACTGCAGAGATCAACCTCAGGTTTCATGTTAAAATTTGTCTGTAAAATAAATTTGAAATTTGAACATGAGTTAGTTGATGGATATATTTCAATTTAAAACTGAAAATTGAAAATCCTTTCCTTGCAGTGACTAAATATACGGTCTGCTCACAAAATCTGCATAGCAAGTTCCCTTGTCACACATTTCAGTGAAAAGCAGAATGGGTTTTTTGTCTTTTTTTTTTTTTTTAAGGGGGAAAAAAAAAAAGAGCTCTTTTAGACTCTTTCCAGTTGATGCTCCATGTTGTGACATGTCATGTAAAACTGCATCTGTTATGTTGAAACACGAACATAAGAGAGACACTTTGACATGACGAATCACAACACAACTTAACAGCAGGAACATTTAAAACGCAATACGGTTCCGTTGTCAGTAACCTCACCCCTGATAGAGACGAGGTATTTAGTTGAGCTCCCAGCTTCACTGAATCCGTGTTTCTTCCTTAATGAATTTTCCTGGTAACGGCGGGCCCAATCCAGCCGTTCTCGTAGGCAGAAACTTCTGGTAACTTTTACATGCTGCAGCCAAGGGAAGTTTTGCCTAAGTGAAGACCTCAGGATCGGGCCCAGGAGTTTTTACCGCCTGTGAAGTATAAAATAGACTCAGATTAAGCAAGCAGACTTGTTATTTGACAGTTTATAAAATATTTTAGTATCTTTTTGGCAGTAGCAGTTTGAATGTTGGCAAATGTACACATTGCTTGCAGTTACAAAACCTTGTAATGAGTATTTTCCACTGTAAGAGCAGTGAGTTGAAATTTGGATAGACCACTTAGACTTGTGAACTCTGACATGCATGGTAACTATGTCTTTACAAAAGAATTTTGTCAAGTATTGGAGCTCCTACTAATAGCACATCCATCTTTCTGCACACTATAAATCTTAAGAAAATTTCTATTACTCTGCAATTTGTCTGGCTTATGCTATTTATTAGCCATTTTATTCTGCTGCTTTAAGAAGTAATGTGATGTTCATTTTATTGCTGGTTCAATAAATTGTTAATTATAATGCAGTGATTGCTGCTGACGTGATTTAAAAGCCACATTAGCACTATAGCATTAAGTTTTAACTATTTTACCCTTCAATTCCCTGTTTATACAACAGTAAAAGGAAAATAGCCTTAGACTAATTTAAAAAATGAAGGTACTTGTATCTATTGATCACGTGATAGACTAGAAACTTTTGGGTTTTTTTTAAAAAGGTTACATTCAGGTCTAAAAAAGAAATAAAATGCATGAACCGAGCGCAGTCTTACTGTTCAGCAAAAAGTGTTCTTATAGCAAGATTAACCCCAAAGTCAAATTAACAGAATTACTTGGTTAAATTAGGACAATTGGCATAATCTATTAAAGGAACAAAATACCCAGATAAATCATAATCATTTTATAGTTATGCGTAGCTTCTGGTGCCCATTTTGTACAATAATGGAGCATAAAGGGGGCTGAGATTGGAAAGCGTACCTATTTTCTCCAAGAGTATTGTAAATGGGATTGGGAGAAATCTCCGTTTTGCTGATTTAAAGTCAAATCTAATTGCTGCAAGTGTAATGATACATCCTTGGCTGAGCAGTGGAGGGGCTGGAACTGACTCTGCACCGCAAGCCCCACACAAGTCTTGTGCAGGATGGAGAGAACCACCGAGGTACTGAAACTGCCGTGAATGGGGACACTTACTGCCTGTTGGAAACATGTAGTAGTGTTAGTGCAGACCCCCAGACACACAGACTGTTGGTGAAAATATCTGCCTTTCTTAGTTAAATCATGTGATTTTATGGGTTTTTTCTTAGTTGAGCAAACTATACTCATAGAAAAATAGGGAAAAAGTAGAACTACAATGGAAACTGCTATAGACAGCTGTTGTATTTGCACATACACATGTATGGTTTTTAATATATGTATAAAAACATGCATAAATAACATCAACGTATCTGAGTGTTCCTGCAACGTTCCTGTGCTTTTGCAGCTCCGCAGACACACCACCACCAAAACTAATGTGCAGCTCTCAAACTCGGGAAGCTAGAAGTCATGACTTCAAAGGAAGCCATTTAAATACACAGAGAAATGTAAGTTTTAACCACTCGTTCCCATTTAGATTTGTTGACCCTGCCATAGAGCCGTTCCTTCCTGTAGGGGATGCTCACCATCACGTGCCGTGCGATGGCCAGACATTCAGGCTACATCATCTCTGGTGCTGCTAAATGATCCTTGGTACTCAGATAAGTAAGGACAGGTTTTAATATGTAATTAATAATACAAGGAAGAAAAAAATAAGAGATGTGGTTATGAAAAGCTGCCTGGTCTGAGGTTCCCAGATCATCCCTCCTCTGGCCTTCATTGTGAGCTGCTGTGATCTTGTGATAGACAAATTAAAAAATCACAGCAAAAAGGGTTTCCTTGCGAGTTAGAAGAGAAATCTAACTAAGGAGAGAGAAATCTGCGCTTTAGATGTCTAATTGTGTTTAAAAATCTGCCTAGAAGAGACCTTCCGACCCTTATACTAAGTTAGAAAGAGTTTTTAGCTGGATGACACCTGATTTCAAAGGTGGACTCCTCTGAAACTGAAAGTGGTTTTGGCATAAGAAAAGAGCTTAAATTATCTTCTTGAAGGAAGGGTCTTTTCCCAAGAGGGAATAGTTTATGACAGGATAGTGTATGGAAAAAAAAAACAAACAACAAACCAAAAACAGTTAAAACAAAAACCAACCCAACAAACCAGCAGCCCACCCCACACATGAATTTTAATAAATCCTCACTTATTTTATTTAATCATCCCTCATTTTATTTGTGTATAAGACACTGGTTGAACCCCTTTCAAATAAGGGTGAGTCTTTGGCATGGGTCATGGTAAAACTCACAGATATGAGGAAGAGTTTGACAGCCAGCTTGCTCCCGGATTTCAGGCTGTGGGAGCAAAGATCTGAGCTAAAGGGACTGATAAAGCTTACTGAGCTGTCACGATGTACTTAAACTCCTCTACTTGACTTAGTACCGCATGACATCTCAATACAAGGAATTAGGACATAAAAAATAAGCGTAGCCCATATTGAACAGATTTAAAACTGGTAAAATAATTGCAAAAAGTGATTGGGATGTTTTCAGCAACATCTCAACGGGGATCTAGTCATGGCCTAATGCATTTCCACGATATGAGTAATGATCTGGAAAAAAACTTTCCTCTTAAAGCTTGCAGATCACAGAATTAGAGGAGTGATGAATAAATAAAGGGATCAGTCATTTATATAATAATCTAGATTATTTTGGAAGAAAGAGCCTTGTTATCAGATACAGCTTCTAAGATGACTTTGTGCTCTGTCAGGAAACCCTGAGAAACCAGTGGGGAAGGTGGTAGTGCCAGAAACCCCAGACAAAATCAGGCTCTGAAGCTTTCTCATGGAGCGAGAATTTACCCATCTCGGCTTTGCAGGGTGTCGAGAAGCTCTGCCCTGGGGCAGCAGCGTGGCCACTGCTCTAGAACTTCAGATCGAGGGTGCTTGGGGTTTTGTGCTAATGCTGAGCTGGTCCTCAGCATCTCCTCGTCTGGCTGAACAGCCCGGGCACCCTGGCAGTCTGCCGTGTGGGTTTTTACGCTTCAAGCTGTTTTGTGTTACAGCCTTGTTTAAAACCCGCACGCTTGCAAAGGCTGTTTTGAATTTGTTTGAAGAATTCAGATCAATTCTGGCTCTCCCAGAGTCAAATACGAGACTGGGGGGTGGGAGGAAGTGCGGGGAGTATGAGGCTTGCAGTGAATGTGAACTCCCAGCCTGGAATTAACCCCCTCCTCAATTAATTAATGCCGTGTTACATGAGTGGGTGGGCAACTGAGAGATAGCACTGCGCCCCTGTGATCCCTACCGAAAAACTGGAGTCCAGTGGTCTGCATTTGCAAGGTGGTGGGCGTGTTGGTAGAGAGCAAGATGCTGACAGGGGACTCATAAAACTTTATTAGCAATAAGAGAGATCTTCTGCTAAAAGCATTAAGGCTGGGGGAAATACATGTACCTAAGAGCTAAGGGATAAATCAGATCTACCCCCAGGTTCAGGGATTCCCTACGTGATTTATCCCTAAATAAAGGAGAGAAGGTAGGGCTGAACCCACGAGACTCCGGAACACATCGCTCAGTCATCTGCATAAACAGCGCTGCCCCCCACGGAAAGCTGAACAGCTTGGAACGGAGGATATAAAAGAAACGGCTGAGAAGGTAGACTGAAAAGCAACCACACAAGCTGACTGGGAACATCAGCTTCTTGTATGTAGGAAAGTCTATCAGGAGAATAAGGAGAGTGGGGCGTAAGCTGATGAAGCCAACACGCAATGTGTCTGCCGTAGCTTTTGAAAAGTGTTCAAACTGTGACTTTGGAAATGCCAGTTTACTGTTGGCTCTAAATAGTATGTCTAAAGTTATCCACAAAGCCATAAGAGAAAAAGAAACTTCTAATGAACTGTGAAACCAGATGCTTTATGCTGGAGAAGCACATTCTGCAGTCTGCATATTATTATTTTGTTTTGGGGAATGCTGCAAAGTGCTGGGTAATTTCAAATATAGATGCAGGAGCAGTTTGTATCCTGAAGAGCTGATGCTAGGAGGAATATTCCTGTTCATGGTCGGGGGGCGAGGCGGGTATACATTCAGTGGGAAGAGATTTTTGAAAAATAAGTTTATTTTTCAGACTGGAACAACAGTTTTGTTTAGTAAACCTCATACTGGATATTTTTGCCTGCTAACAGGCAGCCCCCATCTGCCAGAAAGGATGTGAGTCTCTGCAGATGCTGGAAGGGGTTTGGGCACAAACAGGGTTCTGATGGGAGCTGTAAGAGAATGTCTGGATGGCCAACCCAGGTATCCTAACAACTGACTGGGCTGGACTGAAATCAGGGTCTTCTCCTCCCTAGAAATGTTCAGGACAAGAAATATGCCTCTGTGATCAGGTGTAGTAGTCATGACTGTGAGAGGTTGAAGTAAGCAGTATGACAGCCAATGATGTAACACGGTCTGCACATTAGTTTGAAGTAAATTTTTCTCAAGAGAAACATTTTGACCCTTAAAAATTTTTGAGCAAGAAGAAGAGAGGGTAAAAAAAAATGCCTGTCTTTAATATATATAGTGGAAGTATAGAACTAGAACTGAAATTTCTTGTGGGTTCTTGGAATGAGTTGTGACCCACTCACACATCCAAAACTGTGCAACAAATAAGGAAAACCAATTTAATGCTGAATTTGTTGATGAGCTGGCAGAATAGTGAAAACCTGAAGTCGAAATAAATCATGAATTACAAAAGGGGCTCCGTGTATTGAATTACCTCCACCGAGTAGAAAAAGTGAGATACAAATACACATTCTGACTAATAGAACAAAGGGAGATGGTGCAAAGCAGATGCCTGACATTCCGTTTCGCCTGGTGGTTATGGATGATGTCGTTACAAAACACTGACATTTTTGTATTAGGTGATTAGAAATGAAATCATCAGCTGAACTTCTGCTAAACTTCACCTTAATCTATATAATTTTACACACCAGGGGTAGTAGGCTCCAACAAGCCGTTCCTGAAGCAAACGCTGCAGTTGGGAGTATCAGGAGGAAGGAGAATTAAAACAGAAAACAAAACCCTCAGACATTTTTCTGATTTATCCATCAGATTCTGATTTTTTTTAATAGTCACTTCTGAGGTGTAACTACTGAAAAATAGGAGAAATACATTGCCTCAATTTATTGCTTATGTTCCGATAGATTGGAGTGTTCGCAGTAGCAAGTTGGTCTGAGGAAGGAAGAGGTCGGTAAGAAGGAGACAGATTACATGGTGTATAGAAACAAGAGGAAATCAAAATATAATGACTTGTATAGACAAAAGCAATTTAAAAAAAAATTATTATTTTTACATGGGTGGAAAAAACTAGGGAGGCAACACTGTTCAGCACCGACTGCAAAATGGAATGTGTCAGGCAAGCAGAAAAAAATCTGAGACAGGCTTTGAAAAGCCTGGAAAGGAAGGATGGAGAGCTTGATTTGAAGTAGTTCCAGCTGAAGGAGGGCTGCGTGGCTACGACTGCTTCACTGAAGTGCCATTAATTGTACTCGATGCCAACACTTTGGGTGGATCGGAGGAACGCAGACGGAGAAATCGCACAGGCAAGAGGGACAAGGTTAAAGAAATGATGATGGCAGGGTTTGAAAGCTCCAGGACTATTTTTGATTTTGCTGCAGCAGGAATATTTGCTTTCTTTGCCGCACTTGAGTACTGGGCACTTCTATTTCTGGAAATGCCCCAAGAACGTCATTCAAACTATTTCAAAACTCAGGAAAATTTTCTGGGTTGTTTTCAGTTTGCATTGCAGTTTCACTTGTCTCTGACTTCCGAGAGTGGTTGAGCCGTCTCTGATGAAAAGCCATAGATCATGTAGTCATACTCCTTCCATGCAGGTTTTATCCAGTTTCCCATTGGTCTTTTGTGTGTCACATTGAACAATGTGTATTTTAAGGTGTGTGCTGTTTGCTAAATAAATGACGTACATAAAGAGAAACCCCTGTTTTGCTTTACTGAAGGCTGTACTTGTTTCAAAATGAATTCTTAGATGCCTAAAGTTTCAGAAAACAATATGAAAAATAGAAGTATTGATTGTGTTTCATTTACAGGTTAAGTAAAAATGCAAAAATATTCCCACCGTAGTCACAGTAAAAACAAAGTATGAGTTAACAATACAAGTGGAGAGGGAAGAGCATAGATATTATAGGAAATAGAGCTGGGAGGCAAGATCAACTCCACCTAAATCGTTCGTGACAGATACTTGTCTAACTTGCTCTTTAAATCTTCAGTGATGGAGTCTGCACGATCTCTATAGGCTCTTTTTGCCTATGTCTCATCAAAATCCCCTTCTCAGCAGTTCAAGCCTGTTACTAGTTATTTTTTTTGAAGTGGACACACAAGGCAATTTCTTTGCTGCTACCAACCATCTGTGTACAAACTTATCACTGCTTATTCTTCCCTTCAGCTTACGCCATCTCAATTATTACCGTTTTTATACAGATCATGCTTTCTAGACAAACCAGCCTTTTGCTTCTTATCTCAAGAGATAAGGCAGGGGAAGAATAACTGGATGAAAAATTACACAAACGTGAGCAGTGCTTGAGCCAGGTAAATACTCAAGGCACACACAGTCAAAGGTAATAATTAGAAATGGGTGCTGATGTTTGGAAAGTGTTTCTCTGTGTGTTTATTAGTATTAGCCTTTGCCCCAAATAGGTTCCAACATCACACCCTGCTCTGTCCCTTGGTTATGTGGGGTGGGGAGGGACTATTTTGAAACCGTGGGCAGGCTTTTATCCTTGAACCGGTTGATTCTATCAACAAACTCAATGCTGAATCAGGTGACATTCAAAACAGAGAATCCTCAAATCTCAGCATACTTTGAGTTGGAAGGACCTTCAAAGGTCACCTCGTCCAGCCCCCTGCAGTGAGCAGGGACATCTGCAACTGGAGGAGGTGGCTCAGAGCCCTGTCCAACACGACCTAAACATCTCTCTGAGAGCATTTTGAGGCAATCGTTTTTAACGTAAACCGGCTTTGCAGAAGGCAAAAGGGCCTTCACAGGAGAGATGGAAGAGTGGTGTGGGAGGACACTTGCCTTCTGTCTCTTGCTTTCCGCTCTCCTGCCACTTTGTATAGGAAACTATCAGTACTGGCTGAGACCCGTGTCCCAAAGGCTATGGAGCACCGTAATTTTTAGGATCTGACAACTTTGTTTAAAAAAGAAAGCAGAGAACTAAAAACCAAAAAAATTGCCAAATTTCTGCATGCTTCAGGAAAAATAATGTTTGCATTTTATTTTACACATATTAATCCAAGGAAAATTAATTTACAAGAGAGGGAAAAAAATCTTCGCGTGCATTTCCAGTGTTAGAAAGAAAATAAGGTCTGTTCTTTTTTGTGTTTCTATAACACACAAACACACACACATGCACATATATATTAAGTTACCAGGCAAGCATGTAGATGGTTGAGATGACCTTTGAGAGATTTGCTAAGTGATTGTATTTAAAATAGGGTTTTGGGTTGTTTTTCTTTTCAAAGTCCCTGTTCAATTCACCATCTATTTTTGGCCATTGTTTTTCTATTTAAATTTAGGTTTTGCTATTTTTATTGGATTTAATAGTTGTATTGCTGCCTCTTGAACCCCAAAAGTGGACATGTAAGACTAACAGTGTCCCATTTTGGAACACCCTGAGCAAAAGTGCATGTAAGAAACTGGGAAGTCATTCTATTTTATTTTGCAGACTTTAGCCTTCTGTCTCTCAACAAATGCGTTATTTGAGTAAGGAAACACAGCTTCTGGGACACAAAGGCCCTGCAGCACCCTCCCGGGCTGGCAGGGAGCAGAGTTTGACTTCCCAACTGCAGGCAAATTCATCTTCTGATGCAAGAGGATGGTCTCCCTGCTCCACAGTCAACACAGCTTAAAACTACGTCCTCAAAAATCTGTTTATTCATCACTTTAGTCTTCCTTGAGCATATCTAAGTAAAAAATAGATTATCCCCCAGGATAGGATTTGCCTTATCTGACTTCTGGTGTTTGCAACGCGGACTTCTACAGCAGAGCTAATCACCCAACTGTCCTCTGAGTCAGGGAGAGAAATGGGCACTCCTCGAGCATGCTTCCCATCAGCTTTTGCTGAGATTTCCTCTTGCACTCCCAGCTACAGTTACGGTACAAGGAGGTAAGTTTGAGGTTTTACTTACATGTTTTAAAGCAGATTTGCAGACAGGTGCTGACCTGGTCTGGTTCACCTGACTTGATCACCATATGAACCTGAATGTTGTTGTTGAATGTATAAGCTGAGCAAAAATTTGGAGCAACATTGTCTTGATCCAAGGGTCAATGGCTGCATGCTGGAGTTTTCCCAGAAACCCCCCTGTGAGTGCAATATTCCCTTTCCCATGTCCTCGTACATAACTGGCACCTTTAAACCACAGACGCCAGAGGAGTGTGTCAATGAGCAAAGTTCCTACTGTAGAGATCGTTTCTGATAGGGTGAAAAAGTGCTTTGCCTCAGGAAGAGCAACTTTAACCCAGGCTGGAGCTGAAGGAACCACCCTCTTGAAGCACAAAAACTTTTTGGACATGATGTGATCCTCTGTTCTGTTTTTCAAGACAGCGTTACAGGTAGTGAACAGGGTGAATCCCTTTGCCATTGCACACACATCACACTCATCTTGCAGTGCTGTTGCCTTCAGGTGTATTTGCTTCTTCGCAGTTAAAAAATATTTTGTTACTGTTGTTAAAATGTGATTACTTCAGTTGGGTGGTAAAAATGGAGCAAAAATATTACAGGCAAAAATGCCTGTGTAGTGCTTGTCAAAGTGTCAGTGACCCTCAAAGTTTTGTCGCTTTATCATGAATGGCTTTGTGAATATATAGCATCACCAGCATTTAGACCTGCGCCTGCTGTAATGCTTTATTCAAAGCTGTAGCGTAACAGCAATGACAATAGGATATAAATACTTTATAAGACATCTAGCGTCATCTATTTATCATTTATAGCATGCAGCAAAAGCATTATAAAACATTTATTCTGCAGTGGTAGGTGGTGTTTTGTCACCAGTGCCATGCACTCGGGATGCAGCGTTCTTCTCCAGCTTACTGGCAGGTAACGTGCCTGCCGCAGAGGGACCAGGGACTGGAGGAGGAGGTAGAAGACAGAGCCCAACTGCGATGGCATGGCAGAAGGGAGGAGAGGCAGGAGGAAACGGGTTCATCTTCAGATGTTATGTAGACAGGAGGAAAGGCCTGAGCGAGGGATGAGATAAAAGATTTAAGAATACTTGTGAGCATGGCAGTCATGAAACAATCCTGCTCTGTGCAGGACGCCGGTGCAGAGCTTCTGCTTGCCCCGTGGCCGCTGGGCTTTGCTCCGGCTCTGTGTAGGGCACTGCTGTCACCGAAATGCACCCGGGAGCATTGGGAAGGAAAATTCAGGTGCTATTTGGTCAGGGGAGACAAATAACATTTGACTGCTTTTTCTTATTTGCATTGCAGCTGCTTCTTATTCCCTGCGTGAGACACGGTACCAAAGCACTCCTCTTCGCCAGAGGAAAAATCCCTACTATTATAATTTTTTCATTACAGCTTAAACATTTTCAGTTTTAAAAGAAAAAAAGAAAGACAATTTGCTTGATCTGATTTCTGATGCATTTTGTTCAGTGTTACGCAGTCGCATTTTTCTGTGGGAAATTTGATACATTACTTTAAGTTAACTACATACAAGAGAATACTAAATAAATTCACTTTATGTGCTTCCCTAATTAGTTTTCAGTCATGTAATTCTCTTCAATATAGAGTTGAGAAATCCCCAAGTCTACCTTGATGTAGTTAGTGTCACGTACACTGATCATGTGAAATTGAATTTGAATTTACTACTAATATTTAAACACAAAAGCTGACTTGAACCGTATTTCCCCCTTGGATATAGATGTCAGTGCTCTCTGTAATGAGTAGCGTTATGTTGAATACTTAAGCCAAGAACAACCACGTTACAGGAACAGGACGTTAATCTTAAGAGAACTGTTGAATTTCATGCTTTAGACAATACAGTGTCTTAGCGTTACCGCTTACACTTTAATTACTCGAGACAAGTATTTTGTAATACCTATTCCTTCAATGTATTTGTAAAGCTAGAGTAGGAATATCGACACCAACAGGATCTCTTGGAGAACTGGATAGACTGACTCCATGCACAAAACTGCGTGATTTGTTGTCTACAACCTTCAGCTACTGGATGTGCAAAGTCCAACATCTTTCTGTACAGATCTCCCTGAGTTTGCCCCCAGAACTGAGGGTGTGCACGGGGTGTGTGCACGCGTGCCAGACCCACGTTTTGGTGGAGAGGGAGATGCTGAGTGCTTGTTCCCTGCAGGGTTTGGTGCCACGCCGCTCGTGTGCCTGTCTTGCAACGCTTCTGCATGACTTAATCACTCGCTTTAAAATCTAAAGGTCAGTGTCACTTCTGGGTCTCTCACCCACCTGTGGGCAAACTGAGGCTTCAGGGAGTCCATCAGGAACCATTTGCAAGAACCCTGATTAAATCAAAATTTTTCCGGGGTTTCTTTCTGCAGCCTCGGGAGTGCTATAGTTGGAAAAATGGGACAGGTGCTGGGCTTAGCGCTTGTGGCCTGATTTATGTTGCTGCTTGGTTAACTCCTGGACGTGGACCTGTTGGAGCAAGTCCAGAGGAGGCCACAAAGATGATCCGAGGGCTTGAACACTTCTGCGGAGAGGACAGGCTGAGAGAGTTGGGGTTGTTCAGCCTGGAGAAGGCTCTGGGGAGACCTTATAGCAGCCTTCCAGTATTTACGGGGGGCTACAGGAAAGATGGAGAGGGACATTTTACAAGGGCATGTAGTGATAGGATGAGGGCTGATGGTTTTAAACTGGAAGATGGTGGATTTAGACTAGAAGTAAGGAAGAAATTCTTCACTGTGAGGGTGGTGAGACACTGGAACAGGTTTCCCGAAGAAGCTGTGGATGTCCCATCCCTGGAAGTGTTCAGGGCCAGGTTGGACAGGGCTCTGAGCAATCTGGTCTAGTGGAAGGTGTCCCTGCCCATGGCAGGGGGTTGGAGCAAGAGGAACTTTAATGTCCCTTCCAACCCAAACCATTCTCTGACTCTATGATATTGTCATCCGAGAGGATACAAATACCTGGGTGACTTTCAAGTACTTTGCAGTGCAGACTTTCTCGGCTCTGTTAGCACTTAGCGTTTGCTGATCACTTCAGACAGAAAGATGTATAGGGGAAAAATAGAAGGAGCAGGAGAAAGCAGAACTTTGAAACTTCACTGTTGAATATCTCTGAAAATGTTTTGGACAAGCAGATCAGATTTAAGTCCTTCACAGTATAGTTGGAAAGGATGATCAGCACTGAAACCCGTGAGAAGCCAATGAAAGCCAGGCCAGTTGCCGTGGGTATAATCACCACCCATAACAGGGCAAAGCCGTGTTGGGTCCGTGAAGGTCTGCACCCGCTGCAGGGCAGGGGAAGGGGCTGCAGCTCCCTCCCGGTGCAGAGTTGGTCCCAAGAGCAGCAACTGGCAAATTGCCCCATGCTTTGTGCTGCTCAGAATATTTCCTTCTCGCTTCAGCAGAGGATAATTGAAGGAGCTGGATAGGCTGATTGCTATGGAGAGCTTTATACTTTTCTCCCTACAGTAATCAAATAGGAAAGAAAGAAAGACACAGAAGAAATCCCCAAAGAGCTATAAAATGAACCAGAAATCTTTCCACTGTAAATACAAAGGGAGAGTCAGGAGATGGGTCATTTTTTTTTCCCTGTAAGGTGTCTTTAGAACAACAGAGCATGCATTTATGCATATAAAATAGATGAGGTATCGTACTGCGTGCACAAGATATTTTGATCTTCGCGGTGCCCTGGTTTGGCTGGGACGGTATTCCAGACCTGCCGTGGTCTGCAGGCCATTAGCAGTTCTGAGCCAGCCAGGGCAGCTGACCTGAGTTGGCTACAGGTGGATCCCAGAACATCAACATCACGCTCAGTATAAAGGGGGAAGTTTGCTGGGGAGAGGGAGGTTCTTGTTTGGGTTTCTGCTCTTGCTCAGATGGCTCTTGACCCTGCTCCTCTTCCTTCTCCTGAGGCTTGCTTGCCTGTTTTGTGTGACCACTGTGCTTTTGCTGGGGTGAGTATAACTTTTTATATACCGGTATTTGGGGTTAGTTTGGCTGTTTCATTACATCTATTTTCATGTCGACCTGTGGGTCTCCTCTCCTTTTCCCAATCCACCTTCCCTGCTGGGGAGGAGTCATTGGGTGATAGAGCAACTGCTATAGTTCAGCTCTGGAGATGGACTAAATGTAGACAGTGGGAAATATGCAGGTGAACGTGTTTCTTTTCCTTATATGAGGTTGTGAAACTGATGTTACTCTTCTGCAGCAACAGGCTTAGAAACTACTCTACAGAACCACAGAATGGACTCTGGTGTGGTTTAGCAGCCATTTCTCTGTCCTTTCTGCAAACCCATCTTTTCTGTTAATGGTGTGTGATAGATTTGTTTCTAAATGTGTTGGATTGGCTTTTCTACTGAAAGCCTTTGAAGATGTTGTGTACAAACTAATTTACTGAACCTGCATTAGATGAACAGCCTGGTCTCTTTGTGTGACAAATCGTTAACAAGTGACAAGAAGCAGCCACTAAACGAGCGGATTGTGTCATGTTTGTGGAACCCCCTTCTATGTATTGATGTAGATTTTGTTGCAAGGGCTGAAGTAATAACAGCTCTTTGGTTGACTTGTGTCATGCTTTGAAGAAGGAGTTTGGCTGAATTTGGGTACCAAAAGCAATGACTCTATTTTCTAAAGAGCAGTGAGCTCTGAATGTGAAGAGTTTCACCTTTCTGGATGAGGGCTGCCTTCAAGAATAACTCAAAGGTGGTTGGTGAAGTTGCTTTTTACCACCTTTGAATGCATGAACTCTTCTTGTTCCTGTTTTCTCAACAGCAGTTGTGCTGTGGTGTCTGCAGGAGGATTACGCTGCATCTGGCAAAGGAAATTACGGATTAACATGTGCATTACGTAGGAGAAACATTACAGGAAAGCTGTCACTTGTATTTTACAAGGAAATAATCCTTTAAGTCTCTTAGGACTGAAATAACTCCTTAGTTTTTCTCCCCATTTGGAACACCCTCTGCATCCTCATGTTAGAATTAGTAAAAAAACCAAAGATCAGAAGAATATGGACACTTTCAACCAGCAAGGCCAGTGCTAGAAAAGAGATTGCAGAAAATGTTCCAGCGGTGACCAAAAAGACCCCCACGCAGCTGGACAGTGAGCTGCTGGGGTCCCTCATTCCCCATGCTGACTACCAGTGCTTGGATTTCAGGGAGTTATACTCCAGGTCTGGATACATCCAGAGGCTTTTTCTCCCTTACCTAGTGAAAACGTGGAGTAAGGACCTGCAGAGGAGCTACATTGCTTGCAAAAAATCTGAAAGAAAGTGGCTGATGGCCTGCAGACTCAATCTATAATTGTGATTGTTAATAGTGCCCAGGAGAAGGGCTGCTTGGAGGTCAGGAAGCATTTTAAAGCTGGATGCACCAAAATACCCACTTGCTGCTGCTCTCCTTATCTCCTGTGGCAGTGTTTTATTTCCAAACCATCAGATGCTTCCACTCTAAACTGCTTAAGCTTGCAGATGGAAGGTCCTGCCTACATCACCCAATTTCCTAGATTTGCTCCAAGCAAATCTATTTGCTTCCCCAACATGTGCATTAAGGATTTTTAAAACTGTAGTCACTGAGTGACAGTGGGAAGTGCTGAAAAACAGCCACGTGCAGTCACTCCTCTCTGTCCTTGCTGTGCAATCATCCAGCGTCAGTCGGGTCATTGTTCTGAAATGGCTTGTGACTATGGAAGTGGGATGCTGGACCCCAGTGTAGAACATCCTCTGGACAGCCATTCCCTCGGCAGGGTTGTGCCTTCGCTCTCCAGCAGAAGTCTTGGTACCATCTTCCCTTCCCAACTGGGCATGACAAGAAATGGTGACACAGCTCTACAGTGTCTGCTGTTTCTCGGGCAGTCAGGGGGGCATCTCGGTGCCATGTTATGGGACGTTTGCCAAAGCTGAAAATTAAGAAAACAATTTTTTAAAATCCCCCGAAGTGGCTGCATGGCCCCATGCTTGAATGTGGGACCATGTGAACCCAGTAAACATTTTAATGCCAGCTCCAAAGCTCAACCCAGCTTCTTGGAGGGCTTTATGTGCATTTACTGTGGCTGCTCACTTTACCCGCAGGCTCAAGATTACCACCTCCTTCCAAGAAAAACACCAAGCTGAAAGGTAGTTCTGGGGGAAAACCGGTTGTTGGATTGGGCTGGGGATCTAAATTTCAGCACATCGGGTCGAGTGCTGCCTTTGGCGGTGCTGGTTCGACTCAAACAGAGCATGACACTGCAGGAAGCTATTTTCTCTCATGAAAGCTGTCATCTCGCCATCTGATTTTTGGCTAAACCAAACGCAGCTTTAAGCAATAATCTTTATTCTTTAAACTACACATTTACATTTAGTTTAGGGGTTTTTGCTGCTTTTTGTTAATGAATTCCTCGCCTACCAAGAAACAGTTAAATGACTGAATCTCAAAGGTTCAAGTACTTCTGCAAACAGTCACAGGGAGGAAAATTAACGGTTTTCTGTTAATGACTCATATTAGTCCTCTTTGGTGGTCCAAAGCGAGGGATTATATATTTTATTTTTCCCCCCACTTCTTCCATATGCCTGTCATGAGGCTGCTTTACTGATTGCTAGTTTTGTTGTTAAAAATGTCACTCTCTTTATTCTCCCTCCTCCCCATAGAATCTTTAAAACTAAACGCAGGAAAAGTGGAATATACCTGTCATTTAGACCAGCTAGAACAAAGGTTGATAGAAAATACATTCCTAGTTTGAAGAGGCTTCCCTGCTGATTTTGTTTATCAGAAAATGGCAAGTTTTGTTCCTAATGGACTGAAATTTAAATAAAATCTGACTCTGGAAATAAAAGCAGCCATTATGACAAAATAAAATTATATATTTTATAGGAGAAATTGAATTAAAATGCTAGTTTCCTTTGGTTAAATTCTTTTACATAAGGAAATGAATAAACGAGAGAGAGTGAAATAGAATGAGATAGAAAGCTGATTGTTGAAGTAAGCTTTTTAAAAATCAATAATCTCTTGTAATTTATATTTTTGAAAAAACTTTGAACAGACTTCCATACAATATCTTGAATTATAGCTACATTTCTATGTTTCCCCTCATTAGAAGTTGAACTAGGGGTTAAATAGTGTTTTCCCCCGGGGATCTCAGGTTCTTATCGGGCTGTGCCTTTGGACTGCAACCTTCTACGAAAAGAAAAGCATCTCCAGAACCCAAGTTAATTGAACAATTTTATTAATATTTAATAAATAATTATTCTTTTCAAATCAGATTATTTTGCTTGCCAGAATGGGAACTTAACTATCAGGGGAGGTGGTGGAGCTAAGTCAGAGCTAGGGGAGGTGATGGTTGTGAGCAATCCAGCTCTTTGAGACTCTTCTTCCAGGTAGGCAATTCGTCTAAGATTCAGGTTTGAAACCCTAATGATTAGAACTAAAACCTACCTGTATGTGCCCAAGGTAACTTGGCACGTTGCTCTATGCACCCACAGCCATTTTGTCAATCTTAAATTAGCCAGATTTGCTTTGGAGACACCCTTGCAACTTCTTGCAGATAAAGGGATTGTCCAGAATTTGAACACTGGCATGAGTTTCCCTAAAAATAAATGGCTGAGTTCTGGATAGACAAGTAAAGGGTCTTGCAAACCCTGAACTACTAATTAAATTTAAAGGCAAGATCAGAGCTGTATGAAGCCACTGTAATAAACTCGAGAGTCTATTCAAAGGCAACCCACGACTCTGCTCTTGGGTACAATTTGCAGATTTCCTATCAGAAGCAGGAGTTGTTCCTGGACCAGAGTTAAAGAGGTCGTGAGCAGTAGCAATGGTTTGTTCCTCCTCAATGTCCCACCTGGCCCCTAGGTGAGAGTGCACGAGAAATAATCCTGAGGTATTGGAAATCCTAACCTGGATTGAAAAGAAAACAAACCACAACACAGATTTTTGGATTTTCTTCTGTCCCCCCCACCCCAGTTATGACTCTTTACCAAGCCCAGTGTTTCTAGTGGGCTGGAGGATGGAGCAGGTCTGAGAGCACCAAAATGTGAATCCTGCCACACTGACAGGGAAATAACCATTTTGGTCAGACCTTGGCTTTCATGCCTGTAAAACGGCAGCAATGCAGCCTGGCTCGGTGAAGAACGGCATTGTTAACGCTCCCAGAAATCTCTGCCACCCCTGAGTGTCAGCAGGGTTATAATTATTGTCTTCTTCAAACAGTGGCTGGGGAGATCTGTTAGCAGATGTTTTAGAAGTGCTTTGAAGATGAAAATATCTGAATATTCTTATTACTATTATTATGGCTGTTCTCAATGATTACTGTGATTATACAGCACCTTTCTGACATGTCCCTAATGACAAAATATCTTGTGGGCTGTGAAGGGTAGAAACCAATTCCTCTGCCCCACAGGCACATGCATGTAGGACCTGATTTTGGGCTAATTGAGCCTTGTGTGGAGGCTGGTGGTGCTGGGCTGACCCCAGAGGCACTTGGGAGGATGGAAACCCCTGGGCTTTTTTTCTCCCATTGAATTGCCATCCAGTATGTCTGTGGGATGCTGGGGCTGAGTTTCTGCTGTTGCACAGCAAGTGAGGGCACCAGTCATGCTGTCCCACCAGCTGACCAAAGTTGTGGTTTAACAACAGGTTTAGCTCTTCCACTTCATTTGGAAGTCTAAACTGAAAATTAAGGCCATGAATCTAAATACAGGAACCCAGGTCTATATTTAGGCTTCCAAACTGGAGTGGTGTGATGCCCTGCCCCAGCACCCTGATGAGCTGCAGCACCAAACTGAGCAGGTGTGTGAGCATGCTGCACCTGTCCAGCTCATGTCTCCCATTCAGAATTAGGGGTTCAAGTCCCACCGAGTGGGACCTTTTGATTGCTTCGTGCTAATTGTTGATGTGGAGATTCTGTTCTCTGAGAAATGAAATTCAGTTTCATTTAACAGAGAATTTGCCTGCGAGAGATGGACGTGTGACATGGGCCTTACCTGTTGGTGTATTCATGGGTTATGGCCTGGCTGCAGTATTTCAGAGCTCCTGATGATAATGGCAAGGCAGAGGGGAACCAACAGCTGCTCCAGCTGCTTTTATTCTCTGGCGGGTGCTGGAAAATGCTCTTTTCCCAAGTGACAGAGGGTATTGCTGTGGCTGGATCTTTTCCACCCCAGGCAGAGCAGGGCAAGGTCTGCTGCAAAGACTGAAGGGTGCTGGGGTTGCGCAGAGGCTGCTTTCTGAACGGGGACCGTTCTGTTCAGGACACCAGTGGGAGGAAGACGAGAAACTAGGACAGTCATGTACCTAGAGCAGATTTAGCTCCCTAGACCAAATGAGGGACAAAGGCTGCCGGGCTGTGCATCTTCACCAGATGTATGGTATCCAGGTCAGGGCAGTTCTAAAGGGGAACTGCTGGAAGCCAGCTTTGAGAAGGACAAACCACCTTCCAATGAGGTTGCTCAGTGTTGAGGATGTTGCTTGTTTGTGGGTGGGAATATTCCTGCAGAAAGCAGTGGCGGAGGACGGGAAGGTCCTCCTTTGCTGTGCCTGAGCACCAAGAGTTGCACGCTTGTTTGTGTGTGCATGCTGCCTGCATCAAATGTGTCTGCGTGGTGACCGGGAGGTAGGAAACTCCCTGTGTATTTGTGGGCAAAGTCCAAGTACAGACAAGGGACCCAACAGTGTTTTCAGAAAAGAAATTGCTCATGATAATCCTACTAATTCATCTGCAGGTTTTCCTCTTTCCAAACAAGCCTGCACTAACTGAAATCACTTGTAACGCAGCCAGTTAATAATCTGGTCGGATTTTAACTCTCCTTGAGTGGGGTTTGGTTTCTTCTTTCCCGTTTGGCTTCTTTTTTATTATTATTTTTATATTTGATTACATCCTATTGTAGCTGATACTTACCAGAATTAAGCTCTCCTTGTCGTAATGAAACCTCAGTGAGCCTGGAGGGCTTTGGCAAAAGTAACCTCAAGCTTGTTTGTCGAGACGTTTTTGCCAAGCCCACACAGCTCTAATTACATCTTTTCACTGGCCTGTTTTAAACTGTCCCCTCTTTCAAAGTCTTTTGTGTGTTACTCAGAAGTACATTGTTGTAATGAATACAGCATGTTTAGGATAAGTTTCATTGGATCTGGTAGCCAAGCAATTGTATGCTTTTATTGGAGGTACTGAAGACTTCCAACGGAGATAATATTTATACAGTGGTGCGGAATTGTTTGCATTTAGAAGAATAAATAAAATGAATAATATCCAAACAAGATAATTAAAATGTCAGTTACAAAGTACCTTTAATTTGCTTTGGCTTTTGATTTGCATATTCCTTCCTTTACTGCAGAGACCAAGAAATACACTTGGTACCAAATCTCCAGCTCTAATAGATGATGTAATAGCCCCGTACCTCCCTTTTGGATGGTATTTACGGTAAGATTGCAGAAGCGCACCCACATTTACATCTTTGGCCAGAGTTTTTGAGTACACAAACGCTTTCTGTCTGGCTTTGTCAGATGCTAACTTCCATTGCTGTTAAATCCCTGCGGTGCAGATGATCAGTAAAAAACCTAAACCAATTAAACACCAACAACTCTTAAAGTTGTGTGTAGTGCTGGCTAAAAGCTGTGACACGAGTAGTTGTGGAAAACAGGGCTACAGCACCGTTTCAAGTAGGTGTTTGGGGCTCACTGGCAAGAGTAAGATGACAGAAGTACATGAATTGCAGTTGAAATTCCACGAACCTGTTGCCTGTTACATACCTGGAGTCTTGCCTTTGTTTGGAACATATTCAGCACTCTTTAAAAACGTGTGAGCTTGCAATACCTGGGAGTATGTTTGTGCTTTAAACTAGCAAATTTGTTCTTGTTCCTCACAAAAATGGCCAGTTTTAAACAGGCTGGACATGTTTTTGTCCCTGTTTTATTTGGGTGGGGTTTTTTTGGTAAAACTTTTTTTGTAACTCCTGCTGTGCCATGAATAAGTTGTCATTATTGCCCTCCATTTTGATCTTATGTAGGGGTACTTTGCAGAAGCTGTTGAGCTTTCTCAATGTGCAAGTGCTGCTATGCAAATATGAAATCTTACTCCCTAGTATTTGTCACCAGTTACAAAACACAGATTTTTTTAAATGAACAATTGCATGGCGTGCCACATAGGGATGCTGGCTAACACAGCCTGTACATCTGAAATGAGCGTCAAAAACAAGTTAAGCTTTTTATTTTTATAATATTTATGTCTAGTCTCTTTTTTTTTTTCTGGTGTGCTTTAAGCAGATCTTTATTTCCAGGGACTGAAATGTACTCCTCTTTCTTTTTGCTTGGAAATGAAAAGCTTCTACCTTAAAGAAGTGAATGATACATTATCTGCTATCTCTAAATTGAACCCATTTGGAGCTATTTGCATCCTGTAGAAACCTACAGCTGAGTGCTGTGCTCCGAGGTGTAATGACTGGTTGTCACAACACGCTGGAGGTGGCCCCATAACAAAATGATCCCCTGTCAATCCCCTTGCAGGAAACACATTGGCAACCTGTAATTCGGCCTCAGTATTAACATCCTGCCTGGGTTTTGTTAAATAGCACTTTCTAGGAAGTAGATCTGCTGAACTTGTGCTTAATAATGTTTTAAGGGGAATATTTGATGGAAGTTTTAGAAAGCATCACATGGGGTTAACATTGATTTGTCACTTGTTTCTAATTAAAGGACTTAATCTCTTATCACTAGAACAGCCTATTTTTTATACTAAAGGCACAGATGTGAATAGAAACATATTAATGAGATGTCATACTACACAGTCATTTAGTGTTTTGTTTAACTTAAACATAGCAGAAAATGTGCATCCAAGTAGACACATGTAATGACATTGAGATAGAATTATAATTTCCTACATTTGCATAACCTTTAGCAACATCCACTTTAGATCCACCTTGCAGTGGTTAATCTATATTCAAAATTGATGTTTGTTGTAGTAGTAAAAGGGTCTAAAATCACACAATGACGTTGTTTTCCCATCAATGTTCTGTTGTTCTCCTTAAAGCAAACTAACATGTGCTTGACTTTGACTCTTCTTAAGAGAAAGGAACAAAATCTGCCCAGTCTGACAGTTGTGATTGTTGCTCTTGCAAAGCGATGAAGACCAAAGGCCAATCTCAACTGTACTGGCTACAGTCAGGTACATCCAGCCACTTCACTGCAGAAATACTTAAACTAGGCAGAGGAGGCATGGGCTAGTATGATATTTAAGGCCCAAAGGGACAACTTTGGTCACATGCTCTGGCGTAGACTGTCATGAATCACATGGTAATATCTCCATCAAGCTAACATGTGGAGGAACAAAAGAGGGCCATAATTTCCAAAAAGTCACTTCCTCCAGGTCAGCAAAAAAGTTGGGGTTAGAGTGAGGATGAATGAGTCAATGTATTCCAACGCACTAATGAAGGATCTTTGAGCTGAAGTAATCAGTATGCATATTACTAGGAAAACCCTGTGAGAGATGACAGGTTTCAGTCAGATCAGGTATAATAAATTTTCCAGATAAACATAATCAGTGAAGAATTCACCAAAGCTATACATTATTTTTTTTTTCTCTAAGAGCTGGGTTAAATTTCTGCTGTCACCAGGTTGGTGACTCCAGCTCTTCCACCACATCTTTGCATGCCAGGACAAGTGCCATTGCTAGTACCAGGGACCAGCTTTAGATACTATGTGGAAAATTCCAGTCCAACTTTACTTACTAGGGAAACTTTACTTTTTTGACCACAAATTGGGCGTTAAGACTCCTGGGCTTTATTTGTCTGGCTTTCTTGCAGTACTAATTGAGGCAAATTGCTTAGAGCCAAATGAATTTTGGCCCCACTGCAGAGAGATATCAACAATTCCTCAAAGGACAAGTTCTAGTTTACTTTAAGTCTCTGTGCCTGACTCTAAGATAACTTATACAGGTAGTTGTGACTTCAAGATTGATGACTTCAGTCTTGTGTGACTTCAGGATTGGTGCCTGTTACCAACAGTAACCAGAAGAAAAAGTCTGCTTCAGTTTTTGCTGAAATAATGTATAGTTATCTCACATTCAGAAAAAACCTAGATGGTTCCCATGCTGGTGGCAACGTGAGATGGAGCAGTACTGGGTGCCAGTTGTATTTTTTTGTCCCTCAAATTCTTCCCTTTCCCATCCTGAAACTATCACGGCAGGTTTCTATGGTTTCCAAGGCTAGCAAATGGAAAGCCTTCAGGACAAATGTCTAGAAGTAACAGTTTCCTAACAAGATGCTTATAGTTGGCAATGAGTGGAAAAAGGTTCTTTCCCTTGTAGCATCATAGCACACGAGGGCTAGGGAGCACTTTTGCTGGGAAGGATTGTAGGTTAACGCAAAGGAGATGCGAATCAGCCAGTCAAGTCCTTGGTCAGAGGTTTCCTTAGCTTGCTTCCAGTTGTGTTTTGCATAATTATTTTTTTTCAGAAACTGATTAGGCATGGAGAGAAGTAGTAGGTTGGCATTTGTCACTGCTTTAAATGTTATCCAGAAAATTAAGACTATTTATAAAACAACAGCAGTAGAATTCAGCTTGCTATGAAAATCAATTGCCAGAAATCATGAAAACCATAAAAATTTGGTTTGAAAAAGAGCTTGTAATGTTAAGATCAGCTTGATGTATTTTCCACCAGAGAGTTCTTTTGATGTCAGTTCTAGCAAATAACCCACTATTTTAGTGATTTTATTTTTGTGGAGAATATATGTATATTTGTATGCTAGTAATGAGTAAAATGAATGATTAAATAAGTCTACATTTTAAAACAAAAGTGCCTCTTTTTTCCTCTAAACTGGCTTATAAAGATTATGAAGTAACTAAGCTATTGCACCAGTCAGTTTATCAAAATAGCGTATTTGAAAGTAAATGAGGATTATTTATGTCAATATTCATTGGCTTTTAGTACAGTAACTCCCTCTATCTGTTTGATCCATTGTATTTCAATTCAAGGAATTTATCAGTCAAAGCAAAAAAATATCCATTAAAATAGTTAAGGCAGAAATACAATGGAACAGTCCTAATTGCCTTAGAAAAACATTCTGCACTCCAAGTTGCATAAGTAAATCTCTCCTCATGGATCGGAAAGGTCCCTATGTATTAATTTAGGGACTTAAACCATGAATGAACATAACCCCATGTTTTTCCATACAGAGTATTGGGACCACTGTGCCCATTTCCCTTTGTGTTTGCTTTCATTTGTATAGTGGGAGACCACTTACAGTAGGTGAGGTCCCTTCTTTTTAAACAAATGGTTTCTTTTGGCTGGTTTAGTTATCATAATTCAGGCTGTTCCTTCAGAATGCCAGATTTCACTCTTTCCTTTCTTGCATTGTAAGTTTTCATTGAAGTGAAAGTAACGACACGCTGAAAAGAATCTGAAGCCAGGTCTATACAGTAACAGTTCAGAACAACTAGAGAGCAGAATTAGGCTATTTCAACAGGCAGCTCTAAACTTTGGCTGTTGCTGATAGTGAAGATCAGCTCATTACTAGAGGACTCTGTAAATGTTTCCTGCTGTTATGAAACATCCTTTTAGAGAAATGGACAAAAATGTGTTTTAGACAGTCGTTCTTCTTTCATCAAGATGTTCTCCTTAATGGAAAGATTGTGATGCAAGTGAGACTATTTTGATTTTTTTTTACTCTGGCTATCAAATATGATAGAACTAGATCTCTTAAAGGAAAATAAGAAACTAATTGAAAATGTGAGTGCTAAGCACACTGGCTTAAAAGTAAAATTACATTCAATTTTGGAGGTGAGACCTGTGGTTCTTTGGCTGTCTTTAGTCACTCAGAGGTTTTAGTGTTGAGTAAAACTCAAAGGCTGCTCTGCAAACTGCAAAATAAACCAGTTGGCTGTCGGTCAATTTGCTTATCGCTTTGTATCTCTCTTTGTGACAAGGGCCAAAGCAGCAGTGTAAAATGCAGGTAGGTCACATCTGCTGAGAGTTACCCCCTCCTCCCCATCCAGCCTGAAGGTCTACTGCTGGTCCTTGCAAGTGTGCAGAGCAAGCCATCAGCCCAGAGTTTGCTAAGCATTTCTGTTCCCCTTTCTGCCCTCTGTAAAAGTTTTCAGAAAGGCTCGTAAATGGCAAGAAGGCAGTTGTATACAGGAAATGTAACTTGGCAATAAAAGCCTGTTTTGAAGTACACTACATGGTCTCTGAATAAATATTTCTTTAATGCCTGTAATTACCCGATCAGCAGAATAAATGTGGTCATGCCCTTGTAATTAATACATTGTCAAAAGTTCATTTAAGTATAATAATTTCACAGGAAAAATGCTGTCTATGTAGTTTGTGCAATAATTTGTTAAATTAAGTGCAATAAATATAAAATTATTAGTGTATATATATTTAAGTTCTTGTTCATTTCAGCATGCCATCTAATACTCTTAAATGGATCTTTTTATTAAAAATGCTAAAAATAAAAGTGCTGTAATAATGTTGTTCTTTTTGCTAAAGGAATTTTCAAGCAGCACCACTTAGTACCGCAGCTGCAGTTGGCAAATATTTAGTTAAGAATTGTGTAATCAAGTTGGCAAAGGTTTGAAGACCCAGTGAGGAATGCGGAGAGAAGGATGCCTGTTTAACTGCTGTAGAAAAACAAAATGTTTATCCCTGGATTTGGTGTCATACTTCTTCAGTTCTACCCAGCGCCAGTTACAGGGGTGGGTTAAATGTTACAGCTGTACGGAGTTTTTAGCGATATGTCATTATTGATATTCAGAGCTTTATTTAAAATAGTGCTTCAGAAAAGAAGTGTTGTGAGTCTTCATTGCCCATCTCGAAGTGGTGACTTTTGGTGACTCGTTTTGTTGTGACTGGGGAAGCAGAGGCTGCGGAGCAGTGATATGACCGTGACCACTGGTGGTGGCCATGGCTGGGTTACCCAGCAATATCCATTTGTTCTCAACCAGTGTATGCATGTTATTGACGCTTGGTAAACTGTCTAGCTCAGAAATTTCTGCTGGTGTTATGCTGATTGGAGAAGAGCGTGCTTTGACACGAAGGTTGTCCAACACGTGGCAATGAGTCAGCAACCCATTTACAAGTTGTGTGAGACAGAATGATGTTTCACTGGATCAGGGCTTTACAGTGCTGTACTGTCATGGCACTTTTCAGCTGGCACTGCAACTCCTTCAGTCTACTGTATCTATCTCTAGAATATATCTATTATATTCTATCTCTGAACACTGGTCGGAGATTAGTTTCTCACTTGGCCACACACATGACCAATGTTAAAAATAGAACTGGAATTCAACTCCCAGTGTCTAAACCTGTGCTCAGTTGGTGCTCACAAGACCACACCACTCCCCTATGACATAAACCACAGAATGACTAAAAGACTATTAGTCTTTCTAGTATTCCTAGTCAGACCCTTAAACTTATCCAGGCAGTAGAAACTTCCTATTCTGTTTGTGGAGACATTGAAATGTCAGCTTTTCTTTCTCACTGAAATATCATAAAATTTGATAGACTATTGTTCTAACAGGGTTTTGCATGTAGGGCAATATTTGAAGAATATGGGCTAGAAAGGAATTCAGGTGGCTTCAACTGAAGCTGGAAACAAACCAAACCAACCAACCGAAACATGGCTGGATGAGCAGGCTCAGAGAGGGCAGCAGTTAATGGGTGGGATTCTAACCCCTGGATGTCCATGACAGGGTTCTCTGAGACTTGTTTTCTGTTAACAGTGACCTGGTAGAGGCAATGGGGTGTATTCTCAAGACATTTACAGATGACACCAGTCTAGGGATCAAGGTGATACACTCATGGGCAGAGCTTCCCTTCAGAGGGACCTAGACAAGCTGGGCGAGTGGTTCAGTAGGAACTACGGGAAAATCAACAGGGAGATGGGCAAAATTCTATGCCAGGAAGGAACAATTGCTGTGAATAATTCTACTGGAGACCATCTGATTAGTGAGTGGGTCTAGGGAAAATGCCCAGATGCTGATGAGCAGCAAGTCAAGAAGCAGCCAGCAGCATCCTGGGCTGTAGGAGCAGGGATGTGTCCAGGAGGCTGAGGGCTGTGATTACCTCTTTCTACTCAGATCTTGGCGTGGAGCAGGAGGATGAGGAACAACAGGCATAAGCTGGCAAGTTGGAGTCCCATGCTGCATACAAGGAGGAGCAGCTTGTGCAGAGATGATGTGCCATTTCCATCCTTGGAGGTTTGCAGAGCATGAGCAGGATCAAGCCCTGAGCAACCAGGCTGGACCCTAGAGCTGACACTACAGGGGCCGGAGGTCAGGGCAAGTCCTCCCTCAACCTCCCAAATTACTCTGTGATCCCATGAATGTGAGGAAATGCTCAAAAATTCTGAATCCATAAATCTGAGCCACCCTTTGTCAGCTCTGAGTTACATGCAAAGAGTAACTTACAACATGTAATGAGAATCCAAAACAATCTCTGATGTCTGTCAGCTCCAGCGTACAAACCACTAAATACTGCATTTTGATGCTAACAGTTATATTTGCTCGAGTGAGATATTAATGTTACTTGACCGCAAAAACAGGTCATGAAGCACGTACGACATCTTGCAATTAAGCTAAAAGATTCATTGACAAACATCACTCCAGTTGTACGATTTAGCCAGTTACAAGAAACCATAAAAATGTTGTGATACTGCGGGGAAATTGGCTCCAGTGGGTCTATATTATATCTTGGCATTGAGACATTGTATGCAGTAAGAGGAAGGCAATGCTTCTCATAAACAGAGGAGCATTAATTATATACACTTAATTTTATGTAACATCACACTTGCGGAAAACATAAAAAAAAAAAAATTCATGTATTAGAAATGTCATCTTTTTTCCTGAAGGAATTTTCCATTATTATTTTATGATGATAAAATAAGGTGTACTGATGTATTCTCAAAATAATTTTATATTTATTTTTATGTATTTCAATAATATTGCGTCAATAAAGACAATATCAGGAAATCTATGAACTATAATGAATTTTATTTACATTTTTATTATAGCACTAACTTCACATCAGTTCCCTTCAAGTGTATATTTGAAAAAAAAAAGTGCAAATCATTTCTTTTTGGCAAAACTACCCAAAACATCTCAATCACTTCTGTAATGAAATTTTTATTGCGGCGTTTGAAAATATTTACATCAGCAAGAAAAAATGTTCCTCAAATGAGGCCATATTCTGGGAGAACAGGGAAAATGGAGAAATGTAAGTGAAATATTACATGGTGAGAACTGGCCCTTGACTCAGTAGCCCTTTTCCAGAAAATTTTAGTATCAATATCGTGAGATGAATAAATCTCAGCATAGAGGGAGGTTCCAGAACTTGTTCTGAAGCACAGGATGGGTAGATGAATCTCTTTAAAGTTGTGCTTCAGGTTTGTCGTGAGTGCACTAAAAGGGATTGTCAGTGCTTCTCCAATCGTAGTCTGAAGACGCCGTTATCTAGATGCTTTAACAACTGGTTACAGTCAGAATCTGTCAGCTGTGTGTTCAGAAGTGCTTTTAACTGCACTTCTGATGGGATTAGTGTTTTGTCCGAGCGGAATTTTGAGGGTGGACAGCAGTCAGTTGGCACAAAAGTTTTGGGGCTTGATGGTCCAGAGCAATTAATGCAACGAGTGTGTATTGGAACCCGGGAGGAAAAAGGTCTTAGCCACCTCTAAACCGGTGGGTCTCCACTTGGAAGCGTTCGTGGCATGCCTGATGGCACTTGTTTAAGGCAGCCATCTGGTAAACGTGAGGATATAATGCACCATATTGCACCCCCAATAACATTTTGAACTGTTTGCAATCTCCATAAGCTCTTAACTTTGGAAGCGCATGCGCAGAGGTCAGTCCCTTGCTTCTATTGGAGGGAATATCAGATTTATATAGTGCCCGTAGACTTCCGTTTCCAAAAGCTGCAAAGTCGACAGCCAAAAATGAAAAGGCAGGCCAAGAGCAGCAAAACCCCGTGAAAACCTCTGCTCGCTGGTTTCCCGTTCTGTTTTGTTCACTTTACCACTACAGCTTGGGGCTGGGCAAATGGATTGGGCCACTGGGAGCTGCAAGGTGCGGACCTCACTTGGTTTTTTTTTTCTGCAGGAGGGGATGGTAGGAGTTCTTTTTGAAACTTTGGTGTTGGGATTGTGCAGAACTGCCTCCAACCAATAACTGCCTCAAGTCATGAGCAAATAAATATCTTTTTCTGTTGCTGTGCATTCTTCACGGTGGATGACGAGATGAAGCACTCCTTGCTCTGTTTTGGCAGGTTAGCTTCAGAGAAGGCAACAGAAATGACAGAAGAGCACCTGTTTTCTTTGAATCTACAAGAGTGATGCCTACAGCTGATTGTGTGTTGCATCTGAGTGCATTTCCTGCATAATTTGGTGCAGTGTTGCTGCTCTGTTCTGGCTGTGCGAACCCAGAGCAAGGATACTGCAGCTTTATGTCCTGCAAGAAAGCGAGTGTGGTTCCAGTCTTCCATATAAATTCGTTGTTGATTAAATCTGGGTGCATGTGAAATTGTTTTCAAATCCAAACCACATTCCTGTCCTGATATTTTCTATATCTTTTATTGCACCAGGCATTTGCATTGAATGGACACATACAAGCACCCTGGCTTGTTACCAGCAAGTGATTGTCTCACTGTTGAGGCTGCACCTCACTCCAAGAAGGACATTGAGGTGATGAGGACATTCTGTGATTCTGAGGGGCTGGAGTGTGTCCAGAGAAGGGCAATGAAGCTGGTGCAGGTTCTAGGGGGTTGAGCCTGGAGAAAAGGAGGCTCAGGGGAGACCTTCTTGCTCTTGACAACTCCCTGACAGGAGGTTGGAGGGAGGTGGGAGCTGGTCTCTTCTCCCAAGTAACAAGCAATAGGATGAGAGGAAATGGGCTCAAATTGTGCCAGGAGAAGTTTAGATTGGACAGTAGGAAAAATTTCTTCATTCAAAAGACTTGTTGATGTGCTGCTGAGGGACATGGTTTAGGGCCCCTGGCAGTGCTGAGTTTACTGTTGGACTTGATGGTCTTAAAGGTCTCTTCTAACCAAAATGATTCTGTGGTTCTATGACAGCCTGTACAACTGTGTGGTTAGTTTTGTCTTCCAGAGGGGTACGTGCTGCCCTCTCAGCTGTATTGCTGCTACACGCCATTCCACTCGCACAGGGCAGCAACAGGTAGTGGCCCTGTTCTTTTCCATAAGGAGCATCATGGTTTTGTCTGAATATTTCAGCAAGGAGTAATCTCTTTTAGAACAGCACCCTTTTATTATATCATACCAGAATCTTATGTCAAGACATCGATATATATCATTAACACAACGGAAATAAATTCAATTTCATGTGCTGTATTTCACACTCTGAGTTTTATCTTGACCTCCTAAGGTGAGAGACAGATGTTTTCCATTGGCAATGCTTTGGTTAGTTGTTTATTTTTGTAAAATGCACATCTGAATCCCACCTATATAAAACTGGAATACCGGCTGCATTTTAAGTGAAGCCAGGGAAAAATATGCAGACTTTGAGGGACGAGGGAGGAAAAAAAAACCTGCAGCAAGCATCAGGATATGGGAGTGAGTAAGCATAATAGATCAGAATAAGGCCCTAAATCAATTTTATTTTCACAGTTCTAGCATCATAAAAAGTGGGTGGCAGTAAACCAATTATTATGCAACTTAATGAACTAATTAGGAAAATCAGCGCAATAATGGTACTGGTACTGACTGATCTGAATATAAAAAGTAGAATTAAGTTCACAGTATTGAATTTTTCCACAGAAAGGGATTATATAATAACTTTTAGAGCATGTTGAATTTGGGGAGAAGGAGGATTGCATCTGTAGTTGCTGTGGGTACCCAAATGATCTGCTATTTCAGGTGCTGAACTCACTGTGTGTAGGTACTCTCCTGCACTGATTGAAAAAAAAAAAAGAAGTAAGGACCGGACCATTAAAAGCTTAATTTGCATTTAGATGTGCCTAAATACTGTTGAAGTAGCGATATCTGTGGTCAGTAGGTGCTTAAATACCTTGAGCATATGGCTTAGGTGGCTGCCCCTGCAGGCTGGTGCTCTGGGATTGCTGCATAAACCCAAACACTGCTTTGAGCTTTGGGAGGAGTGGGATTTGCACCACGCTGAATGCACTGGAATAGAAGAAAGTAATCACAAAAGCACAGCTTCTCTTCCTTGGTATTAGAATCATGCTATGCTTTAAACTATTTAAAAAAACCTCACATAATGTTGTACATGTTGGCAGAAATTACAAATATATTGCTACCAGCCCGGTATTCCTCATTATACAGCTGAGGTTATGTATGAGGGTTTCAAGACATTCAATAGTTTGTTGATTTTCTTTCTTTACAACATTTCTGCCTTTACATATGTTGATAATATGATGTGTGATTATGGGTCTAAACCTTTTCTCTTTAACGTCAATGACAAGGTTCCTTTTGCCTTTGGTACCGAAATTGAAATGAACCCTCATAAATTTCTCCATCATTTCCTTGCTATTGTGAAATGTACTATAATGTTTTCATCAATTCATAATATATCCCTTTACCATATGATTATAAAATAGGGTTTCTTGACTAGTTTTCACATGATTCCATGTCTGCTTTATCCTTGTTTGGCAAATTTAACAGCTATAATATTTGTACGTGGCACATGTTGATTTTTTTAAATGGTCTTTATGGTATTTGGATATAGAATTATTGCTCAAGAATGAACATTGCTTTCATAGACTGGGGCCGACATGTGTCAGGGCAGTTTCTGTCTCGAAATACAAGCCTTGCCATCTCAAATGGAGTGTTACTTGTGTGTTTGTACCCAAAGACCGGACTCGACATACCAGCAGCTGAAGAATTGTGCTGTTCCTAATAAATCCGTGTTTTTCCCAGGAAGGTAGCTGTTTGTTCCACAAGCATTTCATCCCGAAGCAAAGGTGAAAGTCCTTTCTTCAATAGCTTCATGGAAAAGCACAAGTAACAAGAGAAATAATTTCTGCTTTCCATGATAAAAACAATCAACGTGAATAGTTTTGTTTATTTTCCTGGTCAAAAAGTCACTGTCAGAGTATATTTAAAACAAATGGGGAGATGGGAGGGGCAAATGGCCTTACAGCAAATGTATCACGTACATTTTTTCGAAGAGAAGGAACCCAGGCCAGCATGTTAAAAAAACGAGCATTTCCAATACAATTTGTCACCCATGCATAAATCTTGCTGACATTTTCAGTCACTTTAATAGCCTTCCCATTTTATAAATCAGTATGAACTTGCACAGTTGCAAAAAGTGTGTATTTTGAACATCTCATTTGCATACTTTACCAAAAGCCAATGAGGCAGTGGAAGCAACACTGGTGATCATAATAAGTGTTTGGGAAAAGGCAGAAAGATCACTAATGGTTTGCCTTTAGGGATTTCTGTACTCCATAGGGGACGAAAATGAGAAATATTTTTCAAACAGCAGGGGTAAAGGTTTTAAAACTAGAAACACATGGAGTGATAAAAATGTTAGTGCCACAGGGCGCATAGCAGGAAAAATTTACAATGTAAAAACTGTAATTTCAGCATTAGGAAGTAATAATCGTGTTTCATCATTGTTATTAAAGCATGACCCTTAAAGTCACATAAATTAGATATAACTTTCTAGAGAAGTGTATTAATCTTCAATGGAAAATATTAGGAAAGTTTATTATCATATGAAGATCAGAAGGAACTGGGTTTTATTTAAAAAATGAAGTTAAACTTGGTGGTGGGATTTTTTTTGGAAGAAATCTCTAGCATTTTGAAACAGCAGCTAGACTTGTGTTTACTCAATGCAAAACGCAGTGACCAGCTTTGCTCTGAAAACCGGCTACATGAGAAGAAACAAACAGCCAACAATTAAAGAATGAGCTAAGGAAATCCAGGTAGTTCTCTTCATAGGCCCAAATGGTTTGTACTTTGGTCAACATAGACTTTCTATTGTGTTGACACCAAATGCATCCAAGTGATTAATGAAGAATATTAGAGTGATCAGGGAAAAAAATAAAAGTAAAATGGTCGCCTGAGGTACCACAAGAATATCCACTGGGAGGCTGGAAATAGAACCAGCTATCCAAGGTGTGTAATTAGTGACCGAGGGGTGGTTTCCACCTTATCTGTAAAGTGCAAGTTTGAGAGCCCCTGTATTTCTTCTAAGTGCTGTTTAGCGAGGTCACTTCACCTGCAATGAACCGCTGGGTAGATTTGTATTTGCAGAAGTCTAATGCCACACTAGCGCTGGGGGTCTGGGAGCCCCCAGCTCTCCTATCTTGGGCTATGAAAAAGGGGTGCAATGTGATGGGAGTGGACATGCTGGGAGAAGCACCTGCTGCTGAGGACCATGCCAGATCGCTGGAGTGGATTCACCCAGGATAAATGTGATTTCTGTTGCCTTCCTGGCTCCAAAATACCAGACAGTTTCCTGAAATGAAGGGCTTAGGGTATGGTTTTGGTACTTTTGCCATGGCTCACAGAAGCCTCCCGGGTGATAACTAGAACAGGAGTCTAATCTCTGTATTTCTCAGTTACTGTAGTTTTAGCTTGAAATTTCTCTTCTCAGTTTCAATTTAAAAAGCTAACTGCTAGTGTTTTGGAGTGGAAGAGTGTGTGTAGAAGAGAGCTCAGGTGAACCTGGCAGACCGGGTGTACTTTTAATTTTCTGGAGATCAAGAATGGAAAAGCGCTACACTATTGATAAAGCCTTTTGACTTCCTGCAAGACAAACAAGCTTTGACCTGTTAAGGTTTGCAATGCTGGATGTGCCTTGTGTCAGAGCACTGAGAAAGTGCCTCCTGGAGTATGATTTAGCCAGTTCTTCATTGCTCTGTCACTAGAGTGAAACCATCAGTAACAGAATAGTGCAGAAAAGATCTGTCACTGTCCCTCCCCATTGAATGTCCTCATCGTTAGGACGCAAAGCTTGACTTCCTCTTGCATACTCCTTGTCCTGTGACTTTCCTTTTTCTTTATCCACTTCTATTCATCTGTAAGAGGAAGAGGTCCATCATTTATTTGGATGAGTAGACAACCCCTCCCAACTTAATCTGTGGCTTGACTTTGTGGGTAGTCGCCAGAGAATCTCCAAGCACAGGGAGGACATCATCATCATCATCTCTTCTTCTAGCTGTGTTCTTATGTTGAAATGGTTGTAACTGTTGTGTTTTTGACCCTTTCTGCCAGTCCCTCAGGCAGTTTATGAAGCTCGTGCACAGACAAAGATTGGGCATCGCGCTTCTCTGTGCCGTTGGAACTAACAAGGCAAACTTGCCCAAACATGAATTTGTTGGGTTTTTTGCAGGATGCCTTTCCTGTCTGAATCACATATGATCTGAAGATTTCTGTAACCAGCTCTGGTGGAAAAAATGGTCATATTCCAAAGCAGAGAATTTCAAATTTTTTTCACTTTGTGAAAAACTACCAGTTCCAGAAAATTAATCTTCTGAGTCAATGTGTGCTAAACACCAGCTACTGCAATGGTCCCAATGGAAAGAGGCTTCAAGATTTTCTTACTGAGAAGGGAAAGATATTAGATATTTGTCTGTTTGAAATGGAGCAGCTAAAGTAAGAAAATGACATAGGGGAAGTAGTGAATAGGGGTGAATTTGTTGACTTTGTGAAAATTCCGCTGGTTTCAGATATTCCTTTACCGTGAAGAAAACTAATAGCTTTCATAAGGTGAAATGAATGACAGTAATGACTTGCTGCTCAATATTATTAGCCATCTGCTTTATGCCGGTGTAAATTGATTTAGAAAAGACTGCCAAGTGTTGAGCAGTCTATACAATGTTAGAGACTAAAGCTTTCGATTTCCAAATACAGAATCCTTCTGTATGTGGAAGCCTGCTACTGAGGTCATGACTTCATTAGTTGGCATTCTGCTTCTGTAATAGTGTAGTTAGAACAGAATTAAATAAAAATAATAATAAAAAAATCCCGGTGTATGATAGATTTATGTATATTTTTAGCACTCCAGAGTTTGAAGAGTAAATGGGTGGCACGCAGTCTGACAATGAACTCAAGTGATCTTGAGAATTATTAATGACATTCGCCCCATACCAGTATCCATTGATGGGATCAAAGTGTGGTCAGCATGGAAAGCAGAGCCCGCATTGCACCAGCTGATATCTGCTCTACCTGGTTTTGTCTATTTCCCTTGGGGGAAAAAAACCTGCTTTTCTTTTCCATTTGCCTCACGCAGCTGAAATGAGGGTTTAGAGTTGTTAGAAGGCAGAAAGAAGTACCAAATTTAGCCTTTTTCAAATACTTCTGATCCCTTGTAAAGTGAAGGGTTAGGTTTATAAAGTGAAACCTACTAATTTAGATTTGTTTTCTCATTTTTTCTTTATAAAGGCTGTGAATTTCTTGATATATTGTCTTAAAATAGTACAGTAATAGTAAAAAAAGTAAAAAAAAAAAAATAGTAAAAGTCATAGTAATCTTGTTTTTTCCAAAGTCAGTCAATCAGTCAGTAGTAGGCAGTCAACATCCATAGAAAACCCTACAATAATAACATCTATCCTATAAATAACACACTAGTTCATATGCCTGATGGAAGGAAATAAATTTTGAGGGTGATTTCAGTATCATGTGATTAAGAGGTTTATTTAATGGCTACAGCATTAGCATGTTAGAAAGGGTGTGGCAATAGTATCTACTGACCATAAAATATACAGATGTATTGGTTTTTTTCAAATTAGCAGTTTTCAGAGTTTTGACACTGCCACAGAGAAATATTATTTAATTTTACTTTGATCTGATACAACATTCACACCTATTGAAGTTAAAGGTCCATGCTTCGTACAAGCCATGAGAAACATTCACACAAGAAGAGCTGCTCTGGGGCACAGCAAGGATAAGGTAGGTTGCAGGAGGGTGCTCTATAGCTGGAGGTAAAGGTGGTTGCAATCATCCCCAGCCTTGTGACTGCACAAAATACTTCCAGCTGAGAAGAAAATGTAACAGTCAAGTTCAGCCAAAATATTAGAGGATTGAATTCAGTTCCGTTCTTTGCTGGTGTGACCAGCGTCTGTTTCCTACCATCCGTATGGACGCAGATGTAGAGATGCAGAGCAGTCATAGGTGGACTGTTCTACCTCCCCTCTTGAGTCTCTGCTATTGTGTTTGACCAATAAATGTTCATTGCAACAGGTTAATGTTTCAGCTCTTAGGTTTTAAATCATTTGCCTTATTGGTCTTTTGTGCCATTAGCAATGACCATTTGGCATAAATGCTCCAACAGGTCACTAGGACTATTTACTGAAGAGTTTATTACCAAAAACTGAAGCAAGCAAGAAGAAAAACCCTGGTTTCGGTATGTGAATCTTGTTTTTTGGTTCTGGCCAAATGAGAACTCTATTCCATTTCCCAAAGCATTGAAAGTGTAAAGCGTAAACACATCAAATTTGGTCATTGCCCAGAAGAAAAATGATTTCTAATAAAAGCTGGCTTCATTAGCAAGATGGCTAAACACATAGTGAACCAGTTACTGATCTTATTTTTCTCCAGGTTTTAGATACAGTCACTCATTCCATCAAAATTATGAACCATGGGTAGTTGATTTCATTCCTACAGATTTGTGTTCCTAGCCAAACCCCACATTTTGGGCAAAATATTAATAGAGAAACAAGAATATTTGGGAAAGTGACACTGCCCAGGTATATCAGCCATCACTCATGCGGTGGTGTGAACTGATGTTCTCTTACACACTTCTTTGAAAAACTGTGCTCAACTGATAGATTTGTTCCCGTAATTATTAGAGAACTCTGTTGTGTTTCTACTCTGGATTTGAGTGTGAGCATTTTGCATTTGCCAAACTTTGGAGCTACTTATGCCATTTTCTATAGCAGTGACTGAACTTTATTATTTCCTTCTGGTCAAGGCACGGTTTAACCTTTACTGGAGGTAACTAAGGATGATTTAGCTTAGTAAGTCTCTCCCCAAGAAGGCATATCTTCAAAAAATTTCAGAAACACTATTTTAACACCTTCCCGGGTTTGCGACGTTGAAGTAGCAAATCGAGAGGGGCAGAAGATTCTTCTAAAGATGGAATAACGATGGAAGTGAGCTACCTATAGAGCAAGGTAAGACCTGGGCCAGACAAAAAGTCATGAGAATCATTTGGCAGCCTGCGAGTGGCTAATTTGAGCTGTGATAACATTTCTGAACATCCATAGTGCTTTTTTGTGTGCTGGAAGGTGCAATATTCAGACTGTAGCTCTTCTTTATGCATTGTCTGAGCTGGTGCTTTAATTACTAAAAACCAGAATTGCTACAGAGTGGAGATTGCACTGGCTACTCCGGGGCTGGATTTTGGAGTAGGGTCAAAGCAAAAGTGGTAAAGGTACAAATTTTGGTGAACAGCATTAACGGAGAGTGCAGCAGCATTATCAGCACAGTGGGGGAGGCTTATTAATTAGGTTTGGTCAGGATTAGCAGCGATACCAGTAAGTACAGCAAATTCTTCGGCGTCCCAAAGAGCAACGAGCACGTAGAAGGAAAGACAACTCCTGATGTACCTCCCTGCCCAGCATTTGGTATGCACGGGCGTAGGCATCCAGCGAGCCGCAGACAGCACTAAAAAGGACTACCCCGCTGCAGAGAGAGCCGTGCAAAGTGAGAGCAGCTGCGAATGCTGGCATATTGAGCTGCTAAGAGCTGCCGACCCTCGCAGATGAGGCTGGCACGAGACTGCAGGAGTGAGGATGGGGTAATGCTAACAAGGCTGAATTGATCTGCATATATTACAAAGGAAGACCAGAATACTTGCATAATCACAAATCTGTAAAGTAGGTCCAGGGGAACACCTTGACTTTCCCAGGAAATGAGAAAGCAGCTGTGGATGTTTTTGGCAGAAAAGAGCTTCTGCTTTTGAGGATCATCAGCCCAACATCGTTTGTTCGCCTCTTAGTCTGGGCTCAGTTTGAGCGTTACCGAAACTCACTCTGCACCGTCCCATGATGAGATTTAGTGTTCTGTGTGACGGACCTGGAAGAAACAAAAATAACCCTCCTGCCTAGAAGTTTGTACTGTAACACAAATACCATAAATATGTTATGGCAAGTCATGTATACTGCCTTGAAGGAAGAAGGAGAAACGGGGAGCATTTTGTTTGTAAATGAGAAATTATCTCGCTTTCCCTGATACAGGGGGAGATTGCTGGTTAAGGAGGGTCATACAGATTTTAAATATTTTAAGCATGTTTCTTATGAATATACCCTGGGCATGTTTGGCCAGCACTTTGCATTACAGCGTTGAAGTTGCAGAAAGTTTAAATGAAAAAAGAAAACAGGCAGAAAGAGACAAGGAAATGTATCAGCCCGTTTCTCCAATAAAGGAAAAACCATAATCATGACTTGCTGCTAAGCTGTAAACTTTTGTGTGCCGCGTTTCCTTAGGCAACCACAATTGTCCTCCATAAGGACCTTTTCAGCACATCATGCTGTTTGGATGGGCATAGCAGAAAATTTCAGCAATCTCAAGAACTGCAAGCTCAGTCTTGCACTTGGTGAAGTGCGTAATGTAAAGTGATGCCTTTAGAGAAAGTACCCTATAATGCAAGAAGACAAATCAGTGATTTGGAATTGATATGTTCCTTGTAGTTGATACGTTCATTTATATGCAAGAAATGTATGTGATCCCAAATTTGGGAATTTAACCAACAGGCAGATAATTATGTGGCCATTGAGTGAAGAAATGGGGAAAAAAACACCAAACCCCATCAAGATCCCTGTTGCAGAAAACAAGTATATAAATTAAGGAACAAGTGACGAATCCTGAAGAGGAAAGCAATATACTAAATAAAGTACTATTTCATGCATGTAACTTGTGTAACATTAAGGGTATGCTTATACAATGAGAAGTAAGGAAATTGGAACTAAAGACAGAAGTCAGCGTTAATGCTGAACCTTGCCCTTCTCGTTTTTAAAATGAATTTATTTTTATTTTCCACGTTCACAATGCACACGCCAATATAGATCACAGCGCAGTATTAACACAAACAGCATTAAGAGACACAAAAATAGAGAGCTTAAACTTTATTTGATTTTCAAGTCTGACTGAACAAAACCAGACAATGTACAGCTCCCTCCTCTCTCTCACACACACATTTGTTAGACTGTTGAGCTTCTTTTCTTAGTGTAACATTTTTATTTTAGGGTTTAATTACTTGATGCATAGCTCTAAAATTTACAAAATTCCTTAGATATTTTTAAAAGGAGAAAAATGAAAAAAAAAAATTTACCAAAAAAATGTCAAGGTCAGACATCTCTTCTTTGGGTTCCTGAATAATATGTAATTGGCTGATTTTGATACTATAGTCAAACTTTCAGGAGCATTTTAAAGAATGTCAACTAACTAGGAATCTCAGTTTCAGTAGCAGTCTGTAAGATCGGGATCCAACAGGACTGAAGTGATGATGCTTTCTACTCAATTTACTTATTTTCTTTTTTTTTTTTTTTGTAAGAAATTTATTGTAAAGTGTTAATTTTTCTGGGTAATTCAAAATTGATTAAACATAGCCTGTATACTTAACAAGTGTCATTTTTTTTTGCTGAGTGATATACTCTGCAATAAATAAGCCGCTGCCTTCAGTTGGCCTGTGGCCATTGCAGGAAAATCATGTCTTCAGTGCTCCATGTCTCCTTTTTATTGTAAGTGCAGTAACTTGATCCCAGAAAATGTTTATGGATCCCAATGTGAGTAACATTTCTTACCATCAGCAGTTCAGAGTCTACAACAGTCAAATGACACCCAGGATCCTGCTAAAACTGTGAGGAAAAATATTTGATGTGTGTCCCAGTTATTCCTAGTGAGTAGGAAAGGGGTATGCATGTTATATGTAAAATTATAAGTATAAAAAATATAGAAAGAATGGACTGGATCAAACGTGCCATTTTTTGAGATACATCTGGTTTTACAAAAGCAGCAAATATGAGCCCAGACTTAGTTTCCTTCGTTATTTTTATTGAAATATGGATCATTTTAGTTTCTCTCATTCCAGCTCCATGAAAAACCACCAGACTTTTGGCAATGCTGATCTATTGAATACTTCATGGTTGTTTTTTTTCTGAAATTACATTAGAGACACATGTAAATGAATTGTGTAAAAGAAATGCAATTTATGTATCTGTAGGTATCTGCCATGATTTTTTCATTTTTCACTTCTTCCTTTGACTCTGCAACTGCAAGAAGCAGAATTTCATGCACCGAACGAGGCAGAATTACACAGTAAGTCTGCAAGTCACGGCTATAAAATCTGTGGGAAATTTAATGAACAGAAATTTACCCAAAGAGATGACTTCGACTTCTTTGAGTGTCACTTCTCATTCTCCACATAAATTCATTTCAAGCACAATACACACGCAGCGTGAATCAGGTCGTTAAATGTGAATGTTTGGAATATTCCACAAAGTGCTTTTCACTCAGGTTGGGTTTTATATTTTTTCCCCAAATACTGAGGATGCATTAAGATAATTGCAATAGTCTAATTAGACTTTCTCCTAAAAATGACTTGTCTACAAGTGGTTTAATAGATTAAGGATTTTAAAGGGGTTAGAGGGAACCAGTTACAGTAATCAGAGAAGAAAAAGTGCTGAAGGTATCATGAAGGCTCATAATTAAACTGAAGTGTACAGCTCAATTAAACTTGAGCATCATTATGCATAAAACATCAGTGGGCATCAAGAGTCCAATAAAAAGAGATGCTATCAATGTTAACAGCCGAAAGGTAAGACATAATATGGATTGGACCAAGTATTCCAGATAAAGTCAAGGAAAATGGTGAATAATTTTGAAGTACAATCTAAGCCGCGTCTAATAAGCCGATTAAGTTTGACATTGGAGATACAGTAACTGCAAGACATAACGCTGAGCTCGGTTTTATGTAAACCACAATAGATTACTTTCAAAGAGGGGAAACACTAGAGTGATTTATCTGGTAGAAACAGGGCAGGCAATGCCTTTGACTGGAACATACAACGTCCATCATCCAGTCCTGGGCAGCACTTGTTACATTTAGACACGGACATCCCGACCTCAGTTTGGATTCCCATTTCACTTTTATAGCTATATAATTTGGCAGCGCTTCCTGTTTCAAGATCCCTATAATCACGCGACTCCTTTGTCAAATACTTCATAAATAAGCAGAAATGGAGCCATCAAGCAGATGACTTGGACTGCAAGCACACTTCCAAGCTCAAGGCAGCTTTATCTGTTCCTGGTAGCTTGCGTCAAATTGATGTGCACCTTACAAGATGTTTTCTTTTACATACCTCGAGGGAACCGAAGGCTCAAACCCACCAAATCGATTGTGAAAATGTTTGTGGCAGAGTGGGTGATGCTTTGAATCAAAAGGGGTTGTACCTTGAAGTTTTCACGTTTTTGTTTCAGTTTAGAGGCTTGCGTTAGGGTTTTTTAACACGTATGCAAATCCAACAGTAAAAAAGTTAAAGTATTGTTGAATTCCTAGCAGTGCAAAAACATCAGGAACAGCGTATCAGTGAAAAATTGTCATAGAAATTATTTGTGACATTGCGCACAGAAAAAATACGTGGCAAAAGAAGATTGCAAAGGACAAATTATTGCATAAGGGAACAGCTTTTGGTGCTTTTCTCTGAAAGACACAGCAGGTGCTCACAATAGCAACTGAAAAATTAAGAACGCATTGATTGTGCGATTTCTGCTTCAGTAATGGGAAATTTGAGTGAGTGAGCTGGGAGAGGTACTGCAGTCGTATTCTAGAGGTTGCAGAGTATCACAGAAACAATGAAACGATCCCAGAGTAAAGTGTTTTACACAGATTCTATAAGGTTCATGGGTATGAGTAAACTAACATACCTCGATTCTCGTCTGTTTTATTTGCAGCTCTGTATGATCTTCTTTCATTCTTCTGTGGTGTCCTCTGGATTGGTATCTGCAGGAACCTCAAATGCCACTTGGAGAAATACAATATCAGGAAGAAAGTGTAAACATTTAATGTAGAGGAAAAAAGAAAATCTGTAAGTGATAGGCATGGAAGTCCAAGCGTTGGCATATATCAGATCCAAGTCCTTCCTTTACAAGTACAATGCTTGTACAACTCCTGTTGTCTTCCTGGGGAGTACGTTGTAGAGCTTTTTGGGTATTATTTGTGTCAAGGCTTCTGTTTTGTCAGAACCCAAATTATTAATTAATACCTGTTTCAAAGAATTTTAATCTGGTCAAGTTTCCAGGTACCAGATGGAATATGTGGTGCAAAGAGAGTCCGGAGGGGAGACACTCTTCCTGATCTACAAACTGCAGGACCTGCTGTGGTTCAGCTTTGAGTCTGAATGTGGGTCTTTGCATCCTGGTTTCAGGCTCTTCCTTAGGAGATTCTCTTTTCTGGATCAGAACAAGAGGTAAATTCAGTTGGTAGCTCGTGACTCCAAGCAATATTCAGTCAGAGGGATGGTGTCTTGCAGAATCCCAGATCTGATCATGTGTTTGATCATCACTTAATTAGCCGCTCTTCTGTTTATAGTGAAATGAAGATGCTCCAGTGCTGATTAAGAAAGGTCTATTAAGCCACATAGAAATGCCTCCCTGATTTAGAGCTTAGACATGAGTTAACTCGGCATCGATGGCTCTGCAGTGAAGGTCCACATCCATGCTCTATGGCGAATGTGCATTTATTTACTTTAGCTCAGCTCAGAGAAAGCAGGATAAACCGATTTAAATTTGTCCTGCCTGGTTAGTTCATGTGAGGTAAATGGGTACTCTTTGATAGTATTTAGATTTTATTGTGAAATCAATAGTTAAGTATACATTTTACACTAGCCAAAGCAGCATGTTTGCTCCTTCTAGGGACTGTAAGTATTATTTTTGTTGTTATACTTGTTAGAGTGTTATTATATTACATTAAATTACATTAACTAAAATTATAATTACAGTCATTATAGTTCTCATTGTATTACCTGTTATATTGTGATAATATGATCGTATTGTAACATTATTGGTGATGGTGGCAGTGATACACATCCATTTCTGTTAAAAAGGTAGGTTCTTCGTACAGCTGAAGCAATGGTAGGAACATGATGGGATGAGAGACTCTTAACAATTGGAGTGAGATCAGCAGAAGGAGGAAAGATCTAAAAATCACTATTGAAAATCCCGCCTTAGAATTTTAGACCCATAAAATGCACAGGAAACACCTCTGAGATTCCTGAAGAAAGAAAGAAAACACAGACTAGGGTGCTCAGAACCTCTCCCCGAGTCACTACACCGGTGTTAAAATTACTTATAACTTTGTTTAGGTCAATTGCCAGCTTTTGCTCTGCAACTTTCTGAGTTATTGTAAGGTAAAGGAGTCCACAGTCACCCCAAGAGAAAATGCTGTTCCTAAAAACTACCGAGGGGGTGAATTTGGACCATGTCATCCCTAGTGTCTTGGTACAAAACCACACGTACAGCAAAACAAGTGTAAGTGTCCAAGTAGAGAAGTCTTTTGAGCTTGGCTTCTAATGTAAGCCCTTTATTCTCCCATTAAAAAAATTACACAGGATATTAAATACAAGACAGAATTTCAAGGGTCTCCCTAAACCAACAAAACCGAGTGAGTTCCTGAGTCCCGTGTTCTGTCTCTTACTAGGCTGATCAGTGTACACTGTGATACCTGATATTTGGACTGTTGTAATCCACTGACCTAAGCGAGTGAGCAAAGAATGAAGTGCACAGTATTTCATCTTGAGGCTTTTTTTTATTCTTTCCCAGAAGATACTGTTAGTAGCATGAAAAAATTGTATTATGACAAAATTGTATAAAAATAAATTCCCTCCCCCCAAGCCAATAGGTATTGTTTTACAGCTGGGAGGCAGAAAACATATTGGTTGAAAACATTACAATATTTAAAAACCACATGGAGTTGTAAAAATTGGAATGAGTCCTCTAAATCTTCTATAAAATGGTTAATCAGTTGATCCTTAACAACTGCTACGTACAGTACAGAGAGCTTAGAATTCACAAATGCAGGTTCAAGCAGTGTTCCCCAAGGGTGGGAAGAACAGAGTGAAACACTGAAGAGGAAGGGAAGGGGGACAAAAGGAAAGGATTAAATAAAAAGGTGGAATTCTTCATTTTCTTCTTTTGTTTTGCATTTTCTCAATTATTGTTCCCTGTCTCTTAACACTGAAAAAAATCTTCTCTTACTCTCTTGATGGAAATGGGAAGAATCAGTTGCAATATATTTTGGAATACTAATTCTTAAACTTGCTACTTTTTTTATCTCTTCGAAGAAATCCTGCTATATTTTGCAAAATTTAAAGGGCTTGCCCACAGTAAAAGAAAGGGAAGATATATGGGTTTTTTTCTTTCTAATGACAGTCTAACAATAGTCACACAACTCACCAGTGCATTCCAAAAATTTCATGCTGTCATCATAAAAATCTGACTGCAGCAGAATCTGTCTGGCACTAGACAGAGCCCTAATGACCCTAAACTCTCATACGATCCCTGGCGACCAGAAGAAGAAAAACACGGTAAAAATAGAGAAATATGTAAACTGCTTAAGTGACAGAAAACTATTCTCCAGAGAATGCCATTCATTTTTTTCCTGTCTTTCACAACTGTCAGAGGTACCAGCTCTGTGAACAGGGCTTTTGTTTTGTTTAACAGGAAGCACAGGAGAATTTACTAGTCACTTGGACAGCAAAATTAGTGATGAATCCAGTCATTCCCCCATTTCTACAGTTACAGCAGTACCTTTACACTATTGAAACAGGAAGCATAACATAACCCTTCCTGCTTTTACACAGGTTGGTAGTGATGAATTTCTCTCATCAAACTTCTGTTTCCTAGGGTTGCTTTAACGAGAAGTTATGTTTTAATGTAAATGAATAAACAAGGTTTCACACGAACGCAGAAAAGTCTTAACGGTATCACACGTGCGTTTTAAAAATATAAGTCCCTTGTATGTGCTTTTTATTGGTCTTAATGTAAAATAGCTTGATTTTAATTGTGATTCAATTCTAGCATTGCTATAAATTTAGGGAGGAATTTACAAGATTGAAAGTTCAAAAGCATTCTAGAAAAATGATTCTAAAGAAATAATTCAATGTTCTGATATATTTTTGCCATATTGTGTGACATTTGATGTTTTCACCTCCAGCTTCTCAAATCAGCCTGATAGTAGAACCTTTTTTCCGTCTCTCTTGACTACAGAGATAAGAATGAAAAGACAAACCTTAAAAGTGCTGACCCAAGAAGCAACAGGAAATATCAGTGTGGTACTGCTGTGAATAAATTACTGACACTTTAAAGCCAATGGGCGTTTAATTCGTTATGGTTTGTCATGTTAGTGGTTAGCAGCCATAGTTTCTGTGAGCTGTTTCGTTTATGTGTTCTACAGCCGTGTGTTTTACATGTTATCCTGAACCAATTGAGTTCTCTGTGACTTAGGTCTCTCTTGTTCTTGGGTTGGGCTCTGAGTACCACGTGGAGCAATTTCTTTCAGGTCCTCCTTTTCCTCTCATGGGAAATTTTGAAGAAGCTTTTGGCTTTTATGGAGCTCTGCCGAGGTGAACAAAGTCAAACTTCCTTAGATTGACCTATCTGTGAATTTCTGTTTACAAAAAAGAAAGACCTATATAACTGAAGACCTAAAAAGAAAGTCACAATTCAGACATGCAATGATCCTTTATTGGAGGGGAAAGGTCAGAAGAAGGTTCAGTCCTTGTAAGCCTTGGAAATAGAGATATCGGGGGATCTGTGTCTGTGCAAACAGCAGCTGGACCATAGTCCATCAGGAAGAGACATCACTTTAGTTGCTGATTCATCAGAAAGATGCTGTCCTAGTCTCCAACCAAAGAAGGAAAAAAATGGACAAATTGTCAGCTCAGTGCAGTCCCAAGCTGTATTTCAGCCAGGTAAGTGAGTTCCCAGCAAAAAGTCATTTCTTCCCATAGAACCGGATATCTCGGCGTACCAGGAACTTGGAGAACGAGAAACAGGCAACTTCAAAACCAGGTCTCCTGATACATCAAAACTTCATTAAAGCTACGAGAAATGCTGTACTCAGTGTGCTGAGGCTGAGTCCACTCCCTCCTGACCAAACTGTGCACGTCCTCATGGTTAATCCTGACAGTTTATAGGCCTGCGTCAGCATCACTGTAGTACTTCATGCCTTGCAAATATTAACAAATGTAGTTTCACAACATCCTGAGAGGTAACCTCAGGAAAACATCCTATAAATATTTTCATCTCTCTTCTTGCACTAGAACTTTCACTTCCCTTACACACATCCTTTCTGTTTGTTGAACTTGTATTTATTGGTCTAAGTTTTCTTAAACCAAAACAAACCAGTAATTTATCTAGTTTATTTCTTTCAGAATGGTGTTGTTCAAGTACATCTTGCAGATAGATTATCTGTCCCTCACAGCAAAGCCTCGCAATGGGAGTCTAATAATTGCTCTTTTTCTAATTTCACTAAATGAGTTATAATTATTTTATGTCTGTTTTATGGTAACTGAATAGTATTAACCTAAACTCTCATTATAATATAGCTTTCAAAGAAATGTATGGATAATAAATTGATGGACTGCCAGCTTATGTAGGAACATCCCATAAAGCAGATATACAGCTAATAGTTTAAGGCATAGCATGTTAAAATTCAGGGGCACAACTTGTTCATGAATAAGTAACACGGTGTAAATTCATCGACTATCTCTTTTAGTAGATCAGAGAAAAGCATGATGAATACTTGTCAAAATGAAAGTACAGTTACAGTTGAATGTTACTTATACCAGTAGGATTTGAAGTCTCAACCAGAGTCTGAAAGTCGGGTTAGTCAACGCTATAATGATGATGATGGATATTATGTCTGTTTCCTTATGGTTTGCCCTGTATTAGGGCATTATGAATTGTACTGCCATAAATTACCACATTGTTTTTCATGTATAAAGTGATTCTTGACCAAATATTTTCAATTCTCTTATTGTCAGTGGTGGTTGATGGTCAAAACGTTAGGCATCAAAGTTTTTAACATCTCCACGTGCTTTACATGGCCTCTACCTTCCCTGCCAATGTGATGTCTGGCTGTAGAGTTGCAGCCATGGACCCTCATCCCCGTGGGTCCCCGGAGGTGACAGCATCTTCTCCTGACAGAGCTCCCTGCAGCCCCCAGCTCCCTCCGCACACTCAGCCACCTTCCCCTCGCCTGTCCGGGGGGATTCACGGCTTGCTCATGTCAAAGTACAAAATCAGACGTTTTGAGGCATTTCTCATCTGTTCACTAGACAGGTCAACAAAAAGATGTTATTTGGCCCTAAATCCTCATAAGAGAATGTCAGCGTGGTTTTTGTGTTGTATGAAAGGCTGCGTTGGCCCCACTGACTTTTTGCCGCTCATCTTAACCCAGCTAACAGAACGATGCCTGACCACCCTCCTAGAAACCAAGCCCACCAGAAGTAAGCAGGAATTTCCTTCCCCAAAGGTGATCCTTCTCATTATAGAGTCCCTGGATATATATGACACCCATTCATCCTGGGTTTAGTTTTTAAAAGTTGGTTGCAGGCTTGCAGTTAAAAAGCGCTGTTTGAATTAGCTTCAGACTAAACAAATTAGATGTGTAAAACACACCTGGCTCTTATCTAGCCAACAGCTAAACCTTGGACTACGAGAACTAAATAAAACCTACCAGCCATTTCCTGGCCACTATGTGAGATTTTCCATGAAGTTTATTTTTTAAGGCTCAGTGTCTGTTTCTTAATTACTTAAAGGTCCGTGGATTCATTCTGTTGTATGAAATCGAATATAAATTGTTTACCAGACTTAAGGGGGCAAGGAGATTATGCACTTTCTTATTTTTAATATTTCTCTCTCCTATCTGCTGTGACCGGACAGAAATTTCAAGCAACAGTTCTTGGAAAACATATGGAGATCAGCCTGGGAGTTTTGGAAGGTAAGGGACCGGCCGCGATGCCAGGCTGTCTGGCTGCTGCCGAGCAGCTCTCCATCCTTTCTGGTTTGAAATGAGGCTGTTGCAACCGTTTTCAGCTTAGTTTAGCTGGGCAATATATCCTCGTTTTTAAAGGCGTCTACACTTATTTGACTACAGAAAATATTTACTCTTCTAAAGGGCAGCTTAACCTTTGTTTAAATTTGAGGTGAGCGAAAGGTCGTTGTAATTATTTGCTGTATTATTTGTGTCACGTCTGAGTTACTATGAAGGCTGAACATGCATTGCCCTTTATTAGGAAACTGCTTAACAAAACCCAATATAACCACAGGTTTTGCATCCAGCAAATATTTTATTGAACCAGTGGCTTGTACAGGAACCTTTCCTTTCTGCTGGGCCCTGACTGAGGATATCTAAATTAGCAGAAGGCTTTTCCAGGGGATGGGATGGAGATGGGCACGGTGGCTATAGCCACTTTGTTTTAAATATCTTGCAGTGGGGTAACGGGGAAATTTGAGTTCAATGCTTCCTGATCAAGAGCTGCAGAGTGGAGAAACTGCGATAGTGATGGAGGTTTTACAGCTAAGGTGGACATCACGCTGCTTCTGCTAACAAAGGCTTACTTTCCCGTAACGTTCCCATGAGAGGTAAGGAAGAATAAATATATGCAATATGGCTGTAAGCGGTAACTAAAAGTTACATGGGATATTTTGATCACCTTTACAGGTAGGAGCGTTCGTTTGTCTTGCAGAAGGCTGCTAATCACTGCAGGAGGCAGCTCCACTGTTGCAGGCAGCGTGAATGGCCGTGACCGGCTCCTTCTCAGCCAGGGCAGGTGTAGTTCCTGAACTGAAAGCCAAGATCACCCTCTAGTTCTGTTGCTAATGATTTATTGCAGAGTTTCTGATCTAATGTATAGTATTTGGGAGATGTTACATTAGGAAAATAAAGCTGCCGCCTCTACCTTGAGATGAAGTTGTGATCCAGTGGGTAATGAATTGCTGATCTCAGTTGAGACAAAAGCCTCAATGCCTTTGCCACAGAAATTGTCTTTTAAGTAGAGCAAGCAAAAATTTAACTACCCTTAGATTAGTATGTCTGGTAAAGACTGAAAAAGTTTCACCTGATGCTCAAGGACAGGAAAAATGAGAGTGTCACACGAGTCTTCAGGAGCAGAAACCCCACCAAGAATACGTGTGGCTGCACGAGTAGGATTCAGCATTCAGTAATACACGTTACATTGTGATGCTGTAAAAAAGAAAATCGTTTAAATGGATAAAAGGTATTACCATAAGTACCAAAAAGAGAATCATATTCTTTTTTTGAGGTACGACTCTTGTTTGCATCAGTGACAAACTGCTGCTGCTCTCCTACGGAGAGAAGCACACAGATGCAGTTGGGATTACCTCAGCTCCAGGCTATGTAAATGGGACAGGGAAGAATATGAGCTCCAACCAAATCAGAAATGAAACTGGATTTTGGTCGAGGCAGGGGGTGACGACTCGGTTAGCTGGGAATGTGCCACCTAGTCCTGGGTGACAGGTGACCTGCCTCTCCAGACCAAAAGTCCATGCCCCCGGCAGGAGCTCCACTGCTCCGGTAATAGAGACATGCACCGAAGAGCAGAGTATATGTAGAAACCAGGCTCTAATTTAAAGTCAGGAAACTTTGCTTGAATTTGCTGCTTGGAAAATATCCCAAGAGCAGCTTATTGTGATAGAGTGTGTGTAAATAATCAGCCCCTCCCCAGTTACTCCCATGATAAAGCACGGACGCTGGTCAGGGTTACCGCTTCATCACATCACTCAGATGGTTTTATATCTGCATGGCAAAGAGGCAGATATATACGCATCTGAAAGTGCTTGATATGCGGGATATTCAACGTATGGAGTTTTTTGTATTTGTCTATATTTATGGTCACTCACTAAAGGATCAGTGACCCTTTGATAGATTAATATAATGTACTTCAGATACAGTGGCACAAGTAAAATGACTTTGTCAGTGAACCTGCTTGTTAGTGCTTGAGTTGCTGCACAAATGGAAGAAACCACAGGCCTTCAGTTCCAGAATTTTTCCCAAAAATCAGCCTGGCCGCCAAAGTACACTGCTATATTGAGTCAGTCCTATCTTTTCAGTAAATAGAGTTGGTTTTTTTTTTTTTTTTTGTCTTTCCCTCAGCAAGTTCCCTTTAACAACATCCCTTTAAAAACATCAAAGAGAAGACGGGAGGTGGTAGGAGATAGCCAGCGATCGCTAGCCAGGACTGGATTGCATGGACCTTTAAGGGTCAGGTGAGAGCATTGCTCCGTGGAAATACTGATGGGAGCAAAGCGAAGCAGAGAGACGTCTCCGCGCGCCCTCGCGGTGGGAGACGAGAGCGCGGTACCGCAGCAAAAGTTTGCCTTGGCAAAGGTCCACTGCGGGGAAGGCTGTGCTGGTGTTGCACCCTGTCTTTGTTGTTCTGCAGAGAATGTGACGGGGCTCAGCTGGAAACGATGCCATTTCCCCCTCGTTGCCGAGGATGAAGTCCGATTTCTAAAAACACCAAAGGCTTTAAAAACATTTGTGTTTGCGTTTTCGAAAGAACTGCCTGCAAGACAGAAGTCTCAGCTCAGAAGTCGTCTTGTGGAAATCCTGGGGAGTATTGTTAACCCTCGGTGCGCGTTTGGTAACGTGTCAATCTTGTGGCCACACCGCTCTTGCTAGGAAATCACAATTTATTGAGGTCAGCGGGTTAATGGGCTGGACTATGTGCTACTGATTGGTGGACATAAAATATATTTAGTCCTGTGACATACCTAAAAGGTTTTCAATAGACGGAGGCTTGCTATGAAATGTGTGATGAGCCCTTCCGTTATTTTTCTCCCAGAGCATTCTTTCCTTTCAAAGATAAAGGAAAAGGAGAGAAAGTTGATGTTTGAAATCAAGAAAAGCTGGGTGGCTGTTATGCTGCAGATGTGCGTTTTATAGTTTAATAATTTTTGCGTGAAAAAGCAGTTGGGATTCTAAGCAGACATGATGTAGAGCAATTTAAAATTAATAGAGCACTTCAAATTTTTAGGAGCACTTTAAGTTAGAAGTGATCTTGGGTTTGGGCAGGCTCGGTGCAGAAAGATGTAAAATTATGAAAGAGTTCCAGATATATAAGAGCACATTGGTATAAAGACAAACACACTAATACAGAACATTAGGACGAAGCAAATTAGTTAAAAATGCAACAAAAACAAAAATGCAAACAACAAAATTTGTCTTACTATATTCTTCCAGTGCATTTATTTGGCTTCCATTACTCTGTAATTTTAAATATCCCATAGAAGTTGGAATAAAGATTCTCAGAGAAGAATATTGCAAACAAATGTTACCAAAAATGCAGAAATTCTGCTCTTTCCTGGGTGTTGTCCCGTGTGCTGACCGACGCTGCCGCGGTGGAGCAGGTTATCGATCAGCACAGGGGAGGGACCCAGCAGCCCCTGACCATCTTTCCTAGGTGAAAGAGCAGGGTGATGCAGAAGGAGACAAGCTCATTATTGAGTCTCTCAAAGGCCACGGGGACAAGGCTGGGGTAATAAATAAATTCTTCTTTAAAGTAAGTAAATGCTTATGCTGCCTCATGCCCTCCCCGTAGCCTAGCACTATGTTTTTCGGGTGCTATACAACTGTCCAAATTTTCTTGCTCTTCACAGATGATTTTCCTGCTGGGCAAAGTTAAGTTTGGTTAGTTTGGTTTGGTTTGTTGGTTTGGGATGGGTTTTTTTGGGGGGGTTGTTTGTTTGTTTTAAATTATTTTAGTACTGTTATCATCATCCGTGGAGTTGGAAAGAAAAGCAGTAATAAAAAACTCAAATTGCTCGGCTTGCCGGAGGGTGGGATGGTACGTGTGACCTTTCCCTGGAGGAGACTCTGCTTGTGGCAGGTGGGAGAAGGGAAATCTCTGGAGCTGGAGGGTGCCTGGTGGTGGGCAGGGCAGAGGATGCCCACGTGGGCTAAAGGAGAGTGTCCCTGGGTTGAAGGAGGCTCTACTAACAGCCTTAAACGCTTGATCTATAGCACGTCCATGCAGCATTTGATTAAACCAGGCCTGAATTGCCATTTGAATTAATCCCATTACCAGCTTGTCTGTCCAGATCAGTTATTTCAGTACCAATATCCATTATGGTCCTCTGCAAACCGAGGAGCATCCGTCACCTGTCACGCATTTGGGGCTGACGTCGTAGATCAGATGTAAAATGCACACAGAGAGTCTCCCAGACAGGTACGTACGGACTGAGGGAGAGAAACCACTGCCCCTGCTGGACCTGATGGCTGGGCGAAGGTCTGGAAGGCGAGGCACAGGACATCTCCGTCCCCTTTCCACGGGAAGCCATCAAATGTACCCTCAGTTCTGCAGAATGTGGGGCTTGTTTTTCTACTTCTTTCTTTACCAAATGCCTAACATAAAAACGTTACTTTCAATTACGGTGCGCTGATATGGTACAAATTATATTGTAATTATCCATAGCTATAAGGATAAAATCTTTAACGGGTTTGAAGCACTGTACCCACTGGAGTGCAGAATACATACCTGGATACGTAGATTTCAAACACTTTTAGGCTTTTTATTGCATCGAAAAGATCAAGTAGCTCTGACTACTGCATCCCCAATAAGTTCACTGCTGCTGTATTCCTGTGAGCGATTTAGTAACTAACCAAATATTCTCATCACTCTCAAGGAATTAAGAATAAGGTATTAAGTGTCTCTACTTTTTCTGTTATTAAATGATGTGTTTTGTGATACTGCAGAGATCCCATTGGAGAAGGCTTGTTGCAAACTTGATAATGAAACAAGTGATGCCTCCCTCAAAGCCCTGTCCCCTCTACCTTCATTACAGTTACTTGGAGCTTTTCAGGGTCTACATATGTACAGACATTCCTGTCTACCTCACAGAAAAAAAAATCCTGCGTATTTTAGTAGGGGAACGGCCACCAACGTTTTATACAAATAACATAAAACCTATTAAAATTTAATAGAGAATATGTTGGGGTTTTTTCTTTTTTAAGCTATCCCATGTATTTCTGTGTATGTGTGATTTTATGAGCTAAACTCTAGTGGATAATTTAAAAGAATCTACATGAAATTACAAAGAATTTCTCCCAAAGTGTTTTGTTTCATATATGAATTATACATTTGTAATTGCAGATGTACACTTTTTTCTTATTTGTATTAAAAATGAAAAAAAACCTCAAAGCAAATGCACTTTATAGCTAAAACAAAGAAAGAGACTGTGCGTCCCCTGTCTCCTCTGAACTGGGAAGTGTCTTGTTTATCAAACTTCGCACAAAAAAAAAAAAAAAAAAAAAAAAAAAAAAAGAGTTCTCCATCACATACCTTGAAATGCCTCACTTTTTCCCAAACCAAAATGGCAAAACTTCTGCAGAAAACCCTAAAGCAAGTCCAATCTTCAGATCAACCTCTCTTTTTGTGCCGGTGTCTAACTGAGGATAGAGGGAGAGCTGAAGGAGTGTAAAAAATAAGTATTGCATGTGTCCTCTGCTTTCTGACAGGAGTTTCCTCGTGCGAAGGAAAGTCATTTAATAGCGGTGGTTTACAGCACTGAAGCACTTTTAAATGAACGGGGGAAAATAATCAAACGGCGAGGGCTGTCTTCTTCAGTTTGCATGATAACGCTCCACTCCGGCCCTGGGACCGGACCAAGGTAAACCGAAATAAGGATTAACTGACAATAGCAAAGGCTAATTTACAGAAACCGCATGAGGAGTTCCTGAGCACAGCCCAGATAACAAAAATATTATCGACGTTGTTTACAGTGAAGTCAGTCAGTTTATTAGTTAGAGTGCTTCATTATGTATAAAAGATGCCAATGATAGTCCCCTAGTCAAAATAAACAGGCATAAAGTGTTCCACATATACAGTTTGGAGAGAACAGTTACTTTGCTATTTATTTAATAATTGACCATAAATGGAGTCAAAGTGCAAAGGGAAAAAAAAACCCTAAAAAAAGCCGCGCACTAAGGGCTTTTTGAAAGATTGATAAATAATGTGGAATCTCAATTAGGCTTTAGAAGGAATGCAGATATTAAAAATTTGGTCAAGAATCTAATTAGCTGGAGGTAATTAAACAGTCTCACACGGGGTCATTAATCTTTTCCACAGACCTTTGATGTTTTGCACACTGTCTTCTAGTCATTAATAAAATTCATAACACTCCTCTTTGTGGTGTTTTATCATCGTGTTTTTCTCTGTAAGAGCATAGAGCAAGTGTCATTGTATCACAAGGGCCTTACTTTAGTTAATTTCTTTCTTTCTGCTTGTTAGACTTAACTCTTTCTTGAACAAAACGATACCAATTTAAGCCCGAAGTTTTAGGACGGGTTTTACATCCTTGATACGCTGTCCTCGGCAGCTTTCAAAATCGGTACTTGAAGAAATAAACCAAGTGTTTCTGAGGCATCTGGTGAAATAAGAAACTTTTATTCAATTCTAGTTCATCGGTCCGGTGCTTAATTTTGCAACTTGGTTCATACATTAGTCATATCCATTCCAGAAAGAAAAAAAAAATTGAGGATTTTATTTTGCTTGCTTTCTTTACCTCAGGCTTCTCTTGATGGCAAGACCCTTGGAGGCGTAACCTGTAGTGAGCGGTAGATTCTAGTGGTGTAACCAGAGAGCTCTTGAGGACAGGGCTGTGATAGAAGTGAGGAATAATTATGAAAAAGAACTAAGTAAAATGGAAATCTCTTGAACATGACTGATTTTATGTACAGTCTCAGAAAGGAAGCAGTACAGTACTTCAATAATGCATCATCCTGACATATTTCAAAGGCAAACTGTGTTCAAGAAGAGCTGAATTTAAAAGGCAAGAAAGCTACAGAGGACGCCTTTGGAAGATATAAAGATATGATTTTATCGCAAATATTAATATACATATTTATATAATGTGTGTGGTTGTATATTTATGGGGGTTTGTATTACAAGACCTACCTTTATGAGCTGTTATGTAGGGTTGTATGAGTGAGTATAAATAGAAAGATAAATAAAAGGTTCGTTACCAAAATGTTTGTGTCTATACAATGACATTTCACGTTTCAGGCAAATACATCTCTGAGACAGACAAATCCATTGTTTCATAAATGTACTGTGGACTTTGGATGTCGGTCTGAACGGTTTCAGGCATTTGCTTGTCTGGCAAGAACATGTTGAGTCATTTATGGGACGTAGAAACTGAGGTCACACTTTGCAAGCCTTCAGGTAGAAGAGCCCGATGCGAAGCTGCATTCCGTTATCTGCTGTGAGGGGCATAAAAATACGCACCACCCCTTTCTCCACCACAAGTGAAGAAATGTAAAATGGTCTTTAAGCCCTGTTGTAAGTGGCAATAACTGAAAATGTTGGCAGGGATCATTTTAGTGGTTTTATGACTGATTTGTACAGCTGAAACATAGCAGATTTCTGCCTAAAAATCTGGATGATCTTACCTGCTATTTAAGAAGGAAATCACACTTGATGCCATTTCAGGAGTAAGAGGAATTAATGAGAGACAGGAATGAAAATATCTAAGAGGATATAGTTATCCAGAGCAATCATATTCTGAACCTGTGAAGTGTTGTTCTGTTCGTCTTCTCTGTCCTGCCCTTGCATCTTTGTCTGATAAATCTCTGTACTACTTGAAGCTGCTACTCTTTGCAGCATCTTCTATTAAGTTCATATCCCAAATGCATCATAAGGGTGTACAGACCAAAAAAAAAAAAAAAAAAAGAGTGCATAGCTACAAGGCTTTGGGTAAAACATGCAGTTCCTTTCTCAATTGAAGTTTAAATATAAAATTCTATGTGTCACTTTCTCAGAGGAAGGAAGTGAGAGTAATTATTGTATTTCCATATTACTGGGCGAAAATGTTTGCCTCTAAAAAGATCAAACCAAGTGCATAATATTTTGCAGAGTGATCTACTTAAAAGTGAGCGGGAGCTGGACAGGATTGTTCTCTTTTGTGTTTGATTGTAATTTATAGACAGGTTTTTTCTTGCCTAAAAATAAGGAAGGGCATTTTTATACTTTTTTATTTCTACTGAAAATTTGTTTGTTACTTAAGACTATTCTTATGGCTGGAAAACTGGTCACAAGGTGAAATTATGAAAACTGAGCAGTTGCCAAGAGAAAGTCCTGCTAAAACGGCGCTTTTTTTTTTTTCCCTTCGTTAATGCTCATGCATTTTCAGTGACTAATTAACTTTTCAATAAGGAGTTCATCTTTAGCGATTTGACCTAGCTTTCTTTTACAATGTGAACCGCCCAATAACCTCAGGAGTTCCACCAGGAAAACAAAAGACGGATGACAACGTCCCCGTTCCTTCCAAAGTAAACACGGACTAAACCCTCACGACAAGCAAACAAAATCGAGCAGACTTCTGAGATCGCCGAGTTCTGTTTGTCAGCGTCAGAAATGCACCAAAGCAGCCGAAATCTTCTGTAAAAAAGGGTGAATTTAATGATAATTTTTAAGTAAATTGCAGATGCCACCTTGTGACCTTTTTTCAAAGTGATTCTAATGAGATCCATAGGTAATTTAGCCTACTTAATCGCAACGAGATTGATACAAGGAGCGCTCGCATTGGCAACAATTTGATAATTGTCTGAGCAGGAAGAACTAGCCCTCCCTGGTGGTTTGAAAACATAGCTGAGATTTGAAAAGCTGTACAGAGCTCTTATTTAATCTGAGCAATTCTATAATGATGTGAAAAGGTAAGTGTTTTTGATTTAGTGATGTCTCTATTTCAAGAGACAAGATGTTGATGATAAAGAAAAAAAAAAAGGCAAAAGATGAATGGTTGGTTTCTGGAGACGTCTTTTGGCTTAATATCTAACACCGTGTCTGTCTGTGTGCATTTCTCTCCCTTTTCCCACTAGTAAAATAGAATACTAATTAGGTTTTGACTACAGTCAGTTTTTAAAGCGGGGAAGGCACACATTTTGCTATTAAGAACTACTGTAATAGCCGGACACAACCCTTTAAGTCTGATGGGCTCTCAGGGCTGATCAGCTGGAAAACAAGCACGTACACGTTACTTACAAATGTGGTACATTATTTTTTTTTCTGTGGTCTAAATTACCTGAGATCTTCCTGGTGAGGAATAATGAATCCAGTGAAATACTTTTTTGGACCTTCTCGGGAAAATTGTCATTTTTTTTGGACATGTTCGTATCTTAAAGGTTAAGAGGTGAAGATAAAAGTCTTTGCTATAGGTAGTTTGAGTTTTGTATTAAAAGTCACTGTGATTTACATAGGTAAAGGTCTATAAAGATCAGTGTTAAAACATGACAGACAACCCAGAAGGGCCCGGGGTGAACCTCAATACCAGTTTCCGTGACTCTGATTTCAGGACATAAATGAAGATGCTGCAGGTGACCCCCTTCAATCACCCCATTGCAGACTGTCCTGCTGGGGAACCAGCAGAGCGAGCGAGCCCTGGACGAGTCCTCATCAGTCTTGAACAGAAAATGTCATCGAATTTCGTGGGCAGGGAATAAGAAACACCTTTTTGCTTATTTAGGTGAAATAATTTTAGTAGTTAGGATATACTATATGGCTAAAACAACTCCTCACATGACCTGGGGTGCCGATCTATTGCTCTTGTAATGCCCGTCCACTAGCAAAAAGTCTAAAATTCCTGAGTACACATGCAATTTTTTAATATTTAAAATCCATTTTAGATACTGTGCTTCAACTTTAAGCTAATTTTGGGGTGAAAAAGTGTAATCTCAAGAGAACTGCTGTTGAATTTACATTTATCAGTGTGAAATGTATCAGTTCAGAAGGCAGTTCAAAATGCTGAAAGCATTTCTTTTATCTGCGTGGACTGTGTTAGACATCCTTTCACTTTAGGGAGAAATATTGAAAAAAAAAAAATTGAGCAGCTTTTCTTGTAGATGCAGTATCTCTATAGACGTGATTTTTTGTGCATTTAGAGCATTAAGCTGTTAGAAACTGTGCACTATGACTGGGAAAAAAAAGAATTATCCAATGAATAGGAGTCTTCAAGTAATACTGAATTTTAAAACAATGCATTGTCTAATGACGTGCTGATTTTTTTCAGATCGGAGCCAGAACTTGTACTTAAAAAAGAAAGTATTTTCTCAATAATGGGAGTTAAAACCGTTCAGTGAAAAGTTTCTCTGTGAAGTCTATAAATATCTATTAAGATGTCCATTAGATCGAATCCAATATTTCCTTTCACTCATTCTAACCTCCCCAGACCGAGTTCTGTGAAGTTTTATGTATTCCTGCATGGAAGCTTCACTCTGAGAAATGGGAAGACAAAGGTGTAAATCTTCTGAGGTTCGATGCCACCTCGCAGCTTCCCAGTTAACCGTAAGGTCATCCCGCAAACAGCTGGGCAGAAAGGAAACGCGCGGCCCTGGGCCCATTATATCATTTCCTCTCCTGTTTCCTCTCAGCTACTTCTGCCAGAAAATGGCTAATAATGGGCTATTTGCATAGGGCAATAGGAGAAGGCAGCCCAAAGATACGCTTTAATGCTGAATTTCCTTTGTAAATGTAGTTATAAAAACTGGACTAAAGAGGGCAGGAGATACTCTATTTAAAAAATAAACGCAGGCAACTGGAGAGTAAAATGCTATGGGGAAACAATAATATATATTTCAGTATATAATAAAGTGATTTATTTTCAATAAAATCTGTAAAACTGCTTTAGTTACTTTGACACCTTGATTAACTGGAGTTTCAGAGATATTTGTGTGTGTGTGCGAGCCTTCTTCATACCAACCGTTCCCAATACTTTATTGCATCTGCTAGTGAATATGTATGTTTTAAAAGCATTTGCTACGCTGTAGTTTTACTGGATGTCAGGGACAAAATAGATTAATATTAGAGCTCCGCCAGAAAGCATTTCTGTGGCAGCACATGAAATGCAGCACTCTTCACCGCTGACGGTCTCCCTGACTTATGCCTTGGGATGCTTTATACAGAGCTACGGGCTAGATTTATTTCCTCTAAAATCACTGATTACCGTTATAAAATACACCCCTAAAAAGTCTGCAGCCATTGAGGACATTTCAGATCTGGCTGTACCGGGAATAAAAGGATTAGCGATGCCAGGATGCATCGGATAGGTACAGTTAGAGGGGTCTTCCTACGGGCTGCACCTTAGAGAGCGCAAAACTTTCTTCCTTGTCTCCTGCACCACACAAAGCAGCTCAGCGCTGCTGAAGGGGTTATGGCACGCCCTGCGAAGGTCCTGGAGTTTTTGCTGAAGCCTCTCTTGGGGCTTTTGGAGGTTTCAATGCACATTACCTCACACCTGAAGGACGTACGGTGACTAGCAGCACACGCTTTCTCTTACACTCAAGCACGTGGGGGAAACTTTCCATCAGGAGGAAATCCTAGCATCGAGAAAGACTTGTTTTTTCTTTCCTTAACACATGCAGCCTCTGGGTGAGCCTGCAGCTTAGCAAGGGTGGAGGAGGTTGTGGGAAACGTCTGTCTCCTGCCTTCTCCCTGCCTCGCGCATGGGTAACCTGGGTGCAGCCCTGATTTCACGCAGGGGCGTCGTTGGGATCTGGCTAGATGTGGGACATGCAGGAACCATCCTGCCAGGATAGTTTTCTCCTGCCTTTTTGGTGTCCTTCCCTCTATACCAGCACAAGAGTGTCTACCTTGCCGGATGGACTCGATAATCTTAAAGGTCTCTTCCAACCAGGTGATTCTGTGGTATGCAATTACCACGTACCCCAGCTAATGATTTAACAGCCTGTCTTCTCAGGAAGGACGGCTGCAGCCGGGCTGAGGAGCACACAGCTATGAGAAAACCCCACCAGAAGCTGAGGCTTCTCATTCGTGCGTTTAAATTACATGGGATAATTCCAGGAATTTTCTGGTGCTGGATATGAACAAGTCACACGCCAGCAAGCATTTGACTTCTACTAAATACAGTTCTATTTTGATTTACATTTCCCAGCTCCGAGTGTGTACACTGACTATATTTTACTGAGAAAAAAAGTATAAGCGGGATCTATTTTTTGTGAAAACTACTTGCTTTCTACATGTTATATATATATAAAATTAATTAATTAATATTAAAAAATACTGATGAAACAAACAAATGTGAAGTTTTTATAAAGCTTGGGCTTAAAGAATGATTTTTCTTTTCTTGAAGAAAGGGAATTTATTTTAAAATGATTCAAACCCCAACACCTTCAAAAATGTTGAAAATTTACTGTCTTGTGTATATTGACAACCTCTGTGTTTTGTTTCTGCTTGAATATACCAGAAGTTTGTTGCTGTTGCTTAAGTGCTTCCAGTGCATTCGTCTCAGACAGTATTAACAAGGAATAAACAAGACCTCACTGAAGGTTTAGAGTAACATCCCAGACACACCAGTATTTATCTGTTCAGAGTTAATTTTAAATAAAGACCCTCTCTTTGTGATGTTGGAAGCACAGAAAAACAGAACCACAGGTTGGCTTCAAAGCCCCTGTTTAACAGTACGTTGGGGGTTTTTTTCCCCTCAAGCTTTTTAGGTTGTTTTAGCACTGATGTGTGTCACTCCAGCGAATGAGCTGAACAGTAAAAGACGCGTTCTTTGAATACAGAAAGATTAGAAACTTGTCCGTGGGAGAAAGTCCAAGAGTAAATAGAGGTTGCGCGATTCCCTTGGGAAAACGCTCAAGTTACATGTCATGTGTTAAATGTTCTTATAAACCTCACGACGTTGGTGCTGCTTTGAATTTCATATGCTCTACAACACTCTTGCTAACATATCACTACGTAGAGCTGAGAGGAGAACGACACCAAAACTGTACAGACAACTAGGCGTAAAAAGAGCATTAATAACTTCCAGGACTTTTTTCCAAGGTTGATGATAATTTACTCCACAGAATTACGGCTTTTTTTTTTTTTTTTTTAAGATGTCAGAATGCTAAAATGAAAAGTATGCAAAATTATTCCAGTTTGAGATGTAAATTATGCTGCCAGAAAGATGGGTGATATGTGTAATGGAAGAATTAGGTCTCTTAGACTAAAGCAGATTCTGTAAATCATAAAATATGTAAGGAGTCTGTGGCCAATCCTGGATTTGCTAAAATGAATATAAATGTGACGAGCAACTGATAGCACGATAACTTCTGCCCTTGTAAAGTTGTGAATTTCCATGTACAGACAATTCACAGCAGCACGGAGATGCATGTGCTTCGGGCTAAATACCGGTGAGAGGCAAACACCACGTTCGCTTCTGAAGGCTTTTCACTATTTTGACGCGATTTTCTCGTGGTGCGTTGGCCTGCAGATCATGGAGATGTTCCCACCTCTCAGTACTCATCTTCAGCTACAGGCTGCATGGCCAAGCCAGCCCTGTTGGGCCGATTTGCAAGCTCAGGCCCAGGTTCAGGTTGTCCCAGGAGGTGAGAAGAGCCTTCCAGCATCAATGCATGGTTTAATTTTTAATTTTCACTCAATGGGAGCCCAGCTTTATTCCTTTAATTTGATAATGGCAGCAATTTTTTTTTCCTTTGCCATCAAGACCACTCTTTCATGGAAGGTGACCTGTATTTTCTGCATACTCAACAAGCCTTCTCTTCTCCGCAGTGTTTCTCTTTGTCTGAAGTCCAGCGTTTTAACTGGTCCTGCGTGCCCACACATCCTCCACCTGCCCTAGGATGGAGAGCACGCTCTGCCCCTGCACTCTGCTGAAAACCTTAACAACTTTTCTAGGTTCTTGGGCTGTGACCAGAATCAGGACATCACTGTCCACGTTTGACCTGATACCACCTGAATGATATACAGAAGCATTTGCTCTGGGGAAATAGTAACCAGGAAGTTTTTGCAACTTTTATAGCAAAACATAGTAAAGCTCAAGCTTTTCTTACCAGTCGTTGAATAAATTCTTTTTGTCTGTTTTCATATATATGACATATATATATACACACAGAGATACATATAAAAGCTAACTCTGAACTTTGCTTCATTTGCTTTTCCCAAAGGCTCTAGAGAGTATGCTTGCAATCATCAACCTTCTCCCAGCTTTATGTTGAGTTCACCTCTCACATATTTGTAAACCGAAAAATAAAGTTACTGTGGAGCTTGTTTGACGAATTCCTTTTGTTAGTGGCGGTGTCATGGCTTACAATGTTTATTTCCAAGAAACGAAGACGTGACAGTGTTTATGCCCGTAGACTGAAGCCAAGATTCCTTCTTTATTTTAGCATATGGAGACTCAGGTTTAGTATCCCCAAGATGCATAAATTATGGGTCTGCAGTTTTGACCACAGAGCTATAAAATAATGGCATACATGCCTTCCATTTATGGGTGATTTGGTTTTACTGTCCTATCATCTCAAAACTCAGGCTCTAACGCAGCTTTGGAAAAGCTCGACGTGTTAAAATTGCGCTGGAGCTCAGTAGCCTGCTTAGATGGCAGGAGCAAGCGTCTAGATGATGTGCCAGCTCTCTGACCTGATTTAGCTTTCCTTTGCACCACTTTCCTATTTGTTATCAGGGCTTTTGGAAGCAGTTCGTGAAAGTTGGGGTTTTTTTTTTAAAGAGACACGCTGCTTTAGCCGCTCTGTCCCTGACGTGCTTGCTTTCCAAATTTTTGTAAAGCGGTGCATCACGTTTCTAACGTCTATGCCATATTCTAGGTATTGCGCAGATCTATGTTACTGGTTCTTCTGGTAGAGTTTGAGCTTCATAGGCCTGATGTTCTCAGGTTTCTTCTTCTGCAGTATTTTGGATACCTGCTAGGTCCATGATTTCAGGACATGTCAGTCCCTTCTTAACCAGTGTTCTGGACAGAGTAGTTTTGTTTGTGTGATAGTCTCAAATTGTTTTGTGAAGGATTAATTAAATCTGTGATTCTCCATTGAAGTGGAATTCCTATTTGCACTGGGATTTTTTTTTTTTTTTTTTCAGATTCTGGACATGACTTGGGTTCAGATCAGGAATTGGTGTCCTTTTAGAAGGGCCCTTAAATGAGCCAACCACTCTTCCTTAATCGTATCTTCTTACTTATTCCCTAAAACCTTTATGCTACGAATTCTGTTTCCATTCCTATGTGAAGTGCCGCGTTCTCCGGTTTTATATGGTGCTTTCATAGTTGCAGTCCTTGTCTTTCATATCCGAAAACTCTTACACAGAGGTACTTCATCACATCACTCTTTGAATTAAGGGTAACTTTGCTAGTCTGTTTGTTTTTCTTCTTACCCTGCCCTGTGCTGCTTGTGGATGCAAAGGCCATTTAGACATTTATCCATAGCCCCCACCCTTTTTCCAGAGCATTTCATTTCCCACAAGCCCTCCCTCTGACTGTTTTTAGTACGGTGGTGTATTCACTAACCACTTAATGCCTATGTTATGACTTTCCTTTATTTTGCACTACCTAGCAGAAGCTAGGTGGAAGACACAAGATCTCCACAGCTTCTCGATCAGAGAGACCTTCAAAGTCTCGTGTCTTTGTACCCTGCTTTGCTGACTGTATGAGGGGTCCAGGCCTGATGGAAAGGAAGTTGTTTAAAGTGAGTCTTCTCATGGACTGAGGAAGGTCACGAGGAACTGATTCTGTTGACCTCTTGAGACATCATCTCAACAGCTTTGGTAGGACAAGTAGGCATTTCTGTAATGGCCAACCTGAAGCTCACAAGAAGGGAGGGCGTGGAGCACACCTCCTATGCGTTCCAGCGCATGGAGCACAACTTGAAGGACAACTGTTTGTCACTGCCATCTCTCAAGGATGGCAGCAGCCACTACGTACCTGGGACTTCTCCATCACGCAGTTCCCACCAAGCTTGGGACAGAGGATGACAAGAAATCCAGAGGAGACACTTACAATTTAAAATAAGAGAGTGGCAGGTTTGACCATGTAAAACGTGACATCAGTGTGAACCCTCTGAGTCCTGTGTTACTGGATTTGAAGCCAAACATACGTTGAATCCTGCAGGAGGAAGAGATGGAGAGATGGGCTTGTGTCCCTTCACTCAAAATGCTAACTCTAAAGAAATGAGTAGCTCTGTTTGCTCATTTGCAGAGGAGCAATTTAATTCTAACAGGGCAAACTGCCGTCAGATTGCCACTGTGCAAAAACTGGTGCTTGTTCTGCTAAAGGAGGATAAACAATTAGTAACACACAGAAGTCACCATGCCCCCGTGCTTTGGTATGCGTTCATCAGCTTCTGCGTTGGGCTGGCTAGGCTGGTCATATGTGGGGGGAATAATGAGTGTTTGCTGCTGATGTTATTCACTGTGACAGGAACCACCGTGGAAGGAAGGACAAGACCCAGGCCTGGTGAGGCCATAATGAAGTGCCTGGGAAGAGGAGCAGCAAGTACATGAATAAAGGGCTGTGGCAGGAGAGAGAAAGGTGTGATGAAATGGTGGGAGAAACTAGAACGTGGAACATACCAGGCAGTTCTAAAGCCACATAACCAGGATTTGTAAATCCATTCCTAAGGAAACCAGATGTATATAACGGTGTAGTCCTTATATGTGTCTGCCCTTCCCTCATAGCTTCTAAAACTGTTGGACAATTTTAGCCACTGAGAATAAGGATGATAATGTTATTAATTTCCTATAAATTTCATGAAAGGAGGCAGTTGAGTAAGTGTCTCAAATTAGGAGAGGAAAAACTTGCATCACCAGTTCAGCTGTGACAAAGTGAGAAATCCACGCTGGAGAGAGGAGGAAACCACGCTTCATAAATGCTTCTTGTGGAACCACTTGTGTACCACTTTATTCCACCAAAACTTACATTGAAAACATTGAGGCTGCAAAGTCAGATGCTTCCAACCTGACATAATTACAGCAGCCTTTGCATTTTCGGCTCTGCATTATGACAGAGGCTGAAATCACACAATCTCGTAAGATCTTCCTTTCAATCAGTGCACAGAATGGGAGCTCTTCAGCCAGTATGTTATCCACGCAGCTCAGCGTATCTCTGAGGGTCTCGCATGTTGTGCACTCTTCAAACCTGACTCTGAAGATGTCTTTACTAATTTGTTTCATTTGCTATTCAGTAGCACATAGCTGTAAAATATCTGACTGCTTTAGAAATGTTAGTTAATTGACACAACTCCCTGGTGGGGACAGTGATTTCCCTCCTAATAGATTAGGAGTTATAGCAGGAGAATGTTATCAAAGACCAGCTCCCCCAATACTCCAGGTTAATGTGCACATCTTGACACTATAGTCACCATGTTTGGAGCACGCTTGCACTGACGTGACCTGCTGCCGTGAAGCAGCTCATCTCTGCTGCTCTAGAAAGGTAGGGATGCAAATAACAGCCTGCTGAGAAAAGTTTGGGTTGAGTGACTTGCTTCCCATCCCACTAGAGTCTGTGATAAGAGGTGATGCATTTTCTTACCGCATTTGTTATATACTGTCCAATGTGTGCAACAACCAAGATATCAGAGATATTTAATATATTTACATACAATTATGATTATATGATTATACATAATACAGAAAATTTTTTTAATTTAATCTTATTACTTCCTCAGAGCAAGTGTTTGCTGTGAACTGAGTAAGGAAAGGCCTGTAAAGAAGTGATCAGGCAAATAAACGCTGCATCATAACAAGTATCAGGGTGCAGGGTTAAGACTCTCCACAGTTCTTCAGGTCTAAACACTCGATTTTTCAGCGCCGATGTTCTTCCAGCAACGTGCGAGTGAGCGAAAGGCAGAGAAAGGCAGAAAGAGAAAAGAGAAAGACTCTTATTGCTGCAGTTCTTCTCGAGTTCAAACTCATTGTAATTGACTGTTAATTTTTCTTAAATTAGAAATGATTAAAAAACTGTGGCCGAGGTTGTAATGGGAGATGATCCGAAAAGGAGGGTTTGCTTTTGAACCACTGCGGAATGAATTGCAATCTTAACAAAGTAAATGGCTTGTAAATATATCTAGTAATTGTGTATTAATGGAAACTCTCGTGCACCCACTGCACGTGCCTCTCTGTGGCTGCAAAATTTGACTGTCATTCAGAGATTTGATTAGAAGAACCTTTTTTTTTAAAAAGTCTGGAACAAATGGAAAAACTCATGGTTCAGAGCACAAGCCAGAAGAGAGTCAGGTCAAGAATATTTTTCTCTAGGCAAACTATTTTATAATAGCTCATTTCAAGGCTTTTTGTTCTCACTAGGAAACACCCAGCAGTGGCCATTTTCAGACAGAAGACACAGTTCTGACCTGGTGCTGTCACACCTTTGGCATTTTGTGATACGGTTTTGTGAGACTTCCTCATTATAAAGAAGAAATTGCCAAACAGATTGAAAGTTAAAACCGACAAATACCTAGGCAGCCTACAACTTAATAGGGTAACGATCAAATTCTACTCTTGCTTAAATTCGACCATCTCATTAACATTAATAGGGCTGCATGTGTAACTGATTGCAAAATTTGGCTAGTAAACCTTGAAGGACTTCAGTTTAAAAAGAGATTTTTATGTACAGGCCAGGGAAAAAAACAGCTGAAACTGATAAAATGCAATTTATATCACCATAACGACAGCGCCTAGTAGTAAGACGTTGGGTTTTTTCCTCCTTCAAGTGGGTAAAGATTGTTCCCAGACTGGAGCCTTCATCACAAGCCAATTTTTAACTGCAACAGAAATGTCTGAACTGGTGAGTTAAGCCTTGCAGACCATTTTTTTGATGCTGGAAACATTAGCACACAGTCATATGGTGCAAAAACCACCGTAGTAAGTGGGGACTTTGTCAGTGCGGTGTCTTTGCAAAATCAGGAAGTAGGATGGATCATCTCTCTGTTGCAGTTTAACTTTCCTTTTAAATATATCTTGGGGTGTTGGAGTCTTCTTTGCAGGAATTTATCATTCCTTACGTGTTACCTCCATAAATAAGAAAGTCTCAGTTTTAACACTACAGTCCTAGGTATGTTCTTGATGAAAATCTCGACAGGTCTGTGCTTTGAAGAAAGTTTTGAATTGCCCTTCGTGCTTCCACTTCTAACATGAATAAATACGCGGTTGCCATTTTCACATTATTTATTCATACAGAAAAGCAATGATGTAGAAGATGGCAGCTGTGGTCAGAAACATTTCCACTCGCAGCCGAGGAGTCAACATTTTATTCTGTTTGTCCGCGATGTTAAATATCAGAAGCAGTGTGTAATCATGGAATAGAAAGCTGTAATAAAATACTCCAGTCCAAAAAGACAGTTTTATTCCAGAGGGTGAGGCGCACAAAACCTGTGAAGTTTTGTAATTCCCAGCTTTGTGCACTGACGAACACAACTTTCCTGCTCTTTTAGCACAGCTTCTGCAGGTTGGTTGTGCCTAGAGGGAAGTACTATAGCCACAAGCTGTAAAAGACGTCCAGTATTTCCCCCGTACTGTAACACCCAGGGCTGCTCTAGGTCCCGTTTCCAGAGCAAGGAGCTGTTTCAAGCTGAAGGTTTATAATTATTGTTATGCTGGTGGCAGTTTGGATGAGATGCATCCTTCGCATCCCCAAATACCACAACCATCAGAGATAATAACCCCCTTGCATGGCACCGCGTATGGACTCTGGCCCTGGGAAGGGACGCCTAGAGCCCCCCATTGCCCCACTCTGAAATTCAGAGCTTGGCCAGGCCGCTGAGAGTCAAGCGCAGGACCTGGCAGCACGTGCTTTCCTTTCAATACCTGCACGAGAAATAAAACTTACATTCAAACGCTTGGCAACGCACATCATGGGGCGTTCATGCTACACAATCAGCCGCTTGCAATAGTAGAAAAATCTCAATTAAAACAAAGAAAATGGCATGTTTTTTTTTTTTTTTCTGTGAGCGATAAAACCCAGGTACTTTAGCAAAGCAAGATAACTCAAGAGCTAATGAATAAATAATACCAGCGGATGAATAATTTAAGTGTAGTGTCAGATGCCTTGAACAATCTTTATCCTTGAAACAATAAAATGTGACCACGTGTGGTAGGATTGTGCACCATACAGAGAGGCTATAAGATTAAAGCCCCGTTTTTGGGGTGCTGGTCTGGAGGACTTCAGAAGACGTTGAGGAAGGACGGGTGGCTTTTCCCAGGTTGTTATGCTTTGCCTCAGCTGCTGAGGATGGAGTAAAATGGTGTTAGGTGAAGCCAATTAAGACATTTCAGCCACGCAGGGAATGGTGGGGACTTAAATTGCAGCTGTTGTATGGGTAGAAAAAAGGTTTTCCACATTTTTCTCCTTAAAAAAAAGGGAGGAAATTCCACTTCTCTGGTTATGTGGTGTCTTTGCCAGTTTCCAGACCTGCTCACCGTGACATGCAGATGGCTTTTCTCTGCAGGGAGAGTCAGAAAGCAGATGCTTTGGTGTCCTTGGTAAGTCCTGTGGTAAGGGGTGGCTTTGGATAAATGTGGTCCATTTGGGCTTACTCAATCTCAAGGGAAAGAGGGGTTTGGCTGTAAGAGAGGAAGAATTGTTTACTCTATAGTTTATTTCTTGAGGACTCTGTTTTATTTGAAAAGGATTTTTTTTAATATATGTAACTGGAGTACCTTTTGAAAATGCCCACAAGGAAAACATTTCTCACTTGATCTTTACATAGTGATCTTCACCTCTACTTCACACAACAGATTTTTTTGAGGTTATTTGAATAATTCAAGATTAAAGTCTTCTTTCACTCCTGGAAGACATCTGTGAAGTAAGAAACTGTTGTAGTAAAGACAAATTCAAGATGTGTAGTCCTACAAAAGTCTTTATTTCTAAAATGCATATGAGAAAATGGGGAACATAAGATCCCTTTTAACCTGATATAGTTGGGAGTAAAACCACGGTTCAGTTTTTATGACATAAAGCGTTTTGGCAAATATTGTCTTTGGGCTTTGACTTGGACTGTTAATAAATATAACAAGGGACTTAAGAAGGAGAGATGCTTCATGTATTTCGGTGAGGAAGAAATATGAGTTGTATTCTCCATCTAGATCTAGGCGAGGACAGGTTGCTAAAGTGTAAATGTCATTATCAGTGTAATTAATGTTTTATTTACATTGTCATGATTCTGGTTGAGGTCTCTTGAGCTGTGGTAATACTTTTGATGCTCTGCAAGTTACAAAACTGAACATCTCATCAAAAGTCCATCATCTGCGTGATTCAAAAACACAGCAGAGAAGCAGGAGAAGCCATAGGGAATAGGTTGGGGACTGGAAAATGGCCCTTTTATTCTGCTTTAATCTCAGCTTTTACTTCTGTCTTTTCTCCATCTTGTTACCGGAGAAAAGATTTGGGTGATGTGACTGGGCCACCACAATTAATTTAAAGCAGGCAAATGCCACGGTTCATTTATGTGTACAAATACCAAAAGACAAATGAAAAGCCAATATAAGTCCAATACTACTCGCATTGTTTTTCTTTTTTCTTCTTATGTTGCCATAACAATTAAAAATGCTGGCTCAAAACTGATGGAGAAACTAAGATTCCAACTTAAAAAAAAAAAAAAAAAGGTCTAGTGTGTATGTGACATTACAGAGCAAAGGAAAAATAGACAATACCTCTCCACAGGATTTCCTGAAACTGGAATTGCCGGATTTCTAATGGAATGGCAACTAGAAGGTGCAATGTTAATAAAGTAAATTACTGTGGGAAAATATACTGGAGACTGGAATTCTGACCTCTGTTGTTTGAATTCCTGACAAGCTGTAGGATTTTAAATCTTCCTTCCTGCCCCAACGTTGAGGTTTGTTTAATCCTTCTTTCCTCTTAGTGGTTCAGCCAAGATATAAGCGGGCAATCAGGTGAGTGAAGTAACTGTGGAATTGAGGAGCAGGGCAAAGTCAGGGGTCAGGACAGAGTTCTAATCTTATTTAAATGCTATTGTGCTGCTGAAAACAAGATTCTGCTTCAGGGCAGGTATCCCTGAAACAGCCTTATGAGATGAGGAAAGGGAAAACACTCTTTGTGCTTTGTTATCCAATGGTATCACCTAAAGAATAAGGAAATGGCTATTAGGAGGCTTATCTTTGGGAAAGAGCCTGCCCTGGAAGCAGCACAGGTACTACAGCACCTTCATTTAATGTGCTGCCGAGGCTGATAATTAAAATGATAGGAACTAACAACACAGTAAGTGAGAAAATGTAGTTCAAACAAATAGCATTAAATTGTAGAGAAAAAGAATGTTAGTGATTCCCCGGCAGGTCCAATGCAATGAGAACTTTCAATTTTTGCATTTTCCCCATAACCACAAAAGAGAAGACATGATGGGGAAAACTGGAGAGAGAAGTGAGGTGGGGGGGGGGAATGTTAATGGTGCCCGATGCTTTCGTTGAACTTATGATGGTACCTACATATCATGGAAATTATTGGCTTAGAGACTGTGCAAATTCCTGGCAGAGGTTTTGGAGCTGTGTTGGTGGCTCGGTAGACGTGTTCGGAAGCGTCTGCTGCTTGAAGGCGGATCAAAAAGAATTTGTTAGAGGCAGAGCTGCACACCAGTCTCTGCATTACTATAGGAAAGGAGCCACTGTATGCCATGATGTGAAAATATCTCAGTGAATAATAAGATGTAAACCTTTCGATTTATTTATTTTGAACCTGAGATTTAGCAGTTGCATGTCATCTACCTTCTTAGTTTTGCTACAGACCTTTGGCAATATAATAATTGAGGATGAGATAAATTTCCTGTAACTTCAGTCACCTGAAAAAGCATTTGGTTTAGTTATCTAGCCAGTCTACCTCTGTAATCACTGGAGAAGAATTCATCATCTCCATGGACAGTCTCTGTCTTTTCACATATTATAGTGCATATACTCTATTCCCTGAATTAATTTCTGTGTCAAATCTAAGAACCACGTTTTACCGGTAGCACATTTTTATACAGGAAGATATAAAACTGTGATGTTACTATGTTTTGTGCTAGGAAATCCACTAGCAGTAGTCTGCACCCACTGTCTAATTAATGAAATATTTTGGAAATATTTTAATTATTTAATTTAAGTATTTTAAATCATCATCTATTTTGGAGTACTAGTTTTTGGGGGGTGGTGTATCCTTCTTGGCTGGTATGAAGTGACTACAGGTTCTAATCTGTTTGTTGTTATTTTTTCCCACGGAAGGTGGTTACTGACGGTGGTTAGACCTACAACTATGAATCTTTTCTTATTTGGTTTCTTGACCATTCTCAGGAGTCTTCTCTAAAACTCCTCAGGTTCTCCCGATTGCCTGTGAGGAGCTGGCACCAGAACTGCATGTGCAATATTTGAGCATTTGCTGTATGTGAGGGTGTATCTTGTGTCCTGCTCAGGCTTTGTACATCTGGGGATCATTTTATGCCCAGCAATACCTGTCCTGAAAAGGCTGGCTTTCCAGAAACCTCTGTGTTAGTCAAATGTCCTCATCATTATTTCTCTTTCTCTGCTCTCATCACTTTCAGACTTGATGAAATCATAATTGTACCTTTCCTTCCTATTTTTGGTTGATATTTTGGAGTCAAGACCTCACTCTTGCAGGACATCTCTAAACTGCTCAATTAGGATACCCTGTTCATAGCTGCATTTTGAGGCAGAGCCGGTTTTGAATCCATTTAACGTGTGCTCTTTACTGTGGTTTCTTAATCAAAATGTCATGTGTAAGGGAGTCAGATGCTTCACTGAAGTGTTCCACATAAACACGCTATTACCTTTACCACCCAAACTCATAATCTCATTAAAAAGATCAGGTTTTGTGATACAATTAGTTTTCAAAAAACCTATTAATAGTACTACACCTACTTCTTTATTAATTTATGTCCTGTATTAGCCATTACGTCACTCTGTCCCAGATATAGGTCAGGCTGACACTTATACTCAACTATTATTGCTTTTACAGAGGTGTGGGGATTTTGAATGTATTTTATTGTAAAACATTAGCTTTCTTCTTCTTATGTCTGTGTTCTAGTTCTACCATTTGCTTATGGTATTGCTTTCTCACTTGGCTTTTTCACAAATGAAATAGAAATAGTATTGACCACTGGACTACCTTCTCTCTGTATACTGGTACTATTCTTTGCATTTCACACCTTCTGGTAAATTTGGAAGTGTCTAATAGCTTGTAAGTAGAAAAATGTATGAGCAAATCAAGTTTAATCAGTGCTCCTTAAGTGTTTTGATTAGGTTTAGCATGTAACTACTGAATCGTCCATTTTCAGTTCTCTCAGAAGTTGGTGACTTTTCTTATATAGAGGATCGTACCTGATTTTTTTTTCATTGTGATATTGAAACTTAATGTAGTGCACTTGGCCATGTGACTTGCTGTTCATAATGAAGCAATTTTCTTTTGTGATGCAACTTAAAGCCCACAAAATTTGTGGGAGAAAAAATAAATCATTTTTTTAAATTTAACTTCCTCAAAAACTTATGTTAAAAATCTCCTTTTGTAATTCTGAAGTGGATGAAAATGCAGAAGCTTTAGTAAAGTTGTGTGTGCCTCAGGGCTCTGTTCCATCACTGAAGATCCAAGGGTTCCTTGACACGCAAGTTTACATTATCTTAGATCAGAGTTGTTGCTTGAGATCTAACCAAGTGATTCACTACAAACTCATCAGGGCTATAAAATGAGTTGTTCTCCTCAGTTTGTTGGGAGGCTACGTGCCAAAATTAAATGAAGTATAAAAAAAAGTCCCATGCAAAGAATTTTGAGAAGGGCACACAAGGAGAGAGCTCGTGGAAAGGTTTTGTTCTGTGGCTATGTCTGGGGCTGACTTGCTGTTTTATTCTTTTAGGGGAAACTAATAGTTACCTTATTAATAGTTTAACTGCTGTGCCTTGTCACAAGATGACATAAAGATGTATGAGTTCTTCCTGTAGCAGAGGTATGAATTTTGATGGAAGGATAGTGACAAACAGAGGATTGTTTCGGTCTCGGTGAGAATAGATTCAGAATGAGAATTTCCCATGGAATTTAGCAAAAATACTCACCGTAGAAGTGTGCCCAGGCTGAAAAGAAAAGTATGAAAGATCTCAAAGAACACTTCTCGAGCTTGTGCCGTGTCAGTTTGTTGCATTGCATTGCTGGTGCAGGGCATGTTTCTGGGATAGATCGTCCTGGGATTCTCGCACAGGTGAGTTTAGCACTGTAAGCAGCAAGCAAAGAGAAGGCTATATGCAGGAATGCAATGCTTCTAGGATAGGATGGATAAATCATGCAGGTCCTTTTAATGAGCGTCTACAGCATCGGGCCCTACTCATGGTTACTTCAATACTGCCAGCTTCAAGGATTTGTAAGCAGGGATTTGGTGCTGTGTTACTGAAGCAATCCCTGACTTGGTTACAGGTGTCACTATGTACCTGCAATATAGATGCTGAGTTGGTTAGAGGTTCACGTGGTGCTCTAAACCCCTGTGGTTTTGACTGAACTGTCAATGGTACAATGGACCTGCTCTTCACATGTGCTTGCAAATTTGATTTCGTGTTTCACTGCAAGTGCATAAGGCTCACAAACCTTGTTCCCAGTTCAGTAAACTTTGTTTGATTGGTCCTGGTTATCACTATAGACCCTGTTAAGGAAGGGAGCGAGCTAAGAGTTTTTGGGAGGTTATTGGGATGGCAATGGGTTCTTGTTCCAGAGATATGGGCTGTTCTATGTTTGAGCTGGAGGCTGATGGGTCAGAGCAGAGGGCGAGGAACATGCTTGGCTCCTGTTAGGGCTGGTTGCGCTTCTGGTTACTCTTTACCATGCAATGTGGGGTAACGCACCCATGCTGGATACAGTCTACAAACACCCTAGTGTACCTCATCCAAAAAAGCCTAAGAATCCACAGCCATCCCTCTTCCCGTGCCCAAACTCAAACTTTGATATTTTAAAAATTAAAATAACACAGAGAAGTAAATCTTCTTAACAACACAAGGAGAATTAAACAGGCAACTTCCCTGGGTAATAATGGAAAGTTTTGTAGCTAAATCCCTACACATACTGTGCGGAAAATGAATCCCATAAAATACAAATAACTTCTCCCTGAGCACCTGTAACTTCTTCCTAATATTTAAAATTTATTTACATTTCATTTAAATAAATTTTAAAATTGCAGCACAAGCTCTGCGTGCTTGCTTATCTGTACTTCATGTATGTATTAGGGACCACTTCTGCAGAAGGGGCGGTTGTGGAATAAAATGCAAAGGTAAATAATAAAGCAGTTTTGTCTTGCAACTTTGGCAGCCTGCCCTGCAGACTGGTCGCTGCTTTGCCTGAGATTGTTAAAAAGAATCTAAAAGCAGCTGAAAATAATTCCAAGTAGTGCAAGTTCAAAGGAAGTAAACCAGTAAAAACCTACAACAAAAAATAAGAATGTGTCTGGTGTTGTTTTAGGATGTGCAAACAGTTAACTCTAGCTCTTTGCATGTTAATGGACGTTTACTGGTTTCTTGTGGTGTTATGCGTTGGACTGCATTTTGCACTTCACTTTCTCAAAACGAAGGCCGTGTCGATTCGCTGTGCATTTAATCCTATCGCCAGTACCAGCTCAGGGCAGCTCCTCAAGGGTGGGTGCTTGGACCCTGATGGTATGGTGGCCTAAAAGCAAAATCCAGAAAAAATTAACTTTTTCATCCATTCCTGAGCTAGGGCAGGACCAGCACACTCCCCAAATGGAGTGGAGTTGGTCCACGCTGCTTTTCCAGCAGTGAGCCAACACAGAGCTCACACAGAAGATAAAATGAGACAACCAGCAGAAAAGTCATGGGAAGATAGTGTTTTTTCTTAATGCTTTACATAGGCACAATAGCTGAGATTTGAAATATGACCCATTCATTGAGAGTTCTAAGACCCAGCTGTTCTGGTTTAGGTTTTTTTTTTCTTATAGGAGAGGAAATTTGCACCCTGATTTATGTACGGATACAATACTTTAGGTGGTATTTGTTCCAGCAGATGTGCTGGTCTTTGGGTGCCGATAGTCACAATGCCTGCACAGGCATCCTACTCTCTCACTCAATAAACAATTTACGGTCTCCAGGAAACAGGTTGTACCCAGAATTTATTGTGACTCAAGATACGAAGAAACATTGCCGTTTGCCATGATTTTCTTCTGTAGAGTTGTTTTAAAAGAAACCCAAGCTCAACGTATCTCTCTGGCAGTGTTATTGATGCACAAAGCAAGCAGACTGGTAGGACTACAGCTATCAAGTAGCACGGTGTGTACCCAAATATCATACCCAGCCTGAGTGTAAAGTGTGTGTATAGAGTAGATGTTCAAAACAATGAACTGCTGAGCTTGGGGTTTGCAGGCACACCAGCACTATTTACATGAAGTGATCAAATGGCTCATGGCATTATAAAGTAGGTTTTAATCTTGCCCAGGGCAGGTAGGCTTGTACTATTTTATTTGACCCTTCTTTTATGTTGTTTTCAGTGCTCTGGTTTAGAACCAACCCGATATAATTCAATTCACTACTCCTTTACCCTTCAGTTAGAGCAAACCTACAGTGAGCACACAAAGGCCACTGTGATGGTATCTTCTTTGATCTTCAGCTTGCTCAATCTACTTCCTACTGTGCTGGCTCACAATTTCATTTTAATAGTTAAGTAGTTTGGACATCATTAAAAGAACTGTGTCTGGAGGCAGTGATATGGCACTGATCAGTTTGTCAAGTAATTCCATTAAAAAAAGTTCACAGTTCTGTCCTGATATGATGTAGAGAAAATGTCTCATTAAAAACAACTTTTGTAAAATACTTTCACCCATTTCAACTTAAAAAAATGAGGATAATTTCTGAAGACTAGCTCTTTCCAGTCTAATACATCATCTTCTTTTAATCTCCACTAGTTTCTGCCTTTTTTTTTTTCCCTAGCAATTATTAATAATTTTGTTGCTCGGCTTAATTTTCATAAGTGGGCTCAAGTATATTTTTGGAAGCTCTACAAATGAAGGACCAGGTTAAGATTCAGGCTAAATGCCCGTTCAACATTAAAGTAGGGTCAAACACAAGCCTACCAGCCCTGGGCAAGATTAAAACCTACTTCTTCCAAACTGGGTAGAAGGTAATCGAGTATCCTCATTTCATGGTTGTGGCCACAAAAGGAGCCAGATACGTATCTGCCAATGAAGTAATCACAGGATACCTCTAAATCCATGCCCCATCGTATACCTTAATCCATACAAGTACTCAAGTCTCCTCCTATAGCATTGCAAAAATTCTTACATACTCATAGTTCAAGGTTGAGAATATTTATGAGACTTTTGAAGCCTTCCTTTATGTTGTCTGGTATTTGCAAGTGATCTTTTTCTCAGCCACTATGTAAGTGGCAACCAGGTAGTAATATGATACTGAATTGTTGGTTTTTTTCTCCATGCCTGGGGTCTGGAGAAGTCAACCTGGAGGTAGTGACCTGTTTTAGCATTGCATTTTCCCTGATTTGAGGCACATCCTACCCTCTCTTTCTCAAATCTCAAGAAAATGCTTAGCTATTACATATTCTGGGTTGGGTTTTGGTTGTATGGGGTTTGGGGTTGGTTGGTATTTTCCCCCCCGACAGGGCTGTTCCGCTTTAGCTGAAGAGATGCTCACTGAGCGGAAGGAGAAGGACTGCAGCTTGGTGGTTAATGCTACATTTTGGCTGGTTGGGGGTTTTTTGTTTGAGTTTTTTAAGTCTAGAAAATGTAGTGGGTTAGCTCTGAGTATGCCATTGTACAGTAAGAGAGCTAAAAACTGGTTCTAAAATACAGATTATTATCCCTGGGGAATAGGCATGAGCTGCTGAGGAGTTGCTGGATTACAGCAGCATGGGCAGGATGAAATGTTGGCTGACGTGAGGAGGTGTAGTAGTTTCTGTCTCATAACAGCAGAAGCAGCCATCTATAATCTCTGTGGAGTAAGGAGAAGAACAGAAGGGGACACAGGCTAGCTCCAAACCAATTTGCCTTAAGAAGTGTCACTCTGTTTTAAGTTTCTTCATTTGCAATGGGACTTAAACTTGTCTCTTACATTAGCTCAAAATTACCCAGTCAAGGGTGTTTCACTCTGCTGATAATAGAGGAGATAATGTCTAGGCACTGATGCTTAGTTTTCAGGACGGTGTTTCTAGTTGGGCTGAGCCCACCATGCCGTGTGCTGGCAGAACTTTAATGTACACATTTATATTAATAATTCTTATAATTTTCCCCTGATACACACCTTTGACCAGTCAGGGAAAGGTGCATACCTTCAGTGTTGTCATCCGAGCTCATTTGAAGACAAACTGGTCCCAGCGCTGCTTGCATGAGGTTCAGTTAAGATGACATTAAAATCGCTGCCAGTTTAATCTCTCTCTCCCCATTCTCTGATGTAGGTGTTTTGTTTGTCAGAAGGAAAAATAATAGATTTGAAAATTGGAGTTTAAACAAAGTAGAAGCAATTTATGTCCAGCAAAGGCCATAAGGAAGAACTAGTAGATGCAAAAAGATGAAAGAATACTACTTGTCTGCAGTGTTTTTGCCTTTTTTTAAATTCCTTTTAAAAGCTGTAATAGTAATATGCAGCTTCAGAATTTCTGATCCATTTGCCTGAGCAGGTGTGTTTCACCTGTAAGACTAGGATATGAAGTAATTTTCAATGTCTAAATTAATGTGGATATTCAGTTTCCCACCCCAAGGGGGGAGGAAAAAAAAAAAGGCGAGACTAACTCACAGAGAATACCTCGAGCCCTCGTATCTCTTAAAATAACACATGAAAAAAGAAATTTGAAAGCAAAACGAAGAGATAAAGAAGCATCAGCCGCTCAAACCCCCTAGGTATTATACCTTGCAGTGTGCGCCATCTGACTGACACACTTCTCCATATGCTGAGGAGGAGAAAGAACTATTCCCAGCTAACCCACAATTATGCCTTCATTATTTCTTTTTAATCTCCTCAGAGTTCCCATAGGGCCTCATATTTGGTTAGATGAATGTCCCTGCAACAGACCAACTTAGAAAGCTCTGCAAGTCTAGAAGAAAACTTTCATGTTATGTTTAGTGCAAATTTGGTCCTGAGCTATTTTTATCTTCCCCTTACTCTCCTGTTCGTCCTGTCATTAAATAAATTATATTCAGAGCTGGTTTCAGTCTCTCTCATGGAGTTGGAAGATGTTAGTATGGAAAAGGAATAATAGAAATTTCAGTAATTTTTTTCCCCATAGTGTTTTCAGAGGTATTTCTTCCCAGTTGTTTTTTTTTTTTTTTTACCAATGAGTTGATTTTTAGACGTAAAGCAGGATTTGAACCCCTTATGTAATTCTATAGCAAATCTCTGGATTTCACTGGAAGAAACAGTGGGACCTACTAGTCATGTCGAGTGTGCTTCGTACTTTTCACACTCTGTTCCATGCAGATCTAACTGAGATAAAATGATAGAAACAGATAAGTATTTTTGCCTACCTCTTCTGTGTGAAAAGTTATTTTGCTTGGGGGCTCAAAGTACAAGCAGCATAGTATTAATATGGGGAAATTGCTACAATTATGTTGTACTCCTACATTACCTTTGATGTGATATTTTGCAAATTGTTCTGTGCAGAATTATTTTGCTATGGTTACGTTGTAAATGTCATTTTGTGACGAGATACTTTGAGACGTATATAATGACTTATAATAAACTTTATGGAAGAATCATAAATAAGAGATTAAAATCTTATATATTGTAATGGCTTTTTTGCATCATTTTTCTGTACCACCTGTCCTAGCTGCTTGTATTTGAGCATTATCTTTCTTTTGCACTTCAGATGTTTACTTAGCAAATTTAGTGCTAGAAGAAGGTGATGGAAGGACAGGTCTGGCTCTCATGTCACCGCACCGTCTTTGCTCTCACATGTTTGTAATGGGGTTTTTTCAAGTGTTGGGCTGACTGGTAAACCAGTCTAATCTTCCCCTGATTTCAACAGATTATTACATATTATTTTTTTCTTTAAGCCCATCGAGCCCTGTCTCTGGATCTCAGCTTTTGTTAAGTTTTTAGCAAAATCCCGTGTTTTCTGTTGTGGCGGCCAAGAAGATGAATTAATAACTTATCTTAGATTTTGTTTAAAGTATTATGTTTGTAGTTTCAGGCCCATGATGAATTTGAATGAACTGATTGCTTAAAGCATAAATCTCTGCAGGTTTTCACCAAGTCCAAGAGAGTTATCTTCTTACTCCCCATTATTTTTAATACAAGAATAAAAACGTAAGATCCAGATCCCCAAAGGACAGTTTACATCAAGAAATGCTAAAGCCAAAACACACCGAAATACATGCAGTATTGACTGGAATAACTGTGTGGGATGAAGAAGAAAAAGAAAAGAGCAGCAGCAATTACAGAATACTGAAAAGACCACATTTCTGCATTTCCAGAAACTTAAAGAAGAAATAAAATCCACGTTTGTGGTTACACTGCTAACTGGAAGCAGGAGAGTACTGCTACTCTGGAGCAGGGTCAGACACAGCCTTTTACTGTGGCTTGCAGATGAAGGCTGCAGAAATGCACTTAATGGACTGAGAAAGAGGGTGTTGAAAATAGATCCATGAATGATAATTTGAAAAATAAGTTGCCAGTTCCAATAACTTTCTTAAAGCCACATCTTAGAAAGCATTTATGCTATTTCTGGAACATTATGAAGTCCATCAAAAAGTGCAATCAGCTTTGAATGCAATAAAATAAAAATCAGGTTTGCAATTATGGTCTGGTTAAAATCTTCAAGAGGAGAAAGTTTCTCCAGGAGACGGGGAATTTATAATGGCTTTTGTAATGGAAGGAGGCAGTAGCTATTGGTAATCTTTGTATTTCATTAAGAGTAACTGTCTAACTGAAGGTGTTATATTGGATTGTCCCTTAGTAAAATTTTTATTTTAATTTTTTCTGTAAGTGGATTAAAGCTGTGATTGTAAGTGATAAAAGGACATTTTGTTCTTAGATACACGCTGAAAGAGTTAAAGACAACTCAATAAAATCAAGCCATGTTTATTAGATCATAAAACTAATTCAAACACGACATGGTATGCTGCTAATGAAGGAGGAAGTGCTCTCTGTCAGATGCAAGAAACTCACCTTTCCCTATCGCCCCACCTCAGGACGTTGAGTCTTAAAGCACAGTCATGAGGCAGGAGTCGCCACGTATCTTTTTTCCTAGTGCTTTGGAAGTCCCGTAGGTCTGTCTCCAGGTTGGATTTCTCTCATTGTGTAGTTTATGGTGTAGATATAATTGCTGGGGGGGGGGGGGGGGGGGGGTCGCTATGGCCCTTTTTTCTTTGAAGAATATAAATGGAAGGAGAAGGCAAGCTTCATCCCCGAGTAATTTGCCGCCCACTGGGTCTTTGCACCTCTTCCTCCCTTTGCCACCTCCTGCTGCTTGCCCAAGATGATGTGTTTATGAAGTGCTGGTGTTGTCCTCAGGCTGACAGAGTCATGACTACAGTCTCTATTCTGAATGAGCATGGAAGAGCAGGGAATTAGTCAGGTTAAAGATTTTCTAGATAGGGCTGGGCTGGAAGGAAGGGCGGTGGTTTATCCTTGTAAACTCTTATTAGAGGCTGTTTAAAAAGTGTGTCACAGATACCCCCGAGACCTGGCTTGCTGCTGTCTCCAGTCGCCTTTTGAAGATGGGAGTCTGAATACTGATATTGTCTTTGTTTCTGCGATGATGTTGGACATGACCATTGCCAGAGTGATAGCAGTCTTTGGCAAACAAACCATGGATATAGAGCACACCCTGTGTTTTCAGTGTGTATAACGTTTGGCACCCTTCCCCCGGGTTTGGTTTGGTTTTCTTTTGTTTGGTGGGGGTGTTAATTCAGTGATAACTTCTCTTGCAAGTTCATTCCTACCCCTAGGCTCAGTCTCTTAAGGACATATTGTGAACCGATGCTTAATTAACCACCTGCCTCCCCAATAAGAGCTCGCTCCGACGCGATACGGAAGGGGCTCTTGCTAAAGGAAAACCCAGTTTCGTTAGTACGGTAACTCGTTTCATATTGCTGCGGCATGCTTTGCGTCCTAGCGAGCAGGGTGGGGGGAATGGTATCTCAGCAACCTTTGTAGGGTACCCATTTTGTTACATTATATATATTGGAGATGAAGGTTAAGAACTTGGAAGGAGTTAAGTGAGACATGCCACCTAAGTAAAATAAAATCACCCCATTTTTAGTATATCTTTTTTCTTCTGTCATGTAGCAAGATGAGCTTAAGGTTTGAAAGTCAAAGGATCAACCAATGTGCCGTGATCTGTGGACTTCAAACGCAGACTCTTAGCTATTGCTCCAACTCCAGCAATCCTCAGTTTGTTTAAAGCTGAAGTGTTTCAAATTAAATGGCTACAGCAAAATTAAGTTTTCAAACCTGGCGATGGAACAGATTTAATGACATTTCTGGTTAAAGTTGGGCTGTGAGGGTGCTATTATGTCCTCCCACCGAGTGCCAAGCTGTATAACTGGATTGTATAACGTTGTGCGGCTGAATTTTGGGGCATGGATATCAGTCAGCAGAAGGAAATGAACACATACGAATAATGTTCACAGATAATTATGCTAGTTTTTCAGTCTAAATACCTTAGAATCTACAAAGACAGTTCATAGACAAAGGGGACACTAGTAAAATTCACTGCAATAGATTTCTCCATTCATAATGACAGGAACATCTCTCTCAATATTACTTAGCTAATGAAGGAATAGATCTGCTGTGAAGTTCCTAGGAGGCTCATTTTCTTGAGTACAGTAGTAAAAGTTAGCTGATGAATGACCTAAACTGCTTAATGTTTCTACTTATAACTTCTGAGCAGCAAGGCGTATCTAGGAGAGCACTGAAGGAGTTATCCTCAGGAGGCCCCGGTGTCCTTGTAGGTTGTCAGAGTCAATGAGCCAGGTTTATTTCAAATGGCTCCTTAAATGAACATTTATTTTGTGCCAGTAACACGTTTTTGATTAACAGCTCCTTTTGACTAATTTGCTTCCCAAAACAGCCCAATAAAGGACTCGTTTAAAACATAATTAAAAGCATGTTATTGCTAGTAGTTAATACTGATTAAAACAGGCATTAAGACAATTATCGTTGAAGGAAAGTAAGCACCCCGTAGTTAGTATAGAATCCATTCTTACAGTTTTTATGCATTGCATACAGAAGTGGGCTGCCTGCCAAATGTGCAGAAGTTCTTATTCTGCACGTAATTGTATCAAAATTTGATTCCAATTAATTTTGTAATGGACAAGCACGCCGACGATGTTTGTGTTGGATATTTGGATTTCGGTTTTTAGATTGCACGCTCGCTTCCAACAAGTCAGAGTTAACAGTTGCTCCTGCCCAGTTACTAAATTGACTAACAAGAAGGATCCTGGTTACTGTGCCTTGTACTCATTCTTTAAAGGATGTGATTTCTTAACCAAACTACAGTTTTTGCATTTTTTTTGTGCATGGCTGCAAATTTACACTTCAAATTAATTGCTGATTTTTTTTTTTTTAATACAATCAGTATTTTGCATGGCCAAAATACTGATTGTCAGAGTGGTAATTATTTTAGGTGCAGAAATAGAAGCTAATCTGAAAATATTAAGGTATAAATGTTTTGTGGTGTGGTTTTTTGGTTGTATTTTTTTGGTAGCTGAGTGTAGAGAGTCTGCTTTAAATATATCCTGACTTCATCAGAAAATACGCATAGAAATAATGTCATGTTCGTATTGTTAAAATAACGAAATATTTTCAGAGTGAAAAAGAGAATCCTTAAGATCAAGGGCTCTAATTATGATCCAGTAGCTTCTTTACAATTACTGTTGAGGGAGTAAACATAAAAATGTGCTTGTCACACTTTTAATCTTTATGTGAAAGTTCAACGTGTCATTTAAGGCATGCATTTCAGTTTTGAAGATCTCGATTCCAGAATTTCTCAGCTGCATTCTGTATTATGCCATTGCAATTTATAGCATAGGAAAATGTATAGCCACTGTAATCTGTTTTAATTTAACAAATTGGTCAGAATGGAGGAAGACTTCTGAGGTGATTTTTAACATTTACTTCATCACTAATTTAAAATTTTGAGGAATTGTAACTACGGACTTGCTTTCAGCATCGATTTCAGCTTTTTCTGCCTTACCCCAATGTAGTATTAATATTGAAGAGTGACCAAAATTACTTTTGCAGTCTCTCAAAAGCGGACTAAAAGATGTTTTGTACTTATTTCCAAATGTGCACTCCATTATGTTGGTGTTTAAATTTTTTTATTAAAAAAAAGAGGAAATTAAAATGTACTAAAGGGTACTTAGCACATAGTTTTACACCTCTGGCTGTGCATAGCATGAGTGTGCTTTCAGCCTTCGCATTATGTTGGGTGGATGAGGGGAAGCTGTTGAGGATCTCACGCATTCTCAGTGGCCAAAGCTCTTGAGTTTGAGGTAAATGCTGTCTGGTGTGTAGGGAGCAGAGTGAGACCAATGTGTCACCGGAACTTTAAAGTCTGGTGGACTTTCAAGGTAATCATGTAATTTGCTGTCACTGTTGTCTACAGTAATGAGACTCTGAAAGCAGCCTTCAACCTGAAGTGGTTGTGGTGGGTCCAACATCTTCTGGATTCCAGGTTTTTGTAGTAACATCAGCTAAAAAAATTGAATAATTTCCCTTTTCTTCAAATCTTAGCACTACTAGAGACCAAGGCAAGCTGAGTTGAGCAGGCACAGTCTTGACAAGTACAGAGGATGTAGTGTTGATCCTAATCCTGGGGCTGATACTGTACTAATGGGACTTTGGGGAAACAGCTGGAGATGGTGTGGAGCTGCTTTTCCCCATCCTGAGCTCTCTCTAGTAGGAAGGTATGAAGTTTTTGAGCTTGTGGGCTCACGTTGAAAATAGACCACACGTGATTGGTGGGTTTGAAATTTTCTCTTTTGTCCCAGTATATGTCATGCTGCTGCGAGATGTCCATGTTCTCAAACATGCTGCTTTCTCCACTGGCCATAGCAAGTGTCTGAAACACTGAGCAAAGAGTTGGAACTCTATGTCCATTGACAACAGAATGCTTGGTGTGAAATGTGAGCTTTGAAAGCCCCCCCACTCTGGGAAAAATTAATTTTCCATTACTGGTAGACCACATCTAGAAGTAGATGCACGTGGCAAGTGATTAGTACCTTACTTGGCCAGTGGTCCCAGAGCTTATGAGGTGTGATGCTGTGTTTGGGTGTGAGTGTGACATTTGTAACAGTTAAGCATGGGGAACTTCACCCTTAAGCCAGCCCACATATACCTAAAGTCATCTCTGAAACAACTTGATCCTGCTTCCACTGTAGAACCTCGGTGCCTTCCTTGGGTGGAGGTTAGGCCTGTGATCTAGGTGGAAAGATAGACCGCTTTGTCTACTGAAGAGGAAAAATTATAACTATGGTGTTGCATATAATTAAAATCTCTCTTTTTTTTTTTTCTCCCGGTTATTCTTCTGAAAATATCAGATGTGTATGTAATCCTCTCGGGGGAACTAACATCTCTCTCAGTTTATCTGTTTTAATTAAACTGTTAGTTAATTCTTGATTCTTGGGTGTAAAGAAGGGGGAAGAAATCATCTGAAATTATTCAGCTACTATATTTTAATGGATTTCTAACAATTACAGAATGAAAAGCAACAAAAATAACTACAGTTGTTAGAACTAATAATGTAACAAAGGTGAAAAGACATCCCTGTAGGCTGGAAAAAAAAAATTTAAACAAACAAACCAACCCCGACAACCCTACAATCAAAGACCAGCCAGCTTTCTTGTTTTCCCACTAGATGATCTGGCTATTAATAACACATTTTCAAGAAGATCTGAGGAGTGTGGGGCAGTAAGGGAGGAAAAAAAATCCTGAGGCTTTGAAATGGTAGCAAATGGCTGATGGAAGCGAGACTTAGTCGTGGACTAGAGGTGAGGTTTAGGGGTTAGATAGTGAATTAGAAATGATGGATTGCAGATGCCCCTGGTGACTGAAGAAGAGAGAGGAAGGGAAAAGGGGCTGGTGTGGTCCAGGCAGTCACTGCTGATGGAGCTTGGTGACTCTGAATCACAAAGGTTGTGTTTCTCAAACTCAAAGTAAATAACGTTCCTGGCGCAGAGTGGCGTCAGCCTGGGAAGTTCCACCTCTTCAAGAAAACTGTAACGTAGCTAAGATTTATCGGAAGGCTGTGCAAGACTTAGGGACAGCCTGGGTTGAAGCAACAGCTGAAGCTCGAAGAATGTTTGTACAGTGTGATTAAACAAGAAAGGCAACAGCAGCCAAGAACTGCTGGGGGTAATAAGGCTTTCCGAAAGAGTCACCGGCACTTGCTTCCAAAGGGACCAGGCAACATGTGGAAATGGCTGTGAAGTTCCGGTTCTGACTGAAAACCGAGAACGAATAATTTGAGGTTTTTGGGGAGGAATGGTTACAGCAGGCTGCAGAGATGCCGTGGTTTCTATAGATGTGAGAGACAAATGTTGATCTGCCACCAGCACAAGGTGCTAGAGGGCTCCCTCTGGCCTTGCAGTGGGGTGAGGAGACAATTCTGGGAGGACAAGGAATAAGAAAGAACACAGAAAAGCTCGTTGCAATTCTCCTATGATCCCTTCCTGCAGGGTTGCCTGGTTGGAGAGTGAGTTGAGCAGGACTGCCAGGGCTAGTGGGACACGGGTGCAAATGGAGAAGCCTTCCACGCATGGCACAAAGCTCGCAGATAGCAGCAAGGAGTAGAAAGCACCAGCCAGGTCTCAATGCAGGCTGCAAGGGTGGCTGTAGGGCTGAGAGACAGCTGGGCAAAATTTTATGCAAGAGACTTGAGTGAGATAAAATAAAGCCCACAAGCAAGGACGTGGACAGATAGCTGTGCAGAAACCTTGCTACTTCAGTCCTGCCTTCCCGAGTCACTTTGAGCTTTCTGTATTTGAAAGTTAGATTTCTAATTTTATTCAAATAAAGCCCAGCTTTCTTATGTTTTAAAAGACTTTCTGTCTTTAGGGATCTCGCTGTAGGTGATGGCTTCAGCAGATCCACTTCAAAGCTTTGGCGGATTCAATGTCCTATCACAGCGTACGCTAATTAGTGAAGCTGTGGGCCAAATTCCTGTGGGATATAGCCCAACAGATACAATAGTATTATACTGGAATTAGTCCACTAAACCAAAACAGTAAACCTGCACGCTCAGAAGTCCATGGCAAATTTCCAGTCAATTCCAGTAAATATAGGATTGGAGCTTAATGAAAAGATTGGAAAAATATTGTGAATATTTTAAGATTGCAAATAAAAAGATCTGGAGCTCTTTTATATCAGAAAGAGCAAAAGAGTTTGCTTAAAAATTCAGTGTATTACAGTAACAATGCAAACCCACTCTGTTGTTGAAGAGGCATTCTTGCATTTGCTCAATGTAAAAGAAAACAGGAGATGTGTAACGTGGATAAAAACTTACAAAAAGAGGATTTCTCACTTGTATCCAGAAGGGGAGAAAAAAGGAATAAAATGTGAGAGAAAACATGGGGGAAAAAAAAGATACACACTAGCGTAAACTCATTATTCACCTTTTTAATGTATAGTGTTATTGCTGATGTCAGATGCATTTAGCGTTTGCCAGTCTGTTATAAATGAAAGTGAAGAGCATTTTTCTTAAAACGTCTAAATCAAAAATAGCAAACTCTAAAAGAATGTGTTTTGACCCCTTTGTTTCCACACCCACGCAGAAAGCAATTGCGTATCAAACCGTTTGAGGAGATGTCCTTGCTGTGGCGAGCCTTCTCCCCAGTTCTGCGCGGGCTAATAAGGCTATGGCGTTGTTGATACATTTTAGGAGGAGAGTGGATTTGGAAGGAGAAATTGGATGCTGAGCTTTTGTTGTGATAGCTCTAAGACTCTGTATTTTGGCTTAGAGTTCTAAGACTCCATTTGAAGAAGGAAAAAGGGAGAGAAACCAGCAGAAATGATTCAGGTGTCAAACAAAACTCTCTTCCAAGAATAAGATTTATTTCACTCGGTAACCCCTTGCCAGAAGTTTGTGTTTTTTGGGAAATGAAAATTTCTGTCTTGGTGGTATTAGTAAAGCAAAACCAGCTGAGCCCATTCAAACAATGGACAGAGTATGTCTCTGCTAATTTTGAATTTTCTGGCTTTTGTCACCGTATGTCACAACCATAATTATTATTTAAACATAGAGGTGAACTGCAAAACACAAATGGAACTTTAGCTGAGAAACGCCGTATGAAGTAAAAGTTCCTGCTAAGATGCGAAACCTTCAGCGTGGCTGCGCATTTTAACTTACCCTTGTTTAGCATTTTGTATCTGCAGTCTGAAATTACCCCAGTGTAATGAGAAGGTCCTGATAAAATACGTACGTACCAGCAAAAAATAAGTTTATAAGGTGGTTATTGGAGAATTTGAGTGCTTCAGCAGGGTGAGTGATGAACAGAGATTTACTGTCTCAGCAGTGACTGATAGCTTGGTCCTCACCTGAGCGTGTGGTCCAGTGCTGAGGGTGTCTGGCTTTCCTCCTGCCTTCCAGCTGGCACATCACTTCTCCCAGTTCATGTGCAGCACTATGGTGTAACCGTAACTCCATGGTCTAGCACTCTTCTCGTCTGGAAAACTTCATGTTTTAACAAAATTTCAGTAGAGGTTTTTTTAAACACTAAAGAATAGCCCACCTGTAGCAGCATATAATAAAATTGATGCAAATATAACCTTTATTTTAAAATTAGTAATTCAGAGTAATGTGATTTTATAACTGTCTTCACATCCGCTTCCTAATGCAGGCAAATTTGGTGTTAGGACTGTTGATGGTCTGCAATGCTTGCTCCTCTCAACTTGGAATTGTTGACAAGAACTGTTTAAGCCCTTCGAGGTTTGTTAGAAGTGGTGCTTATGTTGTAGACCTCTTGTGTTTCAGCTGATAGTCTTCGTGAAGGCAAAAGAAACCATTCTTGTGGGCACTTATTTCACTACCAGGAGGCAGTGCTCAGACGTTAATGTGTGAAAGACGCCTGAAAACTTAAAGCCGATGTACGTGGTGGAACCAGTTTAAGTCAATAAAAAGGCTCAGATTTTTTTAAGGTACCTATGTATGTACACCTGAAACAAAGCAGTGAATTTTTCCTCCGTGTTCCAGTACGCTTTAGCCATCTCTTGCAATCCAGCTTCATCCTTCTGGGGCTCTTTCTAGCCACTAGTAGCCTCTATTCATGTACCTTAGAGCGTGCACAGATGATGTGCCAGATGTGTGGAGGGTTATTTCCATTCCTGATGGACTTGCCAGGCTGAAGGAAGGAAGAAGCCTGCCTTAGTATCCAATTGCAACCCTAATCTGGCCTCACACCGAGATGGCAAGTGTGGAACTTGTCTAGAAAGGTGATATAAATTGCTATGACAGATTACGACAAATATTTCATACTCAAACTAATGGGAGCTGGAGAGATTGATAGTGAAGGTTCTGGGAACTTGATCTGGAGTCTTTGTTACTTTTACCGCAATGTCTCAGCTCTAGGTATATTTGCCTTGGTCCTGGGTTGTGAGGTGATGATTCTGCTGTGTGCTCTGCAAACACCTCTGTAGCATGTTTTAATTGGGGAAACTAGCTCCCCACACTGTAAAAGCTTACGCATATGCTTAAAGCTGAGGTTAAACTGGAAAGAATGCTTTTTTTTTGATGGGCTTCACGAGAAGAACGCTCTTATTGTCCCTTTTTCTCCATGATTGGGTGTGGCGTTTTGCTGCTGATAATTTTTTTGTAGAAATGCTTTGATTAGAAGCAGGGAAGGGAAGACCAATGGAAAGCTTCAAGCAGGGAATTGGGTCACCTCTCAAACATTGTCTCATATCTACACAGTTAACATAAAAAGATAAAAGGGCTTTTAAAATAAGGCAGAGTCAACATTTTTTGTAATATTGTAAAAAGAGCCTTTCCATGCAGCAGCTTCTATGCTGGTTGCTCAACAGACCACGACAGAAAGGAAAACTTTTCCTAAACATTTGCATTGCCTGGCCTGAAATTGGTTCTAGACCTGGGAAGTACAGGGTTACTTTTGCATGCATACTGTGGGCAGTGTGGATTTTGGGACGGATTAGACGTGGGACCTGCTTCAGTAATCATCAAGTAATTACATGAGGTACCTTCCTTAACTGGAGGGAAGTCTGGCCTTTGTGTAGTTTTTGTAAAAGCTAGTCTTAAGTTTCTGTCCACGAAAAGCAGTTCATATGTCCATCCTTAGAAATACCCCTTTCTTTTATCTGGTGTATCTTTTTGAGTAAGCTTAAAAATGTTATAAAAGAGAATCCTGACTAATGAAAAAAAGTTATATTGGTAACAGTAGGCAATATGATATTAAGTCACTGCTGTTCATATGCTCTGGGTCTCTGTTGTATTTCCTTTTTTTCCTCTCTGGAACAAACTAAACAGGCTTTGGCAACGCCGGATCTTATAACATCAGACTGTACTAAAGGCAGATTTCCACAAAGTGCTTGCACAGCACAGAAAGTTTAAGTGCTGGCACTGAGACAGGTTTGTGTGGTACAGAAGAATTCTTATATTTGAATGTTTCTATCTTACAAGCCTTTATATGTCAAACTTTAAGTGGAATTGACTGTTTATCCCAGTTGATTTTGACTAGTGACGCCTTCCAGGTTGGAGGGCGCTCACTTCACTCTGTTTCCCATCAGCACTCCTTGACTACCGGCATGTGGTGCCAATTTGTTCCTTCTGTACAGAGAAGAAAAGAAGTTTGGATTTAATTTTAAGCCTTGACACAAGGTTTAATTTGCTAAAAAGGGGAGCTGTGCCATTGTAAATCTTGGAGGAGACACCAAGGTTGCAAAAATTGTCAGCCCAATCTGTTTTGAGCACCATTTCTGTCGTTCCATTAAAGGAACAATATTCCTTTTCACAGCTTGTTCAGCTGTATCAAACCACACAGGTTAGTGTGTAGTCAGCTATTTATTGTACCTTTTATTGCTTTCTGATCAAGTTTTTATGGTAAGAGGGAAATTTATGTGCTGAAAAAGATTTATCGATACGTCAGATAGGAGAGAAAAAAAGGTTACCCTGTTTCAGGTGACTAAACCCCAAAGCACAGTGGCTTATGGCTTTGCCAGAGAGATTCACAAGGAGAATAAAATTGTGTTCCCCTTAAAACCTCCCTCGACTCCCAGAAGTAAATACATCGTGAATCTACGACTGTTCTTTTGAGAAGAACGCTGTGGTAGAACATGATATTGCCACATCTAGGAACTCAAGCGCAGTTTTATGACCGGTGTTGAGCCAGACCATACTTAGCTATAACGACTCGTTGGTGTGTGGGCAGATTCTGATCTCAGCTAGGATGATGTAAACGGTCCCTCTGCCTTCACTGCTTTACAGTAGAAGAGGAGAGGGTTTAGCAAGAAACTCCACATCCCTACTGAGAACGTGAATTTCGTCATTGGCTCCAGTCAGGTCAGGGTTTCAGCCTCTGTCTTTGTAAATGCTTTCTGATCCATGATGATATTACCAGGGAAGGGCAGTATGACGTGATGGGATTTGGTAAATATTTAGTTAAACTAGTCTGCTTTAAAAAAAATAATCATTTTGTAGTTTGTTCAAATGCAGAAACTTAGAAGTGTACCAGGAATGCTATAGGTTTAATATACATTAATGCATTATACAATATCTTGCTTCAGTCCTTTTATTTTACTTTTTAAGAAATGGATGTCTGACCCAATAGTTCATTTATGCTCATCTGTCACGTAAGTCCTTTTTACTTCTTGGATTAAGTGCTACAGGCCTAATAAATCATAGCTGCTCTTCTGGCACCGTTCCAGTTCATGTTGTCAATCTGGGCTATGTGCATGTGTAATGTTTTAAATTCTGCAAAACAGCAACTTTTTGTTAACTTTAACTTTGTGCTACGACTGACTTAGCTGTTGGGATAGTTTCCATTTTTCCATATACCCCGGGTGACTAAAACAGTTATTTTAATATCTTAAGAAGCTGTTTAATTATAATGTAAAAACCCTGCTTTATTCTAAAACATCAGGGTTATGTTATCTTGCTCCTTCTACTACTTGTTGTGAAGGAAGCCTAAACTCCTTCTGGAGGCAGGAAAAAACCCCTATCAACCCCCCCCAAACCCCTTTTTGCTGTCTTACATTTACTGCTGTTTCTAAGCTACCTAAGTTTTTGTGTTATTAACATGTGGTTTTCTTTTTTCTTCCTCTGATACGGTTGACTGAGTGGGTAGAGGTTTATAGTTTTCCAGTATTAATCAAATTGAACTGTGATGTAGTATTACAGAGGAAAGAGGAGAAACTAAAGGTGTGCCATAAACTGGACCATTCATCAAAACCTCTACTTTCTTTTGGGCATGTACAACTGGAGTGAAACCAGACCTGGTTCTAAATTTCCAGTGGCTTCGCTACGCACAACAAGAGCTGCTAAGGCTTTGCCAAAACAGGAGGGAATGCGGATCCCGTTCTTTGAGAAACAGGCTGGAATCAGAGCTACGCAGAGGAGGGTGGGAGCCGTGGACATGCCATCCTGTGAGCTTGGGAGCATGCAAGAACCTCTCCTCTGTGCAATCCAAATGCCATCTCGTCTACCCCTAAGCACAAGCGTTTTGATTCTTTCCAGACTTAAACCTATGCTCAATGTTGTACATCTCATGCCTGTTCCAGGATTTATGGAGGGGAGGTGTTGGTTGCTCTGCAGGAAGCCGTGCAGCCAGCTTATCTGTGCTCAGCTCCTCACTTATCAGCTCTGTTTCCGAGATCTCTTTCTCCCGGTATTTATAATAGGATAGTTGTTACTCCTGAAGGTGAAGGAAGAGTGCGGTTAGATGGGCTCCTACAGCAGCTCTGATTACGCTTTGTGCTTCGCTCTAACTCCTTATGAAAAGAACCTTTTAACCCTTCCACTGCTCTGAGTCAGAAGTACTGTTTTCTGAGTTGCTCGATATCACTGATGTCTGACGTACGTTTGATGGATTTAAGGGCAGTATGTTTTAATCACCCATAACAAAGACCATTTTGATACAATATATGAACTTCTAAAACTTAACCTGAATTTTTGAATTCTACTACATTCCAGCAAAGAAAACAGATACCACAGAGGAGTTGATTAGCCTGTGACTCTTCATTCCCATTTCTAGAGCTCAGTTTACTACTGTATACTTGAGTTATGCTAGTCAGCATTATGTTTTTATTGCAAGGGGTTTGCATTTGATGATAGCAACATAGATTTCATGGCACGGAGTGGTATGTCTGTGTGTCTGTCTGATCTAGCAACCAGCTTCAGATCTGAGTGAACTCCGTGCTGCTGAGAAAAGCCTGGTGACCCAGTACCACCCTCCCTCTATGCCAGGCGTGGGGATTTAAGTCAGCTGCCAAAGTCTGGCTCAAGGCCTGGGAGTGCTCACCTCCCATGGTCCTACTGACAGCAGGAGATGCTGTTGGAGGGGAAGAGAGGGGAATTTTCTCCTAGAAGGACACCTCTCCAAGCTCACTTCTTCTCATCCCAACTATCCTAATATTTCCATTTAGGGCAAGGCGACAGCTCTGTTTGGGGCTGGAGGGATATGCAAGGTTTTGTGGTGAAGCACAGTGTTGTTTACCTGCAACAAACATGGGCAGAGAGAGCAATCCTCTCCCACATGACTACTGGGAACATCTCGGGCATCCTCTGTTGCTCCCTGCAGACAAACTGCATTTGTAGGCACACAGTGTTGGCGCAGTTAATCAAGCGTGTTCTGAGGCCAGTGTAATTTTCAAAGATGACCATTTATAGAAGATTTGTTGTTTGCTGACCACAGTTACAATTATCAAGGAGAACAGATAGGTCAGTTTTATTTAATTTGCTTTTTTTGGTAAAAGCAGTATATTCTGTAAAATTGGCTAGCAAAAAGATTTGTTTCCATGCGGGTGTGTATTTCAACACAGTGAAAAAATGGTTATTTCATAAGCTTGAACATCAATCTTTGGATTTACACAAATTTTAAATAATATCCCTAAGAGTTTGTAACAGGAGCCAAGAGTTATTTTCTGGTTATTATTCTTTCTCCCCTATCCAAAAACATCCCCCAACTTTGTTTAGCTGTACAGTCTCTTCAGACTGTTGATTGTACTGTACTGGGGCTGAGAATGTTTCAGTTTATGTAACCAGTCTCTCTGTTTAAATTTCGATGACAGATCTTTTCATTTTGTTTACAGCCAAATAACAATGCAAACATGTCATGCTACAGCCGTAGACACGGTGTGCGGTCATTGAAAAGGGCATTCACCAAATTGATTTCTTGGTCTTATCCTCTTAAAACTTATTAAAAGCATTTCATTGTTATGTGCGGCTATTAGCGAGCAAAAAATAAGCTTTCCTTATTTACAGAAGGATGATAGCTAGTCGCTACGTCTTCTCAGTTATTAGTTGTTTGGTTAATCAAAGCCATGCTATTACAGCCTTTTCGTAGATCGCCGTTAAGCAGAAAAACCACGCGTGGCATAATGACGAAGTGTTTTACTGCAAACCCAAATACTTAACTAAAATCATATCTCTAATCTGTTTACGGCGTTGCAATATTTCAGTTGTTTGCATGGATTTGATTATAAACTTTTACATAGATGTATTCGTGTTGTAGAACGTGGTAATACAAACGTCAGTGTGAAGCAGCTCTCTGGGCATAATGAATACTAAATCACAATTTGCAAGGGAATTCATCTAGTCTCTTCTGGGTTCTCCATCTGGTCCTTATGATGTGAAGATGTCCAGTCAGCAGCGTTCAAGCTGTTTTCAAAATTCTTCCCCAACCTCTCTATGCACAGAAGACTCTTGCTATTTATCCTTGATGAGGTTTCCTAACTTTCCTAAAGAACTCCTTTCTGTTCTTCTAGGAAAGGATAACAGCTTCTAGTTATTACCGCATAATAAATTTTAGTCTTTTCCCTAATAATGTAACACAGATTTTCAAGGTGGGTTAATGACACAGTCTAAGCTTAGGCTCTGGTTTTGGCTACTGAAGAAAACCCCACATCCTAAAATCCTGTTCATTAATTTGTCAGCCACTGTCTTGAGCATTTTCCTTCCACTGCTTTGCCTATAGTGTGGAGCACTGAGTGGCTGAGCAGGAATGATGTTCCTTTGGTGCTTACGCAGGGTTTTCTGGTATCCAGCCTACACTCACTGACAGCAAGTTTACACCCATTTATATCCATGCCAGCGTTAAGGTCTCTTCATCATTCACCTTGATGCTATCCCTAGCAGTCATGTTCCTCATCCGCTACTGCTTTGCCTAGAATTAATGTCTCATCTTGAACTCGTAATTTTGTATAACCATATTTAACTTAGTTGTTATACATAACTACTTATGTACATATTATTCTGGTCCTCGAGGACACAGGACATGTCCACAGGGAATACTACTACCCTTCTGCATATGGATGATATTTGCTAACTTTTGTATCACCAGCAGTCTTCACCATGCTCCTCCTCTTTAAGGCAAAATCATAAATGAAATGCAAAGGCTTATTTTTAAAGTCTTATTTAAGGAACTTCCTCAGTATCTTCTCTCCAACTCAAGAGCATAACATATTGAGGTTGGTACTTCATATTGTTTATTTTTCATTCTTTTTTCTGCTTTCCACCTCATTTTTCTTCCTTCAAGTTCAGTTTCTCCTTGATGAGCGCTGTGTTTACAATAGATTTTCATGGTTTTAACAGGGCTGACAATCACTGTCTTGCAAAAACATTTAACATCTACCGCTCTTTCCTTTTTCAGAAATACAGAGTGTAGGGCTAGCATATGTTTAAGATTCCCCAGATAAATCATCTCCCCTCACTCCACTTGTAAATTTTGTCTGCGTGAAATTCAGTGACTTAAATACGCTTGTTGAGGATTTCTAGACTTCTGACAGCCTGGGAAAAGCAGTAGATCTAAACGGTCCTCTGGACATCTGGAAATCCTAGAAATGTCATCCACAGAGAACAAGTGCAGTGAGGCTCGTGTTTCCAGGACGGGCCCAACCTGCTGTCCAAACAGCACCTGCACAGTCAGGGTATGCACGGTAAATCGGACTCTCCCTGGAATCATGAGGCTTATGGACCACGTACGAAGTAGTGCTCCTCTGCAGAAAACAGAAGATGAAAAATGTGGCAACCATCGCTCACTCAACTCTGGAAAAGAGGAGAAAAAAGAAAAAGGTTGGTTTGGGGTTTGTACTGTATTCCTACTTGTGGTTTTGAGATGTTCATGGGATGAGTAGCCCCAGATAGGGAGAGTGTTTAAATTGTATCTCTTCAGTAAGCTAAAGCACACATTTATCTTCCGGATTTTGCTTTTTTTCTACAAAACTTTTGCCTGTTCTTCCTAGAATTTTAATGTGGATATTAGGCAACCTGGGACACAGTTTCAAAATCTTTTTAGCAGGGCCTGTTGCGACAGGATAAGGGGTGATGGTTTTAAAGTAAAAGAGGGAGATTCAAGCTAGATAGAAAATTTTTTTACAATGAGGGTGGTTGAGACACTGTCCCAGGTTTCCCAGAGAGGTGGTAGAAGCCCCATCCCTGGGAATTTCCCAGGCCAAGTTGAAAGGGGCCCTGAGCAATCTGATCTTGTAGATGTCTCTGCACGAGGTTGGACCAGATGAGCTTTGAAGGTTTCTTCTGTCCCAGACCATTCTTTGGTTGTAAAATTACTCTTATAGCCCCGAGCGTGTGGCTGCAGATAATCTACAGCTCTGAAATGGAGGTGGGTACATAAGAGCTTTCTTAACTTCCCTGAGTATAATATTTTATGTGTCAGTAGCAGTTTCCACTGTTAGGAGCATCAGCCTAGGTGAGCATCTAACCTAATGATGAGATGGAGACCAGAAGCCAGAGGGATAAAACTAAACGTGCGAGGCAGCACTGTGGCGATAGCACAAAGAACAAAAATTTGAGTTGACTTAAAAAATCTTGTCTCAAGCCACTGCCATCAGATACTTTCAGCTACTGAACAACAGATGATTATGACTGTGCATCACTCAAATTTTTGTAAAGGAGCCAAAAATATGTTAAGTGACCTTGTAGGAAATGAGAGACTACCACAAAGGTTTTGAATAAAACACCCAGAAAGCAAACCTCTTGGATTTCCAAGGATTTCTTTGGAAAGAAAACATAAACACACCCCATAGTCCTCAACAAATGTGTATGAAATGTGAGTGACTTCAGGGATTAATCCTTCCCCTGTATCAAAACCGGGATCAAACACTGAAAATCTCAACTGTATTAACTAGTCAGCACCTGAGGATGCCTAATAGATGGTTATTTGTGAGAGGAGAACGAGCAGCAGGACTATCCAGCAAAGAGAAATCCCTTTCACATGCCTGAGAAAACTCCAGGCAATGTCTCGAAGGGAAAGTTCTCAAAGCTCTGGTAAGAAAACAGAGGCTGTGAATCATGCCATGCGGTATTAAAGAATTTAGAGAGCACACTAAGAAGTTCCATATCATACTTTTTCTTAAACGTATTCAACAAAGGAACTATTTCCCTTCAACCCTTTCAAATTTCAGCTTCCTCTCCCATCTGCCTTTTAGCACAAGAACTACTCAAAAACTTGCAGTTATAGCTTTTAGTGTAAAATCCCTGGATTTCTTGCTTTTTATTTTCCTGCTTCTCAATTGGTTTAGAGAGAATTTTAAAGTTATAGCCTAAAAAGTGAATATTAAAAGAAAGAGATTATAAAAGCAATTGTAGAAAAGTTTGGGAACTCATAACTTGTAACTTTTGGAATAGCGACAGCAGAACCACATATGTGAACACATCATTTTGCTCTCCCACAGTGCTCTAAAGTGGAAAAAAAAACAACTTATTGAATCTTTGATTGCTTATCAGGACTTTGCCATTTCATCTGTACAAAATACTTTGCCAATAATGATGGTTGAAGAAAGAAATTCAGACTCCCGGGCTCCTTGAATAAAGCGTTTCAGAAGCTCCTTCTTTGATTAATCTTTCTTGAACTGAAATTAATATCGTTTGAAACTTGCATGTCCGGATGTGTAACTCGATTAAGGGAAATGCTGTGAAATTCATTGCTTCATCTGATTCCTTGGAAAAACCTGAACTACTGGCCAGTGGGATTGAGTTGCCCGGAGCAGGCTTACTGTGGGAATTCTCCAACTCAAGTTTGGATTTTTTCCTACTCCTAATCAAAGCTCATTGCTGTAACTTATTTAAGTTGAGAGTTTTTGTTGGCTTTAGGGGGTTTTGGGGGGTTTTTAATAATAAATAATAATTATTGCAGGCATTTCTGTGGACATAAGGGTCAGAACAGATCGTTCTACGGTCATCCTTATCTTGAAATGTTGGAGGGGATCAGAACAATACACAAGAGCAGTATCAACCTTCAGACTGATCAGCAACAATAAGTCTTATTGGTGATTTTTTTTTTTGACATGTCTTTCCAACATTTTTGAATTTTTCATGTCAGTCCAATGAGATCTTTGAAAGAAGTCTGAAAAATTTTGAAATGCCTGTTTCCATACAGCATATTTTTGATCATTAGACACACAAAATCCTGCAGCAATAGAACAGATAAGTTTTGCAACAGCTCACAAAAATTGTGCTTTCCAGTGTATAGTAAGTAAATTTTCTATACTTTATGATTTTAATAATGTACAGGATAAACTAAAAAACTAACATTTAAGGAAAACTGTATTTTAACCTCTCTGGTTTCTCATCTGTAATAGATGGGAATTTTCACTTCTCTATCCTCTCAATTATATGCTGTAAAACCTGTTAGTGTCACTGAAGATTATATGGGCATTTCTATGGAGAAATTTAGTCTATATTTTACATATATGAAATTGTTAAAAATGGTATCGCATTCCTAAAACGATTGCTGCGGGAGAGTTTGATAGCCAGCTCACTCTCTTGAAGCTGCTTTCAGACCATCCAAGGTATAAGTAGATGGGGAATGAAAAGGTGTGAGAGGAAGTGGTGTTTGCTAAGAGCAAATGCTCTGGGGTAAAAATAAATGAATATATAAAGAAATCGAAGGATGGGTCTTTCATCCCTTGCTTGCCATAGTTGCCATTTGGTGCTGGGAGATTGCTAGACAAGATCTCCCGATTTAGATAGGAGCTGTTGCTAGGTTAATGGATGGACTTGATGATCTTTAGTGATTCTGTGATTTTATGATCTGCCTTCTAAATAAAAAGGTGGGTCCCTTCCGAAGGTTGGAATTTATCCCTGGTTATTCTCTGGAACGAGGAAAGATAATGGAAAAATGAACCTGTGCCTAGAGAAGGAAAATATTTGCAGTTCTGCGGGTTGTGTTTCCATTAAAAATGAAGTTTCATTATGTTCAACGGTCTCTGGTGTCCCAACAGGATAATATTAAAATAATGCATATCCTTGATCTCTGCTTGCTGTAGCATATGGTATGTATTGTGTATGTACATATCCAGTCACACACGAGTTGGCATAACATGCTCTATGATCATGTGAAAACACAGAGCAAGATATTTTTGGGGGGGTGGGGAACGAGGAGGAGGGGTGGCCTGCGCTTTGCCCCTTGCCTAGTTGCCACTCGGCAGACACTTTACCTCCAGCTGAGAGGTCAAGTGCATGGTCGCTTCTGTAGCTGGTGCTCTTGGGGTTGACCAAGTGATGCAGCTGCCCCCCTCGTGCAGCAGATGTGCTTAATCGCAAGATGTATTCAGGCTCCTCTGACCTGGGGCATGGGAACCTTAGTGCATTTCCCACCCCAGGTCTCATTAGCGTGATACAATTAGATTATCGAGGAATGCAGTTGTCAAAAGGCACCTATTATTTATAATTTGTGTTAGTGGTAAGGATTGCTGTAGATTGAAATTTCATAAGCTGCTCTCTGTGCCATTTGTCGTTCAACAGATCTGATAAGGAAAACCAACATATTTTTGTTCTAGTTAAATATTTAAAATAGTGGCATGCATATTAACACCCCTTTTCATATTACTTCAAGAAAGACTTTAACACTTCTATTTTTCAACTTCCTTCCCTGTGTGGGCTTTTTCCTTGCATGTTATTGGTGTACCATTTTAACAATGTACACTGCGTAAACTGGCTGCTTTTTTCTCGCATATGGAGCTGTCGTTAGAAGTTCATGAGTGGATTTTATTAGAACTGAAATCTGCAAAGTTTGTGACATCAAACTATGCTCAAGCTACAGATTTTTGTCATGGAACAATCTCTGAACTGTACTTTTCTCAATAGAATATTTAGAAAATAAAAGCCCAACTTTATTTTTAAGCATGCTGAAAGGAACTAATGATACTGCACTTTACTGCCGTGTATTGTATATCCCAAATAATGCAATTCTGCACAGTAATATCTTGAGTATCGATTTTTTTTCTTTTTCTGGGCAATATTTTTTTCTTCAAATTCCCGCAAAATTATATTGCTTATAGTATATACTCTGCTCTACTGCATAAGATATTAACAATATCTGGTTTTCTGTGAAAGACATACTGAACTATATATTACTGATAGCATTACTTTAAATGCCGGTAGATTCAGCAAATGTGACCCACAGTCTGAAGCATTAATCAATGATTACATTGAAAAGATTTTCTTATTGTTTGCAGTGATTTAGTGAGGTGGTATGATGTGGGATTACTGATGTATCACAACGTTATGAAGCTTTTTATGAAGAATTCAGGATATTTTTATTTCTTTTTTCCCCCTTGTGAATCAATGAGAATAAAACTTTATACAAAGATCACAAACCCAACGTGTTCGTATGTTGCAAGACAAAATGATTAAAAATCTGCTGAAGTTCATTAAAAAGGGAGATTTTGGGTAGAGTAGCCTATCCCAGTAGCTGTTTGTTATTTCCTCTGACATCAATGGTATTTCTGGTGTCTGTTTTGTGCCACAGGCTGAGGTTTGGTAAATATCTCTTCTGTTTTAGGGCTGGCTAAAATCAATTAGAGATGGTCCAAGCTAGTTGTATTGATAAGAGTATTAACAGGGAGCTAGGTTGGAACTTCTGGTATATAATCACAGTTTAATTCCAGAGTTTATTCAAATAAAGCAATATTGTTAATTTAAACTAGGACAAATCATTGTGACAGATGAGATACTGGTAGTTCTTGCTTTCTTTTAGTGTTTGGCTATTTTTCTCCCTATATGCATATCGCAATGGTATATCTTTTTGATTGTGACAACACTTTATAATATAGATAAAGTCAAAGGGCGTGTCAACTCCAAGCTTTCTACACATGCCCTGTGCTGCTTTCCCGTATTCAATGGTACCATTGTTTTGTTTCCACACAAACACTTGAGTCTTGCCCATTTGTCACTAGTACAGCAGAAAGACATCTCATGTGCACCAAACAATTAAAAGCAACACATCTATAATATCTAAACTATGTTATTCCTCCACGTCTTAAACCCGGTTGCATTACGAAGCTGCTCTTCTGCTACTGCTGAGTCGCCTACCAGACAATTTTGCCAGTTACCTCCAGCCAAATAAGACTTCTGGAATTATAAAATATATTGGCCCTATTTTTCCTTCCCTTCAATAGGCAAAGTTTAACAAGACCAAAGCCTGCTGGACAAAAAAAGAAAAGAACTAAAGAATCGAAAGAACTTGCAGAAAAAGCAGTTTCAGGCTTCTTTAATTATCCACGGATGCCAAAAAGCACAAGGAGGAGATTTGTATCAACAATGTGACAGATACTTTTTATTCTATAGTGATCCTGTCAGTAAAAGAAATTTAATATAGACTCTCTTATCTCTCTCTACCATCTCATTTAAGCGTGCAGGTGACTGAGTAATGCACCCCAGGAAAATTAATCTTCTCAGAATCTGTGATTTTCTGACACAGACAAACATAATGCGCTGGGGAAAGGGATGAAGAGAAGTGGTACTTGTGCAGTGGAGTGTTTTTTCCAGTGTACGTTTTTCTAAAAACGGTGAAACCACAAGAGCAGCAGCATTATGTTATTGTGTGTTTGGTGACTATTGAGAGGTTTGAAAGCTCAGTTACACTTATCTTGTTGGATTGAGACATGAGACGATATTTCGTAGTAGCGCTTATTTAAAGGCTATATAGAGAAGAATTCTTCTCTGGAACAACTTACGCTATAATCTGCTCTCTGGAAATTTGCATTTATCTGGAAACCTTAGCGGTGGCACCACTTTGCTATCAGAGGGGAGAGTCTCCATCTTGATCTCTGCATTATATGGGTTCTTCAGCTCAGCGCGCCACTCCCTTCCCTCCACCCTGGGCTCTCGATAAACCCCTTTATGGGACAATTCCCCAAATCTCAGCTATTTTCCTGTTTGAGCCCGTACTGTCTCTCGTGTAGCTAGTCTGGATGTACTGACTCTCAAACCAACACATAAAGAACTTCTTGGGTGCAGTTCTGGCATAATGTAACTCTTTTCTTCTCTGTATAGTTTGATCCTCAGCGCATGAAAAGCGCGTGGTTATTTTCTAGAGGCATAGGGAGGTGGTAAATTAAATTACCAAAGGAGTCAAGTGTAAGCAGCTGATTTGCAGGATGCTATCCTGGAGTGTAGCAGCAGGGAAAGAGAGATGTAGACGATGCCGGCAAATACTCTGTGCTGCACCTAACCTACCTCTTGTCAAACAGTTTCCCTGCAAAAGCACCCATAGGGTGAGGAAAAAAAAAAGTGTGTGTCCAAAAAGTTATGCTGCAATTAGGGTGGAGCAGTTTGTAAAAGTGAGAGAGAAGGTATTCTATAATTAATAAATAATATCCGCCAGAATGAAGATTTATTGCCCATCTTGCTATGCACAAATATATGTACATATATGAAGATATATAAAAATGTGCAGTGTAGGAAATATTTATTAAGAAAAGGATTTGGCAACACAAAGCTTTAAATTCTCAAATCTGAAAGAGGCAAGCCAATGTTTTCATTTCTCTTCAGCTAGGAAAGGAAGATTAAACAATTTGGGCAAAGTTTCAGAGAAAATCTATGGTGCGGAATTAAACACTTAATACCATCCCAATCTTTAATAGCAAGATTTATTAATTTTTTTATCAGTAGATAATTTACATTGGCTCAGAATCTATTTCTGGTTGTTTTCAGCAGCCGTAGGTATATATTCTTGTTACTTTCAAGGCAGAAGTTAAAAACACCTTGTAAGTTAAAAAGATGGAGAAACTGATGCCGAAATGACCAGAACTACTCTCTCTGAGAAAGCTTCAGAGGAACTGTACCTACATGTTCTTGTCCCACATTTGAGAATTTGCTGGTTTGCTTTGGGATATCATTGAACCTCCAGATTTTTCTCATGGACTTACTTGATCCATAAGGCACAGAGCAGGTAGGATGGAAGGAACTCTTTTTCTCATTACACTTGCATGTCCACATCAAAGATCATTCGAGAGCGGGCAGGGACTTGCTTTAAGCTGAAAGGTTCAATTCTTTGTGGTGCTGAGAATATTTTCTGAGTTTGCTTCCAGTCACGTGGAGCACAGGGTCCTGAGCATCCCGATCTATGGAGGTTGTTCCCATGGCTGGGTGTAAGCTCCTGAAAATGGGAAAAGTACTTTTCTTTCAAACTTATCTCTCCAGCCCTCTTTAATAAATGATGTGTTCATGATCTTTTAACATCAGTAACAATTTGTTAGTCATATTACACTGTAGAGGAGAGAGACTGGGAAGCTATCTGAACCATTTTAAAACTTAAATTAGCCACCATAAAGTGCAGAATAAAATTATAAAGACTTTCTTGTAATACAAAATTCATAGAGACAAAACTCTAATTTCCTGATGGATATATGATATTAATGTAACGGATACCTCAGTGTAGTTAAATTGCATTAAATGGTTATTAATGCTTGAATAAACTTCAAGGAAGTGGGTACTGGTTGAAATGGGATAATATTTTGTTCTGCTAAATTATACGTTAATTGGTATTTCCTCTCTTGTAAAAGGACCTAAAGGGCTTAATAAAATATGTGGTAGAAACATTTTTTTTTTTTTTTCTTCTTGAGATGTTAAGCCTAGAGTTTAACTGGAAACATTTTGAATCATTCCCAGAAAATTCATCGGCACTCATGATGACATGGCTTTCAGGACTCCCCAAAGTAAATAACGATGATTTTCAGTGATTCAGGGCAATATGCAAGGGAGGGAAAGAAAAGCTCCGAGTGAATTGTTTGCTGATTTATTTTCACATTTGAAATTATACTTACTCTGCTTAAATGTAGGTAACTGCATCCAATGGAATATAGGGGATAGAGAAGACTGTTGGCGTGACATGGGGGGACCATTATTCCTGGGCTAATAGAGGAGGAAAACTAGCCAAGGGCCTCAACGCTCATCTCTGGAGAATTTGGAGAGAGAACAGCACATTGGGAAAAGACTTTTTAAAGACAATCTCATTTAATACATCTTACTCAGTAGTTTAAACTTTCCTGAAGTGATTTTTAATCTATCTTTGTAAAAATACTTATTCCTAGTTGTGTCAGAACTGAGCAGAACTATTTAAGGACTAAGGAGGATATTCCTACATGGAAAGAGCAAATATGAGTATGTTTTTGTTTGGAGAAGGAAAAAAAAATACTTTCTATATGAATATGTGTATTCTTATATTTATTAGCATTATGAATAAGCTTGTCTTCACTTGAACATAAAATAATACTGTGCTAAAAATTAGATATTTTCCCCTTTTCCTCTAAAGAGCTTCAGTTGGATGAGTGAATGCCTGCAGATAACTAACTATATCCCAGAAAGGAAGAAAAACTAGTTTCTTGAGAACATAGAGGTTGGTGAGGATGCCTTAACCTCTTGCTGTACAGAAGCCATTAATGTTTCGATTGCAGTGTCATTGGGTTTTCCAAGGTGGATATGCAAGGTTGTGTTTTCTGTGCTCCTCCTGGCCCCCCTCCCCCTGTTAAAAACAGACCCTATCTTACAGGTTTCTCATAAAATTTTTATTTTTCAGGTGATACTTTTTTGGGAAACACATGATTGCAGCCCCCCCGCCCCAATATCCTCAACTGAGATATTCTTCTCATGTAACGTAAAGCAAATCACAGAGAAGGAATGAGGTTAGCCAAAGTTTTTGGGCTCTGTGATTTGTCTTAAAAGAAAAACATGATAGTGGAATCAGATACTTTTGAAGCAATATAAATAATTCCATATTTACGAAGAATGGTCAAGTTCCCATTTCCTGATTGCCGAAGGAATTGTGTAGGAGACAGTGTTTTTGTTTCCAGCCAAGTGTGATCCCTTTCATAGATTTAATTCAGGGTCTGGCTACAACTGTTTCTCTCACTGTGCCTACTCTGTTTTCGGCTTCCCTTCTCTTTCTGCTTATTTTTCTCTAAGACACATCTTCAGAAAACCTTTTCTCACCCGTGCTTTGGGCACACCTTTGCCCTAAGGACTGGCTTGGGTCTGGTTGTGGAGCAGAGGCTGATGCAGTTTCACCTTCCTGGGTACCTAAAGACCATCTGACAGCTCTCTTGTCTGAAGGCTGCCAGCTGAAAAAGTTTCCTTTGAGGAGGCTTTATTCATTTGCAAAAGCATACATGGAAGGGTGGAAACAATATGTATAAGCATAACTGATTGTAAACAAAAACAATTTTATAAAAGCCACATGTTGCAGAGCCCTTATTGTAAGCTCTATGTTGGCTCATCAGAGGGAACTTAAGTTACGGCTTAATGTAACTTTTCACTAGTGTAGGACAATGGAAGAATGAAGCCATTGATTGAAGAAACTTTTCTGAGAAAAACAATATTTTTGTGATTCTTATTTTAAATCCTACTCATCCTCAGCTGATGCCAGAAAAAGACATGGCACTTAGGGACATGGTTTAGTGGTGGACTAAACAGTGGTTGGCAGTGTTAGGTTTGATTGAACTCGGTGATCTTAAGGGTCTTTTCCAACCTTATGGTCCTAAGAACTCCCTGAGTTCCCAATTGGCCCACGGCAGGCAGCTCTCATGGGTGCTGTAGTTATCCGAGGTGGTGTGAAACTTTCCGTGCATGGTGAGAGAGACCTGTCCGAGCCCTGCAGGGACTTGGCGTTTCTGAAGAAGCAGCTTCCTGGGAACTTCACCCATTTTTTGGCTGGCAAAGTGCGGCCGGTGCAGGAAGCTGAGTGTGAGCGATACCTTGGGCTGCTCACCACGTTGCTGACTGAGTTCGTTTCTGCTTGGGAAAAAATAAAAAGGAGTCAGGGCAAAGTCATTTTATCCTTAGAAATTTTTTTTTTTTTTGAGAAAAAGGAGAGCTTAAATGGGGTGATACCCACAGCTGAAATAAGTAATTTGTGAAATTCATCTCTGTGTTTCTTTGAGATTTAACCTGTGTGCTACCCAGCCATTAACATGCCTCACCCGAAGGCAGCTGATGAACTCTCCCTTGCAAGGCATGCGATGAGGCTTATTCTTATGAGCCAGTTTGGTCCCGAAGGAAACAATACCTTCATTAGCATTTGGGGTCCTCATTGTGGCACCCTCTGGAAAGGTGTGCTTGAGAAGGGACTGTATTCCACTTGCACAGGGGAAAAATAAAATGTAATTTCCTCTGCACCAAGGATTCATATGGAAAAGTCCCTGACTTATCTGGGAGGTCAGGCTCGATAATCTAAAGACTCCCAAAGGGTATTAAATTCTAGGAATCATTAATACAGAACCACTGTGCACCTCTCCTGGTATTAGGAGGTGACATGAGGTTATAACTATGCTTGTGTGGTGTATTGCTGAGAGTTTTTAGAAACAAACTGATGTTTTGGGGTGCTATTACCATTTTCTCCAGAGCAGAGGCAGCTCAGAACTAAGTCTTGCTCCACTCGGAAGGAGTGATTTATTGGATGATCCCTCTGAGCTTCCAGCCTTTTTCTTCCCAGCTCCACTACCCTGCACAAGAATGGAAATACTTTGTGGGCTTCATCTTAATAGGGACTCCCCCACCCCAAAACAAGATCTTTATCCAAAGATTTTAATTAATTGCAAAAGTTAAAAATAAATTGTTCTGGAGTACCATTGATAATCCTCCTAGGCTGGCTTTCATTCATGTTAATGTGTAATACAGCCACAGTAAGATTTAATTTTAACCATAATTATAAAAGTTTGAAATTAAATCTTACTAGGGATATGTTCTCCATTAATATGGACAAAAACTGATCTGGGAGGATTATTATGGGGGACACAAGAAAGATTTAATTTTTAACTTTTATAATTAATTCAAAAATGTGATAAAGGATTTTGTTTCAGGGGAGGGGGGAGTGCTCTCCAGACCACTAAGACATCCCAGCAGCCTTCCAGAGCCATCTTAATTACAGCCACAAAGAATTATTTGTTAGAGAATAGCGGTCAGGAGCTCAAACTGCTTCTTTTATCCAGAAATAAATGTGTAGGCACTGGGAAACTTTCAGTGAAAGCAGCACTGCAGTTCGTGGTGAGGAAAGGAGTTCAGAGGGACGTATGTATGTATATCTATATGTTTGTGTGTGCATATACATACGAATACATGAACACAGAGGTAGAAACACACGTAGATGTGTGTGTATAGATATTTAAATACACATATTTTATGTATATGTATATAAAACTTGTAACAAAATATATATTTGTTCTTCTACACGTTTCTAGTACTTTACTCACATGCATCCCCACAGATGCACGCAAACATGGACAGATCTTCTTCCCATAAAAAAGGGAATATACAGCTATAAGACAAAAGAAAGAGTGAATGGAAACCATTTCTTTCAGTAGTTGCAATTGTATTTGGCCACCCTGAATTTTGGTGCCTCTGTCATGCCGCACAGCAGGCAGAGGGCAGAAATCTCAAGTAAATGTACTGAAAATTTTCTATAAAAGATCAAGTTACATCACAATTAAAGATGTGCAAAAAAGAGTAAAAGAAATCAAGTATCCATTCCATAGGCACCCTTTTAGGAACCAGGTTCAGCTTTAAATTGCAAGTCTTCTCTGAAACACCGTGCCTTGATGATTTCTTGTGAAAGTCACTAAGATCAGGTGAACATCAAATGTACATGATTTTCCAGTGCAGAGGGGCTGGGTTTTTTAAGTCCAGCTTGTGGTCACCTTCTTTTCCTTTTGATGCTCTTTTTTTTTTTTTTTTGGACTGCCTTTAGTGTTGAAATTTTAACATTCAGTCCAAAAATTCAAGAAGATTCTTACCTTCTAATGCCAAGAAATATGATAGAGTGATGAGTGTCGGTGAGGATACATAGAGTTCAGAGCCAGGTTTAAATCCTTATCCTGACAGTTCCTCCTCAGTTGGGGTTCAGTTAAATTTTTCAAAAAAGCTGGTATGCTTACTAAAATTACTGTGTGGAATAAATGAAAAGTAGAGATATTTAAGTAATATATTATGAGGATCTCAAAGTGCTAAAATAGATCATAACAAATATTCTCCCAATACTAAATGAGACATTGGACATGGTATATTATAAAAAAAGGTTACTGTGAGATACTTTAAAAATAGTGGTAACGTGGTCATTATGGTACTCAATTTGATGGGAGCATGGAATTTGATCAGAGAAAATGCTTTCTGGTCAGTTGCCTGAAAAGCAGGTGAAAGACCGACTGTGGTCATGCTACAGGATGAAGTATAATAAAATATTGCTCATGCTTTCAGCAAAGAAAGTGTCATCTCAAAGGGAAGTCTTGGGTGGCCAGAGTTACTGCTGTTCATGGGCTCAACAGCTGAATTTATGAGAGGAAACTCAAGCTTTACATGCACTTTCTTGACCGCGGGTCTACTGTGTGTATTGATTTTTGAAACCTGCTTTTACTAAGTATGCAGCTGAAGTCTCCTAATGATTTCTTTGTATTTGGGGGAAAAAAGTTCAGTGACATAGATTTAATCCTTCTGAATACTTCTTTCCACATTTATCATCAGCCACAGCAAGATGAGCCCCTACAATTGAATTGAACCCAGTTGCACATACACCGTGTGTTGTCCGTGTCTTGGTGGGCAGGCACTTTTGATGGAAAATTTGGTTCTTGTGGCAAATACAGCTTAATAGGCTTAAGATATTTATTTACTTACAAAATGTATCCAATTAACTCTAATTTAAGTTGGATGGAAGAAAATGATAAAAAGTTTTTCCTTCAAATAAAAAAGCTGAGTCAATATTACTCTATCCCTTTTGTCTACAAAAAAAATTCAATACACTTCTGGGATCTTGAATTTATCATTACCACAGAGAACAGGATACAGTATAATAATACTTGGCTATAATACCTTCCATCTGAGTACATCTAATTGTCTTAAGAACAGCAATGAATGAAGAGAGGCATCATGTGTGTGAACTTGGGAATGCATCTGTTTTCTGGATGGGAAAAATGAGCGAGCATGCCATAACTGAGTGAGTAAGTGAAACTTGCAGAACAGGCTATTAATGAATTTAGGAACAGATCCCAGAAATCCAGGTTTGACCACTTGCACATTGTTCATTTCTATTGTGGCACAACGGATCTAATAGTGTGTGACTCTGTCCTCTCATCTTTGGTGTTCCTGGATTTCCAAGAACCTGCTAAATAACAACTAAGGCATTCAGTGTTCATAAAAATCTGAAATCTGTGCATACCATTGGAGATATGTTAGATAATGTTTGACCATTTAAATGAAAATGCGTTGCACTATGGTGTATACATCTGACTGCCTAAAAAAAAGAAAACACTGGCAATTTCAGGAAGCCTCAACCTCATCAGAAAATGCCAAAGTGCTTCTAAATCTTCAGCCTCACTGTAGGAAAAATAAAAACTTAGTAGAAGATATTTTATTACAGGGTCTACCCTTCTGTCTCCTTGGCTTTGAGCCAAAGTACACGATGAAGTAACAGTTGGAAATGACCTCCACTCCTTCAAATGTGTTGTTTCTTTGGTTTGGCTTAAAATTAATCATATGTTTTAAAAAAAAAATAATTTTTTTTTAAGACATTTCTTGGTAAGCCCCAATTTTTACTCATAACGTGGCTCTTTGCCAGTGTCTAATGTGACATCAGAGTGATGTGACTGCGATTATGCAGTACGCATTGGAACTGCAATACACTGCTATGATGATATATTAAACGTTAACATGGAACCTGAATATATAATTGGCAATGACAAAAGAAAGCATGATTTAATATCTTCCACGCCACCCTCCCCACTGGAGTTGCGTGGGGTCATGCCTTCTCAGTGCATTCTCATTATTTCCAATAGAATATCCTGATGTTCAGCAAGTATTTATGGGAGCCTACAAGAGCCTCTCTGCTGGAGGTGGTTTGTACATAATACAACAGTCAAGGGATTTCTAATATGACATCTTTCTTACAAAGGAAAGCCTTCAAATTAGATTTTCCACCCTCCTCTCCTTGTGTATCTAGAAGATAGGACAATGATTAGTTAAATATTAGGTCATTTTCATGATAATATTAGGCGCTAGATAAGCTTAAAATATATCACACTCTGCAGAAGTCCTCAACTAATCGGCATGAGAGTTGAGTTGTTGTTAACTTGTTTGTGTTTGATTTGTTCTAAGAATTACATATTGTATTTATAAACTCACAGAGGACCCTTTGGGTATAAATGGTCCTTTATATTTTTACAAATCCAGACAAACATTCCCTTTCCCATAGTGTCTCCTTGGCTTTTGTTTCTTATAGTATTCAACAGAAATGTACTCTGTCAAGCACAGCCAGAAGGTATCATACCCTTGAGGAAAGTTGAGGATTTGTGTTCCCACAAAATTCTTCCCCCCTCCCCAGTTGTGCTGAAGTGATCTTGCCAGCTGTTTCTCCCTCTTCCTCTATTCCTCAAAACCAAGTGTGACATCTCTGCCTTCTGAACGGACTCATCTGCAGCCATCTTTCCTTTTCAGTTCCAGCACCCTGTTTGGTTTCTGCTATCCATTATATTTGTTGTGTGTTGGAGCCTTCTCTCCTTCTTGCACTGTTTTGTCACAGGGAAGGAAAAGAATATTTTCTGTGTAATAATAAAAACTATATTTCTGCCAAGCTGAAGTGCCATAAGGGACACAAAACACTGTTTAACTCAGCCACGTCACGACGTTGTCACACGTGGAGTCAGCCGTGTTGGCATGGTTTACTGTGTAAGCCCAGGACCAGTATGGAATCAGCTTTTTGTGGGCCACCTTCTAAGGCTTTTTTCCCCCCTTTTCTCTCCTCTCCGCAGTGCTAGGGAGTTTTATTAGGACACCCTGTGAAATCCAGTGATGTATCTGGTAGCAATTTAAATTGTGATTAGCCAATGGAATTCTGCATTTCCATTAACGCTGAAGCCCAGTGTCCCTGAGATTTATATCCGAGAATCTCTCAATTGATTTATAACCTGGTAATCCTTTTATCCCCATTTATATGCAGCATAACTTGATGTAAGTGCTAGAATGTCTCCATTAATCGAATTCAAGAGTGTTGGACTGAGAAACTGGACTAAAAACTTTCAGGCCGTACTGTAAATACACTTTGTGTCAAAGAAAGCCAGGAGGTAATATGTCCTTGAGTTGCTTTGTCTTTACATTCTCTCTCAAGCCAAATAAAGAAGAAAAAAAAAATCGACCAGCTATTAATGCTGTATGTGGGACATCTGTTGTGATAGAAATATGTTAAACTATCCCATTTTGGATGGTGAGTTGCCCAGTGGGTGAAGTGCAGCGTGGCTGTGGGAGAGCTCCACGTGGACTGCCCAGTTCCTGTGTGCTGTGGTGCAGAGTTACCAGCCTGGCTCCCAAACACAGTGCACTGTTTTTGTAGGGCCGCTCAAATCCCACTGAAATCTAGGTTTCAAAAAATATCAGTGGAAAACAATTCAGTCTCCACCTGTTTTAGGTGTCTGAATGTTTCTGCTACTCTTAAGAACGAGGGAGTTTTTCTTTCCTTGTCTCAAACCATGCAATATTAATGTTCCCTGTGTTGTAGGACACACAAATGTGAAGTCTCAGCACTGCTAACTTTAATTGTGTGATGGAAAATTTAATAGTTACTGCAGCTTTGCATTATTGCTACTCCTTCTGTGAACTTAGATGAAAATACCTCGTGTAAGGATGTCTGTGTAGTTTCTCTAAAACAATGGCTCGCCAGCAGCAGCCCCTTTGATAACCTTTAGCAGCCCTGTCTACGGAGGATGGGGACAGTCCCGCGTTACACTTAAATCAAATATGCGGCACAGCAAACGGAGGAGCTATTAAAATATATTTATTATTCATTATTAGTAAATTGCCTGCATGTGGAGTACTACAGAGGAGCAAAGTTACCATTTTGTTGACTCATTAGAAGTCTATGGTGCGATGTCCTGCAAACCCCAAATTTGTATTTATAGCATTAATTTTAAAGCCCCATAGAAGCAATTGCATCTGTGTATTACATGAAAAAGATGCAGAATAAAGGTAAATCTTACAGCGTGCTGGAAGTTTGCTGGTCGAATACACTAATGTCTATCTTGAGACTTCATGTGCTACTGGGATAGAACCTGCTTTAACCCAGAAAGTTACAGGTGAGACTGTGGAAGATAATGTGTGCCACTACTGAAGATGTGTTAATAAATTATAATTCTGAATGCCGTATGCATTCCAATCGCCTCCTTAGTAAATACTTAACACATTAAAATCTGCCAGAAAATCAGAGGAAATGAAACCAATTTAATTCCTTAATTTGTATTATGTTATGCAATACTACATCATGTTGCATCCATAGAAACAAGAAATTGATATTTTCTGAATCAGATCTTCTGTTTCTTAGCACTTTGGTAATATGCTGGTATCTTTAGGGAGAGAATTATACGATCCATCTTCTGGATATAATGTCGTCTTATGCTGTGGGAGGAGGAAAGGACTAAATAACGAAAAAGGAGGGCCCATCATTCCTGCCCTCCTGTGTTACGATGATGAAGCTATATTGCTCCAATAATGATATGAACTTAATGCATTGAAACCTCATTGTCAAGATTGTTATATTTAATGATAAAATTCAATATTTTTTTCATCTCAAACCTGCTTCAAATTTACCGTGAGCACCTTAGATGATTTAGTTGACTAAATTAAAACGTGTCCGTGAATACGTACAGTATCAGGGCATTTAGTTAGCAAATATATAAATAAAACCACAACTAATCACCCATGAGAGGGAAATGCTGCTTCTGCTTGCTGCATGTGTGGGCTGAGCAGAAAGGCCAATAGAAACCTGAGAATTGTAATGGTCATCAGCAACAACAACCTCAAAATGCTAATCAGTGTGGAAAAACCAACCACACAAAGGTCTTTGTTAACAGTTTCAAAAAGGTAATTCCATGACATTAATAGTAGAACTAGTTGAAGGATTTGTGACCATTAAAAAAAAATTCTAAACCACTTTCTTTTGATTTGAACAGAGTTCAGCTTATAAAATCTTTAAGAATCCACTTTAAAAACAAAAGGACTAACAAGTCTCTGATTTCATCACTAGAAGAGGGACTGGGAGCTGCTGTGGGTCTCAGCCAAGTGAGAAAGGAAAGTGGACTTGAGCCCTGGTACCTGGAATAGGACCATGACCCTCACTTGTGGATTGGGTTAAGCTCCTGGAGGAACTGACAGATATTGAGCGTCCGATATAGCCTTATAATAAGTCAATAGATTTGTTTCTGGATGAAGCCAGAGACTATTTTCATGGTCCTACCTAAAGAGAGAAGAACTGTCATTGCAATACCGTGGATAAAGAAGAAAATGAAAAGGATTTAAGAATCACCTTAATTTTCCAAGAGCACTTTTAGTATGCTTTGTTGATCCTAAAACTATCGGAGTGACTACTTCAACTCTTTATCATCTGGTTTTGTAGTTACTAAAAGAAGCCAAAGTCAAAAGAAGAACCAACTTCTGTATTTTAGCTGTGCGCTGTATAAAATAATTGACTGTCTGTTGAAAAACTGTCTTGTCATATTTTGTAATAAAATAATATTTTCGTGCATAACTTGACCTGTCCTAGTGAGTTATGCTGCTCATTGTTTCATAGTAACAATTTCCAATGGGATTTTAATAACACTCTTGCTCTTACCATCCTGCACGATGTAAGCTGTTGCATTCAATTTGTAAGAAAAATATTCAGGTATAAAACTAGATAATCTGTATCCCTTTAGAATCAAAAGTCACTTTGCCAAAATATTTTAACACATGAAATTGCCTCTTACGAGATGTTTGCTATGATAAAACGACAGAAAACTACATTTCCATTATAATTATAACTGACTAGTGGTGCTAAGTTTTTATAATTTAAAGGTATTCTCAAATCTGACAGCTCTTCCATGTTGAATTATGCATTTCTGGCTCTTAAATAGTTCTGCTGGCATGAGACAGCTGAGATGAAGTTGTCTTTCTAAAATAATTGCTCCACGGAGCATCCATTATACCTTCAGAAAAAATGTATTACTTGACTTCTACAAATTATAGACTAGCCTATAATGGGTATTTTTGACAGCTATTAGCTTTTTTAAAAAAATCTGAACAGTAAAATGAGTATTGATATCACTCTGCCGTGTCTTGCATGTTAATACCAACCTTTTCTGTACTCCTTTTCTAAAGCATGATGTAATCATTAATTACAATAATATTGATGTAATTGCACTCATCCTAAACTCCCCCGGCTGTAATAGCAACATGTGATTTTTTTTTTTTTTTTTTTTTCCCCCCCTGCAGTCATACTCACTTCATATTTCCAGTTCTTGGAAAAAGAAAAAAAAAACCCATCAAACTTATGCATAAAATCCTATGCCATATTTTGACATCATCACTGCTGAGCGACGGACATCTCTGTGGCTTGAGCAGAGAGTTAGGTTGTCCAGCCCCGGGGAGGTTGTGGTGCTCTGACCCTTCCTGTTTGATATCGTGGTGTAGCTCTTAGTACAGCAGGACTAATCCCAGAGATCGCACCTTCAAAGGTAATGCAAGAAGCATACCAAGATGTTCTGATGCCTGAACCTCCTTTTGTTGGGTGCCTACAGCAGCCAACTGAGCTCATGTGTGTTTACCACTGGCTGGTGTATTTACGCTTCCAGGCAATGCTTTGGTGATTCCGGTATTCATCAGTTTGCACCGTGTAAATGCACGGTGGATCGCAAAGTGCTAAAAAAGGAGTTCCTGGGGTGGGCGGGGGTAGAAAACAGAAAAGCCTTCTGAACTTTTTCAATAAAATGAGATATCTGTATGTTAAGTGTATATTGTCCATATTTTATTCCATAGGTTTGTATGTGGAAAGACGTGAGACCCGATGCCTGTCCCTACTATGCCAAACCGTGTGTCTCTACGTGAAGAGGAGCAGTTCTCCAGAAGGAACGTATACTGCTTTTATAGATACGTGCGAGTTTTGTGGATGGAGTGGCGAGGGTAAGGCGGTTACAGACAGAGCATGTTTCTGGTCTTCTGGAAATATTGTTCAGATTGAAATTATAATAGCATGATTATAATATGCAAAATAGATGAACTGACTTTCCTAATTATAGTTGAATATATTCATTCAGAGTGGAGGTAATTACAATAATAAGGGCGTGTACAAGGTGTTCTGCACTCTGACCGTCGCATCAGTGCTGCGGTGTGGAACAGCCAGGCTGTGGCTGATCCACGTTTACGTTTATTTGTATATTTGGTGCTCGAGTGAGAAGCGTGTGTCTGGGAGGCTCTGACTTCTGTTGATCTGGGGGGACAGGAGGAAACAGAAGCTGTGGCTGGGAGGATTATTCCTGGCTTCTACCGAGTGTTGGTCTGTGCTGAGCCCTTTCCTATGCAGCCTGCAGTCTCCCAGGAGAAGGCATCAGAACCTGCAAGAGCAGATCAGCGTGGGTGAAAGCAGATTAATTGAGCTGCTGCTTGAACCAAGGAGAAACGCCCCGCTGGGTTCAATTGTGTCTACATGCCGAGAGCATTTAACTTGCATAAAAGTCACCCCGTAGCCAGGCCAATGGTCTGAGATGTTTGTAAGGATAACAAAAAGGGCGAGAATGTGTAGCCTTAGTTCTAGGGATGCACAGGACAGCTGAACAGCAATGAAAGATCATGGGAGGACCCACAGCTACCTTCAGTGTCCTTCAATTTCTTGTCACCATCTTAAGAGTGAAAATCAGCTTGTGAAGAGCAGTAAGAAAAAAAGGACCAGATTTCCTTTTCAAAGTAAATATTTCTCTTTTTACAAAATAATCACCACTCCAAGTATTTTGAAATAAAGTTAATGTCATAATAAGAAACATCAACAACTGTAAAAGTTCTGTGTTGATAGAACAAACTCTAAAAATTCCATTATAATCTCGCAAAAATTTTAATGGCACCGTAATCAGTGTAATACAAACTATATTTAGAAGCACTACAATTATTACATAATACATCACGAAGACCCTCTGGAGATCGTATTACCAGAGATTATAGGCTACTTCTGAAAGCCATTAAGGATCTATTAGTTGCCAAACTGGTCCATCCATAATTTTCAGTAATGTTCTCTCTGGAGCATTACTTTCTTATCTCTTGATATCTGTAGTAGGGGAACTTAAGCTTTCAACCCACGACTGTTGGAAGAAAAAGTAGCCTTGGCATCTTGGTTAGTTTGTAATTAATGCCTTTATTATATTCTTGACCCAAGTTTTACAGTTATTGGAGGAATTCATCAATATATCTGCTGAGACTTGTATGTTTTGTTTGCTTGCTTTTTTCCGCCAACTCTCCATTAGGTAATTTCTGAAGTAAAAATCATGATACATATTTCCATGTTAATGGAAGTCTGTTGGACTAAATATAAAGTAAAAAAAAAAAAGTCAAGTTCAGAATTTGGCACAAGTTTGTGAATTGGAACAAAAAAAAAATAGTGTGAAATCATACAAACCACTCTGCTGGAGAGTTGCGTTTGCTTTCAGCAGGAATAGTTTAAAGGTTATCAACTCTTTGCACACATGATGCATAACTTAAGACTTGATGCTAAAGTTTGGAAAGTAATAGTATAATTTCAGAGCCATGAGCCAGCATCCTGTTACACTAGGGGCTGCAGAAGAACAGCCCACAGCACGTACTGTGCTATAAATGGTGACTGCCACAACTTTCGTAAAAATCTGGATTTTTTTGTATTTAAACTCATGAAAGATGATACAGAAAATGAAAGAGTTTGCGTCTCTTCAGCATTTTTGGTATTTGTGAAGAGATTACATACAACACGATCTTTTGGTAAAATGGAAGTCTCTTGTTTCTTGGTCCATTCTCTTTTCTTAGCATAAGAAATTTCAGATTTACTGAGGAGACTTTCTGAAGCGGTCCATGTGACATCTTAAATGATGTGACATGTGTCTGATTGTAGTCGTTCACCTAATATCTGATACCACTTCAAGTATGTAAATACGTTTTTCTACTGCTTTGTAAAGCGTATTTCTGCAGAATGATTCCTTCCTTAACTATTCCTCTGAATTAATTCTCTTTACTGGAGGACAAGAAAAATCCATTGTTTATAAGTTTATAAAAAAACTAAAACAAGATCCCAAACACTGAGTTCTTGTAATGGTTGCACTGTGGCTAATACGTATAGAGTGGATGGTATTATAACCTGTATCCTACTGGTCCTACGGATGTTGACATAATACATAGAGCTGCTGGACACCTGAGGATATAAAAGCGTTCATAAATAAATTGCTATACTGTGCAGGCTGCTAGGATAAAGTGTGCGTAAAACAAGAGCAAATCATTAGTGTTGTTTTGCATCCACTTCGCAAAAGAATAAATGGCAGCACACGGTGAAAATCAGCAAAGATCCAGGCCCGTGAGCTTTTCTAAGCAGCAGAATATCAGCTTTTATTTTGGGGGAAGCCCCAAAGACCTTTGATGAAGAAAAAGTGTATGGGTTTGAAAATTTGTTTTGTCCATTGCTGTAGGTGTAAAATCAGGGCTGTTCTGGACCAAGTGGGCTGTCAAATTGTTTCATCATGGGACAGCAGTGTGTACTTTGGGAGCATGAGGTTTTCCCTAACCCCACACAGCAGCTCTGAAGTAGGAGCGTTGTGGGATGTTAGCTTGTCACTGCTTTATTGCAAAAAAAAAAAAAAAAAAAAAAAAAAATCAAGAAATGTCTGATTAAGTCAGAGAAAAGTTACTGCATTATTAAAATGGGTGAATCAATTTTTTCTTTCTTATGGTTTGTCAAATTTATAAAATATTATATTTCTCTTCAGATAGAGTTGCATACTGTGTAGCTCAGAGATAATCCCTATGGTCTTGGCATATGTTACTTAATTGTCTCAGAAGGAAATACCATAAATACCATGCTGTCATCTCCCATGGGCATTTGCTCATCTGTCACAGTGGGAGCTCCAGACTGGGTGAGGTGCTCTAAGACATTTCTTAAACTATGTAAATCACAGCCATTTCTCCTTCCTACTTCCCAAATGGTCAATTATGTATAAACATGTGTTAATAAAAATTTGCTTCTTTTGCCTCCGAGGTAGACACCCAGAAAGCGATGTGAGTATGATAAACTATAAACGCCATTAATATGTGATTCAACCTATGATATAAATTACTGATTTAAAATGCCGACGCAGATATGGAAGTCTGAGGGATTCAGGCCCAAAGTAGAAGCAAAACAAAACTATCAATAAAAGTCATTAAAGAAGCGGGAGAAGTTTCTGTGTTTCTCTTGTTCTCTTTTTTGTATCTACCTACCGAGAGAAAAGTGACTGGAAGATTATGCTGAAAGTGTGCTAAAGGATGTTTAACACGTTTGCTGCTTAATGACCTCTGTACAGGTTCAGTTGCCATATGAGATAGAAAAGGATACGGATAGAAAGAGATATGGATTGCAAACAGCCGTGGTGAGTGTTGGCACGGACAGATAACGGGAAGGCAGCTCAGAAGGTGCTCTGTGCTTAGCTGTATCAGTGAATAACCAAGGGGTGTGAGGAAAACCCCTTACGCTACAACAGTTCACTCTGTTGCTGTGGGTTTTTGACTTCAAACAACCCGTGGCAAACACGTCGTCTCTATCAGACACTTATTTTCCAGTCGAAATCAACTCCTGCACTGTGCTTACATAGGTCATCGTGGTTATTTTGAAAGAGAATGTCTGGTTGAATTTACAGTCATTCATACTTAGGATATAGCCAGTCAATGAAGTATTACAACTGATGCCACGCTACTGATTAATATTCCTTAAATACCTAACGGCAAAACATTTCTGATGTCCTGAGAAATTGAATTGGCCTCTGTATTGCTGCTGTATCGACGGTGAGTCTGGAAAGGGTCAGATTAGCGACAATTTTATATCCTTTTTTTCTCTGAGATTCACAGCACTTGAGAAACAGGTGTCTATAGACCAGATAGCTTCAGAGCAGCTCCTTAATACATAATTCCAGAGGAAGGGCAAGAAAGATTTAGCCTAGAAATAACACAAAAAACTTGGTCTGAAAATGACTTGGAAGAACTGAGGTTGAGTCACTTGCAGGAAAATGTTGTGGTGGTACTCTCGGTGGGTGGAGGTACTTTCTATAATTTTTGTGAAAAAATGGAAGGTGAAGATAAGGCGAGGAAGGTAACGTGGTGTTCTAAAATAGTGGTTTAAAAACGGGGGCCAGAGCAACATGCAGACCATTCTGCGGTATGGCCAAGGTGCAAGGGTCAGTGGTGAAGTGAGGGAGGTGTCACCAATTTCAAAGTGGCCCCTTCCTCCAAATGCAAATCTAGGTAACCTCCTTCCCATTTCCAAACAGCAGCAGATTCACTCTGAATTCAGGCTTCTCTTCAGGGTCACCCTCTTTTACCCAAGACCTGAGAAAACTTCCACGATGCAAATGGTTTTTTTACCATTTTAGCGTGCTTTCATTTGGAAGGGGGGATTTGAAACAAAGTCATTTAATTTTTATTTCCCCATTCATGTTTCATAGCTTAACAAGCAAAAATGCACCGTTCTTTATTGTGTGGTAAGAGCTCTGTGTGTTCAATATCTTTATGTTTGGTAGTATCAGGAGTAGAGGATAACTAGCTGGAATTGTTGCTTTTTTGATGCTTTGACATTTTGGCTCATACTTACAGGGTCAAATAGATAGTGGGAATTATGATGAATTTGTATGTTTCCCTTCTCGCCTTAAGAAAAAATGTGCAGTGTAATATGAGGCATTTGAATTTATCACCATTCATCAAAGACAGCTTTTGGCAGCATTTTATCACTAACAAATCCATTGGCATAATAAAACAATACATGTGCGGTTCTGTGAAGCAAAAAAGGGAGCTCGATGGGAAGGTCTATTACATCACTTGAGCACGTATTCTTTTTTTTTCACCAAATAAAACTGTAGAGGCGCCATTCACATTGCTGTAGCTAAAGGCCATCATAAACCCCTGTTTTCATGGTGCTGCATATCGTTACTGAACCATTAAAAACTATGCTACCTTTAAAACTGGCGTTCTGTGGAGGACAGAGCTTGGAAAAGGGAATCTGTCTGTGTATTTTTAAATTAGAAAAAATATTTGTCAGCTAAAAAGGTCAAGCAGCTAATATTTATTTACACTGTTCAATTTTAAGCCCATTGTGTCTTAATGTTCTGCCTTTGCTTAAACCTCTATACACGAGCAGTTTTTTAAAATGTCCATTTGTCTTTCTCTTCAAAAATCTAGTTTTGTGGGAAGATATTAACTTAATAGTAAGATTTATTATGTCCTGATCACACAGAGTGTGCGCACAATTTCACATACTCAGCACAGCACCAGGGAGCGAGGAAAGCTATGTTCATCCTTGTTACTTGTGTGGGACTGGAGAAAAAAAGTACCCAGTGCCTTTTAGTAGTCACAACTGTATGAAGCACCACTAACATCTGTGCCATTACAACTGCACTTAAAATGATAGTAGTAATGAATAGCCATAATTCTATTGCAAGCCCCTGATTTGATTTGCTAAAGTGTCTGCAGAGAGGAGAGAGATGTGTATCCTTGAGTCACATAATAGTATTTTCCAAACATCCGTCCGAATGTGGAACCCTTTCCTTCTTCCTATACCCTTCATTTTATAAGATCTCAGAAAACCATGTTCTATACCCTACGTAATGGGAAGCCCTTAAAATGCAGTTAATATTATAGTGCAAGTAATCTTTTCCTGTGAAGTAGGTGAGGTGTTATGCTGTCTGTCGGAAGAGCAAACATCTTATAGTGTCACAGTGATGTAAAGTTCTTAAACCAGATCAACGTTTTCCACGTGTGTTTCATGTAGGGACGTCCACATCATTTTAATTTTTCACTTCAAAATCATCTGCTGTACCTTCTCTGGCGAGAAACTTCTCTTCCATCTTTAAGTAGCATTATTCATTTCCTTGCATGTTACAGAATTAGTTAAAGCACCTAAATGATGACATATTAAAATGGATGAAAATAAGCGTGGTGGTATGTGTTCTGAGCAGTCCATCTGTACTGGTTATCTGATTACGGGATATTCATTCCCTGATCACGGATGCAAATTGCATCAGCTGCTCTGTGACCTTCAAAGTCTAATTATTCTTCTTTAATATTAGGCACCTGAGTTTTAAAAAGAAAATATGGGCTGTGTGTACTTGTGATTGAAGACGCAAAGTGCCAGTGTATCACTATTGCTAATTTAAGTCCAGTTAAAATGTCTGATGAACCATATGTAAACCTGAATCATATGCATACCTATTATAGGGTGCTACATTACTAATAGAGGAAAAGTGTTCTTTTTCTACACGATTATGATAAAATTTAAAATTTTAGTAGCATACGGCTAGCATCTGACCAGAAATATGCAATCACAAGATTAATAACCAAAGGCTAATAATAAATGGTGACGCATGTTAACATGTCATTTACTTCTCCTGGTTTATTTAGCATCCTGTGAGCTGTTTTACACCTCCACATGCTCCAGAATTCCTGCCTGACATATCAGCAGGTGCTTGCCGCTGTGCACGCGTTTGCCGTGCTCTTGGTGACCTGCTCGCCAAACGCTTGTTCTTTGTGTGCCTCCAAGAACAGATGTCCAAAACACAACAAGCACTTGCACAGGTGGCTGGTTCTCAAGATGTCCAGTTCAACGTGAACTAAGTGATGTATGGTGAAAAAAAAAAAAAAAAAAAGAGAAGTTTAGAATGGGTGAGAAAAGGTTGTACAAGAAAAAGCAGGTGATATATAAGGTGGACACTGGAGTAATAGTGCCCTGATTAGCAAATAATATATTTTCGAAGGAGAAAATTAACTGATATGACCATTATGCTAAACTGAAGCTGCTTTTGTATGGAATCTGTTACCAAGTTAGGTAAAGATTCTGTAGACATAAAGATACTGGTCATACGTAGCCTCTGCTAAGGTGAGCTTGGTGCGTGTCTGAAACGGTGAGAGGGTGGAACAAGCAGCAAGATGCGGGAGGAGACAGAAAGACACGTGCTGGAAACTCAGTCTTTATTACAAACTGTGTGATAAATGGAGCCGTGGCTGAAGTGGGTTACCTAAACAGGTTGCACCCACAAAAGTTTGACTTTTAGAGATTTGGGGGGGGACCAAAAAAAGCAAAGTTCCTTTTTTCAAAACCTCCTTTAAAACCTTTTAGACCCCGTCAACTTGTAAGTAAGTGGTAAAGGCTCAGAAACTGGATGATTTCCAATTTGTGCTGTAAAAAGTCTACCTTAGTGGTTATTTAAAAGCTTGGTTTGTTTTAGCAGTGCGTGGTTTGGGGCTACGGGACTTTGCCGTGGAGAGTTAATGTTACTTGTGAGAGAGGAGGAGAGCTGGGAAGCGGGAACGAGCGCGGGGCCAAGCACCAGCTGCAGCACACATGGACGCGAGCGTAACTGCTGCATGAAAGCTCCAGTTCTCCTAATTTCTGTCTGCATTTCTGTGGCTAAAGTTGAATTTTCAATTTTCAATTGTCATGCACAATTGGTGGGATGAGCAGCTTAAAAAAAAAAAATGTATTGCAAGTAAAAAAAAAAATTGTATTTTTAAGTACTTCTCTATTTCTTGCCTTACAGATAGGGCAGGTCTGTTTTCAGCTGTAAAAAGCCAGAATTTAGCACGTAGTGGTAGCTGTCGAGGTTAGCAAGGTATAAGGGATGCCTGAGGAGTTGGGGAAGGGATGAACGCTCTGTGGATCTCTAGCTGCGTAGCAAATATTGTTTATTGTGTACTAAGTAGACCTGTAAACATCAGGTACTTTTTTCTCCTAAACAGCCTCACAATTACACTGGGAAAGAAACCAGTTTGCCTACCTCAGAGAGCTGCATATATGGGTTTTTTTTTTTTTTCCTCTGCTAAAGCCCTAAAAAATGGTATAGAAGCGCTTAATACATTTGAAGAATACTAAAAATGCACTACATTTTCACGGGAGCTCTCATTATTACAGGATGAGTTAGCCTATCTGAATCAGAAATGCATTAGCAAAGAGATTTGGGGAGACATGTCTGTATGGATTAAACAGAGCTGCACTTTGCTTTCCTGAGGTTTTTTTCTTTCTTTCTCCCCCCTCCTCTCCTCAATCATAATGAGAGGTGATTAAATTTATTTGGGCAAAATCCAAAGCTGAGCCCAGCAGTGGGTATTTTCAGAGTTATCCTTTTTAGATGCTCGCCCTATCAACGAAGATCTGGGTTTAGGCCCAGTTATTTAAGGCTGCCTTAAAGACTAATGAAATACAGTGTGATGGATGTTACCCCGTTTCAGGGACTTTAAGTTACTCTCCGAAACGGGAAAAAAAAAAAAAAAGCCCTATAATCTTCAAGCCCCGCTTTGGTACTACTTTTCGAGATCATACGTTTATTTTCAGTAGTAAGATGCTCTACATAACATATATGTTAATCTTAAAAAAATAAACTGAACTATAAGCCGGTTCTGAATTTTCCAGACTAAGGAGAGATTTGTAATTGCAGAGGCAGTCGGGCAAAGCCGGGTGAACACTGTTCAAAAATGCTTCTGTTTTTATGGCTGTGAGAGGCAAGATTGTCCAAGCACCTGAGTGAATTAGGAGCAATAGTGGAAATCCCTTCCCAGCTCTACAATAGGGTATTTCTGCTTGACAGTTTGGGCGCTTTCATAAGTGACACACCGTAGAATTAGCATTTTGTCACAAAGCCAGATATATTTAGGCTTCTAAACCTGAAATCCTGCTTTGTATGCTTTGGAGATATAACTTTTTATTATTATTATTATTTTCTCAACATGGTATGTTTAGGAAAATAGCGTGACATCAGTTTGTCACTTTTTAGGTCGTATTTGTATTATAGTTACAGGATGACCCACATATAGTTGTGAGATTTTTTTATAGACAGCATTATGCAGTCCTTTCTATCGAAAGACCTTGAAAATAATTACCTAAGTGACATCCTTAAAAAAAATTTATTCTGACTGTAAATTTTTAAATTAAGTATAATATACTTTAAATTTTTTGTCTTACATACTTAGCTTATAATGACATAAAAATCAAGTATTTCTTTTTAAGATTATTTGTACTTCACTCACACTTTATTTCCGAAATACATTGAAGCTTTTTGTATTGAAAAATATACACATTTTTAAAATCAAGTGAGTAGAGTTGTTTCAAGAATCTTTTTTAGTATTCATTTGAATTTCAGTGGTTTGCCAATTGTTCTGTCTCCTGTTCAAGTGGAAGTGTTCCCCATCAGGCATCAACAGCAACACATTAAGAACCAAAAATATAGTATAACGATTGCTAAATTTGTAGAGCACAGAATAAATAAGGATGGCAATGTAAAGGCCTAATTTACACCTGAAAAGGACCAAAAAAGGAGGAAAAAAAAATATTATGTCATTTCTGGGTCTTCAGTTCAACCGCGTATTCATAAAGAGAAAACGCTGCTCAAATGAGGTTTAAGAATCTGACTTGAAAGGTCATGAAATTCAGATTTACATCTAAAATTCATCGCATCCTTCCTCACTGTAGCTGAGATCTTGTAACGAGGAGTGATGTTACTTACAGTCGCTCTGGAGAATAAACCACTAAGCGGAATTCCTTTTGAGAACCATTTTATCAAACGGTTATAGCTCTTCAGTCGAGGACCAAATAGAGGCTGCGTTTATATGAGCTTCTAGAATGGCTATTTTTTATTAGTAATTTGTGCAATATAAATTTCTATATTTAAAAACGTGATTTCCATAATTTTGCTCCTCCGTCAGTTAAGAGAGACAAAATTAAATGTTTGCTCTTCTTTGCAATCCGCATGAACTATACTGGGGGAATAAAATCATGTTTTAATAAGAAAACTGAGGAATGCATTAAAAAATTGCCCCTTAGAACGAAACAGAGCTATGCTACAATTTTTTTCCAGAGTGCTGTCCAGGTAAAGAGGAAGGGAGAAGGGTCTGTTCCGATGCTGGGGAGCTACGAGGATTTTCACAGCTTTGAGAAAGTTGATGCACACATCGGGAGAGCCAAGAATATCGTTGTTTGAGCGCTTGCTTGCCTTTTTCTCAGTCAGGCAGAGTAGTGAGGAGGAGCTATAGCCTCCGTGTCCTCCATATGCCCGTCTGTGATTTCGGTGAAAATTTGATTCCGAGTATGAAAACTTTCCAGCTTTCTTCCTGTGTAAAGTTTGGATTTCAGCATCTTGGCATTTTCAGTAAAAAACCATTTTGCTGGAAAAATCTTTATGCACTTAACACAGAAAGAATGAAAACAGAGATGCAAAGACTGTTTCATTTAATACTTTCTTTCTTTTTTTTTTTTCACATGCAAGGAGCCTTATTTGACAAAATTCAGCCCACAGTGTTCAAGAAACTGTCTGCATTTTTTAACTATTTTTATCTGTCTCTGGAAGAGTCGTGGTGGGTGACGCAAGTGCAACGGCAGTGCAGAGTTTGTGCTGTGGAAAAGGATAGAAAGGAGGGGCTGGGGAGCAATGTAAATAAAATCTCAATTGCCGAAATAAAATACTGAATTACGAAAGAGGAAATATCTATCCAGACAACAATACTCTAGAAAAAACAACTCCTTTTAGACTTTTCATTTCTGCAGTATCTAAGGAACTTAGATTTCCATTCAGTCCTTAGCAGAAGGTTCCATGAATTGGGGATGTACCTTTGTTCTCAGGCAGATACCCTCTAGTGAAGAAAGGAACCAAGTCCATCTATCAAATATTCAGAATCCTAATCGTGATGTCATTCCTTATAGTTATAATCGATCTTTCATCATTAAATGCTTTTATCAACGCTTTCTCCAGAAGCTCTGAAGACCTATGTGCAGACAAATATTGGTATGTCTATCTGAATGTCTTATATCTCACAGCAAATCTAAAATATAATTCAGATTGGTTGTTTTGTGGTAAACGTTGTGACACTGCAATATAGGCACTAGTTCTTTGCCATGCGATAACTATTTTATTCTCAATTCGAACTCTACTCAGTGCATTTTAACTGAGAACTCATGTATCTCTTGTCGGTCGAATTTCAATATTCCTCTAAACTGAGGATGGTAGCCTCGAAAGGTAGGTTTTTGTAAAGAGCGCATTGATTTCATACTTCTAGCTGTAACAGGGTCCACTGTAACAGGACCACTATTTCTGGCCGCATGTACTTCTTGTATTAAAATATTGGGTGTAGATTGCCTTAGTTAGCAGACTTTGTCAAGAAGGACTCCATAAAGTAATGTTAATCACTATTCCGTCTTCATTTCACCACATATTTAATTTACAGTAGATAGTGAAATGGCCTCGTTACAGGTATTTAGAGTAGATTAGTAAATTCATTTGTGCTGATTGAGTCCACATTGATTTGTGATGATCGGCTCCGCAGCATATACATCTGGTATGAGGTTGACCTGAAAATGTATAACCGTGCTGGGGCTGTCTTCCTGTTATAATCGTACGGGCTGCCTTCATTGGGTTATGTGTACGTTATTGCAATTGAACTAAAATAGGTCTGTTTTTCACTGTGTGCAATTTAGTCATGCATCAATACATTTTTAATTAAAAGTGTATGACAGGAACAATAGCAAAGTACTCCAAATAATTTTCTAAAGCAGACCGTTTCCTCAAAGACAGGTAATCAGAATCTGTCTCAGTTAGTCAGTGGATGTATAAATTTTTATTAAGATATATGATTAAGCATCTAAAAACTTTATGCTAAATTTTCAGATTTTGGTTGTAAACCCCGTACTGTGAATATTTCAAGTTTATAATAGCAAAGTGAGGCATTCTTCTTGACAGGAATAAAAAATCCCGCTAGACAACTTGATTAGCTCATTTTGTAGAAATAGTCAGCATCAGAACGGTGTATCACGATTTGAGTGCTGGGATCTCCTGGCTGGCTCTATGGCAGGGACAGAGCTATGGCAGATGGCTCCATCAATGGTGTCAGGACGCCTACTCCCAAGGTTGGTGGGGCAGCTAGTGGTGGAAGCTGGATTGCTGTTACTCTGCCATTTCCCTAGCCAATGCTGCCAAAGGAACTTGAAAGAAGGGTGGTTCATGCTAAGACATGATAACTCTTGTGGGGTAGGTTATGATTTGCCTTAAACAACTTTAGAAGGACCTTCCCACTGTAATGACTTTAAGATGGTGTTATAAGGATCTAAAGGAGTCAAGATGATAAAAAACCTTTGATAACCATTTGACTCATTCTAGCTTAAATACCAGAGCTGATGCTGGAATCTGGAAAATCTGAGAGCCTCGACGTAACAGTGAGTCACCGAAAGTTGAATGAGGTTCCAGGATGTCCTGAACTGGGCTTGCCAGTGGCTGTAATGTCAGAATAGGCAAAATAAAGCATGATTCTGTGCCCATTTATTCCCCTTGTTTTGTTAAGCACTTCTCACTTTCTGGGCTGCTATCACAGTGATAGCAGAAATCTGGTACATAACAAAACTGAAGGCAACTATTAATTATGAAGGAAGAGAATATATAGGATTAACTACATCTGTATATCTATATAGACAGAGAATAACAAGATTTAGGCACCCAGAATAAAATAAAAATAAAATTATAATTAACAATGCAATACCTTTCCTCATTACTGAAAGAATTTAAAAATCACCAAAAGCTGGTTTTTTTCTTTTTCAACGCAAACCCCAATATCTCTGTTCAGATTTGTTGCTCTGGTGAACGTGCAAAAGAAGACAGAGATGCTCATCTATCATTTCACTAGTTAACATCTTCTACAGTTTCTTCTTGCTATTTTGCCAAAGGAAAAATATCGAGTGGTATTTCTGCATCCTGATATTTGTGCAAATTATTGTTCTAGTTGTCTGAGGAGCGTAGAAAAGCTGTAGATACTCTCCGTGCTCAGATAATATTTCTTTAGTTCTGAGCTCTTGTAATGAGAGCACCCTGGAGCAGTTTCTCTGACGCTAGTAGATTAAGGGTCATCAGTTTTATTTCTATATGAATCTCAGAAATAGATCGAGTTTATTGAGTATTTCATTTTAGCACAGTATCCTTATTCAGAACATTCCAACTTTCCTATTTTTTTTTTTTATTTTTGTGTAACAACCACAACCTTGGTAGAAAAGTTTACCACCACTTGTACTGGCTACCAGAGGCAATTTGGCTTTCATCTGCTCTGTGAACCAGCACAGGTCTGGCCAGCAAAAGGTGATCAGGATGTCCTGTGCTTTGCTATTTTTCTTACTCTTAGAAAGGGCTGAGAATGTAAAAAATAAAGTAATTCACAGCTGCTGTTTGTTCGTGGTCCAGGATCTTTTTCAGCTATATAAATTGATACCAGCCTTGGTCAGTTTTAGTTATCTTTGCTCTCAGATATTGTGTCCAGGAATGCCCCAAGAAACACAACCAGCTGTGATTTGGAAGTGATTTAGAAAAGCATCTCCTACTGTAATTACACCACGGTGAGTGAGGGAAGAGAATACAGTCCCCTCAAAAAAAAATCACTTTCCTCTTAGCGAAGTGTACAAACACTATCACTCACAGTAAACTAGTGATTAGTTTTTGCAGGAAATCATTAGAGGACACGCTTAAGGTTCTGGGTGACTTTAAATGTTTTCCTTCAATTTTCTGTATTAAAAATATTTTACTTGGAAACTATCTTTCTTATAATATCTCTGGAATTATTTTACTGCTTTGCTCTCTTAACCTTAGCTCCCATTTAACATAATATTGTTTGCTCCAATACATATGCTCTAGTTCAGACACAGTGACATTCTTTTCTGCACTTAGCTGTGCTTTCGTAGTTACAATTGAAGTGCTAAATATTTAGGTAGGAAATCCTTCCTCTTTTTCCTTTCTTTTATGTACAGCACATTGGAGACAACATGGAAAATTCGGATTCATGTGCCTGCATGTACCTACCTCCTCAGAGATGCAAAAAAAAAAAAAACCTCCCCACATAACCCAGAAGATCTGGCTATTACCAGAGACTTCTTGCATCGGCTTGGAGAAATCACGTAACCTCCCCATGCCTCTGTGAAATGAAGATAACACATTATTTCCCCCACCTATTCTCGGTTTGACTGAAAATTTCTCAGGGCAGAGATGCTTATGCTGTGCAGAGAATGTCTCACAATGAAGTGGAAGTTCAGCTTCGGGCGCATAAGCATTAGTACAATGCAGATTAATATATTTTTTTTCTCTTTCACATTTATTTAAATAAGAAGATACAATCTACCTCTGCTTGAGCTTTGCCTGAGGTATGAAATATGTATAAAAGTTCACGTTTTTAGCAGCAAGATGTTTCTTAATTAAAGCTTTTCTTATCAGTCTGCTTCTTTTAACCATTTCGATTTAAGTCTTGTCAAGGTCTCCACCTTAAAAAAAAAAACCTACCATAAAAATGTGGGGGTTTGTATTGTTAGTATCTAAACATCTAAATTCTGTGCATTTCTTTGTGGATTGCTGTGCAAGAGTTCTTCCTCAAAACTATTAATGGCAGAGGGAACAGGGAAAGGTATATTCTGCAGATGATGTGATGAAGATTAATTTGACGAAGAGCAAACAAGATCTCCACTTGCAGGAGAACTTTCCCCGTGACTTTCTGGAATGGCGATAGATGTTCTATAGAACCCTCTAAACATGAAAGGACACGCACCCCAGAGATGCAAGAAACCCCCTAATTAAATGAATTAGAATATAGTGGTCATAAAATTATGTTTCTGTTCTGCCATACTAGACTGTGCAACCCCGGGGACATTGTCTAGCCAGCGATCAGGAGTATAAATGAACTCTGACTCTGATCATGTCGAGACCTAACAGAGAAGGAATGGTGGAAAGTTTGCCAGAGAGGCCCCAGAGATAATAGTCAGAATTATATAACGCACATATATAGGACAAAAGCTGCAACGATTTTCTCCTTCGGGATGACAGCTTCAACTCTGGATGTGACTTCAATAAAAGTGTTGTGATTTGGAGACGCAAATAACGACTGCTGGCCAAATCTGGACCCTTGCATCAAGCCTGCATGAACGGGGATTTGCGCGGATGCTGTTTGCAGTAGGCAGAAGCACATCATAGCTACTTTGTAGATATTACTAAGCCCCTTAGTTCTCTCCGAACTAGGGGATTTAGAATAGTGAATCCTCTGAATTGCCACATTAATTTTCTCCCATCCGTGCCCTATTCTCGTACTGCTGCTTGCGAAATGTAGAGACCGTTGCCTTTCCTTCTCCTGACTGGTCCACGCTGTTCCTGCTCTGACGTTGGGCAGGATGATGTCTTTGGAAAAATCAAAAAACTGAGCTTACCCATCGCAAAATTAAATACTTTCTTTAGATCTTATTAAAGGATATTTCTGTGAAAACTGCTGAATTTTTACAAATAGTAATATTTCATTAAAATAACATTGTATGTTAAAATATTGACCGAAATAAATACGGAGTTGAGTGTTCCTTAGCATCCCAGAGGTATTAAAAAGAAAACAGTTCTTTTCTGACATTGAAAACTTTTGGGGCTCCATCTGCCAAATTTAGGGGCAAATTTTACCTTTGGATGTGCCTTCTGGATGGTCATCATCTTAAACTGGAGCTATATAGTCTGCATTTAAACCCAGAACGCCGTCTTTATTTTGAATGTTATGCACGAAGCCTGCGAAAGAAAATGACATTTGTCAAAAGCTGCAGCTTGACCGTGCTGTAGTGGAGAGTGGTCACTTATCTTTGATTGTCTTCAGAATTATTTGAGGACTTAAGTGCAGTTAGAAATGTGACCTGAAACCAATGCCTCTAAGGAAGAGGAAATTGCTCCGCTGCCATAGAAATACCAGTGCAAGTCAAGAAAATCAGTTGCTTTCTCTAATCTCCTTTCCTATGGAAACTTTGCTAATGAGATCAATTCCAGAGACAGTTGCCTTGATCCACAGTAGTAAAAGTCCTTCTGTCGGCAGCTAAATAAAGCTCGATAACCTAAAGCTATGTTAAGAATTTGTAGCATAATGTAAGGTGAACAGACAACCTGGCTTTACTGAGGCAATACCGATACTTAAGTGTGTCATGTTTTGTTTGAATCTTAAAAATGGCCTGTAACTGTTCTTTTAGCATAGCATCCTTTCTTTCTGTCCTGCTGCAAATTAGAAGCTGTGTCCTTCATCGACGTGACATGCAATTCAGATGTAGTCCCAGCTGATTTTGTAGCTTAGGAGTCAGTAGGAGGAAGGAGAGCAGTGGAAATACTCACGTTAGTTCAATGTTTAGGGGCTTAGCTGAAAACTAAAATCTTTGAGCATACTGAGTGCTACCTGTCTGCTCAATACCGAACCTTTCTGTGGAGCTGTAGGAAGAGCCTTGGAATTGGCAAGTATTTGTTTAGAAAATCAGAAAAAAGACGCTTTGTTCAAGGTAGTAAAAACTCTGAAAAAACCCCAGACACACCCTTTATCTTTCGCAGGCTCAAACCAGGAGAGAGGATGTACTAATCACTGGTGAGGCTGAGGGGACGTGGGTCCTGGTCTTGCCCCGCACAAGACTTCTGAGCTGTGGGAAGGCTGTTGGAAGGTGCAAGAGGGACACGGAGAATAAACAGAGATTACTATTCTGCATATCAGCTTGCAGCGGCCAGTGATTACGTTAAATCTAAGGGATTCTGGAGGTGGTGCCTATGCAGAAAAGTGAAAAGCTGGGGCACCTTTTCATTAGCAATCTTGCAGTGCAAGGCAGCGGAATTAGGACCATCGGTTGTGCCTGTCTTTAATAGCAAGTCTTTTATTGCAAGAAAGGTAACTCAGCATCGCTATTACAAACAGGTTTCCATATTGAGTTGGAAAAAGAGTGCAAAGCCTTAACTATCTCATTCTTACCCACTTCTACCGTATAATGCTGTGAAATTTTTTTGAATTTACTTGCTCTGCATTTCTGCAATTCCAAGTGACAAGGTGGGTTTTTTCTTCTTTTTTTTCCCCCCATATCTCATTAGTGAATTTTACCTCATTAGGAAATCCTTTAAAATGCCTGAATTGCTATCCTGAAGAATTAAGTCTTCCATTTATCCTGTTGCTTTGGCACGAGCAGCGTAAATTATCCCCTGTTTCCTGTCAATGGTTTTGTGTCTTGCTTGGGAGATGCACATCTAGAGGGGGTTGCTCAGACACTGCAGACACTCCATCTTTGACCTAACTTGTATGGAGAGGTGGTAGGATGGGAAAGAGACTTTTCATCATCTCAAGAAATTTATGTTGTTTGATTTAATGAATGAAGGTGTGTTCTCTCAGCCTTTTTTTCTTTTCTAGTAGATTTTTTTTTTTTGTAGCTCTGTTGCAAATTCTGAAAAATGAAATCATTTTAAGATGACACTGCCACGTTTTTGAGGTGTTTCTTGATGTTCAGTAAGATCTAGAGAGGAATCACTTATATGTTTTGTAGATGGTCAGACAGTAGAAGTAAATCAGTAACAGTTTCTGTAAAATGGAAATGCACCTACAAGTAAAACTATAATGGAAACAAAAGATGATGCAAAGGTTTGGGCCACATTCTCAGTTTTGGGCCAGTTGTCACTCCGTGACAGGGCAAGGAGTGATAGGTTTAAACTAAAAGAGGGGATTCAGACCAGATAGAAGTTTTTAACAGCAGGGGTGATGAGACCCTCGCCCAGGTTGCCCAGAGAGGTGGTTGAAGCCCCATCCCTGGCACCATCCCAGGTCAGGTTGGCCCTTGGGGCTCTGGGCAATCTGTTCTAGCTGCAGATGTCCCTGCTCCCTGCAGGGGGTTGGACTGGAGGAGCTTTAAAGGTCCCTTCCAACCCAAACCAGTCTGTGACTCTTGGGCACTGTTAATTAGCAGAGCTGACTTAGAGCATCTAAAGGTACAAGGATGTAAATCCACCAAACATGAGTTTGAATTCCTCTAACCCAAAGCACCGCAGGATTCAAGGATGCTCGTGTGCATGGCTTAGATTAAACCCCAACTAATTCAGGCAGGGCTGGGGAATTTCTTCACCCCAGTAATTTCATCACCGGTGTATTAGCAGAGGAAAGGAGCAATGCAGGTCTCCCAAGAAAGATTTCTGCCAGCTGAAATGGCCTCTCTGCTCTTTCACATCATTTGGTTTGATTATTAATTTACTGCAGTGTAAACACAGAGCTCAGTGTTTTCATCTTTTCTTCTTCAGTGGAAGCAGAAGCTGGCATAAAGAAAAACCCCTATAAATTCTGATGATGGTTTGATTGGTAATAATTGCAGAAGAATTTAGGGAAGAAAATTACTCGGCTAAGGCAAAGAACTGGATTCAAGGGTAAAATCTATGTTGGTTACACCAGGATCTAGGATTAAATCTAGGATTGCTTTAATCTCTGGCAGGATCTACCTTTAAAATAGGGTTTATTTGCACAGACCTTTCATAACAAAGATTCTGTTGGTCTGACTTGTACTAAAATTTGCTGAAGTAAACAGAGATATTTGTGGAGAAAGGGCAGCAGCTGAGAAGGTACTGAGACACTTTTGTACGTGTGGGGTCTGAGATCCTGGGATGCAAAACACGCTTTACTCTGGCTGAATTAAACTGGAGCAAAGTCAGGCTCAGCTCCGTTATTCTGCACAAGGGCAGATATTTGATGAGAATTTAGGTATTTGGTCACTCTGCCGAAGGACGGTCATTTGGTGATTCTAAAACTTTATTATATTGAGCTGCAGAAGGCAGCATCGGTTCCCAAATTTGCAGCTTCTCAACATTCGTATTTCTGAATTTAAACATGTATGTTAGGAAAATACCCATATGCAGATGAGAGGATAATTGATGTCATCTGAGTTAGTAAATTTGTTTGTGGATAATTGGAAAGATATTTATTTTAAGTCCAGTGATTCTATTTTGCTGTAAATTTAGGTCTATTTTGTTCCTGTCAGATACGAGCTCACGTATTATTACATGACAGAGCTTTGAGTAAAATGATACATTTTCCTCTCGATCAGGCTGTCTGGCCTCAGCAAGTTTATTCAGGCAGTGGAAATCCCTTATTAAATACATTTTTCAAAACTTCCTGCAATACTGTTTATTTATAGATTACAGGGGAGATAATCAGTGCTTTCCACTCATATTCGCTTAGTTCTTCCTAATGATACCTAGTCACACTCAGTCATGGTCATGCATACTCTGCTCCACTCACAGTAAATTCCATTCGCAGTAAATTTGAATTCACACTTCATAGTCAATCATTTAACTCATTCACATCAGTCACACTGAATCAATACTCTCTCTCTCTTTTTTCCCCCTAATGCTCACTCCTTTCCTTTCACATTTACTCTTAAACATCTGCAATCATACTCATTTGCTTGGTGTCTGTCCTCGTAGCAAGAACCTGGCTGTCATTAGCTGTAAGCCCTCCGTTACTCATAAATTAAAACGGTTATGCAGGGCTAGACATATATTGCCGAATCATAGGTACTGCTTAGATTTCTTGCTGACGGCAACAAAGCAGAGGTGATGTTGTTCTCCTTATTTTGGAGAGGAGCTTGCACATGTGAGTGTGTTACCTCATTACTCACAGTGTAACCTCAAGTGTGTGATGTGGATCTGTTAGCCTTAGGTTGTTTGTTTTGGTCACCCTGGGGATGCACAACAAGAAAGCAGAGTTGATGCTGCTTTTTTTTTTCTTCCCCCCCCCCCCCATTTAATTTGATTCTAAACAGAGGTGAAATACTGTGAGAACAGGATGGGAGGCTAAGTGTATTGTTGTGGTCAGAAATCATGAAAATGAGTAGTGTGGTGAGTAGAACAGGGTTTATTTAATAAATAGGATTTTATAACATGAACCGTTGTAAACTCTTTGTGGCGTATCTGAAACCTGGTTCAGGAGAGAATGAACCTATCACATTGTTCACCTAAATTTGGCCCAGTGTCTCGGGTCTCAGGGAGCTATTTCATGCAAGACTGAATGATGGGCAAAAGGGATTGTAGATATATTTGTGCTTTCTTTTGCTTCCAGATGGCATCAAACAACTATTTTTCTGTGAAGGCTTTGATGTCAAAATGCTAAAGATACCTTAAAGCTCTAAATTTCCCACGGAGTATTACAGCACGGAAGTCACTAGTAAGATTTCCTGGTTTTAAGAGCTAGAATGTGCAAGAATATTAATGCAGATGTTTAAACCAAACATTGAATTTACTGATGAAGAGCGTTTTTGTTGGTTTTTTTTTTTTTAATCCTCCATTGACAGCTGGAAAAATAATATGAAGTAGGATTTAACCAAAGGACACCAATCCAGCCCCACGGAGAACTAGATGTTACATATGAGTCCACATAAACAGGGAGTAATGGGAAAAAAGGGCAAGGAGGAATCCATAAAGGTCTTGATGAAATTGCTGAAGCAGTACTGGTGGGCAAACCCTTGGTGTGCAAAGTATCCCTCAACTCTCAGGACCCAACAGAAGGAAAGATGAGCAGCCAGCCTTACTCGCAGCATATTGTGACTTCCAGCGAAAGGAAAAAGAAACTATTATATTGGATTAATAGCATTGTGTTTGGGGACAAAGAGCATGTCCCATGAGATGCAGAAAGATCATATCTATCAGCTCGAGATTGGCCCAGGAGGAGAGAAAGTACATTTGATAGACTATTATCTTAATTTTTGTCCTGAAAATAATATGGGTATGGACAGTGGAGCATCAGCTGTAACCTCGGAGCCACAAACCTGAAGCAAAGAGCTGTAACTGGATTGTTCTTTCCTCTTTCTCTCTTTCTTTTTTTTTTTGTTCTGTTATTTATCCTTAAAAAGGACAGAAAGGAAACAAGACAATTCCATGCTCTGAGGAGTCATGATAATCAATAGCAGAAGTGAGCAGGGAAATAGGTCTGGATAGCTGAGGACTGGAGTGAAGGAGCGTGATGCTTTCGGGACGTGCCATTTGTCGGGGTGAGCAGCAGAGCTGGGGAGCGTCAGCCCCGCTATGTGCCACTGAGCACCCAGCTATGGGGGGCACGGACAGAAAGGTTCACGTGGCTTTTAATTAACGTTGCCGGGGCAAGATGCAGCTGTAAATTTACCAGCGGAGGGTCACGTTGTGTTGCCTGGTCTGTACAGGACGGCGCCGAGGAGATTTCTTGGCCCTTTTTTTGCTTTCTCGGTAGAGCTGCACCCATCCGTAACGCGGCAATGACCACTGAGGGGTAAAGCAAGAGCTGACCCACAGGCAAGAACTGGTGGACAACTTCCATAATGCCTTTTCTGTATCAATAAATCCTTTCACTCCTGAAATATTCTTTTCACCCTCATGTTTCGTTTTGGTTTCGGGGGATTTTTTTAGCAACGCAGTTCCTAAACAAAGATTTCTGTGTCAATTAGTGAAATGCATTTGGACTTTCTTTCCTCGGTGTGTGCTTCACAGATGTTCACAGAAAAACAAAGTTTACCCAAATATTTCTGAGGCTGGAGTTTGTATATACAGCCCCTCTCTTTTCTTTCCAAAGGGTACCATATTAACAATTCTTTTCTTGCCAGTATAAATATTTTTACTGCAATTAACTGCATAATGGTACAGCCCAGATACTTGAAGAGGGCGAACTTATCCACTACAATTTGAGTCATGCCTTTACGGTAGCATCCACCCCTGATGTCTTAGAAATCAACTGGATTTTTATTGAAAAAACATCTAAATATGGGAATAATTCCCTAACCTGTTTATTTTGAAAAGTGGTTTGCCTTCTAACGGCACAGCCGTAATGAACATCTATTAGGTTTGTTTTACTTCATTTTATTTTATTTTTTTCTGAGTCACTCTTTGATTTTCAAAACATTTTGGTCATCCACAGACTCGAAGTCTCCTTCCAGGAGAAACACTAAAGAATCAAGTGCATCTCTCCTGCCTTTTAAAATTACCCTTCAGGGCAGAGCACACACAGAGTGACCCTGGCTTTTGACAAACCTTTGCTGAACAAAATGTAACAAGCCCTGTATATTTTGAGCAGCATTTTCTATTCTGACAGAGACAGCTCGGTAGCATTTGATGTCTGCTTGCTGGTCATAGATAATGGTGCATCTTGGGACCATTGTCATCCCTGTCAATAAGATGGCCTGGGGGGACGGGCAACAAAGCTACCTTTTGATTCACCGTTTTTCCTTCCTTCCCAAGACATTTGTAAGCCTGTGGTCAGCCAGGTCACTTTATTTCATCCTGATGTGCCTTGAAAATAGCATCATGTCTAACAAAAAATTTTGACAGACCATCGATGTATGTTTCTTTGGTTCTTATGTTGTTTTCTATGCCTCCTCAATGTCAGACAATCTTTGAACGCTACTGATTATGTTTGTTTGGACTCAATTTGACAAGATTCCTCTTCTTTGAAGCAATTAAGCTTCCCAGGATGGGTCTTGGGATTTGAGCTAATTTTTTTTCAGCATTGCAGGAAGCTACCGGCGCATATCATACGCTTTGACTTTTTTGTTTGTTTCAAGGTTGTGTTTTCGTTGTGTGTTTAGAAATACCTGAACCCAGAGGAAACTTTTAAGCTTTAGAAGAAAATAAAAAAGGAAAAAGAAAAATCCGCAGCTTAAAACTCGAAGTTTTGCCTATGTATAAATTTATTTTATCAGAAAACGTCAAGTTTGGCAAGTCCAGGTAGTGAATTCTCTGCAGAATTTAACTGTTCTGAAGCTGCACGGGCTGGCCAGTCACAGAATATCCTTTAGCAGCTCATCTATTAAACCACCTGCTTATGAAGAGAGGGCAGAGAAAGTATTTTCCTCAACTGGCCCCAGATAATGACTCGCAGCCTGGCTTGCTTATTGTTTAAATCAGTTACAGGCAACTCAGCACATTACAAATGGGAATGAGCAGTGTTTTCAGTGGTATCTGTTAGCTAGATTGTTCAACGGCGTTACTGTAGTTCAGCAAAGCGTCTCCAGAGCTACACGACCCTTTCTTTCGGCAGTCACAGGCAGAAGTTTGCATCCTGCCCCTGTAACAGTGGGCTTGAAGCACACAGGCGTTTAATTGGGTGAGGGCTTCCTTTCTTTCGTTGGCACATAAAGATGAATTTCTCACAGTTCATGTACTACTAGAAAAGGCAAATGGCAATTTCCCGTTAACAGGACAAAAAAAAAAAAAAAAGGGCTTTCATTCCTGAGCTATGTTTGAATAAATTTTTGTTGCTTTTAAATATATTTAAATCTAATCCTTTTTCTTTTATCACCACAGAGCAGAAAGGACCTTCCCTTTCAAAGTAAGCACTGGTAAGAAGTCACCTTTTTGTGTATTTGATTACACCTGAGACCAGATCCCAAAGGGCCTGGCACGTCCAACGTCCAGGTCCGACGTTATGAAAGGAGGCGCCCAGAAGCCTGAGTCTCTTGCGCTCTGGCAGCAGCCAGGCAGAGGATTTTGTCTTTACGCTGTCTTCAAAGCAGTGGGGAAGCATCAGGAACTTCAGTAGTAGAAATCCACAAGAATAAACAACCTTTTCCGACCACCTCGCCATTCTTTCTTGGGAATCAGCAAAGGTGACTGAAATGAGAGTAAATCTGAGGCACATTCCCATGCCAGCCAAATTTTGGTGGCCCAGTCTCAGGTCCTGCCTAAGACCCTAAACAAGGATATAAATATTAATTTCCTTTTAAAAGTAATTTGATATGTCTCATTGGAAGTAATGCAAGGTGTAGGCACAATGGTAAAACAGATTATTTTCTTTATTAGAATTTGTATTTAGTTTTAATATTATGAGTGAAATGACAGCCTCTCATTTCTGTACATTTTTGGTTTGATTCTGAGTTATTCTTTGGGTTATATTACCTTTAAAACACGTATTTATAGCAGCTATAGATTAAAATGCAGCTAATAGTTAGTTACTTCAAATTCCTGCATTTTTCTTGCTCATCAAAACATACCAAAATTGCAAATTTTCCCAAGCAATTTAGCTCCTTTTCCTTGCAGCCAGGATCTTCCTTCTCCCTCCCATACTCTGAGCTGAGGACAACCATTTCTGTCCATGGTAACACCACCAAAGCCATCTCTGAAGGCCTCCAAAAAAGTACCAAGGATGTAGAAGGACTGATTGGTCTACTCTCTTCTCACTGGTATTTTTTTACACGAGTACAGTATTCCCATGAAATTAATACTGATGCTTTTCTGGCTTTTATATCCAGTGCCTTTCCATCAGGCTATCTATAGTTCGTCAGGGCAGTATTGTCTAGTTATTCTTTCATATTAAATGATCGGGTTATTACTTTTGTGTCTTTAGAATTTTTCATTTTACTGATTTCCCCATATTAAAAAGATGATAAATTATAACAGCTATTAAGGGCCCAATCCTGAATTCTTAATGTGGTAATTTCCATTAAAGTTCCCCCGACATAGATTTATATGGATTCTGATAAATTTCGGCTTGGCAAATTCCTAGAGAAACTACAGAAACCTGAATTAATTTAGTCTGTTAAAATAATCAACACGAGCCTGATCTTGTCAAGGAAGTTGTAGATGAGTGTGTTCTGTTCATCGCAGGACAGGAGTTAATGACTAATTATTGAGCACCAAAATGGGAGAAGTGCAGTGGGATTTCCAGGCACATGAGGGATTTAGGACTGAACTCTATTTCTGCTTTAAACCTGTCTAGTCCGCCACTTCTTTTTTTCTTGCAGTTCTAATCTATTTTCCTCTACTACAAGAAAAACGTAGAAAAATGAATCTCTCCATTAACGACAATTCTTAAATAGTGCGGGACACAGAATAGGCTCCTTCTCTGATCGAAAGGCAAGCTCCGGCATCTGCTTGGTCTTTGAACACAATCTGCATGTGTCCCGTGGTGGTGCTGACTCTCTTTGGTTCTCGTGAGCGTGACCCGGAGAACATCAATGTCACAGGGAGTGTTTTCCATACCCACCACAGACTCTCACCTTGGCCTGTCAAGACTTCTTCTGGCAACATCTAAACCAAGAGCATACCACTATTCATTACTTTTGCTTTCTGGAGCAACCTTTCCAAGCCAACAAGCAGATAAACCTCCTGACCTTGTCAGAATTCGGTTTTGAGGGAATTGGTTTAATACAATTAACTCATTGATAATTAACCAGCAAAATGATACCCTCCTACCCCTTCTTCCTTGAGATGCAGAAATGGTGTGATGCCAGTGGAGCAGCTGCAGAAGCAAAGCACATAATAACCCCAGATTTTTCTTCCTGCTCTTTTCTTATGGTATGGTGAAGAGTTTTGGAAATATAAATATACAAAATGCAGCCCTAGTGAAAATTTCTCTCTGATATGTAATAATTCAAATGCAAAACACAGGCCACAAATGCTGAAGACTTTTTTTTTGTGCCGTAGCCATCTTGGAAAAAGAAAATACATCCTTAGGTACATTTTAATGTCCAGCCATGTGGCTGACTATTTGTTGCTCTCCACAACCATTCTTTTTTTCCTGATATCACCTCAGCGACCAGGTTTTCCCTGATGCAACTGTAAATAATCAATGCAGCAAAACTTTGTTTTCAAATTCCCTCTTACAGTTTTCTAATGACACACAGTCTTTTAGCTGTCACCTTAGATTTTAAACTGCAATTAAATGAGTCCTCACTGAAAGATATATTACATTAGGCATGTTACTAAACAAAGCTTCTACCTGTATTTAGTAGACTATTACAATATTTCTTTTTTTCAGTACTATAGCTTTATTCTTTGCTTGGACTATGCTATTCTTCAAGACTATCATGATCCTCTGAAAACTTCCCAGCTAACCAAATCCTGTCTCCTTTGGATCTAATTTTGAGCAGTTTTGACCCATTAGGTCACTCTGAATGGAAGTTTTTAAAATCGTGAACTTTCTCATGCTGCTCTGCCCTTTTTGTCATTTTTTTCAGAGGAAATTTCCAATTGTTTCATAATATTTTGGCCACTTAAAGCACACCATGGCAGAGCACAGAAGACAAACATGGATGAATTCAATGCTTTAATGGGTAACGGTGTACAGCAACTAACAGAAAGACAGGAAATATAGTAGATAACAAAATTTGGATTTGTTTGAATATGGAAAATTCACCTGTCTGGAACATCGTCTAAGGTGGCATTGCTGTTAATGCCCTTCCTTGTTGAGAAGTAAGGTTGTTGTGTGATCTTTGATGACCTTGAGTGAACACTTATTTTATATTTGAAAATCTGTAGTGAACTCAGAGCTTTCTCCTCATTTACAAACACGACATTGAAACAGATGTTTGATGCCATGAGCTCTCATGGAAGCTTTCCTCTAAAATAAAGATTTACACCCAGAGATTTCAAAGACCACACTAGGTCTGTCTAGCATAGAGTACATGATATCATGGAATGAGACAAAATCAAAATGCAGTAATATAGGGGTTTAATATAGTTAATCAATTTTGAAACCCATTGTGCGCTATCGGTTTTGAGATACATGCTTCAGTTTTTAGTACTTTTTGGGTTGGGTTTTCTTTGTTTTAAAAGTTAAGAAAATGAGCGCTTGTTTGACCTTCACTGTATTTTCTTATGGTCCCCCACATTACCATTGTAGGTACTGAAGAAGAAATTCTTTACTGATCTCTATAGATGAATGTTTCTTCCATTTCATATGTTCTTTAACTTTGCCTTAGAAGATTCAAAGCACAAAGGTAGACTTACCACATTGTCAGTTTAATGAAGTACTTAATTTTACATAGGTTTCTTAGAAGGAGCGAAATTTCAAGAAGGGAGAAAAAGTCCCCTCTAGACCAATAATTGTCTATGGCAGGAAAACTCTTGGCAGTGGAAGTAGGGATTTATCTTTAGTTGGAATGAATTTCCTCCGTCAATTGGCATCTGAAAAAAAATTCAGCTGGGAGAGTTAAGTGACTAAATAGTTCTCAAATGACTGAAACAAACGGAAGGTTTAATGAAAATCTTTTGAATGTCTCTCAAAATTCAGTCCCAGGTGTGGTGGCTCAGATTTTGTGATACTATACATATGTGTGGCTGGGATGTTGGTTTTTTCTCCGAATCTAAGCTGAATTCGATGGTTTGTTTCTTAACACTATATCCTATATCTGTTTTACCTACTTTGATCAGATCCAAATGTTGACCACATTTTTTTCATGTGTTTAGGAGGATCTTCATCAACTATTAGGTCTAAACCAAGGGTAGCTTTCTAATGATGATTTTAACTAATTAACAGGGTCTTTGGGTTCTGAAATATCCTTGAGTCTTCACACATGGTACTAGTCATAAGAATGAATTGGTTTAAACATAGTTTTCAATCGTCCCATTTTACAGGGTATTAGTTTTGGAAAAAAATGTGTACTCTGTAGTTTACTTTGGACTGACAGTGTTTATCCTGCATGTTTGTAGAAATAAACAGGAAAACCCTTAAACACTAACAATTGTATTTGATTCTTGATGCTTCTTGGCAACTAATCACAACAACTCCTTGGTGAGGTCCTGTGTATGACATGTAAATATTTGACATAAAGGTAAAATAGAGATATCTGAGCCCCTTATATATATTTAATGATCCCAGACAATTTCTTGGACAATAGGCAAATAGCAATGTCACTCCTTTCAAAGAGGAGAAGAAAAAAATTCCGAGAATAAGCTGTTCCTTTCCTATGTTTGCAGTTATTTTTTTTCTACAGCTGCTTCTATGCTGTTAATTACCATGACGATTAAACCGACTCCATTTAGGTCTATAATTATACGTACATTTGGCAATGGACAGGTGATCTTTAATTTCTGAATTTCTGCAAGGTGAATATTTCCCTGAGAATTTCTGTGATTTCTTTGCTCTCCCTCTTTTCAGAGGCTCTGTCATCAGCTCAGATTCCTCTCTTTTCACCAACATCCATCCCACCTCGCTGTGATGCACCCTCATGCCAGGTTCATGCCTAGTCTCTCTCTCTGTGTGACACTCAGAATAACGCCTAAACCCCATTCTGGTCATGGCCTCCAGAATTTTGTATCACCCTTAATCATTTTGCTTTTATCTTAACATCCACATGGTCTGTGGTCTCAGTACTTTCATATAGTCATTGCTATGCCCTAGGTCTGTCTTCCCAATAATGCTTATAATCTTAGGGGTTTCCACATTGAATATATTTAGAGATTCAAAAATTTCAAGATGTTTTGTCTTTCTAACTACCCGTACAGGAAAATTTCTCATATTCCATCTTCCTTAAACTTCTGTACCTTATATATTGCTATGCATCTTCCCCTTACTTTTCCCTTTTCCCTGACCTCTATCTTTAGATGACAATCCCTCCACAACTCCCCATGGACCTTTGCAAAAGTTCTTGCATTGATCAACCTGGAATGGGGAAGCTGTAGCAGGTCTGTGGGCTGCATCATCCTCCTAGCCAAAAGGTCCTGTGTTGGGGTGTATTCTGCCACTGTGGAAGTACCTCGTGATCTTTTGCTCATCTGATGACTTGGAGTAACAAATCTCTTTGGTTTTTCACCAGGATTTGCTTGTGCTTAAAAACTACATGGTTGTCCATAAGGAATTTCTTGGAAACTATTCCTCAGATACTTAGTGGGAACTATAAAAATGAGTGATTATATGAGATCAAAACAAAACTTTCTACAGAGGGGAGTTTCTTAAGAAAAACAAAGCAATTTCAAGGAAAAGGCCGATATGTTTGAAGCCACAGCTAATGAAAAAAAAAAAAAAAAAGTCTTTGAAAGCCTTGGTTTAGAACTGCATGAAGCTCAACAAAGAATTGCTAATATGGAGAGTATGATTGTTGTATAATTACATTGACAATCTAGAAAACAAGCTTAGAAAAAGAGGGTTTTAAGTTGTTGAGGACTGCAGAAGGATGAGAGATTGGGGACCAGTAACTTTTCCCCACCCATATTTGGTATGTTTTTTATACTGCATGTTGGAGATGTATGGAACTTGTAAATCGACTGTGACTGTCATTTGCTTTGAAATGCTGCTCAGTAGTTTCAGAGAAGCTTTACCCAGAAAGTCTTCCCAATAGAAACTTTGATTTGTATTATTTTTGGTGGCTTTATTTTTCCCTCCTAAAGGTTACTGCCACTGTTCGTTTAACGGTGTTTATGTGATCTTATAATAAGTGTTATCACTTTGTATAATTATTATGTGTGATTAATCCAGTTCACACTTGAAAGCTGTGGGATTTTTTTTATTTTTTATTTTTAACCAGAGGGTATGTCTTTAAGCCTTTGTGTTGTTCACTTCTAATGATAGCTGACAAGAGCTATCTTAAAGAGGGAGGAGGATGGAAACTGGAAAAAATTGTTGAGTGGAGAAAGATTTCTGGGAAATTTCTTGGACTAGCCTCTTCTATAGTAAACCATGAGAAAAATAGTGGCTGCAACATATCAGACAATCAGAGATCTATATGTCGCAATGATTTTCCTAGCCAT